>CM060906.1:336031698-337281698 GCA_030737815.1 Allium fistulosum
TCTTAGTAATGTTGTATTAGTCTAACTTCATGCACCATCCACGGCAAGCCAGAGTTCAGCCAATTAAGGTCTGTTTGTTATGGAGCTTCACTACCTTCAAAAGAGCTTGAAGACCTGCAGCATGTCCTTCTTCCCATTATTTCAGCCATTTTATAGGTATCATCATAAAATGTCTGCTGCGAACGCCTACGATTTTAGCCTTTTTCTAATTTGTTGTAAATTCTTTCGAATATATCTTTGAAATAGAGTTGATAGTTCTACAATCCGGTAAAAAAATATTTTTACTCAGGCTAGCAACAGTGGTAGCCATTGTTAAATTAAAGTTAAGAAGAATATAATAAATGAGTTATATAAGATATCATAATACTTATGCGGAATGGATTTTAAGGCTATTATAACACTATAGTGGGTAAACAATGTATTTAAACTTACTAGTAATTTAATTGTATTTTTTAAACTTATTAATTCAGAATCACAATCACATGCAGGTATTAATATAAATGCATAATAAAATGTAGTAAATTAAAAAGAGTAACTCTAGGGATTTTTGTACTGGTTCAAATTCCCAATCCACACCCAATAATGTACCTCGTACAAAATTTCCACTACAATAAAACCTTGCAATTTAGCGAATGGAAAGTACATGTATACAACTTGGCTTTGATTTAGGGGCAAGCACACCTATCCTGACTTTCCACTACTGGTAGGATACACCAATACTCTTGATTTTCCACATGTTGTTAAGAACATCTATACAATTACTTTCTACGGGTGGTGGGAACACCTTCAAATTTAATAGTACAGAGTAATTCTACAAGAAATTGTATCTTTCAAATACAAAATCTATAGTCTTCAATAAAATGATCCTATAAATCTCTAATAGTGGTTTATAATTGAAATATTTGAGAAACGGGATGCAATCAGATATAGAATGATAGAGAATTCAAGTAAAAACCTATGATCTTTTGTAGTTTGTGAACCCATGAAGAATAAGAGTGAAAGAATTTGAATCCACAAAGTATATGTGTATAGTAGTAAGAGAACTTGTTTGTAAAGTAGTAGAGAAGAAGGAACGAGAGAATAGAATAAGAACTAGTTAACAAATTGTTTTCTCAGGCCTTTATGTAGGAACATAAGACAAGTGTTATGTGTTATGATGGTCATGGGATTTGAACCCCTACCATCCTGGAAAGCAACACCACACACTTACCATTGTGCTAAAAGATCTTTGTATTAACTTTCTGAAAGGGATGTTACAAACTACCTCCCTTAAAGAGTCCAATGCCCTTGTTGGATCATCATCATGTGTCGGGCATTGTACTTGTAGCCCGCATTAGTACTACATCGATTGAAATCCACAGCATTACAACACACAATTCTGATCGGGTATAGGTTTAGATACCAAATGTGACAATGTAGGATTTGAACCCTTACCATCTTGGAAAGTAAGACTATGCACTAACCTTTGTGTTAAAAGATCATTGTATTAACTTTTTGAAAGGGATGTTATAACTTAAGAGTTCAAAACTCATAAAAGACAACATACATTCTTGAACAAATAAACTCTTAAATGACCAAGACATGAATGTATTAGTGGTTTTGTACATTGGCTCTTACATGGGTTTTGAAGCGTCGACATGTTAAAAGATTAATTGGTAAGTGTATTTTATATTTCTATGCCAATCTTAATTTAGTTCATTATATTTTATCTAATAAACATTTTATCGATTACAATGGTTGCACAAATTTATCTAAGTAGATTATTTTAACTTGTATAACATATATTTGTACAATGTTAGAAAGGTTAAACGTTACCATTTCATTTTTCCAATAAGGCTCCTATTAAATATTTATTTTTCTCATAACCCTAAGAAAAAGATAGAAATCTTTCAATTTATCTCGTTGGCATTAGGATTCGCTTGCATTAGGATTTTAACCTTGAGGAAAGCTAACCAAATCAAAGTCCCGATGCGATGGATAACACCTTATCGGTTGTATCTATACAAATCCTAACATGTGGTCTTTGTCCTAATCTCATTTGACCTTGATGAAAGCTTAACAAATCAAGAGAGATTATTCATCCATGCCCACATTTTGCGATGGCCTAAGTATAATGCATGTACCTTGAGGAAAGATCATCAAATAACTACATGTATCTCACCTCATCTAGTTAATATATTTATAGTGCTACACATAGCATCTCTAGCTTGAGGAAAGCTCAACAACTAAAGTATATGCAAGTAATCTATAATATATAAATGACAGAAAACAACTTATATATTAAGGATTCATAATCTTTAATATACATATATTGAATGATATCGATTTATGGAATAATATATTTCCTGTGAAATACCCTCGTGAGTCAAGTGACATACACATTTGAAATCACGGTATACGTACTATACATATGTACATATTCCCTAGATCTCATTTGGGTATCTTTCCAGTTCCACTTAATTCTATACATATAGTTAAGTATCAACTTATTTATAACTTTTGTAATCTACTTCACTTATATAATATATACATTTATCTTACTAATTAGATCTTATTCAAATAATTTTAAATCTGATTAATTAAACATATTTAATTTATTTAATTTATTTTATATAAAATTTCTAAATTTTGTATTACTCATCTTAAACTATTTAAGATAGTTAATCAGCAATAACATTTATAGTTTTTTATGTGTAAATATTAATATTTTTATATGTTATAATCAATTAACTTTTCATTAAGTTTATAAATAAATTTTATTTAATTATAAATTTTAATTAATTTGAAATTTTAATCTAATTTATCATAAATAAAATTAAGAAAAATAATTACAACAATTATAGTTATACATATATATATCAACATATATATTTTAATCATTTAAATTTTAATAAATTATTTAATTTAATTTAATTAATCATATTAATCAAATTTTAAAATTTAAGTCAAGGACCATTAGGTCAAGTTGTAATATATCTAGATAGCGGTTCTAGAGGCCTTGGGTTCGATCCCCTGAGACACAAATGAGTGCTCTTCTTAAATTGGGCATCACTTTTGTTATTAAAAAAAATTCAAAATTTAAGAATTAATCATTTAATTTCTCAAAAAAAATTTGAAAATTTTGAATGCCGTTTGTAACTTATATAAAATTTCCTTTTCATATTTTAAACTCAACTTTTAAATTTAAAGTATAATTTTCAATTTTTGTTGAAATTTATCCCAATGCCCAAAATCAACTCAGCCCTTTATATTGGGGTAACCTTTAGGCGTACTTTTGTTACATGTTTTAGTGCAGATGTGGTATCAAATGAAGCATGGTTAATTGACAGTGGTTGTACGAATCACATGACAAACGATGTGGAGTTGTTCAAGGTGCTTGACATAACCGTAAAATCGAAAATCAGAATTGGAAATGGCGTGTTTCTTACAGCTGAAGGACAAGGAACCATAGCCATCTAAAGCGTGACTGGTGTAAGGTATATTCAAGACGTACTCTATGTTCCACAAATCAATCAGAATCTAATCAATGTTGGCCAGTTAGTAGAAAAAGGTTTTAAGGTCATATTTAAGAACAAATGGTGCTTGATAAAAGACGATGCAGTTCACGATTTGTTTAAAATTAAGATGCGAGCAAAGAGTTTTTATTTGGATCTTATGGAAGAAGATCATATAGAATGTTCTGGAATCGTAAATAAGGGAAACTTGTGGCACAGACGATTAAGGCACTTCCATCAAAGTGAAATTCAATTTATGCAGAGATATGAGCTTGTAAAAGGAATGCCATTGATAGAAGACTATCAGGAAGACTGTGCAGTATGTCAGTATGGGAAAAATGCTCGAAAGCCATTCCCTCGAGTCACTTGGAGAGCCACTAGAAGGCTGCAGTTGGTTCACACGGATGTTGGAGGAAATGCTGTGCCAGAAATCACTCATAATGAAGAAGAAAATATTGATGATGAACCCGTAAGAGGTACAAGATCACTGTCTGAGATTTATGAACGATGCAATGTTGCAGTTTTTGAGCCTGTGGATTATGAGGAAGCTGAGAAGTATCAGAAGTGGGTCGATGCAATGGTAGAGGAACTCAAAATGATATAGAAGAATGGAATATGGGAGCTGGTAGACAAACCAACAGGGTGGAAGATAATAGGTGTTAAGTGGGTTTATAGAACCAAACTAAATGCTGATGGTTCTATAAACAAACACAAAGCACGGTTGGTAGTAAAAGGTTAAAACCAGGTTTATGGAGTGGATTTCTCGAAGACTTTTGCCCCGGAAGCAAGGCTGGATACGATAAGGATGATGCTCGCTTTGGTTGCGCAAAATAAATGGAAGGTTCATCACTTAGATGTGAAGTCTGCGTTCTTAAATGGACAGCTTGAGGAGGAGATATACGTGGAGCAGCCGGATGGTTTCAGAATAGAGGGACAGGAGGAGAAAGTTTATTTATTAAAAAAGCTCTGTATGGCTTGAAGCAAGCTCCACGCGTATGGTATAGCAGAATCGATGATCACTTTCAAAAATTGGGGTTTGTAAAAAGTCCAAGTGAAGATACATTTTATATAAAGGAATCCATCGGTGAGTTGCTGGTTGTTTCAATATATGTTGATGATTTGTTAGTGATAGGGAGCAAAATCAAGGTAGCAGAATTCAAGTCCGAGATTCATAAAGAATTCGAGATGACAGATCTCGAATTAATGTCCTATTTTTTTGGCATGGAAATTCAGCAAAATGAGAATGGGATCTTTGTACACCAAAGGAAGTACGCTATAGAGATTCTAAAGAAGTTTCAAATGGAAAATTGTAAAAGCATGGACACACTAATGAACGTGAAAGATAAGTTCATTAAAGAAGATGGAACTGGAAAAGTGGATAAAAAGCACCATGGGTTACTGTTTTGGTTTTGGCTATGGAATGTTTTCTTGGTGTTCTAGGAAGCAAGAAGTTGTAGCACAGAGCACAGCAGAAGCAGAATTCATAGCAGCTAATGATACAGTCAATCAAGCCATTTGGATCAAAAAGTTGCTAAGCAATTTGAACATGGAACAGAAGGAGCCAACAGAGACCTTATCGACAATCAAGCAGCTATTGCTATTTCAAAGGACTCATTTTTTCATGGAAGAACCAAACACTTCAAGATTAAGCTTTATCATTTGAGGGAAGAACGGAAGAATGGAGAGATCAAGCTAGTGTATTACACTATAAAAGACCAAGTAGTAGACATATTCACAAAGGCGTTACCAAGAACAAGGTTCGAAGAGTTAAGGGACAAATTGGGAGTTTGCAGAAATGAAGGCAAGGGGAGTGTTGGAATTTGTCTTAGTTTCTGTTTAGTTGTTGCAAAATAAAAGGTAAATGTTGACCGAGTTTCTAGTTATAGCTTTGATTAAGTCTTTCCTGAGTAATAGGAGTTCCTAGTTCAAGTTTCAAGCATAAATAAGCAAGTTTGTAATCGAGTTTAGTTAGTCTCTAAAATAAAATAAAAACATTCTCAGTTCAAATATCCATCAACTTTACCTTTGGGCCAGGCTAGTAGCCAGATAGGAAAAAATACTTATTACTTAAACCCAACCTTAAACACTACCTTTTTAGACACCTTACTAAATGGGTAAACTCTAATTAGCTTGCCCTAACATTCCTAATTTAGGCTACATAGACATTTAGGCTCTAATACCATTGGAGGAACCAAACCAGCCAAAAGTAGGTGAAATATGTAGGTTTCAAAGAAAATTCTTATTTTAGATTTATTAGGTTTATGAAGTCTAAATTGATTTTTGATCCAATCCAAAACAGTTTTAAATAAAATCTTATTTTATTTAATCTTGTTTAAAAGAAGTTTTAATTCTTTATATTTTAATCAATATGAGATTTATAAAATAGAGTATATCAAATATACTCTTCTGTGTATGTGTGTGTAATAGTTAATTGTTTAATATAATTTAACGAAGGAAGCCTTTCAATTCTCCCTCTTAGACCTATCCAATTGATCGAGGGAAGATTTCGTTATATTTAGAGAGAGAAACCTTTCATTTTTCTCTTTAATTGAATTCATTGACTTATTAAATGACAAATATGATCAAATTTATACATGGCATATATTGTGAGTATATCCAAATACACCGTAACAACCCATGTTTTATGTATTGGATGATCGTAATTTTTTTTAAATTCATATGAGGTCTTATAACTCTGATATTTTGGAAAATGACTATTAGAGACATTTTCCACATTTATAAGTTTTATCAAATTTCTATGTAACCATTTTGACCCTAAAAATCTTATATGGCTTATAACTTTTGATAGAAGCCAAATTTGTGATTTTAAACCAATTACATTGCTTCAAGATGATGGATTCCCATTTTGTAGTGTGGTCATAATAGTAAAACGGACTTACCGTTTGAAAGTTATGGATATTTTAAGTTTTTCTACTGTTGGCCAGTATTATCGGATAATTAGGCTAATCCATAATTAGGCACATTAACCCATTTTAGGATTGGAGCCTAAGGGGGATTGATGGGACTGTTTTAAGTCATTTCCATCTTCCCCAAAAAAGTTCTAAGCTTCCATTAAACTTAATCTCTTCATAAATAATCTTAGCCAAATTACTATTAAAAGGGTAATTAGCAAAGTACATTATAGATCCATCACTTTGGTACTTAGGGATTCATCTTTCTTTGTAGTTCATCTCGAATCTAAGGGGTAAAGTTAGTATTTTGAGTATTTGATGAGTGGTTCTTGACCTCTCACTAACCTGTGCATGTTTATATAATTAAATTAGATATTTTAACATATTTTGATCCTAAAATATTTCCAAACTTTAGTCACATCTTTGTACATGTTTATGGTCGAATATTAAAATGTGTAAAATGGTTTTGCAACCCCTTTTGATCATATTGACATGGTAGTGTAAAATTTAGATCTAGTGTAAAACACTTCACCTACCCATACTGTCCAAGAGTATTACAGAGTAACACTGCCAAATAATACGGAGAATGAGGCTATATGGGGTACACACGTGAATATTCCTTTGGACTAACACTGGCATGTATTAAAACATCATATAAATAACTCAATTATGCATACACGGTGTCGGTACAAAGCAACAAACACATGTGCTACCAGGACAGAACAATACATAATATACAATAAACAACAGAGAACACAGAGTCAACCGTAGCAATAACATATAATATATAATGATATAATGTTATAAGTATACAATACATCTCAATGTCAAACTATCTCAATATAATGTGATGAACAATCAATATACAACTCGATGTCAAATATGCACACAGTGAACCATAGTCATACAAATCTCATATGGTAATCCTAATATAAAACTCCAGTAAGTCCAAACATAAGCTAGTCGTGTCATCCCTGTACCTTAAATGTCTCAGACTGACCCCGGTATTACATAGATAACACATAGGTCAGACTATGTTCAATCATGAATCATAAGTAAAGTGATATAGTATAAACGAGGAAGAACAATATAATATCACTACCAAAAATACTCAACATAAGACATGTCAAAGAGCGTGTGTATGTGTGTGTGAGTGTGTTTGTGTAGAAATATGGGCTTTGAGTATTGTATAATGACATAAATAATCCTCAAGGCATAATACCACACAAACATCTCAAATCCATATAAAACCATCAAAACTGATATCAAAAGATGTCATCACCCATATAGAAACACATCAATTTAGAAATCATATAACCAATATAAATGGGCGAATCCCGCATATACAAAAAACATCGTCAAATCTAGAAATATCAATAAATGAGATATCACTAAGTATATCAGGCTAGCACGAAGCATTGCCCAAATATACCTCTTAGTCTTAATAAAGAGAACATCATCATCAATATAGGTAAAATAGGATAAGATAGGCCATCTATCAATATAAATAAGAATCCACTATACTCTGGATATGTGATCATCTCCTCATATACATACTTTCTGAAAGTATCATGATGGAAAATGACTGTACGATAGACATAAAATCCCAAGTAGAGTCATATGTATATAATAACATGCGACACCCTGCCTAGATCAATGCTACAGTGAGGTGTATCAATTGAATATGCCAATCTACTACTCTACCAGTACCATAAGGGAGACTGATAGCACTAAGCAAGCTCCAGAGACACTAAGTCTCTATAGTTTTTAATTACCTCTCGGTCATCATGACATGTATCCACCGGTGTGCTCGTCAAGGCGAGTACTTTAAGTCACGATACTACAAATGCCCATATAGGTAACAACTGGCTTAAGTGACACAAGGGCGATCGCACAAAGCGGAAGCACTAAGCTATAAGTACTAAGCTATATATATATATATGTATGTATGTATGTATGTATATATATAAGGTGTCACAGATCTAGGGTGCGACCCAACGATCAGCCCAACAGGTTGGATACTGGCCACTTGGTTCTCTCTAATAGTCATAATAGGATTACATTGTAATAGTGGCATACAGATGCAATACATATAGACATGAAGTCATGCTCATCGTTAGGCACAAAGCCATAATTGCTAAATATAGGCATAAAGCCATATATCACTACGTGTATCATCTCACACAGTTTACTCTATTTCTGTCACATGAGTGTCGTCTACTTATAATGAATAATCGAATAAATATTACAATAGCATCTCATACCATTGCGTGAAATCGTTTATTTACTACTCATAAACTCCTTCATTTCACCAACATTCTATGTAACGAGCCCAAAGAATAACCGAAGAAATATTACTGAAAGTCTCATACCAGATGGTATTATAATTCTGTTTATTCTAATTCCTTTCCACATAGATTAAACATAAAATCATTAAAAAATGCCATTGTCATATCATATCAAAATCATCAATCAAACCGTTATCAATGGTGAATCACTCATATTGTAACGACCCGTAATTTTGAGTCTTCGAATTTGAATATTTAATTTATTTAAATATTCAAATTTGAATTTAATTATAATAAAATATATGTTTCAAATAAAAAACCGATTTTTAATAACGTATTTTTAATTTACTTTGTAGGATTTTTCGATAATTTTCAATTTGGAAAATAATTAAATTTTCGTTTAACGCTTTTTGCGGCAAACGTCGGTATTTTTGAAACTTCACAGAATAATATAACATGTGTATATTTTTTTGCGATAGTCTCATATTGTTGAGCGCGATCATATTTGTATTTTTATCATTCGCGGTCCATATGTGAACGTGATTTTGTGTAGCGGGGTACTTCTAAATCTATTTTTTTTTCAAAATTTAAAACAAATTACACTTTATATATCTTTGTACATTCATCAACATAATGCACATACATCGTCTTTT
This sequence comes from Allium fistulosum, assembly GCA_030737815.1. Lineage (NCBI taxonomy): Eukaryota > Viridiplantae > Streptophyta > Magnoliopsida > Asparagales > Amaryllidaceae > Allium > Allium fistulosum. Next base: position 336,041,046 of record CM060906.1, read on the forward strand.
TGCCCATACTTTACTCAAGCACTTCACCTTTTCCACATCATTTCTACCTTATCCTTGCTCATGACTTTGTAATGCTTAGCTATGAAGTATTATTTGTTTATTTAAATACAGGTATGTGCATGCACTGACACAGGGGATTCGCTTTCACATTTAGCTTGTACATAGGAGCACACAGAAAATAAAAATAGACACTTTTTCCCTTTTCTCTTTTGCATGAAAAATATGAACACTTTTTCCATTTTCCTGCAAAAAAAAAAATGCAGCAACCTATTTTACATTTCAAATTCATTTTTTTCAATAACTCCTCAATCTTTAAGAAGAGGAAGGAGTGGCATGCATGAAAGAAAATGAATTGGGAAGAGGACTAGTGCATGCATGTACGTGGGGATGAATGGAGAGGGCGTGTGCAAGTGAAGGAAGAGGAGGAATGGAAAAGTTTGTGCATGGCATTTGAAGAAGAGAAGCAACGACCTATGTAGGGTGCGTGAGTTGGCATGAAGGAGGGGAGATAGCCATGTCACTCACTTGGTTGCATGAAATATTGAAAAAGGTAGGAAATGTGAATTGGAAGCAGGTGCATGTATTTGGAATAAAGAAAGTGGCTGCTGCCATGCGCATGCATGATTATTGGGCCTTGCCGGGCTTTGTACATGTGAAGTGGGGTGAGATATAAGTTGATTTATTTTCTTGATTTGATTTAGAAAATTAAAAAGCTTTACATTAAACATGTTTAACTTCCCTATATGGAGTCTGTTTAACCTGCGGTCTTCGACATTCGATTCGTATAAACAAGTACACTAGTATAAGTTATTGACACATTTGATGAAGTATAAAATATTGATAAAATATTAGTTATTGAATTTAATTACGATTATCATAGTTAAATAATTATATTTCATTTATGACATTCTACTTATCAGAATAAATCCTCATTCTACTATTATATTAATTTATTGGTTATAATGATGTGTTCCCATTTATTGTTGTTGATATACTGTTTGGTTGTTTGAATTGTGCTCGGCCTGTTTATGAGCAATTAATTCCAATATGCATGGGTTGGGTAGATACGAACATCTTGGGATTAGAGTTTCATAGTTTGACCAAAAGGCGTTCGATGAAAATATTTGATTAAGTAATTGTTATAACAAAAGGTGTTTATTACAATTTAAAGATGTTTATCTTTTAAATGAAATGGTTTCTTTGAAAAGAAATAGAAATATTTAAAGTAAACATTTTGAAGTGATTTTATAAAAAAGAACTTTATATAGCAATTGTTTATAAAATGTATTTTATATAGAGAATTTCGAGAACTTAAATCCTAGTGATTTGAAATTGATTTCGAAAAGATTTTGGGAAGAATAATAATAGTATGATTGAAAGTATTTGTGAGATACTATTATCATGAAATATGAATTTGTTAGTGAAAGTATATTCATATTTATTGATTTGGATTTTTTGGTATTGTCCATTTAATGGGATCCATCGTTTGTTGATATCTGTGAATTTTCTACTTTCATGCAGCGATTGGTGATTGCCATGATTATATATTCCAGTAGGGATATTATCCTAAGGGATGTTTATTATTTTAGCGAGCATTTGCCTTGAGTATTATTTCCCAATCTATTTTGATACACTTTTATATATGTATTTTGATAGAATAATATTTGGGAAATTGATCTATATAATTATATGTTTTGATTTAAACTCCAAAATATGATTTGATATAATATATATATACACACACACACACACGCATACATAAATATATATATAATTTCAAAAGGATTTGAAATAAAACCGGGAATTTAGTTCAAAGAGATTATTTTCCAAAAAGGATTATATTTTGAATATAATAAAGCAATTAGATTTTGAAATCTAAATGTTAAGATTAAGCCTAAGGGGTAGTTTGAGAGTTGCTTCTTTGTTTGTGCATCGTAGGCTCCTTGAGTCCTATTTGCGATAAGAGAACTACATTGGGTTGATCCTGTATCTAATTGGATACCTAATTATATATGGATATGTAAGCAGTCACAAATGGTAGGGATGCAGCCCCAATAATAACACATCTTTTTCCTATTTATTGTTAGCTAATTATCATGTGTTGTTGTATCTTTCCTGGTTATTATTTTATTCTGCATTGACTTATTTATTGAGTTTGCAAGAATGACTATTGCTAACTCTCACCTCAGTGTTGTGCAGCAGTAGATTTATTATATTTGAGTTTTCTTTGCATTAAAGCAAACCCTGTAGAATAAATGATTAGAACTCTGATAAGTTGTATTATAAAAATTGTATTCTATACATTTAGCAATTTGATTTGTTGTTGAACTTAGAAGTGAAAAGACTATTGTTGTTTATCACTTCAGGAGGAAGATATCCAGAGGATTATGTATACTGAATGTTTTGTAAAGAGGAAGAAAATTCTAGAAATTGGATTTGGTTAATGACTCTTGGGCTTGGATTTTAGGATATTAGGTTTGGGCCTTACATATAGTAATAAGTGTGTGTGTATGTGTCTATATTCTTTTATTTTCTAAACTAGATTCTATTTATTTAAATAAATGTAAATTACATTTCAAAATTACATCTTTTTCCACATCAACATTTAGTTCTATCTCATTATTTTTATAGCATATTATTCCCACACTTTTAACTTATTTCTATTTTTAATATCATAGTTTCACAAATTAAACTCTTTTATTAGATAATCACAAAACCAATTTATTAAATAAAATTCATAATCTCATTTAATTAATTAAATTATTATTATTAACTTAAATTAATTATTACTTAAAAATAGGTTGTTACAGACTTTCCCCTTTAACAATATTGCGCCATCACAATTTTCCAAAAGGAAGAATCTATAACAAACTACTTATACTAAATTTACTCATCTAAACTAAATTTTAAATTTTAAATACCAACATCAATTAAAAGTACAAATTACCTTTTTTTCCCAAATTTACAAAATATTTTACTTAAACATTTCACTTGTCAAATATCAAATAATTAACTATTCCAAGATTTCATTTGTTTAATTTAGCGATGGTTCAAATTAGAATTCTTATCAAATATCTTTAAAAAAAACCAAAATTTTCCAATCAAATTTCTACTAAAACATCTTTCCTTTATTTATTGAAATACTCTTCAATTTATTACTTAATCCCAAACATCTTGTTATAACAAAATTATTTTCAATCTCTATTTTGCAAGCTCTTTTTCATGAATTTATATAAACATTTTACACTTTTAAATTAAATCTTGGAGGGAAACTATACATTTATTTTCAAATTTTAACACTTCAAAGATATTCCTATATTACTTACGAAAATAATTATCATTAAATAATTTATTACATTCCAAATCTTTCACTCTCTTCAAAATACCTTATTATAAGAAAATTTCTCAACCATTTAATAGTAAAATGTTAAATCCCATGTTTTACTAATTCCAAAATCAAACCCTTCATTCTTCATTATTTAATATTTAAAATAATATTCTTCTTTGTTCAATTAATTTATCAAAACTATTTAAATAATTTCATTATTTCCCTATAATCATAAAATCCAAGCTATTAAGCTATATAAATTTCAAGACATAACACATAATACTACTTTTCAAAATACTCTATTTTACCCAAAAATTTTATAACTTTCACAAATGTCCAAATGTCTCGTTCTAGAGTTTAGGAATCCCTATCGATAATGTTGGCTAGAAGCATTTATTAGAATTCTTAACCTACTCAACAGAGAAATTAACACAATTGCTATATTTATATATATCACTTTCACAAATCATTTAATATACTTACTCAATAAATCTTTTATTAATTCACTTTACACCATAACTCAATACCATACATATTATTTATATATATACTTTCCAAAAAAAGTTACTTCTTATGCTTGACTTTCAAAATCATATAACAATAATAAGAATAAACTACATCTGCATATTAAAAAAAATCTTTACTTCTATCAGAGCTTTAGTAACTTCAAAACAATTTTCAAACTACCTTTAAACACTTACAAATTCCAAAACTTAATTCAATTCCAACAATTTCAAATACCCAAACATGCATGAGAGAGACAAAAATAAATGCATTCAACAGAAATCAATAAATAGATTTTCCGCTGCGCACTCTAATTAAAATCAAGTAAAAACTCAACTACAATTTCAAGTCAAACACCACAGTACAATACAAAACCATTTAAAATCATAAATATAAGTGCTACCGGTTGGACTAACTCCTTTCGTCCTTATTACTCTAACCAATACATACTACATATTTAAATTACTTATATATTTAAATACATATATTAGTAAAACCACAAATACTTCCCATAATGATTACCCTCGTAATCATCCTATATATATACACACGTTATCCCTTAATTTAGGTAATTCCTAACACAACTAAGGGTCAGGTACTCTAAGTTTCATCTAAGTTCACGACTCGTGTCTCTAATATACGATGTATTATTCTAAACCTTTCCCTAATACGAATTTGTAAAACACCCCACCTTTATGACTATACTATCTAAGAGTATTACAAAGTTATACAATACGAAGAATAAAGCTGTATGGGGTACAAGCATGAATATATCTTTGGACTAACACTGGCAAGTATTAAAACATCAATTAAATAACTCAGCTATACATAAACAATATCGGTAATAAGTAATTAGCAAATGTACCACCAAGACAGAACAGTACATAATATACAGTAAACAACAGAGAACACGGAGTCAATCGCAGTGATAACATATAATATATAATACTATAATGTTATAAGGATACAATACATCTCAATGTCAAACTATCTTAATATAATGTAATGAACAATCAATATACAACTCAGTGTCAAAATATATATATACAGTGAACAAAAGTCATACAAATCTCATATAATAATCCTAATATAAGACTCCACTAAGCCAAATATATAAAACACAAGCTGGTCATGTCGTCCCTATACCTAAAATGTCTCAGACTAACCTGAGTATTACATAAATAACACATGGGTCAGACTATGTCTGATCAAGGATTATAAGTAAAGCGATACAGTGTAAACAAGGAAGAATAATACAATATCACAACCAAAAATACTCAAAACATCAGACGCCATGTCAAATTGTGTGTGTGTGTCATATATATATATATATATATATATAGAAATATGTGCTTTGAGTATCTATACAATGACAAAAATAATCATCAAGGCATAACACCACACAAACTTCTCAAATCCATATAAAACCATCAGAACTGATATTAAAAGATGTCATCACCCATGTAGAAACACATCAAGTCAGAAATCACATAACCAATATAAATGGGTGAACCGCGTACATCCAAAATTCATCGTCAAATCTAGAAATATCAATAAATAAGATATCACTAAGTATACCAGGCTAGCACAAAGTATTACCTAAATATATCTCTCAATCTTGATAAATAGAACATCATCATCAATATATGTAAAATAGGATAAGATAGGCTGCCTATCAATATAAATAAGAATTCACTATACTCTGGATATGTACCATAGATATAACTCATCTCCTCATATATATATTATATGAAAGTATTGTTACGATAGACACGAATTCCCAAGTAGAGTCATATATCTATAATAACATGTGGCACCTGGCACACGTTAATGCTACAGTGCGATGTATCAATCCTATATGCTAATCTACTAATTCATCGGTACCAAAAGGGAGACTGATAGCACTAAGCAAGCTCTAGAGACACTAAGTCTTTACAGTCTTTAGCAACTACTTAATCATCATGACACGTATCCACCGATGTGCTTGTCAACACAAGGACTTCAAGTCACAACACTACAAATGCCTCTATAGGGAACAAATTGCTGGTCTAGGTGATAGAAGGGCGATCGCACAATGCAGAAGCACTAAGCTATGTATATATAAGGTGTCACAGGTCTGGGGTGCAACCCTACGATCAAGCCATCAAGGTGGATACTGGCGACCTGGTCCTCTCCAATAACCATAATAGGAGTACATCATAATAGTGGCATATAGAATTAATACACATCGACACAAATTCATGCTCATCGTTAAGTACAAAGTCGTACTTGCTAAATATAGGCACAAAGCCATATATCACTGTGTGTATCACCTCACACTATCCACTCTATTTTCTTCATGTAAGTGTCATCTACTTACAACGAATAAACAAATAAATATAACAACAGCATCCTATACCACTATGTGATACTTAAATGTTTATTCACTGCTTATGAACTCTACTCATCTCACTAACATTCTACATAATGAGTCCAAATAATAATCAAAGAAATATTACCAAAAGTCTCATACCAGATGGTATTATAACTTCATTCTAACTTCTCGCAACACATTATAAATATAAAATCATAACAAAGATGTCATTACCATATCATACCAAGACCATCAATTAAACCATTATCAACGATGAATCACTCATATCATCAGTATCAATAAAGAAAAGATAAAAAATCAGAAAACTTAGAAATCCAATATAAGATAGAGTAATCTAATATATATATATATATATATATATTATAAATCATTATTTAATAATAAATTCTTCACAAGTTTTAATATTATATAACAAAAATTAATACTTAGAAATAAATAATTAATCAAAATATTATATAATATTATAAACTTGATTTATGTACGAAAATATCACACTTTGAAATCTATAAAATATAAATTATGGTTGCATTATACTTTTCGATAACATTTAATTTTCCAATCTTTTAGAAATTAAACAATAAATTAATATTTATCGATAATGTTAGAAAACCCATTTCTTTCTTTTGGTAATTCTAAAATAGTTTGTAAAACAAAATATTGCACGTAATATTTACTTCACAATTATTAACAACTAAACACTTTTAAATAATTATAAAACATCCCTTTCGATTCAATTTATTCATAGTCAAATAAATATGCTTTCACAACTTGAATGTTATATATATTAAAACTTTACACTTCTATAAAATGATAATTGAAGATCATTTAAATAATACGATTAAATTCACATTATCAATTTATCAAACTTATATTTACATTGATTTATATAAATAATATCTATTAATTATATATATTAAAGTTTAGGTATATTTGATTTATCTTATTTTTAAATATAATTGTATATATTTTAATTTTAAACTACTGATGCTTGCACAAATATAGGAATGTACACATATATATAAGAAGTGAAGGCATAGTAGATAAATATTCATCTTTGTCAATAGAATAAGGTTGAACATGACATATTGTAAGAGCAGTTTTATAACAAAAAGCTAATCAATATAACAAGATCAAAATATTGATAATACACAACAATGCAAGGTCCTGTACCAAAACATTTACAGTAGCAAGACATAGACACAAAAATATGCAACCATATGCACAAACAAATGCCTACACACATTGATACACATCACATAATAACACATGCAGAACGCATATTACACAACACACACACATCTGATTACCCATACATACGCAGAAATAAGCTCACTCACACTATAACACCAGGCACACTTCACCATCGATGCACTGATCTTCCATGACTGGTCCACCGGTTAGTTGAAGCCTGGAGCGATTATGCTCTAGGTCGAGCCTTCTTCTTCCATTTCAATCCCCTTCAACCTTATTAGCACAAAGAATTCAAAGCACATGCAATTATATATTTAATCATCACCTCAATTTATTCTTAAATATGTAAAATCATAGGATTAGATATAAGGTTTATGGGTGAGAAACTCACATGTACACTGCCTGTGTGTTCTTCTTCTTCCTACCCTAACACACGCATGCACATAATACTCTTCCCAGCAATGCAACCCAACTCGCTTCACACCATAGGCACATGATGATGCAAGGGATCATATAATCAAGTTTGGGAATTTATCATAATTTATTTGATTTTTTGTTGAATTTAGAAGTGAAAAGAGTTTTGTTGTTTATTGCTTCAGGATAAAGATATCTTTTGGATTATGTATATGTGAATGTTTTGTAAAGAGGAAAAAAATTCTAGAAATTAGATTTGATTAATAACTCTTGGGCTTGGATTTTAGGATATTGGGTTTGGCCCTTACATATAGTAATAAGTAAATATATATAAATATCATTTTCTTTTATTTTCTAAAACTACATTCTATTTAATTTAAATAAACATAAATTACATTTCAAAATTACTTCTTTTTCCAAATCAACATTTAGTTCTATTTCATCATTTTTATAACATATTATTCCCACACTTTTAACTTATTTCTATTTTAAATATCATAGTTTCACAAATTAAACTCTTTTATTAGATAATCACAAAATTAATATATTAAATAAATTTCCAAATTCCATGTAGTTAGTTAAATTACTATTACTAACTTAAATTAATTATTACTTAAATATTGAGTTTGTTACATCTTGATTAGGATATGCATGATAATCATGTTTTGATGAATTGCTTGTGTGTATGGATGTGTATGGATGATATTTCATATCTGTATGTTGTGCTTTATTGTGGTTTACTAGTGCTTTTAGGTAGTTAGGAAAGAGGTTGTCAAACTAGAAAATCAAAGGCAAAGATGGTTGAAATTGGATGAAAATTAGAGGAGGAGCTTTGGAGCATGGGTGGAGTCCAAGGTTCAAGTCGCATGAAGTTTGGATGTAGGGATTCTAGCCAAGGACGAGTTGATAGATGATGGGGAGTTTGTAGATCTATTCAGCAAGAAGGCAAGGCATGGGGGCTTAGGCTAAAAACTTTGGGGAAGACTTCAGGTTGAATGTAGGAAGAGGTCCAAAAACTCGAAGTTGGGATTTTGGCTAAGGAGAGTGATCGGTAACAACCACTTTTTGATTGATACAGATCACTTTTTAGGCAAAAAGAGGAGTGTCAGATGATTTGAGGAGTATTGCATCGAGAAGGGGAGTCCAAAGCAAGTAAGAAGGAAAGAGATCAGGGTGTAAATTCATATTGGTACCAAACTGATTCAGGTTGGCACCGATCATTTTTTGGGGCTCTAGGGAGTTGCTGAAGACTTTGGAGTTTGAGGCATATAAAAGGGGGACTTCAAGGAAGCAAAAGGATTGAAGAGGTTGGGGTGGAGACACTTTGCCAAAATAGGCTGAGTAATCTGATTGGTACCGACTACTTTTGGTCAGTACCGATCAAAATTTCTTTGGCCAACTAAGACCAAACTTCCAAGGGATGCTTCAGGAGCTCTACATGTCATGTTAAAGGTGTTTTTTTTCACTTAGCGTTTGATGGCGATGTAGTAGCGTAATGATAGCTTCGGGATTTCAGTGAGGTCACTCAATGGTGAATGGAGTTAGGTTCCGATGATGGTGGCTCGATGTTGAAAGGAGTAATGAGAATGGTTATCCATAAAGGGTGAGCTCTAGGAAGGTGACCCATGGATAGATGATTGGATGATTCTATTATGGAAAGAAGGAATGTGTAATGGGCTTTGAAGATAATGGAAATTAGATGGAGCAAGGAAATGGATTGGATACGCATGCTAAAGGATCACGCAAAGTGTTCTCTGATGTACTCGAAAGTTGAGAATGAGGATCTTTATAGGTACTTTGAAAGGCTACCCTGGATTGGTAAAATGGATCTGTATACCATGGACCGGGGGAATGGGTCTAGTATCAGCTTTGGGCTATAAACGTGTACACTGAAAATGGGGATTTCCATTAATCCTTGACATGGGAAAAGTCATACGAGTTATCATATATCCGAGGCACATTGAGTAATAACAAGGATTGTTTGATGGATGGTTATTTGCTTTAGTTATTTTCTCCTATAGTCTATAACCCTAGAGATGTCACTTGAGATAGGTATTGTGGATGGGGATACTTGGACACCCCTCATTGTACCTAAGTTGCGTTACACCTTTATGATGTTTGTAGAGTAGCATATTATATTCGTTATGTGCTAACTCTTAGTTGCAGGGACTAGTCAGGTATAGTTTGTACGCCATTTTCCTTGCTATATCGACTGGTATAGTATTTTGACATTCATTTATCACTCACATTAGACTATTGTCTAACTTGAGGTTTTATTCATTGATTCTTATTCTTTCGGGTACTTTTAAATGAGTAGACTATATATCAATTCTAGGTGATACGTGGTGGCTGTGCAGAGGACGAGCTAAATGGAGCTTTCTTGTATTATATAGGGATATTATTCTTATTCCGTTATGTAACACTACGGAGCCTAAGAAGTGTTTGTTTACTATTATGAGACAATTTATTTGAGTTTATTTCTACTTTGTATAAACTCTATTACTATGTTGTATAACTCTGTTGATCTGTGCTTTGGTATTTGGTTCACTTAGTTACTACCATCTCTCCTATTTTATATTTATGATGATTATATATTTTATTCCATGAGCTATGAAATATACGATAGGTTTTATGATTGATATTCTTTTATTTTACTCTTGATGATTATCCTACATCGATCGGGCATGTCAACAGTGCATTATTTAGTTACCTTGGGTGCTAGTGGTGTAGAATGGTCGCCACATTTGGTATCAGAGCTTTAGGTTACACCACTAACCTGAGTTAATATCATGGTTCAGTAGAGATTGGGAAGGTGTTATCACCCTAAACTGGACTGAAAGTGTGTATATATCCAAGAGAGTGCGTACCTGTTATATATTTTGGTTTTCAAAACTATATTGTAGTATATATAGTATATAAATCGCATTGCACATATGTGTACCATTGATGCAGTTTTCCATTTATGGAAGACTAATCATTGTTGTTATAGTTTGTAAGAATGGATAGGCATATCAGGGATTCTCAATTGCAAGCTAAGGATGAAAGGGCCATTGAAATAGCAAATGACCCAGAGGTGCAGGCAGTGTTCATTTATATGACGGTGAGCATAATGTGGGTAGCCCAAAGAGGAGCTATGGGGGAAGAGGATAGTAGTGTTCAAATGCAAACACAATAGTTTGTTGTTCCTCAAAAGGGAGCTAAACCGCAAGTGGGCAGGAGTAGTAAGAGGAAGAGGGATAACAAAGGAGTAAAATAGTCGTAGAACAGAGATGACCAAAAGAAAGGCAAAAGGGATTAGAAGTGCTTTAATTATAATGAGAAGGGTTATATTAGTAAGGATTGTAAGGACCGAAAGGGTAGCAAAAGAAAGTGTTTCAATTGTGGTAAGACTAGGCATGTTAAGGTGGATTGTCCAGATCTAGTTAAGGAGGAGTAACCCTAAATGAAGAATGATCCGAAGAAGCGCAAATGGAAGCCTATTTGCTATGACTGTGGGGATAAAAGCCATATTGTTAAGGGCTGTAAGGCAGGAGGCAAGAAGCGCTACAACTACAACAAGCTTGGGCATATTAAGGAGGATTGTCCAAAACCGCTTGGGAACAAAAATGTTATGTCTGCTTACGCTTTAGGTGTAGTCCCAGCTTCGTCGAGCACTCTATCGATAAAGAAGAATGGAAGAGCATCATTATACATGGTATGTTTTCAATTTCTAATACAACTGTATATGTTTTATTCGATATCGAGGATTCACATTTTTCATGTTTAGTGATTTTGTAAATAGGTTTGAATTGAAATTCAAGACAGTTGACCGACTTTTGATTGTCACAAACAATGTTAGAAGATTGACTAGCCTTTGCATGATTTGTCGAGACTTAGTCTTGTCGAGTCATGGATGTTTGTTTGTTTGTGATGCTTTATTTTAGATTTCGTGGGGTTCAGTATTATTTTTTGGATGGACTGGCTTAAAGGGTACGAAATAGTGGTGGGATGTGAGAGGCTGTTGAAGGCGATTAGGGCTGTGAAGGGGAAGACGGTAGTGATTGGCTGCCTACCAGAGGATAGAGTTATGGTTAGCTTTTTATATTTGCACGAGCTTCCACAAGATGAGTTGTAATCCATGTCTATTGTTAGAGAGTATCCGAACGTGTTTGAGAAGGTGATTGGATTACCACCACACTGAGAGATTGAGTTCCGCATAGACTTAGTAAAGGATGCTAGGCCGATAGTTATGCCTTTGAGGCATATGGCACCTAGAGAGCATAATGAGTTGGAGGTACAAGTGAATGACCTGTTGAAGCGAGGTTTCATTTGAAGGAGCATATCCAAGTGGGGTGCACCTACAGTATTTGCTACTAAGGTGGATGGCTATCTGAGGTTGTGTGTAGATTATCGTGAGCTTAATAAGTTGACAAGAAAGAACAAGTATCCACTTCCGCGTAGTGAAGATTTTTTTGATCAGCTCCATGGTGTGAATGTGTTCTCTTAGTTGGATCTTGTGATGGGTGTTTCGTATGCAATTTGGTTTATATGAGTGGTTGGTTATGTCATTCGAGCCGATCAATGCTTTGGCGTTCTTTGTTGATCTCATGAACCATTTCTTCAGGGATCAGTTGAACAAGTCCATGCTTGTGTTTGTGAATGATATTCTGGTATATTCTAGGATGAAGGAGGAACACAAGACGCGCTAGAGGATTGTGCTTGAAGTGTTGATGAAGAATAAATTAAGAGCAAAGTTTTTGAAGTGTCACTTCTAGAGGAGAGAAGTGAGGTTCTTGGGTCATGTCATCTCTTAGTTGGGCATTGTAATAGATCCTGCCAAGTGGCAGTGGTTCACAATTGGAACCAACCCAAGAACACTACCGATGTAAGAAGCTTTCTAGGTATAGTGGGATATTATAGATGTTTTATCAAGGAATTATTGAAGGTAGCAGCGCCAAAAAAGAATCAGAATTTTTTTGGGGCGCATAATGCGAGCACGCTTTTGTGAGTCTGAAGGAGAGGTTGATGAGCGCACCAGCATTGACTATTCTGAGCGGGAATGAGGAGCTAACATTATATACAAACGCTTATGGTACTAGGCTAGGTGCGACATTGATGCAGAGAGGAAAAGTTGTCGCTTACGCTAGTCGACAGCTGAAACCGCACGAGAAGAAGTATCCAACACATGATATGGAGTTGGCGGCAATAGTGTTTGATTTGAAGATTTGGAGGCACTACCTATTAGGACAGAGGTTTGAGCTATTCACTGACCATAAATCATTGAAGAACCTTTTCTCCCAGAAGGATTTCAACATTCGCCAACAGTGATGGTTGGAATTTTTGGCCTCTTACGACTTTAGCATTTCCTATACGCCTGGTAAGGGGAATGTAGTTGTCGATGCATTGAATTGAAGACATGCTAGTTTAAGAGCAATATTCCTAGAGTGGAAGCAGTTGAGTATATTGTTGGCTATGATTTCAGACCTCATTCCGAGTTAGAGCAAGAGATGTTGGCAAACTTGATCATCAGACCTACTTTGGTTAGGCATATTGGTACTAGTTAGAGGTGTGATGCCAGAGTAGTGGAAATCATAGTGAAGATAGAGGAAGGTGTAGAGTATGAAGATATGAAGCAATATGGATTCGATCGAGATGTTGGCTCTATAAGGATGAGAGATTATTTGTTCCCAATGTTGATGGATTACGAAATAAGGTGCTATGAGAGTGCAATCATTCTAAGTTGACCATACATACTGGTAGTAATAAGATGTACCATGATATCAACCAGATCTATTATTGGAAAGGGATGAAGAAGGATGTCAGGACATTCATCACAAAGTGCATGAACTGCCAGTTGGTGAAGGCAGAGCAGAATAAGCCAAGTGGATTGTTACAACCACTTGAAGTTCCCAAATGGAAATAGGATAAAGTGTCGATGGACTTCATTAACGGATTGCCAAGGACTAGAGGAGGCTACGACAACATTTGGGTCATAGTCGATAGATTGACAAAGAGTGCTTGATTCATACCCTTCAAGTCTAGTATAATGACATACAAATTGGCCAAGTTGTATTTGAAATGGGTGGTATGATTCTATAGTGTGCCGAAGAGCATTGTGAGTGAATGAGACCATTTATTCACTAGTGGGTTTTGAAGAGCTTAAAGGAGGCATTGGGGATCGAGCTGCAATTCAGTACAGCTTATTACCCGCAAATCAATGGAAAAACCGAGAGGGTGAATCGTATGTTGGAGGATCTCTTATGAGCCAGCGTTCTTGATTTTTGAGGCTCATGGGATGATCACTTGCATTTGGTACAGTTTGCACACAATAATAGCTGTCAGTTTAGTATCGTATGGCACCATACGAAGCATTGTATGTCCAACCTGTAATGCTCATTCATATTAGTGGGAAGCAGGCGAGAAACTAGTAGTTAGGCCATATATGATTAGCGAAACCTCGGAGAAGATTGAGATCATTCGACAACGAATGAAAGCTGCTTAGGATAAGCAAAAGAGCTACATCGATAAGAGATGTCAAGGTTTGGAGTTCTCTGTCGATGATATAGTGTTTGTGAAGATTTCTTCATTAAAGAATGTTTTTTGATTCTACATTAAGGGAAAGTGAGCACCAAGATTTCTTGGTCCTTTTTGGATAATAGAGAGGATTAGGAACCTAGCATATATGGTCGACTTACCTCAAATGATGGCAGGCATGCATAACTTATTCCACATCTCTTATTTACAAAAGTTTGTGTATGACTCAAGTGTGACAATTGCATCGGATCAACTTGATGATATCGAGATTGAACCAGAAGCTCTGAGACCTCATAGGCCGGTTTGTATTGTTGAGGATAATACGAAACAACTTAGGAGGAAGACGGTGGAGCTAGTGAAGGTTCAATAGGGAGAAAGTGAAGGCGATTGCATGTGGGAAACCTAGGAGAGCATGAGGGGTAAATATCCTGAGCTCTTTGCATGGTAAGAACAACTGTTTATTGTATTTGCTTTTGTTTTGATATCAAATATGGATAGTTTAGTATCTCACATTCTAGGATAGGTTTATCTATACTATTTATTTCATGGTTGCTTGTTTGATATGTTTGATGGTTGCATGTGATTGTTAGGCATGCAGGGTGACTATGGTTGACTATTCTTTGATTTCTTATGGATTTCGGGGGCGAAATTCCTAAAGGGGGGAGTGGAACGACCTGCGTTTTACCTACCAAAGCATCGCAAAATACTTTTATTTAATTCATATGAGGTCATATGACTCTAATATTTTGAGAAATGACTCTTACAGATATTTTCCATATCTATGATTTTAATCAAATTCTTATGTGACCATTTTGACCCTAAAAAATCTTGTATGGCCTATAACTTTTGATAGGAGCCGAATTAGAATCTGAAACCACTCCCAGTGCTTCAGGATGATGGTTTCTCATTCTGTAGAGTAGTCATACTAGTAAAAAGGACTTACTGTTTGAAAGTTACGGTTGGTTTAAGTTTTAACGGCTGTTGGCCAGTATTTTCGAGTAATTAAGCTAACCCATACTTAGGCCTACTAACCCATTTTGGGATTGGATCCTAATGGGGATGTATAAGACTGTTCCAAGTCATTTCCATCTTCCCCAAAATAGTTCTAAGCTTCCATTAACCTTAATCTCTTCAACAATCATCTCTTTCCCTTATTAATCTTAGCCAAATGATCATTAAACGGGAAATTAGCAAAGGACATTGTAAATCCATCACTTTGGTGATTGGGGATTCATCTTTCTTTGCTGTTCATCTCAAATCTAATAGGGAAAATTTGTATTTTGGGTATTTGGTGAGGGTTCTTGATCTCTCCTTATCATATGCAGGTTTATATAGTTAAAATAGATGTTTTAACATAATTTTGATCTCAAAATGTTTTCTACTTTTAATCATATCTTCATACATGTTTATGGCCGAAGCTAAAAAGGTTTAAAGTGGGTTTTAAATGGTTTTGCAACCCCTTTTGATTATATTGACATGCTAGTGTAAAAGTTAGATCTATGTTAGGATATGTATGAAAATCGTGTTTTGATGAATTTCATGTATGTATGGATGTGTACGGATGATATTTCATATATGTATGTTATGATTTGATATGCTTTGCTAGTTCTTTTAGGTAATTGGGAAAGAGTTTGTCAAACTGGACAAATCGAAGGCAAAGTTGGTTGGAATTGGATAAAACTTGGAGGAGGGGCTTTGGAGCATGGGATGAGCCCAATGTTGAAGTCGCCTTAAGTTTAAATGAAGGGATTCTGGTTGGTGACGAGATGATTGCTGGATGGGTAGTTTGTAGGTTTATTTGCCGAGAAGGCAATGCTTGGGAACTTAGGCTATAAAACTTCGGGGAAGAATTTAGGTTGAATATGGGAAGAGGTCCAAAAACTCGTAGAATTTTGGCTAAAGAGAGTGATCGGTACCGACCTCTTTTTGATCGGTACCGACCACTTTTTGATCGGTACCGACCACTTTTTAGGCCAAAAGGGGAGTGTTAGAGGATTTGAGGGGTGTTTCCCTTAGAAGAGGAGTCCAAAGCAAGCAAGGAGGAAAGACATCAGGGTGTAAATTTATGCTGGTACCAACCTGATTCAAGTTGGTACCGATCACTTTTTGGGGCTTTGGGGAGTTGCCGAAGACTTGGGAGTTTGAAGCATGGAAAAAGGGGGCTTCAAGCAAGCAAAAGGATGGAAAAGGCTAGGGTAGGGACAACCAAAATCGGCTAAGTAATTAGACTGGTGCTGCAACTTATAGTCGATACAAACCTGAATTTCTTTGGCCAACTAAGACCAAACTTCACAGGGATGCTTCAGGGGCTCTACAGGTCATGTTGAAGGTGTTTGTTTGTCACTTGAAGTTTGATGGCGATGTAGTAGCATGATGACAGCTTCAGGACTTCGGTGAGGGTATTTTAACGGTGAATGGAGTTAGTTTCGATGATGGCGGCTCGATGTTGAAAGGAGTCATGAGAATGGGTTATCCACAAAAGGCGGGTTCTAGGAAGGGTGGTGAAACAATCTGAAATTGTATCGTTTTGATTTTGAATATTGATTAACTTTAAATATTTAAATAATTGATTTTAAAAGCTAAATAACTTCTTTTAATTAATAAATAGTAATGGTGAACTTGTTATAGAAATTTGTTTAAAAAATAATAAATGATAATGGTAAACTTTTGTTTAAAAATTAATGTGATTAAACGTGTTTTAATAACAATTCCTTTTAATTAATGCGTGAAATTATCATCCTGGGGCACTATCTTGGATTTTGACGAAACTACTGCCATTGAAATAGGAATAATAAGATGATGTACGCCAACGAGTTTCACGGCGATCGAACGTCCCGTGTGATCGTGCAAGCTCAAAACGTGCGTTGATTTAATTTGAGAATTAAATATAATATTTTTATCATTATAAAAATACCACCTCCTTCACTCTTCTCTCCCACTCTTCCTATTTTCCATTTTTCTTTCTTTTACATTTTACAGTAAAACATTTTGTAGTTGCCTCATATTTTTTATTTTTCCCAAAGCTGTAGTTAACAAAATTCAACAATGTCGGATCCATTGAACTCGTTTGAGTGAGAGATTCAAATCCCTAGTCTCGTTAGTGGGTGTGGTTGACATTGGCCATGTTTGACTTTAGTGGCCGCCATCTTGGGTTTGAGTTCATCAGAAATATCGGCAACGATAGGCGAAGATGCATTTGGACTTCCCGAGCGAAGTGATTCAGTATTGGTAGTTTGAGGGGTTGTGGTTGCTTCTGGGGGATCGCAACATTTATTTGTCACTAGTGGGAGCAGCAGGTAGCAATGATAGGGATGTAGCCAGAGGTGAAATGGGTAGGTACTTTGAACTTATGTCATGAAGGTGAGTATTTTAGCATTGATTAGAAGGGGTCTGATGGAGTGAGGCGGTTTACGACCTGTATAGTCGAAGAGGAGGAGCTACTGTCACTTTTGGATAGGGGTGCCAGGTTGGACAAGTTTGGGTGTGACGTGAAGAGATTGAGTAGGGGAGTTTGTTGGAGAAGATGGCTTGTTGAATCGTTGAGTAGAGGAGGAGAAATCGGGGGATGAAGAATTCAGCCATGGGCTTATGTTCGTGCACAGTGGTGTGCACATGTATAGGGGAGCGATTAGTGATTTAGGGAAGGATGCTTAGTGAGGTAACTAGTTAGTAGTTAGTTAATTAATTAAAATTTTAATTCAAAATCTTATAAAATTAATAACTCTTGCATACATGGTCCAAATCGAACAAGGTCTTTTGCATTGCGCTCATAGGAGTGTTATTTACGCACTGGAGTTGATTTTGTCAAGTTTGGAGCAAGTAGGGTTTTGATCTAAAATCGAACACTGTTCGATTTTACATCGAGTGGGAACGCATAGGCGTTGGATGGAATTTTGGTGAGTTAACTCACCTTTAGATAAACACTATATGATATATGTGTTGATAAATTAGTTTTCGTGTGCTTGAATGATTTCTTTGTTTGGTTTGGCTGAATTCCCGCTTTGGAAAGCGGATGGCAGATGAAATGAAATACAAGGAACTTGGGGAATTTTGTAGAGAGACTGTAAGGGATTTCTTGCCACTGTTGATTTTTATTTCATTTATGCACTTGTCTTATAAATTGTTGAATGCTAAAAGCTTAGTAGCTTGGCCATATGGGATGTGACTTTGATATATTGCGAAAGTTGAACTCTTTTAGTGTTGATCGATGATAGCACTTGTAAAAGTGCTAGGCAGATCTAGGCATAATCATAGTATTTTGGAAATACTATTATTTGTTGTTTTTGATTTGAAAATGGTTTTGATTTGGAGGATGATTTTAAATGTGACTTTTGGAATTTTCTATGGCGCTTTATTTAGAAATGATTTTTGAACTTCTCTATTTTAATCCAACCTTTTTGTTTGTCTCTTCTAGTTTATATAGAAATGTTTTAAAACTATTTCGAAAAGTATTTATTTTACAAAAAAGTTAATATAATAACGGAAGTTTATTGTAAAGAAAAAATGCGTTTATTTTTTATAATAAAGTGATTCTATTTCAAAAGAAGATAGAAATATTTTAAAATAAATTTTTGAAATGATTATATCAAATGTTGGGTAGAAGTTTTATAAATAGAAAGGAGATTTATAAAAGGAGTTATTAAATATAAAAATGATTTATAGAAAGGAATTTTATATAAGGAAATGATATTTGATTTCTATAAATGATCATTTTAAATTAGGGTGGTATGGAAAGTATTCTTTTCATACTTAACACCAAATTCTGAGATAGGGAAACTCGTCTCTATCTGTGAGAATTAAGAATGCACATCGAGGCAAGGATAGTACGCTAACTTGTCCGACTACATTGTTAATTGAGGGATAGTATAAGTTTGAAATCGAAAAGTGGTGGTAAGTATATTTGATCAAATTTCCATACGATCATTTACTTACACCAGAAAGAAAAGTGATTTGGATTTATAGTAAATAATGTTTTTAAATGACATTTGTTTTTGACTGTTGGGCGTATTCTCACCCAGGCAATCTCAAGACCAAGAAGCACCAGGTTCACCCAGGCTTGCCTAAGCTTCATTCGCATCCCTACCACTGCCGAACCAGACTCACAACCACAGAACTGCCGAATCAACTCTACCTCCCATGCTTGCTGAACCAACCTACCGGTCCAACCTCACCTACCGGACCAACCGCCTCTACCGAACCAACCAACCTACCGGTCCAACCTCACCTACCAGACCAATCGCCTCTACCGAACCAACCTCCTCTACCGGTCCAACCTCACCTACCGGTCCAACCTCACTACCGAACCACCTCCTCTCCAACAGCCACCGGTCCAGATCAGGGCCGGACCAACCTACCACATCTCACCACCGAACCAAGATGAGCCGGGCCAGATTGCCTCAGCCCAGGTCCGCCAGCAGCCATATACATCCAAGACCCCTGCCTCCAGCCTCACTCTATAAATATAGGGGTAGGGGTACAACAATGGGGGACAATTTTGAGAGCTCAAGCATGGAGAGAACTTTCAAACAACTTTCTTTTACTTGTATCAAAGTTTTGTACTTGTAATCAAAACAAGAGAAGAGAAATAACATATAAAGTGGACGTAGGCACATTCTGGCTGAACCACTATAAATTTGCATGTCTTTTTACAGTTTAGTCCCTGCTTTTCATATATTTGCATAAATCACCCAAATCATTAAAAACAACATAAGATCTACTAAATCATACAACTTTGAGGTGTTTGTCCATTTTTTGTGCAAACATTTTTGGTGCTTTCACTGAGAACTAGAAGCTCGAAGCTTCAGCTTCATCCACTTAACATTTTTCCTAACAGCTTTGTCCGCCACTTGGAAAACATGCCTCCCAAACCAAGAAAAGATGTTAACAAAGGAAAAAACATCGCATCCAGCAATCTTCCAGATCCAGCTGTCACGAATCAAGTAAATCGTCCTCCTCCAGCAGTAGTAACAAATGAAGGACAGGCTAACCCAACCACTCCTGCCACAGAACAGCCTGCAACAATTACTAGGGCAGATTTGGACAGAGTTGTGGTTGAAGTAACTAACCGCTTCACGTCCCAGCAGGAAGCCTTGGTGGACCATCTCATGTCACGCTTAAGGGATGCTGAAGAATCCAACCGCAACACTGAATCATGGGGCGAGTCCCAGTCTGGAGGATCTCAGAGACAACAAAGATCTTCCTTCTTCGAAGGAGCTAACGGCAAAAGTAGCCATGGTAGGAGCTGAGACCGAGCACAGCCCGAAGTTAGGCCTGAGGAAACGTTTGGTACCGAACCCAACGGGGGAGGTACCAGACGGAGGTCAACTGTAGCTGAGCCTGTCATACTGCCTAACCACGGAAACGCCGGTGAACGGGGCCGAGCTAGAGTCCAGCCCGAAGTTGGACCCGAGGAAGTGCTTAGATCAGAACCCAGCAGGGGAAGATCAAGGCAAGGGCCAACTGTAGCTGACCCTAGCATGGCCCCAGAAGATCAAAGGCAGCCGCTGGAAAATATGAGGAACGATAGACGATACCATCCCTATAGGTCATCCAAACAGAATCAATCCCACAGAACAGAACCGAACTCGTTTCTATCTGCTCCAAATTCTGATGAAAGGATGGCATGCTTGTGCAGAGAGTGCGTCCAACGGGATCAAAGAGATTGACGGATAGGCGCTAGGGTAACCAGCCCTTTCGCCCGCAATATCGAAATTGCCATCACCCCCCGAGAATGGAAGATGCCAACAATGGAACCTTACAAAGGAACCTCCGACCCCGTTGTACACTTACAGAGATACACACAGCATATGCTCATGAGTGGAGCAACAGAGGGAGTACTATGCAAATGCTTTCCACTATTCTTAGCAGATCTAGCTACCTCCTGGTTCTGCCATCTACCCCAAGGATCCATCAGCTCGTGGGAGATGTTGAAAGAAATGTTTATCAGCCAGTTCGCATTCATGTGGAACAACCCAAGGACGCTTATTCCTTATCCAATATCAAACAGGAACCTGGAGAGAAGCTGCAGCAATATTTAACCCGATTCAATGCTGCAGCGGCCGCAGTCCAAGATGCCGATGAGAAGCTTGTCTTAATGGCCCTCTGTAGTGGTGTGCATCCGGATACTAAATTCGCTAGAAGACTAACAAAAGAAAACCCAGCTACTTTACCCGATTTCTTCCATGAAGCCGGGAAATATATGAGGCTTGAAGACGCTGCCACTGAGGGGCAGTCAAGGCAACAAAATAAGGCAACTCACAGCAACACACCCGCTGTAGCAAAGGACATTCGAAGAAATGACTCTAGAGACAAAGCTGGGGGCAAGAAGGGAGAAAAGCGCCTATATCGGCCAGGACCGAGATTCGACACTTACACTCCTTTGAATGAAACCGTCGAAAAACATCTTCCTTGCCACCCAAGGCGAAGTTAGATACGAACGCTCACCGTACAAGAAGGAATCAGATAACGCACAGAAGTCTGGAAAGTTCTGCCGCTTCCACGAATCTCATGGGCATGATACCAATGAATGCCATCATCTCCGGGATCTGATTGAAGAACACATCAGAAGGAAGAAACTACAACTCTTTCTTGGGAAGGCCAGCCCTGTCTGACTTCCAAATTGTCCTGGCTCCATAGTGCTTAAAGATGAAATTTCCAACGGACAAGTGCGTTCCCTTCTTCGAAGCTCTAAAGAAAGACAAAGGAAAGTTCGAATGGACTAACGAATGCTTAACCGCTTTCCTTAACTTAATCGAACACCTCCAGAAACCACCGGTACTCTCGACTCCAAGCGAAGGCGAAGAATTATACCTATACCTTGCTGTGTCATCTCACGCCCTAAGCGCTGCCTTGGTAAGGGAAGACAACCGCACACAGTGGCCAGTTTACTTAGTCAGCAAGAGGTTTACTGGGGCAGAAGTCAGATATCCTAAACTTGAGATTGTCACCCTTGCACCGCCATCAAGGGACAAGCCATGGCTGATTTCATTGCAGAATTCACTACCAACGAAGATAAGGAGCAATTGGAAATAGAAAAATACATCAAGTGGAATCTCTTTGTGGATGGCGCATCGAACGAACAAGGCTCGGGGGTAGGTGTGGTAATAATCACTCCTAGGGGAAATAAGCTGCACTATGCTATAAGGTTGGAGTTCGCTGCCACCAACAACGATGTAGAATATGAAGCAGTGATAGCTGGATTAGAACTTGCCTTGGAAATCAGAGCCAATTCTTTGTGTCTTCATAGCGATTCTCAACTTATTGTTAATCAAATACTAGGAGAATTCCAGGCTCGAGAAGAACGACTCATAGCATATTTAAAGAAGACGAAGTTACTTCTCAGTCGATTGGACCACTACTTAATCAAACACATCCCTCGGGAAGAGAACCGAGAGGCCGACGAATTGGCGAAGCAAGCAAGCGTGAGAGACGGTGATATTTCCGGAGCAGTAGCCATCTCGAAGCAACTGGCCCCAAGTTTTGAGCAAATGAATCTAATAGCTACAACCGAAGAAGCAACTTGGATGACTCCTATCCAAGACTACTTACAATGTGGCACACTACCCAACGGGCGTAACGAAGTCAAGAAAATCTTGAGGAAAGCTTCCCGCTACACAATACAGGAGGACACCCTCTATCGGTGCGGATTCTCTAACCCCCTATTAAGGTGTGTCGCTGGAAGGGAAGCCAAGGAAATCTTATCCAACATTCATCAAGGGAGCTGCGGAGATCACACCGGAGGGCAGACTTTGGCAAAAAAGATACTCCGATATGGATATTTTTGGCCCACCTTAAGCAAGGACGCCTTAGATTTCGTTAGAAAATGTGACAGATGCTAGAAGTTTGCTAAGATTCTGCGACTACCAACAACTGAGATTACTCAAATGACCAGCCCATGGCCCTTTGCAGTATGGGGAATTGACTTAATCGGCAAACTACCAATGGGCCGAGGCGGGGCCAAATATGCTATAGTGGCAGTCGACTATTTCACCAAATGGGTGGAAGCAGAACCCCTGAATAAAGTATCTTCTGCAAAAGTTATTAATTTCTTGATCAAAAATGTTCTGTGCAGGTACGGAGTCCCATTCAAAATCATATCAGACAATGGACTTCAATTTGACAGCGAGGAATTCGCCAACTAGTGCCAAGAGCAAGGAATTCACAAAAGCTTCTCATCCGTAGCGTATCCCCAGGCAAACGGACAAGTCGAAGCCGTCAACAAAATTCTGAAAACTCTAATAAAAAAGAAACTCGAAAAGTCAAAGGGCGCTTGGGTGGATGAACTCCCTACGGCACTGTGGGCTTATCGCACATCTTTTAGAACATCAACAGGGCATACTCCTTTCTCTTTGGCATACGGATCGGAGGCTATGCTCCCAGTTGAAACCATCGTGCCTTCCTACCGTAGGATCCCCTATAACCCAGAAGAGAACGAAGAACTCCTTCACGTGTCTTTGGATCTAGTTGAGGAGAGAAGAAATGATGCAATCCTTAAAGCAGCAGCCCACAAACAGAAAGTGGCGGCACAATACAACTCCAAAGTCAAGCATCGTACCTTACAAGAAGGGGATCTTGTCCTCAAGCGAATCTTCCCTCGCCCCGGAGCACTAGACCCAATCTGGGATGGACCATATGTAATTCATAAAGATCTCCACAACGGAGCTTATATTTTGTCAACAGTGGACGGAGAGGTGTTCCAGAGGGCATGGAACATCCAACACCTCCGTCGATACTTTTCTTAACTTGTACTGCCCATATGAAGTGAATTAACAAAGAGAATCAGTGGACGTAGGCATTTTCATGCCGAACCACTTAAAAAAAACCTTGTCCCTTTGTTAACTTGTTCCTTTATATCTTGGCTGCTTGTTAACTTTATCCTTTTCTGTTGAACAAAATCCTGTGCATATAGCATTTCCACTCAAGGCACTCCACGGCGCAACTTCACCTGGACAAGACCTAACAGGTACTATGCGAATCTATGCCCTCGCCAATGAGACACTTTTTCTCCGGCATCCCTCTGCTGCGGGTTAACTCATTGCTCGCGACGGCCCTCAAAGCCAACTGTAATGAGCCGATTATAAGCCACCGAGAAGGCCGACTATAGCCGAGGCAGCTCATTACGGTGTTAGGCTCGCCGGCAACTGTGAACCGACTATAAGCCCCAACATAAGGTGTGGCCAGCCAGGGGCAGTTCATGGTTGACGATCGGCACCCACGCTAGCCGGCCACAGTAAATCGAATAATACCCACGATTACGGGCCATAATGGCCCGGGTAGTTACTGTGCGCGATCTCGGCTCCGATGTGTCTTAAGTGCGGCTGTGGTAAAAAAGAATTAACTCCCCGCGGAGGCGTAAGATGGGTGACAAATGTCTCCAAGACCCACAGCTAGGGAAAGTGACTACAAAGCCCGTTTGCCACGAACTTAAGCACATCGAAGGCCTTCCGTGATTGGAAGTTTTACTATTTCTCATATTTCAATTTTATTTGAAAAACTTTTCTCCTATCCTCTATAACAATCCCTAAAGTACAGGACACGGAATAGGAGGCATTCGCTAATGGGAGTCTGAACCCACAACGGGACACCAGGCCGCATTCCATACTCAGTCACACAAGACATTCAAAACTGCCATCTACAATTAGAACATGAAAGGCGGTATTTTCTTCTTTTGTGTACAAATACATGGCTATAATTTATTCATACATCACACTAGCATTGCAAGGCATGAAATTATGTTTTAAGTAAGAACTTGACATCAAACACAACTGAATTACAAGCATATGCATAGCTATATTTCTCATACAACATGTCAAAATAGCAAAAACATTCAAAAGACGACAGAATCAGCTTAAGTTAAAGAATTACACGTCAAGAATAGTGTTGTTTATTACAAGTAGCATAATTACAACCTAAGAGTTACAATACTGTTTTGAGACTAACATATACAACAATGACAAGTCCACAAAAAGATATCCAGGTCCAATCAAGGAGCCGGCTGCGTCGGAGTCTTATCCTTGTCATGTTGCCCACCTGTCCGGCCAGAGAAAGAATTCATTAGTGACAAGAAACCAAGTTAATGGAAAGACTAGAAAGGAAGACTTACCAGCATCTGCTCCTCGATCATCTTGGTCATCATCCTCTACTTGCACACCTGCCTCCTCAGCTGCAAGTAACTGCATGCCCTCCTTCACTGCCACCTTCTCCTCCTTGGTAAACTGGGCAGTAACCGCATCAATCCTGAGGGCCGTACCCATCTACTAGTGACCTCGGGGTGGGCCCATGACGTCCCGGTTCTAACTGAGCTGGGGGCACTGCGGAAGGATCTTCTCTGTCCTGGGATTTCTTCTTTTCTGATCGGGTTTCAACTCTATGAGACATTATCTGCAACACAAAAGAATACATCTTTAAAAAGGATGTAGAGATATAAACAAGCAAGTGCGTACAATCTAGAATTTCATTTTGTAGTTCAAAACATAAAAGGTTCAAGGTTCGATTAGGCATTCAAACTTTGGGTCTCGTTCGGTATCACGAGTCATAAAAAGTCATCCGGCAGTTCAAGGCAAAAGCTCATTCGGCATTCGAGCTCCCCATATACCGTTCGGTAATCCAGGCCCCAAGGTTCATTCGGCTATCCCACTCCCTAAAAACCCATTCGGCATAAGGAGGGCTCACCTCATTCGGCAGGCGTAGGCTTGGTCCGGCTCTTTCTAATAGGTGTGGATAACAGGAGCTTGAAGCCCATACTTATAGGCAAACACAGACGACCGGACCGGTTGGTTCGGCATTTGGGCCGAATAGGAGCATCCAAGCTAACGTCATTAATTTCAAAACAAAGCACGGCATATACCGGCATATGCCCTACTTTGGGGGGCAAATGTTGGGCGTATTCTCACCCAGGCAATCTCAAGACCAAGAAGCACCAGGTTCGCCCAGGCTTGCCTAAGCTTCATTCGCATCCCTACCACTGCCGAACCAGACTCACAACCACAGAACTGCCGAATCAACTCTACCTCCCATGCTTGCCGAACCAACCTACCGGTCCAACCTCACCTACCGGACCAACCGCCTCTACCGAACCAACTAACCTACCGGTCCAACCTCACCTACCGGACCAACCGCCTCTACCGAACCAACCTTCTCTACTGGTCCAACCTCACCTACCGGTCCAACCTCACTACCGAACCACCTCCTCTCCAACAGCCACCGGTCCAGATCAGGGCCGGACCAACCTACCACATCTCACCACCAAACCAAGATGAGCCAGGCCAGATTGCCTCAGCCCAGGCCCGCCAGCAGCCATATACATCCAAGACCCCTGCCCCCAGCCTCACTCTATAAATAGAGGGGTAGGGGTACAACAATAGGGGACAATTTTGAGAGCTCAAGCACGGAGAGAACTTTCAAACAACTTTCTTTTACTTGTATCAAAGCTTTGTACTTGTAATCAAAACAAGAGAAGAGAAATAACATATAAAGTGGACGTAGGCACATTCTGGCTGAACCACTATAAATTTGCGTGTCTTTTTACAGTTTAGTCCCTGCTTTTCATATATTTGCATAAATCACCCAAATCATTAAAAACAACATAAGATCTACTAAATCATACAACTTTGAGGTGTTTGTCCATTTTTTGTGCAAACATTGACCCATTTAATTATTTAGGTACATATTCCGAGTATTGAAAGTTTAGTATTTTGTGAATATACTTATACCATTCAAATAAGTATATGGATACATTTTCTAATTATTGAAAGTGTAATGTTTCATGAATATACTTATACCGATGAGATAATGGATATTTTTTCAAGCATTGAAAGAGTATAAATAAGTAGTGAATGAGTAGTATACATATGTATATCTTTATAAAAGTATTTTGATATAAGTATTTACAAAGTGATTTTAATTAATGAAGGGATTAATTAAAGAGGCTTAGTGGTTTCTTATGTGCTTCATCATGCTTGGTTTCCATATGAAATTAACTCATTGATTTGATTGTTTTCTTCTTTGATAGTTAAATAACCGATTATCAAATCTTAGTCGGTTTTGAAACTATCAATCGTTGGTTTGGAGAGACTGGGATCAAATAAGCATGAGTTATCTAAAAACCAGTTCGAATCGGCATAAGCATTCGAATTGGAGACATCTTGAAGATGATGGGAATCGAATATCGAGTTTTTTTGAAGTGCATGGGCTACTTGCTACTAATCCTGAGGATGATTCCAAAAAGGATGTATTAGAAGTAGTGCCTTCGTTTGGTTATATTCTGAACAACTTGTATGGATGAATATAGGCATTGCATTGTTGCCTGGAGGGTAGTGTTAGCATTCCAAGTTGAATTTGCTAAAAGGTAAAACGTAGCCTCCAGCCTCATACACGAAAATGGCTAATTCATGGGATATGCAACAGGGCTATGTGGTTTGCTATTGTTAGGGTATGATCATCCCTGATCTAGACCGATATTTATGAATTATTATGTTAGGCCTACGAAAACGGTTTGTTAAGTTGGCACCCGAGGCCATGATCATATTCGGTACTATCTAAGGAGGAGTAGGCTGGGTCTGCGTTGGCAGGGGTTACAAGGTTTTTAACCTGGGTACATTTTATCTAAAGTGTACTATGAAAGGTGATAACCCAGTAGCCTTTTCTTTGATAGAACCCATTTTCCAATACATGCCTTACAGACTTAGTTGCATACCAAATATGGCTGAATATGAGATGAAAGCATTTTAGCTATGTTATATATTTATTTTAGACGATGGACATTATTATAATGTAACAAGATTTTCAAATAAAAATGGTTTGGTTATGGTAAGATGGAAACATGTCCATATTTATTTGTGGCATGGTCTTACGAGATACCTTTATTTTTAAGTGTTTATAACATTAAATAATCCAAATGATTTGAGTTTCTTACGCTGGTTTACCAGATTGATCTGGGTGTATTTTCTTATAATACTTAAGTCAGGCCCGAGTATATTTCCGGATTCAGTTACGATTGCTTTGGAGATTAAGAAGATAAGCTGGATGCCTCCAAGACCTATTCACGTATTCTATTTTCCGCTGCATTTCTTGTTTTGTATTTATCAACAGTTGTGAGGACATCCTGATATAACTGTCCAAGATAATGATAGGATAGTTAACTCTGATTGGTGTATGTATATTGCAGTTTTCTTTTGTAAAGATCATGTGTGTGTTATACATTACTCGTTATGATGTGAGATTTTGTTCTGTCTTTTATCTTCTTGCACCCTAATAATTTGTCTTTCCGACACTTGGATACTCGGCATGTGGATACCGTGGAAGTAACAGTGTCGAATTTTGAGGGTTAAAAATGTCGGTCGTTATAGTGGTATCAGAGCTTAGGTTGAGCAAACACTAGGTCTTAGTGGGGTAAACTCATTTGAGATAGGGTAGGTGACACTCTACAATGAGTTTGACTCTGTGTGTGAATGAGTTTGATTCTATGTGCGTGTGTGTATGAGTGCGTGTATTTGTTATTGTTATAAAAATGATTTACATTGTGTTGATTGGTCTATTGAGTGGATTATGGATTCTGGTTAGTATGAGTTGCTAACGTTATTGATAGGGATCTTCAGTCACTTGAACAAGGAAAACCGACATAGTATTGTTTTTGAAATTAGTAAATGAAATAATTTTACCTAGGATTATATTTTATATATAAAAGAATAATTTTCAAAATTCATATAGTTATTTATGATGTGTTTTTTGTTAGGAAATGCTAATATTCAATTATTATCATTTTTTGTTTAATTAGTCATGCTCATCCAGATTAGGAGTATTGGCTATTGTTTGTTGATTGATTAATTATGCTCGGCCAGTTTATGAGCATTTATTTGTTTGATTTAGGTTAAATATGAACACCTTATGAATTAAGTATCACATTTGGACTATAAGGTGTTCGGTAGTACTGTTGTTATAAAGTTTATTTTGATACAAGAAGGAATGATTTTATAAATTAGGTTTATAAAGTATGTTTTAAAATAAAGAAGATTTTTGAGAATTTAAATCCTGGTATCTTTAAAAAATATTTCAAATGATTTTAAGAAAAAGTAATAATAGTGTTACTTGAAAGTATTTATGAGTATAAATGTTTCAAAGAGAATTTTAAGGTACATTATCTTTGGATAGCTCGAGGAATGAGTCTCGATTAGTTTTATGGTAATTTGAATAATCTTCTAAGTGACGATCGATGTTTGCTTAGGCGAACATTATAGTGCACTTAGTAGATTATTTTTGTCATTGTATGATCGAAATGAGTTTGAATCCGAATGAACTTAAAGTAAGTAGTAATAGATATTTTGTTAAAACTATTTATATGAAAATATATATGGTATTGTTTCAAAAGAAGATTCAAAAGAGAAGAAGTATTTTTATGACAACTAGTTCGAGCGGCTCGAAAATGACTAAAAATGGGCAAGAGATGTGTTTGGATGGTAAGCACTTCTCTTAATTATTACCCTTCTTGGTAGGGGGATGTATGATACTATTTGTTAGGACCTAGTTCCTTGGTATAATTTTGTGGTAACTCGTTCTATATGTATATTTTCTATGGATTTAAAATTAAAAAGGTATTTTGATAAAAGAGTGTGTAGATAAATGAAAATTTTAATATGGATTTATATCGCCTTTGGTAAGAGAAGAAATAATTTATCAAAAGGTTTTAAATGGATTAAATTGAGTAAGAAGGTTTTAATAAACTTTTTTATTAAACTCTGCCTTTTGTTTTAACATCGATGTTGTATAAACTACTTAATGTTATTAGGCCGACTAATAAACATCTTTACCTTATAGGTGTCCAAGGAAAAGTAGAGTCTAGGCTGAGTTGGATACCAGCTTCCTCTTTTCTTAGTTACTTACCGAACCAGATAGGTAAAGAGGTCCAAGAGGTCGACTCGGTTTAAGACCCAGATTATTTATTTGGGCCTGAATCTGTATTTAAGGAAAAAGAAAAGATTAAATCCGATAATTGTATATACTCTTAGGATATAGTAGGGTATTATACAAGTTTAAAACTTAAGTATGTTTTTTAACCGTTTTCATAAATAATTTTGGGAAGTAAAAAGAATTTGGTGTAGTAAGAAACCAATGGAATAAATATGTAAGTTGTACATAGATCATTTTATTCACATAACTATTCTAGATCTAGAATCGAGTACATGATTTCAAGTTGATTTACACTGATCCAAATAAGGATTTTTCACTCGATTCTTGACGGTGAACACTCGATACAGATTCTTGATATGATTTCGATATATGTCTATGTAAGGAGAACAGAGGTTTCTAATCAATGAACCTGATTGGAGTTTGCACTAGGAAAGTCGAGTGAGCGATACTAGTTCGAAAGACAAGTTTATGTGATTGAGCAAGTGATCGGATTTGATATTATGTATGGATGACATATGTACATTATGCATGATTTAGTGTATTCTTATTCTTCTTACATTAGAAATGCAAATTACATGTCTTAATATGGAATGTTTATATGAGATGATTACTATATATGATTTAGCAGGCTTAGATTCATAATATGATGAATGGGTTGTTGTATTGTTTCATTTGTCGTGTTTAACTCTCTTTTGGGTTATGTAAGTGAAATACTAGTACATGAAAGAAAAGGCTTGCTAGTTACTTTTGGTTTCATGAGTAGAGTTAGCTTGCTTGCAAATTGTACATGTTTATGCTTAACGAGTGTGTTTTCTATGTGACATACACACTCTATAAGATATATCATACGTATATATTGGTCATTGTTGTCCCCAGATATGGAAGGTCCCGGATATGGGCTTAAATTGATAGTGTGATTTTTCCGGACCTAGCTGCTCAAAGCAGGTGCTGCTTAAATTTTCTATAGCATAAGGGACTTTAAAATCCTAAGGGTGAGAAGACATTTTCTTCCTTTAGGAATTTCGAGGACGAAATTCTTTTAAAAGGGAAGAATGTAACGATCCAGAATTTTATTATTTTTATTTTAAATATTTAATTAATTTTAAATATTTAAATAATCGATTTTAAAAGCTTAATACTCCTTTTAATTAATATATAATAATGCTGAACTTGTTATAAAACTTTGTTCACAAAAGTAATAAATGATGATGGTATACTTTTGTTTAAAAATTAGTGTGATTAAACGTGTTTTAATAATAATTCCTTTTAATTAATGGATGAAATTATCATACTATGACACTATCGCTGATTTTGATGAAACTAGTGCCATCGGAACCAGAATAATAAGAAGATGAATGCCGACGAGTTTCGTGAAAATCGGATGTCCCGTGTGATCATGCGAGCTCTAAAAGTGCATCGATTTAATTTGAGAATTAAATATAATATTTTTATAATTATAAATATACCACCTCCTTCACTCTTCTCTTGCACTCTTCCTCTTTTCCCTTTTTCTTTCTCTTAAATTTTACAGTAAACTTTTTTGTAGCCGCCTCATATTTTAATTTTTCTCGGAGCTATAGTTAACGAAATTCAACAATGTCAGGCCTATTAAACTTGTTTTAGGGAGAGCTTCAAATCCATAATCTCATTGGCGGGTGTGGTTGACATTGGTCGTGTTTGATTTTAGTGGCCGCTATCTAGGGTTTGAGTTCATCAGAAATTTAGGCGACGATAGGCGAAGGTGAATGTGGATCTGGGCTTCTTGAGTGAAGCGAGTCAATGGTGGTAGTTTGGGGGTTTTGGTTACTTATAAGGGACCGTGACATTTTTTTTGTCGCTAGTGGGAGCAGCAGGTCATGACGACAAGGAGGTGGCTAGAGCTGAAATGGTTAGGTGTTTTGAACTCTGTTAACCCGCCTTTTAGCAAATACAGGTGGATTTAACTCAATAGACTTCATGATTATCAAGGCTGGAATGTCATGAACTTGGTTCAGATGAATGGATGGACAATCGATTACAGAAAATAGATATGCATATGAAGCCAGGATTGAGCATGGTTGATGAATAAACGACGCAGGGTACTTGGAATATGGATTTTGTAAAGAGATGAGTTACTTAGAGTTTGCTTCGAGTCACCATAGGGTTTGCTTCGGGTCAGGAAAGTGTTTGCTTCGAGTCATAATTGGATGCACTTTGGTCAGGTCGGTGTTGCTCCAACTTAGGGTCGGATCGGCATTGCTTCGGGTCGGCACTTATATGGCTTTGGGTTGGCTATGGGAGTTGCAAGGGGTCAGCATAAGGAGATGGAGCTTGAGGTCGGCATTGGTTGGACTTTTGGTTGGTGTGGCATTGGCTTCGGGTCGGCATCAGGGAGTGCTTGTGGCCGGTATACTTTGAGGGATCAGCATATGGCAATGCTCCGGGTCGGCTACGAGGAGGACTTCGGGTCTGCATAAAGAGTTGGAAAGGGTCAGCAAAGAAGGAACAAATTGGGGTCGGCAAAGGCTTAACTCCGGGTCACCAACGAATTGGCTTTGGGTCGGCATCCACTCTAATTCGGCATCATGGGGACTTCGGGTTGGCGTTTACACTTGGGATCGGCTACAGGAAGATACTTCGGGTCGGCCACGAGCTTGCTTCCGGTCATCATGAAGGTTACTTCGGGTCAGAACACTACTTCCTTCGGGTTAGCACACGAGCTACCTCAAGTCGGCATAGATTGACGAGTTGGGTTCAGTGATCGACATGGTGGGCCCATGCAGGCAAGGAGGACCTGTAGTCGATATTTTGACTTATAAATACAACGGATGTGGCTTCAGAAAGAGGGATCTCCACTCTATTTCTCTTCATCTTCCATTTAAAGGCTACTCTGCCATTTTTATTTTAGAAATTCCGAATTGTAACTGTAATTGAATTTCAGTATAATAAAAAAAGATTTTTCTGGAGTGGACGTAGGTCGGAGTTAGCTGAACCACTATAAATCTCGTATTTTTTATTTCTTTTCATTTTAATTTTGATTGTTCTTCATATTATACTCTCTATATATACTCTATCCGTGATCTGTGGCTGGATATTGGTGCTTTCGCTTGTAATTGGGTATTGGTTGTCAATTTTGACGCCAACATTTTTGGTGCTTTCATTGAGAAATGAACTCAGGGATTTGGAAGTTTGGATCTTGGATTTAGAAGATTAGGAACTTGGATTTAGGAAGCTATGGCTAGGAAATCAACGAGGAGACAAAGAGAAGGGACAAGATGGAAATGATGATGGGTGCTATGCAAGAAAGGATGCTAAAGAGGCAAGAGGAAGTGATGTAGAACCTATTCCGACAGATTATACAAACTGGAGTGCAAGACCAAGGGAATAGAGTAGCAGGAATACTGGAAATGTGGATCAAAGTGTTGGAGCAGCAGGAACAGAGGAAGTCTGGAATCAGAACCAAGGAAACGAAGCCAACCGGATGCGGGATAGAGCGTAACCATCGTGAGCTGCCCCTGATCGTTCCACACTCGGGGGCATGCCCCCGGATCATATTGGCTTGATTCCAGGTAGGATACCAGGCAGTGCTATGCAGTTTGGCATTGATCGAGATATGGATGCTCGTCCAGAAGAGTAGATTTCAGGATTCCCTTATGCACTTGGGAGCAGGATGAAAAGGATGATCGGAAACCATTTATGGATGCTAGAATAGCTAAAAATTGGAACCCAGGACTTAGAGCGGAAATTAGCAGACTTAGATATAGATTGGATCAGCAGGGGGCAAACCCCGACCAAGGAGAATGGATTAGCACAACTCCCTATGGAACTAGTGGCATGGATTTGGATTGCTTTGCTTGGAAATGGATAGCGGCGATGGAACAGGAGCTGTCATCATCCGCCACAAATCGGAGCTAGCCCGGCTTAAGGGCACAGGTCATCATCTCTTGATGGCATGAACTAAATAACTAATAATAAATCCTACACTAAACGTCTAAGTCACTTACACACGTACGGGATCATGAACGGTCCTTAGGCATGCTTTGATATGGCGATGAACCGCCATAACAAATGATTCTGAAATTCACTCGACAATGAAACCTGACATTAATCATACTGAGAACCGACCTCAAACGGTCACATTTTTCCTTGAACGACACCCAACCTCAAACAGTCACATTTTGCCTCGAACGGCACCCGACCTCGAACCGTCACATCTCGCCTCGAACGGCACCCGACCTCGAACGGTCATATTTTGCCTCGAATGGCACCCGACCTCAAACGGTCACATTTCGCCTTGAACGGCACCTGATCTCGAACAGTCACATTTCGCCTCGAACGACACCCAATCTCGAACGATCATATTTCGCCTCGAACGGCACATGATCCCGAACGATCGTTATTAACAATCAGGCAAGATCATTGATCTCTTCGCAGGTCATCCGCAGGTTTCAAACATCGGGCTTCAAGCAATTTAAAACACGCCTTCCTATCGCAAGGCATGTTTTGGGGGGCAAAGTGTTAACCCGCCTTTTGGCAAGGTAGTATACAAGCAGATTTAACCCAATAGACTTTACGATTATCGAGGCTGGAATATCATGGACTTGGTTCAGATGAATGGATGGACAATCGATTACAGATAATAAGTATGGATATGAAGACGGGATTGAGCATGGTTAATGGATAAACGACGCAGGGTACTTGGAATATGGATTTTGGAAAGAGATGACTTACTTAGAGTTTGCTTCGAGTCACCATAGGGTTTGCTTCGGGTCAAGAAAGTGTTTGCTTCGGGTCAAAATTGGATGCACTTTGTCCAGGTCGGTGTTGCTCTAACTTGGGGTCAGATCGGCATTGATTCGGGTCGGCTATGGGAGTTGCAAGGGGTCGGCATAAGGAGATGGAGCTTGGTGTTGGCATTGGTTGGACTTCATGTTGGTGTAGCATTGGCTTCAGGTCGGCATCAGGGAGCGCTTGGGGTTGGCATACTTCAAGGGGTCGGCATACTTTGAGGGATCAGCATATGGCAATGCTCCGGGTCGGCTACGAGGAGGACTTTGGGTCGGCATAAAGAGTTGGAAGGGGTCGGCAAAGAAGGAGCAAATTAGGGTCGGCAAAGGCTTAACTCTAGGTCGGCATTGAATGGCTTTGGGTCGACATCCACTATACTTCGGGTCGACATCAGGGGGACTTCGGGTCAGCGTTTACACTTGGGATCGACTACAGGAAGCTACTTCGGGTCGGCCACAAGCTTGCTTCGGGTCATCATCAAGGTTACTTCGGGTCATAACACTAATTCCTTCGGGTCAGCACACGAACTACCTCAGGTCGGCATAGATTGACGAGTTGGGCTCGGTGATCGACATGGTGGGCCCATGTAGGTGAGGAGGCCCTATAGTCGAGATTTCACCTATAAATACAGCAGGTGTGGCTTCAGAAAGAGGGTTGTCCACTCTGTTTCTCTTCATCTTCCACTTATGGGCTACTCTGTCATTTTTGTTTTAGAAATTCCAGATTGTAACTATAATCAAATTTCAGTATAATAAAAAGGATTTTCTTAGAGTGGACGTAGGCCGGAGTTAGCCGAAGCACTATAAATCTCGTCTTTTTTATTGCTTTCATTTTAATTTTGATTGTTCTTCATATTATACTCTCTACATATACTCTATTTGTGATCTGTGATTGGATATTGGTGCTTTCTCTTGTAATTGGGTGTTGGTGGTCAATTTTGATGCCAACAAGCTCGTGGCACAAAGGTGAGTGTTTTGGCACTAGTTGGAGATGATTTGATGGAGTGAGGTAGTTTACGACCTATGCGGTCAAAGAGGAAGAGCCACTGTCACTTTTTGATGGGGGTGCCGAGTTGGACAAGTTTGAGTGCGATGTGAGGAGATTGGGTAGGGGAGTTCTTTGGAGGAGACGGCTTGTCGAATCGTTGAGTGGAGGAGGAGAAATCGGAGGATGAAGAATTCAACCATGGGTTTATATTCGTGCACAGAGGTGTGCACATGTACAGGAGAGCAATTAGTGATTTGGGGAAGGAGGCTTAATGAAGTTATTAGTTAGTAAATAGTTAATTAATTAAAGTTTTAATTCAAAATCTTATAAAATCAATAACTCTTGCATACGAGGTCCAAATCAAATGAGGTCTTTTGTGTTACGCTCATATGATTATTATCTATGCATTGGAGTTGATTTTGTCAAGTTTGAAGCAAGTATAATTTTGAGCTAAAATTGAATGTCATTCGATTTTTGATCAAGCAGGAACGCATAAGTATTAACTGGAATTTTGGTTAGTTAACTCACCTTTGGATGAAAATTATATGATACATGTGTTGATAAATTATTTTTTATGTGCTTGAATGATTTCTTTGTTTGGTTTGGTTGAATTCCCTCTTTGGAAAGCAGATGGCAAATGAAATGAAATATAAGGAACTTTGGGAATTTTATGGAGAGACCCTAAGGGGTTTCTGGCCACTATTGATTTTAATTTCATCTATATACTTGTTGTATAAATTGTTGAATGCCAAAAGCTTGGTAGTTTGGTCATATAGGATGTAACTTTGATATGTTGCAAAAGTTAAACTGTTGTAGTGTAGATCAATATAGCTTTTGTAAAAGTGCTATTGTAGATCTAAGCCTTATTATAGTATTTTGAAAATACTATTATTTGTTGTTTTTTATTTGAAAATGGTTTTGATTCGGAGGATGAATTTAGATGTGACTTTTGGAATTTTCTGTGGCATTTTATTTAGAAATGGTTTTTGAACTTCTCTATTTTACTCCAACCTTTTTATTAGTCTCTTCTAGTTTATACGGAAATGTTTTAAAACTATTTCGAAAAGTATTTATTTTATAAAAAAGTTAATATAATAACGGATGTTTATTATAAAGAAAAAAGGGTTTATCTTTTATAATAAACTAATTCTGTTTTAAAAGAAGATTGAAATATTTTAGAATAAATATTTGTGAAATACTTTAAATAAAATGTTGTATAGAAGTTTTATAAATAGAAAGAAGATTCATAAAAGAAGTTTGTAAATATAAACGAGATACATAGAAAGGAATTTTATAAAAGGGAAGGAGATTTGATTTCTATAAACGATTATTTTAGTTTAAGGTGGTATGGAATGTATTCTTTTCATACTTAAGGTCAAATTCCGAGGTACGGAAACTCATGTCTATCTATGAGAATTAAGACTATACATCGAGGTAAGGATGGTACGCTAACATGTCCGACTATATTGTAAATTGAGGGATAGTACAAGTTTGAAATCGAAAAGTGATGGTAAGTATATTTGGTCAAATTTCCATACAATCAATATACTTACACCAAAAAGAAAATTGATTTGGATTTATAGTAAACAATGTTTTTTAAATGACATTTGTTTTTGACCCATTTAAATATTTGGATACATTTTCTGAGTATTGAAAGTGTAGTATTTTGTGGATACAGTTATACCATTGAGATAAGTATATGGATACATTTTCTAAGTATTGAAAGTGTAGTGTTTTGCGAATATACTTATACCGATGAGATAAGTGTATGGATATTTTTCCAAGCATTAAAAGAGTACGAATAAATAGTGAATGAGTAGTATACATATGTATATCTTTGTAAATGTTTTTTTGATACAAGTATGTACAAAGTGGTTTTAATTAATGAAGGGATTAATTAAAGACGCTTAGTGGTTGCTTATGTGCTTAATTATTCTTGGTTTCTATATGAAACTAAACCTCTGATTTGATTGTTTGCTTGTTTGATAGTTAAGTAGTCGACCATCAGATCTTGGCCAGTTTTGAAACTATCGATTGTTAGTTCGAAGAGACCGGGACTAGATAAGCATGAGTTATTCGATAACCGCTTTTGAACTAGCATAAGCGATCAAATTGGAGACATCTTGAAGATGATGAGAATCGAAGACAGAGTTCATTGAATTGCAAGGGCTACTTGCTACTAATCCTGAGGGTTATTCCAAAAAGGATGTAGTAGAAGTAGTGCCTTTGGTTTGTTCATATCCTAAACAACTTGTATGGATGATTGCTGGCATTACATTATTGCTTGGAGGAAAGTGTTAGCATTCCAAGTGGAATTTGCTAAAAGGTAAAACATAGCCTCAAGCCTCACACTTAGGAATGACTAAAACAGGGGATATGGAGCAAGGTTATATGGTTTGCTACCATTAGGGCATAATCATTCCTAATCTAAGTCGATATTTACAGATTATGTATGCTAGGCCCACGGGAACGGTTTGTCAAGTAAGCAATTGGGGTGATGTTCATATTCGGTACTATCGCGGAAGGGGTAGGCCGGTTCTATGTTGGCAGGGGTTGTAAGGTTTGTAACCTCGGTGCATTATATCTAGAGGTGTAATCTGACAGGTGGTACCCCAATTTCCTTGTCACCGATGGTACCGCTTTTCCAATACGTGCCTTACGAACTTAATTGCATACCAAATATGCTGGAATGTGAGACGCAAGCATTTTGGCGATGTTATATATTTATTTTAAATCCTAGACAATATTATAATATCATAAGATTTTCGAATAAAAATGGTTTGGTTATCGTAAGGTAAAAATCCATCTGTATTTATCTATGGCGTGGTCTTATGAGATATCTTTACTTTTGGTGGGTTTTATAACGTTAATAATCCAAATGATTTAAGTTCCTCATGTTGGTTTATCAGACTGATCCGGGTGTTATTTCTTATAATAGTCGGGTCAAACCCGAGTATACTTCCTGATTTAGTTATGCATGTTTTGGAGCTTCAGAAGACGAGCTGGATTCCTCCAAGACCTATTCATGTATTTTATTTCCTGTTGCATTTCTTATTTTTTATTTTTCAGCATTTGTGAGGACATGCTATTATAACTGTCCAGGCTGATGATATGTTAGTTTACTCTGACTGATGTATGTATATTGCAGTTTTATTTTGTAAAGATTATGTGTATATTATATATTACTCGTCATGATATGAGATTTTGTCTTGTCCTTTATTTTCTTTCACCCTAGCAATCTGTCTTTTCGGCACTCGAATGCTCGACACATGAATATCGTGGATATATTAATGTCGACTTTTGAGAGTCGAAATGGCCACACATGGCCTGTTGATAGATGATTGAATGATTCTATTGTGGAAAGAAGGAATGTGAATGGTTCCTTGAAGATAATGGAAACTATATGAAGCAAGGAAAGGGCTCGGATACGCATGTTAAGGGAACGTTGATACTCGGAGTATTTTTAGGATGTACTTGAAAGCAGGGATATTATGAGGATCCTCATAGGTACTTTGAAAGGCTACCCCGGATTAATTGAATGGACCCGTTTACCCTGGACCGGAGGAATGGGTTTAGTATTAGCTTCGGACTGTAAACGAGTACATTGAAAATTGAGATTTCCATTAATCCCTAGCAAGAGAAAGGTCATACGAGTTATCATATGTCCAAGGCACATTGAGTGATAGCGTGGATTATTTGATGGATGCTATGTTGCTTTGAAAATTTACTTCCATAGTTTATCACTCTAGGGATGTCACTTGAGATAGGTACTATGGATAGGGATATTTGGACACCCGTCATTGTACTTAAGTCATAGTACACTTTTATGATGTTTATAAAGTAGCATGTTATGTTCATTATGTGCTAACTCTTTGGCTACAGGGATAGATCAGGTATGGTTCGTATCCCTTGTTTCTTACTATAACGACTTGTATGGTATTTTGAGATTCATTTATCTCTCACACCAAATTGTTGTCTGACTCGAGGTTTTATGCTTTGCTTCTTTTTATCTCTGGTACTCTTAAATGGGTAGACTAGATAGCAGGTCTTGGTAATACACGGTGGCTGTGCTGAGGACGAGCTGGGTGGAGCTTTCTCATTACATATGGATATTATGCTTATTCCACTGAGCAACACTATAGAGTCCAGGCGATGTGTGCTTACTATTATGAGATAATTTATTTCAGTATTTTCTATTTTGTATATACTCTATTATTATGTGTTATAACTCTGTGAATCTGCGCTCTGATATTTGCTTCACTTATTTAATATTGTCTCTCCTGTTTTATATCTGTGATGATTATTATATTTTGCTCATGCGTTGTGAAATATAAGATAGCTTCTGTGATTGGTTTTCTTTTAGTTTACTCTTTACGATCACCCTACATTGGCCGGACATGTCAGCAGCGCATCATTTAGTTATATTGGATGCCGGTGGTGTAGGACGGTCGTTGCATACACTCCATTGTAAAATGTGCAAGTGCGATATATCAACAGTGCACACGGTTAATGTGTTTGTTGTAAATGCTATAACTTACACTGCAATAGACACATTTGCACCTTTATATACGTCTTTATTGTCCATAGTTTTTTTTGTTACATAAAATAAAATTTGTACTTGTAGACACGTACACATATATATACATCAAAATTGATTTTGTCTATTTTACTTATTTTGAAATCAAACATTAACATTTGAAAACAAGTTTTGACTTAATAAGGAGTTCAACATTATATCTATAATTTTACATAAATATCCCTTCTAAATTTTGAACTGAAATAATATATAATTATATACATGTGTATATATATATGATAACAAACTATATTGAATTAAAAGTAATGCACACACACATAGATACATATAACATACAATTTTATAAGCATTACAATTTAGAATTAACAATTTGAAATCTAGTTTTCAATTAGGAAGGAAATCAAC
Source organism: Allium fistulosum (assembly GCA_030737815.1). Classification (NCBI taxonomy): domain Eukaryota; kingdom Viridiplantae; phylum Streptophyta; class Magnoliopsida; order Asparagales; family Amaryllidaceae; genus Allium; species Allium fistulosum. The sequence continues at coordinate 336,081,969 of CM060906.1, forward strand.
ATCGTATCTATAATTTTACACAAAAATTCTTTTTTCAATTTTGAATGGAAATAAGATAAAGGGACATATGTGTAAAATAGCCAAAAGTGTTTGATGTTAAAAATAACATATATATACAAGAAACTTTAAATTCAATTTTATAAAGCAATTCAACTAGTTTATGTGTGTATTCCACTTATGTTAGTATGTAAAATATATTATAGAATAATTCCAAATTATTAAAATTAGTTCTAAATCTGAAAACCCTTTTATTTTAACTTTAACTTCTACAACAATAGAAATTAAAGGATTGGACAACATAGGCATATATAAATTCGTCGTATAGATAAGATCTAAATTGTATTAATAAGATGTAACATATAATCACAAAGAGATGTATAGATAGAGGATCAAAGCAATTCTAATGTGATGTAACGTACGCTAAAAAAGGGATTGAATTAATATGTTATGATGTAGCCAATAAATCACACCTTGAATGTATGAAAACTCCTATATCCGATTGATTCACATCTAAAAATTACAACGGTCTAACGATATTCTATTTATTTTATTTTGATTTAGTTTTGGAATTTTTTCATGGTTGGGAGGCCATGGATTTTCAACCATGTTAGGAGAAGGATAGGAGAATCGAAGAAAATGAATTGTCTGTAGGATGAATGAATAAAAGAAAGTTTATAAATTGAAACATTTCAATTCCCTCCTTTAAAACCTTCCCTCTTTAATTCTCCATTAAATCTTCTCAAATCTTCTTCGCCCTCCTCATATTTTTAGCAGTAAATAGAATAAAGGGGAAATGGAAAAATATAATTTCGTGAATGTGTTTTAAGTGAGTCATAAAGAAGAGAGTATGATGGAGATTTATTTCCTTCCTTTACTTGCTCCTTTAGGATTTTCAAATCACATTTAAAAACTCTCCACTCTCTCCCTCTTTAGCTAGCCATAATAGAGGCAATGTGGGACTCGCCTATTTCTTAAATCCACTTAGCAATTAATTAATTTAATCCAATTTAAGTACTCTATCAATATCGTATACCGATACATGTGTGTATAACTTTTATATAATCACTTTATTAAATACTAATTGTATTGAAAAAATGAAATAAAATTTAATAATTAATATTTCATAAACATTAATCAATTTATAGTGATTATAAATTAATTAAATCATGTAGTTGTTCGAAGTATTCATTGTTACGGTTGTGCAACTCAATGGTGTAAATTTAGTCATCGATTAATATCAAATAATTTGAATATTGACGTTCACACATCATTATATCTAATGATGTGACTTTTTGGCTGAATTTATCACTTACACATTTTTTGGTAAAAACCTATTTTACTATTATAAGTGGTACCTGATAGCAATGATTACTTATACCAATTCTCTTCATCAATATTGTATCACATTAGGACTTTTGGAATTTAGTTGTGGTTAAAATTACAACATTGTCCACATTCAACTTGATTAGTCCAAACATAAAATCCTTAGATTAATAATAACAATTATAATTAATATACGGTTATGGCTAGAGACTTGACTTTGAGTTGACTTCAGTTGACCGTGGTACTAATGTCACTTAACCGAGAAGATGAATTCTCTATCGGATAGTGTTTCACTTCCAATGCTTTAACTCAGGCCTAACAATAGTTGTTCGATGGATGCCATGTCATGGTTTAACTATAATCAAAGTAGAGTGTCTACATTGAAGTTTCATAGTATTCTTAAGGTGAGGGAAATGTCACTACGCCATAAATGGCCTACTGCAACATTTTTGCAAGGTGTTGCCAGCTCAAATGTTGCGATAGATATAAAAATTTGGTCCTACTGCAACATTGTATTTATGGTGTTACCTTAGCCATAAAAATGTGTTGCTCTAGCTAAACAAGTGTAACACGATGCAACATTTTTATACAGTGTTGCTATAGATGTATACAAATTAAAAAATTAATAAAATTAGCAATCCGCGTGAATACGATCCAACGGTCTACATTTAATCCGACTGTTAAAATGGATCACCGCTGCACTTTTTACCAAATTTTCGTTTTCCCGCTTATGTTGGTGTAGATCCCCTTTCAGTTTACCATATTCACGAAATCCCCAAATTCATACTTCCAACAAAATCACGAAATCCCCAAATTCATACTTCCAGCAAATTCACGAAATCCCCAAATCAAAAAACAAATTCACGAAATCCCCAAATTCATACTTCCAGCAAATTCACGAAATCCCCAAATCAAAAAACAAATTCACGAAATCCAGCAAATTCACGAAATCCAGCAAATTCATACTTCCAATTCGCTGTTGCTAACAAAATAAAAAAGGCACTGTAACTAGAAGCTGCCTTCAATGCTAGGTCAGATCTAAATTTCCTATGCCTGAATCTTGTAGTTGCTGATTCCACCTAATACCTGATGAGTTTTGTTGTTTACTGCCGCCCATTTGATCTTTGCTCGCTGTTGGATCTGGATCTAAGCAGAAGTTCGTCGTTGTTCGATGCAGCCGCCTTGAAGAAACGCGATGCCTCGTTGTTCTGATGGAGTCGCTTAAGTCGCAATGAAGTTTTTGCCTCTGACTTCGCTTGAATTGAAGACGTTTCCTTAGCTTGTGTTTTTGTCAATGTTCGTGCTCTGACTGCGGCTCTATTGATGATGTTTGTGGTTCTTTGACACTTAGGGTTGAACTTGAAAGTGTTGGTGTTCAGATAATGGTTTGCCAAACTTTGGATTGCAATGGTGTTGGTCTTAAACGTGGAGAAGGTTGTGTGCTAATTGCCCACTGTCCAGATTTTGGTCTTATTGGTGATTGCTGATGTGTTGAGCATTGTCGTGATGATGATCTCTTGCTGCTGATGCTGAAATCGATTGTGTAGTTCAATGCTTGCCGTAGTTGATAGCCTGATGTCTTGAATCTAGAAGCGATTCCTAAGGTTGATGTAAGACTTTCGTTACACGAACACAGCGAGCGGATTGAGGTGAAGTTTCTCTTGTATATCATATTACTGCCTATGTTTCTCTTGTACATGCCTGATGCATTCACTGTTTTTGCTTGATAGGCTGCCTATGTGTTGATGATGTAATTTGATGAGGCAGTGAGTGGGTGTTTTGTGAAAGAGGTTGGGAGTGTGGTCAGTGTTTGGTAGATGGTCAGTGTTTCAGGCGATTGTGTTTCAGGTAAGTGGTAGATGGGCAGTAGTTCCGATGGGTGATGAAGTTGCTGAGGATGGGGTTTGCTAAGTTCAGTCTTCATTTGTGCATCATTTTACGTCGTTTCAAAGAAGGCTCGATCTTCCGAAATCGGATGAATCGGGCGGTGCCCACTTGTTCGACCTGCGGTGCCCCGGACCCCCGCCGGCGCTGCGCCCGGACCCGCTTCTCGCCTCGCCTTCGGCTCGGCACTCGGCTCGCCTTCGGCTCGGCATATATTTGTCAGTGTCGATGTCTGTATAAATTGAAACTGCATATGTAATGAGTGAACTGAGTGATGTAGTGAGGAATATCTGTATATGTGAATATCAGTGTTATATATCATTGAATTGTAAAATAGTGGAGTCAGGAATTTGTACTATTTCAAATGTTGAAATAAAATATTTATTTAAATAAATTACTGTTTAAATATCAAATTCTGTGCAATAGCATTTTATTAAATAAATATTTATTTTTATTAAAAAATCAAATATGCTCTACATTGTGGGCCCCACAAATTCAAAAAGTTCATATCTATAGCAACATTTTGGAATGTTGCTACAGATACCTATGGGTGTTGCCATAGACCCAAATAGGGTTCTACTGCAACAATTTTACTTATGTTGCCTTAGATAGTCAAAATGTTGCCTTTGAGGTCTAAGGCAACGGCAAAAATTGCATCACCCTAAAAGTGTTGCCATAGACCTATGGCAACATTTTTCGGGCCTGAGCCAACATTTTTTTTGTGTTGCAGTAGGCCATTTATGGCGTAGTGTGTGTAACATCATCACTTTGAGTTCTATGTTTGATCTTAGTTATACTAACAAACAAAAAACTCTCGAGTGATTTATTCCATAGCTATCCAATAACTATTAGTACGTAACCCCTTGGTGCCTCCAGTAGCCATGAGTAATATGTCACCCAATTTTTTGAGAGCGGTACATAATCTAGTCTCAAAGGATATGTCAATATCTTAACTCGAAACATATTCACTAGGAATAATTAAATTAATATATTGTTCTAATGTGATAAATTTCTGATGATTGCAACATACTATAATTACTATCACATAACATATGTTAAGGATTCTTTGTTTAATATACTTTAAATTACTTAATTAATTATATCATAATATAACAAGTATATAATAGAAATAAAATACCTCTTATTTTGAGCAGGATTGATTATCAAGTTAGACATATGTAACAAATTACATAATTTCCCCTAGAGGATACCCCTGACTCTATCAAAATGTAAGGATCATTTGATTCAGCGATAAGACATATGTTATCATTTGAAATTATCAGACTTAATAAACAGACGTTTCCTTTCCTAATTCCATGAGATATATTATTAAAATTTTAATGTAAGATGCGAAATGTGTCTTTTTGAAAGTTTATAATAAATTGTTTATAACATAATTGAGTTATGCTTAATAGGTTATGTTTTAAATCTTAGCTTATGAAATATCTAAAAAATAGGAGATTTTGAATTACTGACATTGCCGATGCCAATGATGTATCACTTAGATTTTCTTTAAAGTTTAATATTTCGCCATCTTTGTAAGTGATATTCGCTAATAGTTGTAGATTTCCAGTCACGTGCTTGAGCATCCGCTATCTAGTATCTATTTGTCCTTCTTTATACTAGGTACCTGTTTATTATTACCCATATTGTTTTCTATTTCTGGATCTTTATTTCTCAATGTTGTGTCAGAATAATCCTTTGTTGTTGAAATCTTGCTTCTTTTCTTTAAATCAGTATTTGGTGAATTCTTTGATTTCTTTAGATTTGGGTGAACTCGCTTTAAGTGTCTAAATTTGTCGCATTCAATAACACTTTCATTTCCTAAATTATTGTTCATCTTTCGAAATATGTTCCTTTTTCTATACTTTAAGAATTTTTTAAAGTTTCTTGCCATAAATGCAATATCATCGTCGTCTTTATCTGATCCTTGATTCCATATTATAGCATTGAATGATTGAGATTTCTTTTTATTCGCTATATTTTATTTTCTTCTCCATAACTCTACTTTATATGACATTAAATTAACAATTAACTCTTTTACTTTCATTATAATAATATCATTGGCTTCTTTATCGCCAAAGTCTTTTGATCTCATCACTATAAAGTACATTTATATCTTACGGACTTGGTCCTCTTTAGTGAAAATTTTCCCTAGTGACAAAAATATCCTAAATTCTAGAATACATGTCAGAAATAGATTTATTTTGTTTCATTTTTAAACAGTTGAAACAAGTTGCTACCATAGAATCTTGGTTTGTTTTACTTTACTGCTATCTTTCTGTGTGACTTTTAACGTCCTCTAAATTTCATAAGCTTTTTTACAAACATACACTCCATTAAACTCATAGCCTCTGAATTATTGATTGTTTGTGTCCTTTTTTCGTTAGTCCATTGCGCATAATTAGTCTGGGGCTCAATGTACTTGGCTGTGTAATGTTCCATATATCTAAACCATCAGATTGTAAATAAATTTTTCATTCTACATAACCAATAGGCATTATTACCACCATTAAAAAGTGGTAGTCTAGTCAGGCCCGGCCCTTTACCAAAGCAGCTAAAGCTGCCGCTTAGGGCCCAAAAAAAATTAGGGCATCATCTTCCCAAACGCTAAACACGGTAAAATAAAATATTCGCGAACCGCGATACAGAAAAAGGAAAAAACGAACAACGGAACAACCGAATAAGCACCAGCAACCGACAACGGGTGAGGCCTTGTGATTTACGACTGGCGACGGGCCGATAGGTGTAGGCGGTGCTCCTCCTCCTCTTCGGCAATCGACATCATCTCCAATTCCAAACAATCGACAGTGAAACTTGAAAAGAAAAGGTAATACTTTTGTGTGTTCTAAATTTCTAATTTTTAGTCAGTTGAAGGTATCCTATTGTAATTTGTGAACAACATATGCCAATTCAATTTTGATCGTAACTGTGTTCTAATTTTAGGTTGATTGAATCCTAGGTAATATAATAATTTAATCCTATCATTTGTCAATGTTGATAATTGTACAAAGTTTTGGATCCTATGTTCAAATTCTATCATTGTTGATAATTATACAATTATGTTAAGGAATATTCAGTCCTTGCCTCCTTGGTATATTCAAATTATGTTCTAATTTAATCCTTATTGTATATTCAATCAAATTTGGTATAGTCAAATTGTTATTTGACATAACTGTATAAATATAATAATGATTTATTTGATAATAGTTAATGGACTCTTTAACGGTTAGTTAATGTAAAATTTGTTGATAAATAACTATGTTTGCATAGAAATTTACAGTTAATGTTTTTTAGTCTATTCGATTATTTAAAAAGAATTCCTACTTTAAATTATCGTTGGAAGTAGTATGAATAAAGTTATTTATTTTTTTCATCTTCTAATTTTTTATAAACAATAAAAATTATTTCGATGATTTAATTAACGATAATAGTATTAGTTTCTATGTAAGGGTCTTGGTTTCGCAATTGGCTTTAGGTACCAAAACTCCTAGGACCGGCCCTGAGTCTAGTAGTAAATTAGAATTCTAAAAATGTGTTAAAAAGAATGTTATTTGTGTTACTAGCCATTTATACTTTTCAAAAATAAGATAAGGGTTTTTGAAAATCTAATGCTCTGATTCCAAATGAGTGATCTATGAGATACCTTAATACTTGTGTGGGATGGATATAAGGCAATTATAACATTAGAGAGGTGAATAGTGCACATAAATATACTAATAATTAGCTTGTATTTTTCAACCTTATCAATATAGAATCACAATCACATATAGATAATAATATAAAAGCAGAATAGAAAGCAGAAAAGTAAAAGGAGAGACACGAAGAATTTTTGTATTGATTTGGATTCTCATTCCTACATCTAAATTTGTAACCCGTACATAATTTCCATTATAAAAACACTACAGTTCCTTAGGTGGTAAGTACACTTATACAACTTAACATTAAATCAGGTGGCAATCACACCTATCCTGACTTTCCACACGAGGTAAGATACACTCATCCTCTTGATTTTCCATGGGTAGTAGGACAAGTCCATCCCCTTGACTTTCCAAGGGTGGTCAAGAAAATCTATACAATCCTGACTTTCTACATATGACAGAATACACCTTTACAATTCAAGTAGTAGGGAGTAATTCTATAAGAAGTTATATCTTTCGAATACAAAATCTCATAGTTTACCTCACAACGATCCTATCAACGTCCTCTAAATTTCATAAGCTCTTTTACAAACATACACTCAATTAAACGCATAGCCTTTGAATTATTGATTGTTTGTGCCTTTTTCTCGTTAGTCCATTGCGCCTGATTAGTCTACGACTCAATGTACTTAGCTGTGTAATGTTCCATATAGCTAAACCATCAGATTGTAAATAAAATTTTCATTCTACATAACCAATAGACATTATTACCACCATTAAAAGTGGTGGTATAGTAGTAAATTAGAATTCTACAAATGTGTTAAAAAGAATGTTATTCGTGTTACTAGCCATTTATACTTTTCAAAAATAAGATAAGGGTTTTTGAAAATCTAATGCTCGGATACCAAATGAGTGATATGTGAGATACCTTAATACTTGTGTGGGATGGATCTAAGGCTATTATAACATTAGAGAGGTGAATAGTGCACATAAATATACTAATAATTAGCTTGTATTTTTCAACCTTATCAATATAGAATCACAATCACAGATAGATGATAATATAAAAGCAGAATAGAAAGCGGTAAAGTAAAAGGAGAGACACGAAGAATTTTTATATTGATTTGGATTCTCATTCCTACATCTAAATTGTAACCCGTACATAATTTCCATTATAAAAACACTACAGTTCCGTGGCTGATAAGTACACTTATACAAATTAACTTTGAATCAGGTGGCAATCACACCTATCCTGACTTTCCACACGAGGTAAGATACACTCATCATCTTGATTTTCCATGGGTAGTAGGACACGTCCATCCCCTTGACTTTCCAAGGGTGGTCAAGAACATCTATACGATCCTGATTTTCTACATATGATAGACTACACCTTTACAATTCAAGTAGTAGGGAGTAATTCTATAAGAAGTTATATCTTTCGAATACAAAATCTCATAGTTTACATCACAACGATCCGAAAGATCTTTGGTAGTAGTTTTAATTGAAACCCTTGAGGAATAGGATGTAATAAAAAATAGAATGATAGTGAATTTAAGTAAGAAACCTCAAACTTTTGTAGTATGCGAATTCGTGAAGAATGAGAGTGAATTCGCAAAGTAAAGCCCTATAGTAGGAAGAGAATTTGTTTGCAAAGTAGTAAAGAAGAAGGAGTGAGAGAATGTAATGAAAATTAGTAAAATATTTGTTTTCTCTGGCCATTATATAGAAATTGAAGGGAAGTGTCTTTTAGCGAAAGGGTGAAAGGATTTACCTTCTCATTTAAATTCAAAGGCTGCAACCAACGGCTAATATATCGACATATCACCAAATAGTATGTTGAAATATACTTGTCGATTTTTAAAAATCTTGTAAATGGCTATCGCATCGACATATACTTTCAATGTATATCGACATATACTAGTTAATTTGAAACTCACTTAATAATTTTTTTATAAACTATATAAGATTTAAAATCAATATTGTACTTCTGTAAAAAAATTCCAGAGAAGAAAATAACGATCTTTTAAAGAGAAATTTCAAACATGTGCTACGAGGTATTTAACAAATATTTCAAAGACACCTTACACACAATTTTGCCTAACTGAATTTCTCATGCCCTTCCAGTCTTTTCTTCTTGAATCTCTTGTACCCTCGTAGCATTGTCCTTGATTATTTGTATCATTAATCTGCTTGGTTCCTTATGATCTCCTTGATTTATTAGATTCCTCTTGGTCTCCTCGATTCCTCTAAATGCTTTATTCCACTTGATCTCCTTGATCTGCATGATTCCTCTTAATCTCCTTGATCTATTTATATCTCTACAATACTACTGAATAGTATACTTGTATTTCATGTACTATAGTCTGCAGAACTTGAAAAGCCATTAGTAATTATATGTATATAGTTTTTTCATCTAAATCAATACCTGTAGTTCTAACATAGTAAAATGAAAAATGTGAAGAAATTGTGGAGTTGGATCCTAAATTTATAGAGAGAAATAAGATGTAAGATATTACGTTCGACTTAACAACATTTACGTCCGATATAACTTTACTTCCTGCTCTGCCGCTACATATTAGAGTAGAAAACCGCTTTATACAAACGCTAACGTAACTGTTACATCTGACTTATCTCAGATAAGGTATACGTACGTACCACCAATTGCTGAATCAAGAGCATTTTTATGACCATGAAGGGGCCAAATTTATGTGTGTATGCATTTATTTATCATTAATATGTGTGTGTATTGGTATGATTATAAATTCCACTAAACATGAGTGTATATACTTAAATATATAGTAGTATTTATAAACACTAATATATATGTGTGTATATTCCCGCTAGACCTTATTATAATATAACATTAGACATACGGTGTTCATTAGCATCATGTATAATTTAGGACATTGCTGAAGGGCCTCCAATTTTGGATAAGTGGTCATTTTTAAAATTTTCGTAAAATTTTCGTGTGATGTAGCGAAAATTGTTGTCCCCTTAACATAAAAAAATCCATGACTTCTCTCATTGTTTCAGTGATCCCCAACTGCATTTTAACTTTCTTTTCAATTAGACCAGCCGAAAATGGTTTTTCGGTGAAAGATTATCGTTTTTATTTTAATTTTTTGATAGGATTTTGTCTAATTTTACTTTGCACAAGGGTAAAATAGTAAATCGTTTTATTTGGTTTCATTATCATATCCTCCCGTAACAATTTTTTTCCTAGATGAAGTGCCCATAAAATTGGTCCTACCTTATCCACTAATAGAGTCTCTTTAATGATACCATAATTTGACTAAAATAACTAAAATAAACTTAATTTTAATTCAAAATAAATCTCATTATATCAAATCAAACATTAAATATGATTTAATATAATAACACATTAAAAAAGTCTGACGCATACCAAATAAAAGGAATTTGTATGAAATTTACTTCTTTTACCCTCGTGGGCACCTTATCCATTAATTGTTTTATTTTGTTTTGATTTATTGTTATTATATGATAGCAAGTAAACATCAAATATTCATCTCGAATAATTTTAGACCACTTGAAAATAAAAAACTAAGGGTCCGTTTGGTTTATTTTATATTTTGTATTTTGAGTTTTCAACATTTATTACAAAATATTAGAAGAGTGAAGGGACGACAGAGGGGGTGGAGGAAAATGGAGGAGACGACGGAGGTGATAGATGAACGATGGAAGGATGAATTGTTTCTCGTGCTTCCATTATTTTTTAAAACACGAAAAATAAAAAGTTGTTTTCTATTTTGTGTGTTAACTTCGTTTTCTAAAATGATCGTTTTTCACAATATACATACGTCGTGCACATTTTTGTATGGACTAAAACTCAAAACTAAAAACGGTAAACGTACCGTGATCTAAAATTTTATGTTTGCATTTTTCCAGTTAATTTTTCAATTACTATAGTACTTCTCATTCAATTAATAGTCATCAAATTGGTAAAATATATGAAAAGAATCGTTATTATATCTCTCTATGACATTGACCCGCAACTATACAATTATGCAATGTTGCCTATTTGTGCATATAGTTTACACCAAATCTATATATTAAAACCAAAAGAAATGCTAAACAAGTTTACATGTTATTTGCCCCGTTATCGGTTGTACAATAATGTTGGGTCTCAAATGAATTTTTAAAAACTGTAAAACTATCTAATGTTTGAGCCAATCAAAAGCAAGCTTAAAGAGAAAGCAAACCTCTGAAAAATAATTACGCGGCAATAAGTCAGTCTTATATTCAACGCTTATAAAGCAAATGCAGCCGACTTATTATGTCCCATAAATGCTCTTTCCCGTCTCTCTCACCATCATCCTAGAAATCACATCCTTTTCCTGCTAAACCCTTCATTCAACTCCTTCTCATTCAAGCTTTTTTTTTCTTCTTTTAACCAAGAATCTATAAACAAAAAGGAGAATAAATGTCCTTTTTCGGTGGCTCACAGAACATGGGACTAGCATATGAAAGACATATGCCACCCAAAGACCAAAATTTGTAGCTACAAAAGCAGAAACCAGAAAAACAAAGACAATTTCTCATTCAACCTTCTCATTCAAGCTTCTATTCTCATTTCACACCACCACCCTCGTCCCCTTAAAATTTCCCAAAAATGGATCCAAACTCACCACCATCTCCACACTCTTCACTAAACTCAAGCTTCCCAATACTAGCCATCTCCTTCATCGGCATTCTGACCATTGCCATTCTTCTCCTAAGCTACTACATCTTCGTCACCAAATGCTGCCTCAATCTCAGCCGCCCAGATATCATCCTCCTGCGTCTCTCTTCCATTTCCCATTCTTCTGTCTTTCGCCATCAGTCCACTCAGCCAACCTCAGAATCGCATGGCCTTGATCCATCGACCATAAACTCAATCCCAACCGTCCACTTCAACAAGTCTGCGATCTCCTCCACTGAATGCTCCGTATGCCTAACCGAGTTTCAAGATCGAGAGACCGTTCGACTGATTCCAGTATGTTCACATCCATTTCATCTCGACTGCATCGACATTTGGCTTCAGTTCAATGCAAATTGCCCTTTATGTCGTGCAGAAGTTGGATTGCTTCCAGCATTTCGGCCACACTTTACTGATACTGCTACCTCTATTGCTACTGCTGTAGAGCGAAATTCTTCAGATGTTGTCATTGACATAAGAGATCATGACAGGAGGCCAAAACAGTTTATTTCTAAGATGATGAGTATGGGAGATGAATGCATTGACGTAAGAAAGAAGGATGAGAGGTTCGCAGTGAATACTCTCAGAAGATCGTTTTCTATGGACTCTTCTAACGATAGGCAGCTTTATGTATCTGTTCAAGAAATACTGAGGCATAATAAGAATTTGTTAAGAGATGTTAAAGTAGGAGAAGGAAGTAGTAGTAATGCCGCAGGAAAAGTTAATGGAAGAATGAAGAGACTTTTTTCTTCTTTTGGAAGTAACTCACGAAGCTCTTCTCTTGTTCTATCGTGATTTTTCTTTTTGGTTAACTGTTCAAGTTTAATTTAGTTTCCTTTATTAATTTTCTCAATTATTTTTGTTATGAAACTTTTTAACCCATTAGTTGGCGTTTGTTCCCGTATAAAAGTGATATGGAATCAATGTTTTAAATCTTGGATTTCGATCACGTTCCATCTTGTGATTTTCACACAAACTATCTCGTACCGAAGAAGATTTGAGATGAGATGAGATGAGTGCATCTTGGATATACATCTCGAAATGACATCTCGGATCTTAAAGTATATCTCGAAAATATTTTGAAGTAACTTACGTGTCTAAAATTGATGTTTAATGATTTATTTTATTAAAATTTTCAAAGTAAAAATAAAATTTGTAACATACTTGATTTGCAAAAAAAAAAAGGAACTGAAATAAATGTTTTGGAGAAGTGTGATTACTTGATTAACTTAATTTATTTGGTAACGACTGAATAACATCCTCTTATTTGAACATAAACAATAAATGCAGTCTATTGCTATGACTCATTAACGTAAAAAGTAAATAATACATTCAATGAGTTGGTAAATAATGTTGAGGTAGATTGTTATTGAAAATGGGAATAAATATATTAGTCCCACCTTGGAAAAATTGTTTTAATATTTGTGCATATATGTGAAATCTCACATGCTTTATTAATTAGAACAACTAAAAAAAGAAGGGAAATGGACACTACCACAACACGCACGCATGAATGGTATTAACCGTTGGGTATCAACTATCACGTTTTTTAAACCTATTTTTCTCTTCTTCAAATTTGAACTGTTAATTATTACGACTGTTTTCTAATTGTCATACCCCTCCGTTTAGCATCCGTCTGTGCACCGTATATATGCCTCCAACATCAGTTTTATTTTTTAACTTCTCCTCTTCTCAATTCTTAAACAATAAATTTTCCGCGGATCCACAGACATTGCTGCTCTCTGGATTTGGGTTTTGTTGTCTCCTGGAAAGCAGTTGCCAGCAACCCGTCAGCAAACTCCGAGCGAGTAGGGGTAAATATTGTTTTAACGAAAGCGTCTGCGTGCCTCAAAACTTGACTCAACTCCGATCCTTCACTGTTTCCTACAAATAGTACATGGATTGAGTAGTTTCTTTTGAATTTATATGAAAATAAAAAAAGTATTATGTAAAAGAAGAAAAAAATATGATTTCGAGTGAGATCTCGGATTCAGATTTCATTTCATATCTCGGGTGAGATTTGAATATCTCGGACGAGATAAGTGTCGACGGAGATATAAAGGAGATTTTATGTCTCTTTTGGTATAAGTGTAAAAATAGATCTCGGACGAGATATAGGAGATTTAAAACAATTAATTATGTGATAACCATATAAGTCAAGAATTTAAATATTTAGGCTTTGCTTAGGAGTTTTGTGTTACCGGTTATGAGAGGTTTTGAGAGTATCGGTTTTGATCGTCAATGATCGTAGCGGTTTTGATTGATTTACATGAAGTATTGTTATAACCGAAAAATGCATGCTTGAGAGTTTAACATACACCAGTTTTGAGAGTTTTCCACTAAAGTAACATTACGTATATATCTTTATATTTTGTGAATATTAATTCTACAATGTAATTAGGAGGCGTAATTGAAAAAAAAAATTATAACCCCCCAAACACTCCAAATTGATGGGTTGAGAATTGACATGAAATTACAGTGCACCGGTTTTCACCGATTTTATAACCAACAACAACCGCTGTGGAAAAAACTTACAAATAAGGATTATGATAACGCCTGAAATACAGAGTCGTTCAAACCCAGTTAAAACCGGTAGAAAATAAACTCTCAAGCGGAGGATGCCTAGACTAACCTATACAAATATGAACATGGAAATAACTTAAATATACAGTCAAACAACTGTACTGATCTTCTTTGTCAATCTTTTGTAAGTTGAACATTTACTAATTGAAAAATGATAGCTTGACTACAACAGTAGAGGCAAATGTTGAACAGACTTTTTAGGCTTATATTCTTTCTCTAGTGTTGATAGACACAATTTCTCCATTTCACATGGAACCAAATTGGAAGCAAAGTTGATTTTAGACCTTATAGACAAAGAAAAGAGTCACGGTTCACATTGTGCACATACATGATATTTTAAGCAAAACAGAGGTTAACTACCGACATTTCCTATGCACTGCAAGTTTTAAATCAACGGTATATACTTGCATAAAAAGATGTATAATTGCAAGAAATTTACCTGCATTACCTTGAAGTGGCATAGAAGATAGAATTTACACTATCAAGAGACAAACAGATCCAAAAAATGAAGCAGATGAATAGTGAGTGCAGACGGCAAAAAATACAGGCTCCTGATCCACTACATTCAAATTTGCAATGATGACTGCAAAATACAACAGGAGGGGTAAGAATATAAATTTCTTCACTTCCAGATTTATGAATGCTCTTTGCATATGTTCTTTTAGTTTCTTAGCATTTAATGACCCTGCATTTCAACATGGTGTTTATGAGAATATATGTGAAATTTTACCAACCATATTAAGATTGGTCCTTCTATCATGGGGGCTGCGTCTTGTAATACATGTCGTGTTGTTGTATAACTGGTTCTATGAGTGTACCTATACAAGGATTTGAGAAACTGCATTGAATTGACATGGATAAAAAAAACTATTGTTGTACTCATATACATAAGAATCATATGCAAACACAAGACACTAATGTAATAAAAAGGTCTGAGGGTTACAAGACTTATTGCTGTCAATTGTAACTAAGCTTTCGTTTAAGATGTATTTAACTACATTGTACATCTAACATCTCTAATCCCACTGCATGATAAATTTCAGTTTAGATATACTATAAGCAAAAGGTTTATGATTTAGCTGGAACACTTGTTTAATTTACACATAGCTGTCTAAATATTATGGCAAAAAAGGTGAAGTGGTGAACATATATTTTGTTTGTTTCTAAGATAATGAATAATATAACAATTATAATAATGTTTAACGAGTTCTTTTGCATATTAATGTGCAGAAGATGTGAATCGTCGCTTTTGGCATCTTAGTAGATAGATACTCCAACAATATGGAAAAAGGAATGAAAAATCATTAAAATCAGCGAACAGAAAGGATTCCGAAAACTACTGCAGCTAAGTGGTCTACTGTAAAGAAAAAGTGAGTACCGTATCTTCTAGATTTAAAAATAAATAATCAAGATAGCAGTCGCGAAACAAGGTTAATATAATGATTACCAAACGATTATTGGTGATTACGAGTCGTATTAAATGATGAAGCTTATTATCTTCTGATTGGAACACAAGTTGTACCAGTTTTCATTATAAAATATTGCATCATCGTATTATTAGTAGTATTGTCCTAGCCAATAGTAGCTCGCCTAAAAAATAGTTAGTATTATCAACCGACCGTTAAGATGGTTTGCTTTCTGTCACTAGCCAAAATCAATTTCTCTAAAGCCAAAAAAACATGCTACGTGTTTCGCCGCGTCTAATCTTCTTCTCCCGTCTTCTTCTCTTCGTCTTCCCAGTTTTCAAATTAACTCTCCTCAAAATATCGGTTCTTCTCTCTGTGAATTTCACAGTTCTTTCCTCGATTCAATCTCTCTCAAACTTGCACCTTTAAAAACCTAGCTCCTCAATTTCCAAATTAGCGCCATCGATCGCAGTACTTTTCCTCCCATCAGCTGATGTTAACGTTAAAAAGTGAACGCTAACACCCGGTATGTGTAATAGAATCGTGAAAGCACCACCCACGTGACGGGAACAGAATTTAAGCAGTAAAATGGCAGAAAAGCAGTAAAAGACAGCAATTTATAGTGGTTCGGCTTGAGATTAAGCCTACGTCCACTTTGAATCTCTTTATTACTGAATCCGGTTACAAATCGATACAAATCTCTTATCAAAACAGTACAATTTGATCACAAGAAACAATCTTGACTACTAGCTCAATCTTCGTCGATGAAATTCGATGAATCCGTGTTGGATGTAAGGAATTTCTCTTGAAGCTTGTTGTAGTGTCTTGAATGTTTGAAGATCTTTGATTGCTGGATGAATGGAGACTTCGACAGAGTAACGGCGCTTGAAGAAATGAATGGCCCCCCAGTCCTCTCCTTGTTGGAGATGGTGGTGTATTTATAGATTGAGTCTGGGCAGAGAATTTTTCCCAAGTCCTAAGTCGTAGCCGACTTAGTATAAGTCGCGGCCAACTTATGATAGGTCGCAGCCGGCTCATCAGTTTCAACACTTCCTTAGTAGTTCACCTCCTCCTCTGGTTTTATGCTTCAAGTCCTAAGTCGTCCCCGAGTCATTGTCTTGCAGCATAAACGTTGTGGCTTTGGATTTCGACTGTAGTTTTAGGTCGTGACCGACTTATAGAAAGTCGTAGGTCGTAAGTCGGCGACGAGATAGGGGTGTATGTTAGTTGCCCCCGAGTGTCTAGAACAAGCGAGTCATAAGTCGGCAACGACTTAGCATGCGTCATAGGTCGGCAACGATTTAAGAGATGCATCTTGAGTTTCATGGTTTCTTCTGAACGAGTTAGTATAAGTCGTACGCGACTTATAGAAAGCAGCAGGTCTTATGTTGTAAACCATTTCATTAAGTCGGAGACTTCCTTATCTCGTAGACTCTTAAGTCGGAGCATCTCTTAACTCGGAGAATTCCTTAAGTCGTAGACTTCTTTAAGTCGGCTCCTGCTAGGTCGGAGCTACCTTAGGTCGGCGCTTTTCTTAACTCGGAGCCCTTCTTAAATCAGAGCTCTTCTTAAGTCGACTCCTGTTAGGTCGTGAGTCGAAAGAGGGTTAACATTTGCCCCTCGAAGTACACGCTTTAAGTCGTAAGTCGTGTGCTTCGATTTCCTTAACTCGCTTCTTGATGGGTGCGCTAGATCGCGACCGACTTAAGATGAGTCGTAGGTCGCGAACGACTTAGGGTAAGTCGTAAGTCGGATGTGTCGATTCACCTTTCATTGTCCCAGAGTATAAATAGCTTAAGTCGTTCCTTCTTCTCCTTCACCTGTTTCATTCCGCCATTTGCAAGCATTCAAGCTCTTCTCAGACAAATTCAATTACTCGATCGCCAGTTATTCTTATTATCATACCGCGTAAGTGAACTCGATTATTCAATCTCCGATTGTCACTGAATTATGGATCCCATTTTCAACCTATTTTCCTTATGCCATGCTTCATAATTCTTGTTTCAATCGATTACCGATGGGTTCAAGATGACTTGCATTGGCTTTGGACAATCTGTGTGAATGAGGCGATATATTGCAGCGATTCCGTTTTCCTGACTCGAGATTTGTGATGGAACGGAATTGCATCGGATTTGTGGTGATTTTAGGGCGATTTAATCGGCATGGGAAGATGAAAGTTTTTGTTGATGGAAAGGCCAATGGGCTAACGGGTTAATGGGTTAGGAGTTAGGCGAATTGATGTATTGGGGAGAAGACGAACGACTTAAGGCCTTTGTCATTCGAACGGAAATCTTGACTGCTGACTTTAATGCTCAGTCGTATCCGACTTAAGATAGGCCATAGGTCGGCAACGACTTAAGAACGCAGTTTGAACAGAACTTACGACTTAACTTTCATTGCTTCGCGTTAAATTGTGTACGACCTACAGTAGTTCGTAGATCGGTAACGATCTAGGACTTAAGATATTTCCTTGCGGTGCGGCTAACAGAACTGAGGCCTTGAATCGCCTTCACCCCCTTAAGTCGTGGCCGGGTTAAGACTTAGTGAAATATTTGAACTCGCATTCTCTAACTTGGAACATACTTTTGACATGAACTTCTTGACTTGAAAAGCTGGAACAAACTGCCTAATTTTCAACTATTTGAACCTTTCTACATGCCACATTTATCTTGCAAGTCAACAACCTGTTAATCACAACATTTGCAGAAAACTGGGACGAATATACTGCCATTGACTGCCCACATCGAATGACAGATTAGTCGATAGAGAAAAAATCAAATTAAATGCACTGCACGAATGAAATGTTGTACAACAACCAATTCAAGTGAAGTATTACAGCAAAATCGTAATAGCCAACTGGAACTGATTTGTTTACATTAACACTGTACTTAGATATTAACAAGTTCTGAAATCTCATAATCAACCGATTGTTTACTAGTTTAATTCCAGTTGTGTTTACTTGTTATATTTTTTTTATATTGGTTCTGCACAACACTTCACACTTTTTAGGAAACGTGCACCTTAATATTTGATTATCCAGTTCCTTGTGTAGAATGACATCTCAACACGAAGATTTGAAACCAGCTGGAGGAGTTTTTCCAATCGCTACTCCATTAAACGATCCTCCAGAAAGGACTCCTACTACTTTGAGCCATAAAGCCTTTTGTCAATTATGCACCCAGTTTGGCATTGCCGAAGCTGACGCTTTGCTCCCTGGAATAGATGATACTGCTGATAGACCGTCCCATGGCTTTGTCGCAGTTAACCACCAAATGTGCTCGAGTGGAGCCATCCCCCCATTTAATGACTGCCTTCGAGAACTTCTTCTCCGACTATCTATCTCCCCTTTTCAATTACACCCTAATGGATACGCCATCCTGCTGGGATTGTGTGTGCTTTTTAGGAGAACGCTGGACCGTTTTCCCAATTTTGGAGAAATTCGCTTCCTATGCACCTTTACAAAGCACAAAGACCATCCTTCCATTACAGTTGTGAGAAGTGTTAGAAATCGTAAGTTGATCGTTGGTCTCCCCGACAGCGTTCACAATTTCCTAAGTCAGTTTTTCTATGTCCGCTGTCCTCCAGGATTTTACGCCATCTGGAGAGTAAGGAGTAAGATCATTTGTCTCTGCTTCTTATGTTTTTTTTCGAACTTGTCGAAGTTCGAGTTATCGAGTATTAACTTTGCCCTTATCTTTTCAGCACTTCCTCCTCCTTCTAGAAATCCCGGTCACAAAGCGACTTTTGAGAGGCTTATGGCGGTGCCGGTTGAGGAAAGGAGTATCCAGTTTCTATTGACAGACGAATTTTTACATCAATTCGGTCTTTTACACTCTTCTCACTTTACCCAGCCTCGTGAAGTTTCTAATCTTCCAGCGCAGACATCTGATGCCCCAGCTTCAACGGAAGATATGGTTTCAAAGGAGCCAACTGTAGACACTACATTAGTAAAGTGTTCTACTTCTATTGGCGTTGCGGGAACGTCCAGCAAACCGGCGCTTGCTCCAATTATTGAAGAGGACGAAAATCCTCGAATTTCTGAAAAATCAGCCGATGTGGAAGTTGAAAAGGAGAATTCTGCTGAGCATCATAATGATGACACCTTTGATGACTTGAGTGACATAATGATAACTTCTCAAGAGCTTTTCAAGGATAATCTTCCAAAGGCGAACTCTCCGTCATTGAAGCGACTTCCTCTTTGAAACAAACTTCGACGCCTTCTACACCTGTTGTCTTCGTTCCCGCACTAAAGCGTGGTTTGTAGTTTGACGCACGTAGTTCGCACGCCACACACACTTAGGATTTTTCTGCACTTATAAGCATTTACTCTTTCTTTCTGGAAATTTCTAAACTTTACTTCTTTTCCGTTTTCAGATTCTCCGATGGGGCGTTCCGGATCATACTATGACTCATTTCAGCGCCATGGAGGCCGTGGATCTTATGACTTTAGGAAATATCTTGGTGACCAGAGAGAGACAGATGAGGAAAGGGCTCAAAGGAAGGCTCAAGAAAAATGGGATTATGAGCAGCGGCAGAGAAGAAGAGACGCTGATCGATATGATTCTTCTTACAGAAGTTACGATTCTCATAAGCGAAAGTCTTATGATGACAAAGGGAAGACTCATATTACTTGTGACGCCCCACCTCTATACCCACGCTAACCAAGAACACTACGTTGTAGTGCTGTCAATTAGCACGGAGAATAAGGCTGTGGAGGAGCGACCATCCATGTAACTTCTTTGTGCGAGCACCGATACGTCAGATAGAATAGAATGCATATCTTTTAAGGAGGAAATCCGACGTACCGATACAAACACAAAGCTATCACACGGTGGCTATATATAATCTTCGGAAACAAACATAGAAATAATCATAACATAAATCAGTCACAGACATCCATATCACAAAGGCGGAAGAAGATATGAATAAATATATAACACATGAAAGTGTACATCAGAGTAGTGGTCAGAAAGATCCACGATAATACAAAAGAATAGCATCACGTGCTATACAAAAGAATAAGTACACAACATAGAGTCTATATCTCAAAGGTGTACATCCAAAAACTACTAATTTATGTAGTTAGCCAAAAGTCAGAAATATCCTGAAGAGAAGTCAAGCAGAAGCACCTGTAACATCTCGGTCTGACCCGAGTATTATTTATAAGAAAATAATAAACGGATCAGTCTAGCTATAAATATCAGATGATATGGTATAAAGTAAAAGGCATGACATGAACATGAAATAACCATAACGACATACTACTATAAGTATGTAAATGATAATCAACAAAAGATTAATCAATATCACAAGAATCTTCACAAAGATAAGGTAGGGTATCATACCCTAAACTTGTATTCATAACAAGTCAATAACACATGAATTCACCAATGCACAAAACTGATATCATATCAATGAAAATCATGAAAATTGGTGAAGCACAAAATTCCAGAAATCATCATCAGAAATCCAGAAAACACATAAAAAAGGGGGGAGGCCTAACACATGAATGGGAGCATGAAAACTCACCTACGCGTAAACACATGACGAGAAGCTATGTCATGGAAACTATCCATTAAATTTTCACACAGGAATGGCCCGAAGACCGTAGGGTGCTACCCTAGATATGTGATGGCGAAACATCACATAATCGGGGTATAGTCTCCCACGTAGACAAAGAGACATCGCTCAATCGCTAGTCTAAATCACAAAAATGATCGTCATGATCATAAGGAAGTGTCAATCACACCAAGCTAGTAAATATATGAGTTTAGCTTCATGTCCCATAACCACTTGCTTAACTTAAATATTTACGAACAAGCTGTAAATCTTAACTAGGAAATTGTCACAGAAAGGGTTCAATCGAACAAGTCCAAGAGCTAACCGACGAAGTGAACGAAAGCGTTTCATACCACCCGTTTTACTAAGTCGTTTAAGTCGATTTCTCATTCGAGTGAAGTAAAGGCTTGTATATACTAGTAGATTGAAAATCGGTTTGAGAAAACGAACTTTTTATATTTAAAATAGTGTTGAAATCGCTTTGATGAAAGAGTTTTGATATTTACTATTAGTATTGAAACCTTCATATATCTTTAAAGTGACAAGTCATAAAACGATTGTAGAAACAAATCAATTCACGTTCGAAGACGTGAGTAAAGTCCAAAGAAGTCACTCCCAAAACCATCAAAGTAGAAATTCTGATAAATGTTTTTCAGAAGAGATTGCCTACGCAGAGTAATACGGGGTTCGACCTAAGGGAAGACTGCCGTGCGACCTAGCTGAAGAACAGGTCGAACGACCTAGGAGAAAATAGGTTAAACGACCTAAGTGCTAACTCGCGAGCGACCTAACGAAGTGCGCGACCTAACAGTGAGGCGCGACCTAAGTGTTCACGACCTAAGAAAATGCGCGACCTAACAGGGTTCGCGACCTAAGATAGGCGAACGACCTAACTGGGTTCGCGACCTAACAAGGTGCGACCTAAGGTCTTGCGACCTAATGGAAAAAGGTCTTCGACCTAGCAGTTAAAAGGTTCTACGACCTAGAGGAGAACAAGACCATGCGACCTAAAGTGCCACGCGACTTAGAGGTGAACGACCTAACGAGGTCCAGGGGAAGCGACCTAAAATGCTTCGACTTAAAGGTGCACGACCTAAGGTCTTACGACCTAAGTGCTCACGACCTAACGACTTGACTAGGCATGCGACCTAACGATTTAGCCAGGCACGCG
Organism: Allium fistulosum; assembly: GCA_030737815.1. Lineage (NCBI taxonomy): Eukaryota > Viridiplantae > Streptophyta > Magnoliopsida > Asparagales > Amaryllidaceae > Allium > Allium fistulosum. The sequence continues at coordinate 336,104,232 of CM060906.1, forward strand.
ACCTAACGACTTAACTGGGCATGCGACCTAACGAGTTAGCAAGGCACGCGACCTAACGACTTAAGCTTTGAACGACTCAAGGAGTTAACTCGCGAACGACCTAAGGCGTTAACTCGCGAACGACCTAACACTTAACTCGTAACCGACCTAAGATTTGCCTGGAGATTATAGGTCGGAAACGACCTATGACTTAGCGCCGCGCTACCTAGTGATTCAGAGCGAATTCTTAAGGCTGGAACGACCTATCCCTAGGAGACTTTTCAACGTAGCGACCTAAGGTTTTAACTCGTATACGACCTAGTGAAGGCCAGACGACCTAGAGCCAGAAAATCATCAAAACACCAAAAATTGAAGTTTTTCGCCAATCCAATCCAAACCAAATGCAGATATTCATACAAATGCAATAGGGGATCATTCCCAACAGCCCAATGACAATATAGGCAAGATGTGAGATTAAAAATCTCACCTTTTCACGGAATTTGATGAAGATGGAGGTTTTGAGAGCAAAGCTAGAACACCAACAAGCTTGAATCAATGTTCTTCACGTGAATTTGATGTTGAATCTCGGATTTGCAATAGAATATGTGTTTGGAGTTTTAATTTCCACTTCCCACCACCATTTTTGACAAAGCTTGAAGTGTTTTGATAGAGTGAGGAAGATGGTTGGGCTGAACTAAAGGGGTGCAGTCCAAACCAAAGTCAAAGGCGGGAAAAAGTGTCGAAAATTTCACTGTCTCCAAACATATCGAAGTTTACACTCAAAAAGATCGCAAACATCATTTTGAGCTCAATGGAAGTGGTCTCGAGTCCTAATTTGACCGTATGCAAAAAGTAGCTTTTCGGACTAACATCCGACTAACGATAAAATATTTAAATAAAATATTTAAATATAAAATCGATAGATATGCGGGTTGTTACAGAAATATTTAAATATAAAATCGATAGATATGCGGGTTGTTACATTACTGATGAATCAAGCAAACGGTCCAAGCCAAGTGACGCATCTGTAATTTCTGAGAAAACTGATGCTCCTATACCTTCTGATACTCCGGCCGCCTCTCCTCCTCTAAAGAAATATGATATTCAAACAATCATTAACAGGCCACAATATCAAGTTAAAGACGGCCCTCCAACGCTTCAGAGCCGATTTCCGAATTGGTGCCTAAAAGGAGTGCGCTTTGACTTGGATTTGGTTCCGATTGATAAGCAAGACATGCTTAAAAGTCTTGACACGGTCAGGCTTAATATTGAGAGGATGTCGCAATGGCAGAAACTTGTCGACGAACTTCAAAGGGTCAACCACATGAATCTTGAGGCGATGATGACCATGGAGAATGATAAATCAGAATGGGACAAATGGCGCAAGCAGCATGATGCGGAGATGACAAGCATTGCAGACGACAACGCAAAGCTTGGATCTGAAGTTAAGCAGCTTAAGGAAAATCTCGCTTCTTCTTCTGCATCATATACTCAAAAAGAAGAAGTCTTTCAGAAGCAAGTGCAGGATGCACATGCTGCACAAAGAGATGTCGAAATGAAGCTTGCCGCCGAACAGCACATTACTGAGAAATATCGCACAGAAAACACCGAACTGCGGGAAAAGGTCACCTCCCAGAACGTAGAGATTGAGTTACTAAAGTCTCGACTCGCTAAAGTTGAGACAGAGCGTGATGCGGCTATTGCTAGTCGGGTTGCTGCCGTTGCCGAAAAGGAAGTGGCTGAGCAATCACATGAGGCGACGAAAGCAAACATCAGCTCTACCTTATTCGACTTTTATTTACACAGTGTTCTGGGTCGTGGGAGTCTCGCTTTTCTGGGTCCTGATTATGAAATTACATTGGCTGAAGTGTGGGAAGTCGCAATTGACATGCTTGGCGGGGCCGGCTATGATGAGTCGGAACTTGAGGAGCGCTATCTTGATGATGAGGCTCGTGCCGCTCTTGTTAAGGGGAAGGAGCAGCTTGCTAAAGTACGGGCTGAATCAACGGGAGAAGAGCTTTCAAAAGAGAAAGCTCCTTTAACTGCCCCTGTTCACACTTCCACTTCGGCCGATGTAAACATTATGGATTCCGGCTCCCATTCTTCACTCCCAGCTAAAATTGCCCAAGAAACTGCGACCACTCCCACTGAGGATGAGGCACCGGACGATACTGAAGCCGAGAAATTTGAGATTGACCTTGCGAAGCCAACTCCTCCAGGTAATTTTGGCGTCGTCTCGGGCCCAATGAACCAGTTATTTGATTTAACCGAGTTTGATGACCTTCTTACTTGTTACTTAAACTTTGGTGAACCGATACCCTCTCTATTTTCGGGAGATGTTGATTTTAACTTCTTTTCTTCTACAGCGGAGGCACCAAACACTGCACAAGTTTCCACTCCTTCAGTTGCCGTCCCTCCATCTTTACAGATTACTCCTCCTTCTGTTTCCCAACCGGGATTGCAGGCAGAAAAAATCGAAGCTCTTCAAGGCCTGGACGATCCGGCTGTTTCGCAGGAGCAGAAGGCGGAGGATCTTGAAGACATCGAGAAGACCCCGGAGCGGTCTCTAGATGATGACCCGAAGCTTTCAACATTTCTTGCTACTCCAGGGAGCGAATCTTCTTCGAAGAGGAAGGGGAAGCATGCCATAAGGAAGAAGAAGAGAGGTGCTTCGACTGGGGGAGACAAAACAGAAGAAGACCCAACCACTCCTCCTTCTCCGTCCCGCCCACATCGGATTCCGAAATTAACTGTTAGGCCAAGCAAAGGCTCCAAGGGTGGCGGAAAGAAGGAGTGACAAGCTGAACTTTCTACTTCTTATTTTGCCTTTTACATGTATAGACCGGAGATTGTGCGGGTACCGGTCCCTGCTTTTGCTCTTTTGAGATATCTGCACATGTAAAGAATTTTCATAGTACTAAATAAAACAGTAATTTTACTTGTACAACTTCTTGTGTATGTGAGAACGCATCTGTTTCTCTTTTTAGTGTAGAATAAACGATTCCTTTTACTTGTACAAACTTTTTGTCTGTGTTTGGGAATACATTTATTCCACGTCTATTTTTCGTGATATTGCAATGAACTTGTGGCATGTTGTGTTTATTAATATAATTGAATTGTATAGTATTGCCCCCATGCCGTAAGTGCATTGCAATATTCCTAGCTTTTTCAAGACTAATACTCTTATTTCAGAGAATAATTACTCCGCTTTTAAGGGGAGAATCATTCTGCTTTTAATAGAGTATATCTAGTCTTTAGAGGAATTTTTATTTTCTCTTTCTGAAGAACGCTTCAACTTTCGGGGATAATCACTTTTATTTATTAAGAAGTGAATTTTCCTATGAAGTGAAATGAACTTTTCTGAAAGAATTTTGTAGTATTTCAACTTTTTTAGGAGGAACTTTTTGAGATGAACAAGTTAATTCTTCCTTTGAGAGTTGAATTGTGCTTCCGGAGAATGCTTTTCGTTCGAGTATTCTATTTTGGGACATGCCTCCGGAGAGGGCTCCTCTTAAAGAGTTGTGCCTCCGAAGAGGTCTTGTGCCTCCGAAAAGGGCTTGTGCCTCCGAAGAGGGCTTGTGCCTCCGAAGAGGGCTTGCGGTGCCTTGGGAAAGGGCTTTTGCCTCCGAAGAGGTCATGTGCCTCCGAAGAGGGCTTGTGGTGCCTTGGGAAAGGGCTTTTGCCTCCGAAGAGGTCATGTGCCTCCGAAGAGGGCTTGTGCCTCCGAAAAGGGCTTTTTGATTGCCTGGAAGTTACTTTCTCATGGTTGAGTAGATCCACGGGGCGGACGCAAGTTGCTTGATTGGATGCTCGTTTTCACAAACGATCGCAATCAATTAACAAGGGCCCTGTTCCTTTAGTTTAAGAAGGTGCCCCTCCGGTGGTTCCATCAATCTTTTTTGATTGAGAGAAGTACTTTCATTTTTTGGCGTGCCTCGTCAGAGGGTTTTGTTGAACTTTGAGAAGGAGCATTGGGTGGTTAGTGTGCCAGGAAGGTTGCGTCTCAGGGGCAAGTAGATCCACGGGACGGACGCAAGCTGCCTGATCGGATGCATCACGATCAGTTAGCAAGGGCCCTGTTCCTTCTGCTTGGGAAGGTGTCCCTTCGGTGGTTCTTACTGTCCCTTTTATTGAGAAGCATACCTCCTTTTGGCTACTCCTTTGTTTGCTTGGCAATGTTCTCTCATCATCTGCTCATTAGCGATCTTTTATTATCGTTTCCAAGCGCATCTTCTTTCCTTACATTGCCATGTTCGAAGAAGTGGACTTCACTGTTGAACGACTTCACGGGACAAACGCAAGTTATCTAGTTGGATGTCTGTTTATATCGACAATCTCAACTAATTAACAAAGGTTTGTCACAGTGGAGTCGCCAACTTTTTATGCGAAGTTCTCCTTGTATAGGATTTGTATTTGGAATTTCTTGTCGCTTGGTATTTGCATAACAGGTGATTTATAGAGGTCGCTTGGTTTTGTGACGAGCAAGCCTTGTTTTGATGTCCTGCAATTTTGAATCGACATTTTAGCAATACATTTAGAGTATTTACATATCGAAATAAAACAGGCATTATGAAATAGTAAAGAACACAAGATTTATAGTGGTTCGGGCAAGAATCGGGCCTACATCCACTTTATAGCTTTCATTCATTCACACTGATTTACAATGTTTTACAATACAACTGATACATTCATCATTATTTTACAATTTTGAACAAAGCTTTTTCTTTCAAGTAAAATAAGGACGTAAGTGGTTGCTGTTCCAGGCTCTTGGAATTGGATCTCCTTCAACAGTTATGAGCTTGAAAGTGCCATCAAGAAGTTTACTGCCAATGGCATATGGTCCTTCCCAGTTTGGTCCAAACACACCAATTGTCGTCATGATCCTTTTCAAAACTAAGTCCCCGACCTCAAAGCTGCGTTGGCGGACTTTAGAGTTGAAGTGCCTGGCTATCCTTTGCTGATAAGCTGAAACTCTGAGCCTAGCTTCTTCTTTTTTCTCATCAAGAAAATCAAGTGCTTCAAGTTGTAGCTTTTCATTTTTAGCTTCGTTGAAATGAACTCTTCTATGTGAAGGAACTTCTACTTCCACTGGAATCATTGCTTCTGATCCGTATGCCAGTGAAAATGGAGTGTGCCCAGTTGTAGTTTTGTGAGTAGTCCTGTATGCCCATAGTGCTAATGGAAGCTTATCAACCCAACCACCTTTTGCTCTTTCGAGTTGCTTTTTGATGGTCGACTTGATGATTTTATTTACTGCTTCCACTTGCCCGTTTGCCTACGGATGAGCCACTGCTGAGAAGCTTTTCCGAATTCTGAACCGTTTGCAAAAATCCTGGAACTCTTCACTTTCAAACTGAGTACTGTTGTCTGTGATTATTTTCTGTGGCACACCATATCTACAAATGATATTTTTCGTTACAAAATTTATCATCTTTTTAGAAGTAATGGTGGCCAAAGGTTCAGCTTCAGCCCATTTGGTGAAATAATCAACGGCTACAATAGCATATTTGATTCCTGATTTGGCAACTGGTAATGGTCCGATTAGATCTATCCCCCAAATGGCGAATGGCCATGGGCTAACCATCTGTGTGAGTTCGGTGGAAGGTGCTTTTGGGATTTTTGCAAATCTTTGACATTTGTCGCACTTTCTAGAGTAAATAGCAGCATCCCGGTTAATGTCAGGCCAGAAATACCCATATCGGAGAACTTTCTTGGCTAAAGTTTGACCAGCTGAATGATCTCCGCATTCTCCTCCGTGTATCTCGGCTAGAATTGTCTTGGCTTCTTCCTTAGTTACACATCGGAGCAGAGGCATTGAAAATCCTCGTCTGTATAATCGGCCATCTTGAATTATATACCTTGACGCTTTCCTCAATAGTTTTCGACGTTCCTTAGTACTTTCTGGCAGGGAACCACTGAGTAGGTATTCTTTGATTGGAGTCATCCATGATTCATGCTCTTGAGACGTAGCCATAATCCAATCAACATCCATTTCATCAATGCTTGGAGCTGACAGAACTTCTACAGGAACTAATCCCAGCAATTGAGCTTCTCCGGAACTTGAGTACTTTGCTAGAGAATCTGCTTTCATGTTCTCTACTCGAGGAATATGACTTATCGTGTAATGATTGAAATCTTCGAGAAGTTCACATGCCTTTGACAGGTATGCGGGCAGATTTCCACCTTTAGCCTGAAACTCTTTCTTTATCTGGCAAACAATAAGTTGAGAATCGCTGAAGATTCGTAACACTTTGATGTTTAGTTCCTTGGCAATTTTCAAGCCAGCAATAAGAGCCTCATATTCCGCTTCATTGTTCGTTGAAGGAAATTCCAGTCTCAATGCATAACACAATGATCGTCCTTCGGGGGTTTCAAGCACAACCCCTGCCCCAGAACAGTAATCATTTCTCGATCCATCAACATACAACTTCCACTGGATTGGAACGTCATCAATTATTTCACCCTTACTATCACCTCTGTCAGTAGATTCTGCGATGAAATCTGCTAAAGCTTGTCCATTGATTGCTTTCCGGGGATGGTATGTGATGTCATACTGGCTGAGTTCAATGTTCCATTTCAAAAGACGACCCGAAGTTTCAGGACGAAACAGGACTTGCTTTAGAGGTTGATCAGTAAGAACCTTGATAGGATGGGCTTGAAAGTATGGTCTCAATTTCCTGGAAGCAATGAGCAAACAATAGGCGATCTTTTCTATCTTCGAATAATTCATCTCTGCCCCAGTGAACCGTTTACTGATGTAATAGACTGGACGCTGTACTTTCATATCCTCCCGTACAAGTGCTGCACTGAGGGCGCGAGATGAAATTGCTAAATAGATGAAAAGGTCTTCACCGTCAGTAGGCTTGGAGAGAACCGGAGGTGTTTCCATATGATGAATTAGTTCATCGAAAGCATTCTGGCATTCGGGAGTCCATTCAAAATTTTTCTTTCCTTTCTTTAGAGCGTCAAAGAAGGGAATGCATTTGTCTGTGGCTTTGGAAATGAAGCGACTCAGAGCAGCGACTTTTCCATTGAGACTTTGCATTTCTTTCTTTGTTTTAGGGGCTTTGACCTCCCTTAGAGCTGTGCTTTGAGTAGGATTGGCTTCAATGCCCCTGGCGCTCACAATGAAACCCAAAAATTTCCCGGATTCTACTCCGAATGAACATTTCAATGGATTGAGCTTCATTCCGTACTTTCGAAGAATTGCGAACATTTCCTCCAAGTGTCCCATGTGATCTACAGCTTTCTTTGATTTTACCAACATATCGTCGACATAAACTTCCATGGTTCTACCAATCTGAGGCTTGAACATTGCATTGAAAAGCCTTTGGTAGGTTGCCCCAGCATTTTTCAATTCGAAAGGCATAACTTTGTAGCAGTAGAGACCCACATCTGTAATAAAGCTTGTGTCTTCCTGATCCGGCTCATGCATCATAATCTGATTGTATCCGGAGTAAGCATCCATAAACGATAACAACTCATGCCCAGCTGTTCCATCCACCAATTGATCAATTCTGGGCAGCGGGAAGCAATCTTTGGGGCATGCTTTGTTTAGATCTGAGAAATCTATGCATACTCTCCACTTTCCATTTGCCTTCTTGACCAATACTGGATTTGAAACCCAATTTGGATAAGTGGAGTTTCTGATAAAGCCGTTCTCCATGAGCCGATCGACTTCTTCCTTTAGTGCTGTCGATCTTTCTGGGCCTTGAGTTCTTCTTTTCTATTTCACTGGCGTGAATTTTGGATCTATGTTCAGAGTATGTATAGCAATTTCCGGGGAGATCCCACACATATCAGCGTGACACCAAGCGAACACATCTAGATTGGCTTTTAAGAATGATATCAGCGTGTTTTGAACTGTTATGCTTAGCTGTGAACCCACATTGAGTACTTTGTTCGGGTCTTTCGAGTCAACAGATATTGGTACCGTTACCTCCACGGGTACCACTCTATTCTCCCCTGTACTGGCTTTCCTGGGATCCATCTCTTTTCTCGCATTGCTGTGTTCGCCAGTACAGGGGCCACTCCGTAGTTGCTACAGGGTTGGTTCCTTGATGCGGAGCGGAGCTACCGCATCTTTCCCCATTTCTCTTTTCCTGGCCTCTCGGAGTTCTACAAGATAACATTCTCGTCCTGCGTTCTGATCTCCTTTAATAACAGCAATCCCATTATCAGTAGGAAATTTCATTGTTAAGCACCATGGAGCGAGGACGGCCCTGAAAGCAGCAAGAGTAGGCCGACCCAAGAAAGCGTTATAGGCGGAGAATCCATCAACAATTACAAAAGTTTTCTTCCGAACCAACTTCTTCTGCCCTTCGCCCATTTCAACAAACAAGTCCACCGTTCCAATTGGCTGTTTCAGTTCTCCTGTGAATCCGGCAATTTTGTGTGAAGAGGCTTGTACATCTGTCATAGGGATTTTCATTTGGTCAAATGTCCTTTTAAAGAGTATGTTGCACGAAGCACCACTATCAACCAGAACTCTTCTGACAATAGCCGGCCCAATACCGACAGAAACAACTAAAGGGTCCTCAGTAGGAGCTTCCACATCAATAGAATCCCTGGTTCTGAACATAATATCATCGTGAAAAGTCTTCTACTGCTTTAGAGGTGCAGCATCTTCCAAGATCAAGACATTTTCTTCAGTCGGAGCATACTTCAAAGCTCTAGCATACCTTTCCACTTCACCCCAACTCCTGCCAGCTGGATGAGGTCCTCCTGTGATCACATTGATAACAGGTCTTTCTTTTTCAGCAGGCCTTTCTCCTGAAAGATGAATGAGCTGGGGGTAGTTGCCCCTGGTTAGATGAAGACGGGTCTTTTCTATTCCTCTTGACGTATTGCTGCAACTTATTCTCTCTTAACAATTCCTCAATCAGGCTTTTCAAATGGCGGCACTCATTGGTATCATGCCCTGGTTGGTTGTGAAACTTGCAAAATCTTCCGCTTTGAACAGCATTCTTCCCAACTTTCACGGCCGGTGGTTTTGGAAATTCAACAACATCCTTAGTGGCGATGAAAATATTCTCCGGGGTATCGGTCAGAGGAGTAAAGTCTGAAGGTTTAAGGAAGCGGGGCTTTTTGAGATCTTTTTGCCTCTTCCCACCATTACTTTCCCTTTTCTGATTTGCAGGTTCTTTCTTGCTTTGAACTGTAGCATTATTTTCCACCACTGTTGTCACAACTTTAGCTGATGCGGAAAGATTCTCTAGGCGTATAAATTCGTCAGCCTTTTTGTAGAATTTCTCAAGCGAATTTGGCTCCTTCATCTTCAGCCATTTTCCAAATTCGCTCGATTTGTCGATAGCACGCATTAAATAGGTCAAGATCATTCGTGGCTCTGCGTTATCGACTTCTGCCAGAGCTAAATTGAAGCGGTTCAAGAATGACTTAATAGGCTCTCCCGGATTATGTTCAAGCCTGGACAATGACATTATGTCTTTTGCCTTTGAAGCGTATAGCCTGAATTGCTCTTTGAATTTTCGGGTCAGATTGGAAAACTGATTTACAGATCGGACAGGAAGCTTGGTAAACCAGAGAAGTGCTACTCCTTCCAAATAAACTGGGAAATATCGGCACTTTATTTCGTCAGTTGCTCTTGCGCCGGTCATGTGCCAGTCGTATTTATACAAGAACTGATTTGGATCACTTGTTCCCCGATAAGCAGGAATGGTGGGGGGAACAAATTTTCTAGGAAATTCAGCCTTTAGAATCTTCTCGGTAAACGGAGTTCTACTTGGTGCGAATCTCCATTCGCTCTCATCTTCATCTCTTTGCATGCTCTCTTTCATTATTTGCTTGATCATACCAGAAAGATATTCCTCATTGTTCAGAGATTTCGTAGAATAGACCTCGGCCATCTTTTTGGGGGTTTGTCCAGGTAAATGCTCACGAAGAACTGGTGACGGCCTGGATCCTTCGGCCTGGAGGGGTGCCCCTTCGGCAGCACCTGATCCCCCGTGAGGAATATTTCTCCCCTCGGAATTGGGAGCAGCATTAGCAAAGTTTCCCTCATTACTTACTGGTCTTTGATTCGTACCAAATAGAGCATTCAGCTTTTTCATCATCAGATTATTCTGAGTTTCAATCTGCTGGTACAGTCCGGATACAGCAGCATCTAACTCTTGTCGCGTCACACCGACGCTTGGAGCTGCCTGATTTGGAGAGAGAGAAGTGGCAGTATTGTCACGGTCATCGTCAGTTCTGACAGACTTTCGTTTCCTTCCAGGAGCCATTATGTCTGATAAACTTCTGGTTTTGTAGGAAATTCTTTCAGCAAACTTCTGTGAAGCAATGGTGAGTAGTAGCCTGAGTTGGGTTCTAAGTGAAAGCACCAAAATGTTAACGTTAAAAAGTGAACACTAACACCCGGTGTGTGTAATAGAATCGTGAAAGCACCACCCGCGTGACGGGAACAGAATTTAAGCAGTAAAATGGCAGAAAAGCAGTAAAAGACAGCAATTTATAGTGGTTCGGCTTGAGATTAAGCCTACGTCCACTTTGAATCTCTTTATTACTGAATCCGGTTACAAATCGATACAAATCTCTTATCAAAACAGTACAATTTGATCACAAGAAACAATCTTGACTACTAGCTCAATCTTCGTCGATGAAATTCGATGAATCCATGTTGGATGTAAGGAATTTCTCTTGAAGCTTGTTGTAGTGTCTTGAATGTTTGAAGATCTTTGATTGCTGGATGAATGGAGACTTCGACAGAGTAACGGCCCTTGAAGAAATGAATGGCCCCCCCAGTCCTCTCCTTGTTGGAGACGGTGGTGTATTTATAGAGTTGAGTCTGGGCAGAGAATTTTTCCCAAGTCCTAAGTCGTAGCCGACTTAGTATAAGTCGCGGCCGACTTATGATAGGTCGCAGCCGACTCATCAGTTTCAACACTTCCTTAGTAGTTCACCTCCTCCTCTAGTTTTATGCTTCAAGTCCTAAGTCGTCCCCGAGTCATTGTCTTGCAGCATAAACGTTGTGGCTTTGGATTTCGACTGTAGTTTTAGGTCGTGGCCGACTTATAGAAAGTTGTAGGTCGTAAGTCGGCGACGAGATAGGGGTGTATGTTAGTTGCCCCTGAGTGTCTAGAACAAGCGAGTCATAAGTCGGCAACGACTTAGCATGCGTCATAGGTCGGCAACGATTTAAGAGATGCATCTTGGGTTTCATGGTTTCTTCTGAACGAGTTAGTATAAGTCGTACGCGACTTATAGAAAGCAGCAGGTCTTATGTTGTAAACCATTTCATTAAGTCGGAGACTTCCTTATCTCGTAGACTCTTAAGTCGGAGCATCTCTTAAGTCGGAGCATCTCTTAACTCGGAGAATTCCTTAAGTCGTAGACTTCTTTAAGTCGGCTCCTGCTAGGTCGGAGCTACCTTAGGTCGGCGCTTTTCTTAACTCGGAGCCCTTCTTAAATCGGAGCTCTTCTTAAGTCGGCTCCTGTTAGGTCGTGAGTCGAAAGAGGGTTAACAGCTGACATCGCCACCAATCTCGCATCCCTAGGATTCGAGGTTGCGAATTTTCCAAAATTTATGCTCACAAATTCAATTTTAGGTAAACCCTAAGATCTTTTTTTCTCATAAAATCTAATTTTTTCGTGTTCTATACTTGTATCATTGCAAGTGGTAAATTGAAATTGCTCAAAGTCATTAAATTGAAATTAGAAGTTTTGTGGTGTTGGCAATGATTCTTGTCTGATTTTTTGGAAAGCTCATGCAAGTACTGATCCATCCATCAACCGTATTATGTAGATATCGATGTATTTTCCTTGAGAACTTAAATTTGATGCTGCAATTTCTGCATCTCAGATATTTTATATATTTTTATATAAATGTATAGTACTGACAAATACCATCGTATCATTGCTGTAAATTTGATATTTAGTACTTTCGGACTTACCGATTGTAATAGATATATTTTTTGCTATTTACTAGTATGTAGTAAAATCCATGTCAAAAGTGGCTATGAGCAAATTTCTAGGGTACAGGCTGTGGTCATGTTTGAACGAAGTAAAACTTATTCTGAGTTTCTCAATTGTACATTTCATCTAAAAATTTTTACTTCCAAGAGAATAACCCTTATTAAACACTCCTAGTTTGCAATGTTTTAATTTCCTAAGTATATATTATAACAGAGTTATAGGGAAATTGCTAGAGTTGAATTTCACACTTGATAAAGCTATAAGCATATTGTTTGTACCAAAATTGGGCACAGCACACTTCGGAAGTTTTTGAAGAGATAAAATGAAGAAAATTAAATGGAAAAAGAGGATTATCTAACAAAAACTCCAAAAACAGATAATGAAAGTAATAAGAACGCACAGAAACACAAGTGTTTAGAGTGGTTCGGCGTATTGCCTACGTCCACTATGAAGTTGATTGCTTTATTAATCTTTCTTCGATGATTACAGATGATTTCAACGGGTTACAGCAATTAACAATGATTTTCAGCAGTGGAATTCGTGGGTAGCAGCAGCAATGGAGCTTAGATCTGGATCCGGCAGAGTCTGGGCGTTCGAGAATTCAAAGAAGAAGAAACCCTTTTTCTACATGCCCTGGGGCTCTATTTATAGGTGTCAGAGGCTGATATTTCGCTCAGATATCGGGGGACTTCTTCTGGCACGTGAGTAGGCCCGCGCGACCAAGCCCGTGAAGTTTCGGCCCGATCCGTGATCGATACGAACGGATTTCGTATCGATCAAGATTGCGTCCGATGGAGTCGAAATTTGGCGTGGACATTCTTTAGCGTGCACGTAAGCTTCTATGAAAATTTCATAGCATTTGGACTTGTAGATCATGAGATATGATCGATGCAAGTTGGAGTTTTTCCATCCGCGATCGATACAAACGAATTTCGTATCGATTAAGATTTCGTCCGATCGAGTCAAAATTTGGCAGGAACATTCTTCATGTTGTACTTAAGCTGTTGTGAAAATTTCATAGCATTTGGACTTGTAGATCTCGAGTTATGATCGATGCAAGTTTGGATTTCTCAACCGTGATCGATCAATATCTTGAGCGTACAAACTCCGATTGACTTGAAATTTGGAACGTTGGCTCTCATAGCTTTGCTTGTCGTGTCATATCAATTTTAGCTCGATCCGGGCTCGGAAAAAATTCGTCGACATCCATAGTGAGCCTGCGTACAACCGATCTCCAAGATGAACTGCCCTTGGTTTTTAGTCAAGTTCTTGGTGTCACGGCCTTACCAAAAGGCGGGATAACATTTGCCCCCCAAAGTACGTCTTGTGTGAACATGACGTGCTTTGAAATGCTGCATCCTTCATTCTGAAAAAGTTCTATCTGATTCGTTGAGTAGTTGCTATCTTTTCGTCAAAAGATATAACCTTTGATTGATTTCCAGTAATATAAATGTTGATTTGTTGACTGCCAATGATTATGTAGTGCATTGTTGTAACTGAGTGTCGAGTGCTAGCGATTTGTTATTCACTATTGTAATTGTCATCATGTAAGCATTCAACTCCTGTAAATTTTGAAAATTGAATGTTAGTCTGTCATACATGCATGTATGTTAGCCTGACTCCCGTCAATGTTTGCACGTTCACGGGTCGTTGTCAAGTTTTTTTTATATATCGAGTTTCGCAACGATCCTCTCCTAGATCGATGTGAAATTCGAGTTGTAACAATGTTCAATTGTTGTTTTAAGTCCTTCCTTTGTATCGATCCTCTCCTGGATCGATCTGAGATGTTGGAATGTATGCTTCGTATCGATGGATACGTAATATTGGGTCTCGGATCGATGGATACAAAAGTAATGCTTTGAATCGATGGAGTCAAATGATCCTGACATAATCATGCAGTGATGCTTCACGGAGGATATGCCATTTCTTATTCCTTTACTCAATAAGAATCCCCGATTGTGGATAATATTTGATAGGAGTCATCCATGACTCTTTTTCTAGATCCGTCTCGAAGATCTAGTTGATCTTCATATGTTAGTGCCTAGAATAATAAGCATTTCAACTGGGACAAAGTCTATTTGTCGTGCATCCCCAGAACTGGCTAGCTTGGTGTGTGATTCGGCCTTTTCGTTTAGTTCTCTGAGGATTTGTGTAGTGGTGTAATAGTCGAAGCCGGCTAGTAGCTTTTGGACCCGGTTGAGATAAGGAGCAAGACGTTGCCCCCTAGTCAGATAATCTTCCCTGACTTGGCGTACTACTAACCAGTAATCACATAAGACATGTAAAGTTTCCACTCCTAGTTTTCTTGCAAGTTTGAGCGCAAGGCTTCATACTCAGCTTTGTTATTTGTTCCAGGGAAGTTGAGTTTCAAGGCATAGCAGATCGTTCGTTCCTTAAGAGTCATTAACGCAACTTCGATGTTAGAAAGCCGATTATTAGAAGTTCCATCGGTGTACGTTCTCCATCGGTTGGACGGTTCTCCACTGTTCTTCGGATAATCGTCCGATGTAATGAATTCAGATATGAAGTATGCTAATGTTTGACCTTGGAGAGCTCTCCGAGGGAGATAAGTGATATCAAATTGGCTTAGCTTGATACTCCATTTGAGTAACTTTTCAGACATCTAAGGTTTCTATTGGACCTATCGTAACGGTTGGTCGATATGGACGTTAACGGGGTGAGCTTGTCAATAGCCAGCCTTTATCATATACCGGTCTTTGGATTTGTTTCTCTTTACATAGCATTGCGATGCTTATGGCGTGTGTTGACACGGCCCAATTGATGTATAAATCTTCGCGATCCAAAGGTTTGGGTAAAATAGGAGGTCTCTGTAAGTGATCTATCAGAGCTGTTTGGTTGTCCTCGGTACATGGGTGTCTCTAATTGTCGGAATTTTCTAGAAATTAGTCTTGATTCGATAAGAATTGATGATGAAAACAAAGAATCTTTCTGATGTAATGGTGAAAGAGCATTTCAAAGGATCGAGTTTCATCCTGCATTTTTGGAGAGCGCTGAATACCTTTGTCAAGTCATTGATATGGTCGTTTGATAGTCGTGATCTTACGAGCATATTAACCACATCTACTTTCATCGACCGACCGATATGATTTTTGAATGATCTGTTAATCGTCCTTTGGTAAGTAGCATAAGCGTTCTCAAGTTTGAATCCAGGGATTTCAGCATAGCACTATAGGCCCAGGTCAATAATGAAACAGTTGTATTCCTGGTCTAGGACATGCTTCAGTATCCGATTGTATCTGGAGTTTGCATCCATGGATAACAACAATTCATGTCTGATGGTCGGGTCCATCAGTTGGTTGATCATTAGAAGTGGAAAGCTGTGCTTTGTCATACCTCATGCAAATCTGAGTAGTTGACGTATGTCCTCCACTCTCTGTTGGTTTTTCTTATAAGTAAAGGATTGAATACTCACTTTGGTTGGAGGGCATCATGGATAAACCTATTGGTTTTGAGTAGATTCGCATCCTCCTTAAGTGCAGTAGATCATTCTGGATCCACGTCGCTTCGTTTTTACTCACCGAGACATGCCTCGAGTTGACATTTAATGTAGGGTTCTTCATGGCTGGAGAGAGTCCATATATATATATATATGAGATCAAGTCCAAGCGAACACATCAAGATTCACCTGAAGTAAACCAGTTGACTCTTTCTTCATCATTGCGCAGAGTTGTGATCTGATCTACAATACTCGTGATAGGTTGTAGGCGCTTCATGTGTTTATTTGCAATGGTAAATGATCAGGCTTATAAGGACGTTGAATCAAAGGATTAGTAGAACATAGCCTTGTACTGCATGCTGCTACATAG
Source organism: Allium fistulosum (assembly GCA_030737815.1). Lineage (NCBI taxonomy): Eukaryota > Viridiplantae > Streptophyta > Magnoliopsida > Asparagales > Amaryllidaceae > Allium > Allium fistulosum. The sequence continues at coordinate 336,119,969 of CM060906.1, forward strand.
CTGGCTCCAACTTTGAGATTGAATTTACTTATGTTTCTGAATGATGCGCTTTTCATGCAATGTACCTGCGATCCATTGCTCATTGGAAGGGTCAGAATGATGATCAGTTGCCCATAAGTTTGAGTATTGATCTGATGACTCTATCTCTAGGCATCCTTATGGTCGCAACCTAGAGTTGTTATGAATATCAGGCATGGGTCATAGGTTCAAGTTGTCATAGTGAACTCTCGGATAATTACTCTTTTGCCCCCAGTCTCGGGTTGGCGGATGCATTACGCGGACGGCCTAGTCTCGTCCTAGCTGTGTCTATACTGTAGTTCAAGCTTTAAGAACCAGAGTTGACTGATGAATGGTTGAATCAAATTAATCTTATCTTCTTGTTCGTGCCCCCAAGTCTGGGGAATATCTCGATAAGTGGCAGGGTAGATAATGCCCGCTTCAATTTTGTATTCTATCCCATTAAACCATGGGATTGAGTTAACCGATGGAAGGCTGAGTCGTGCCTATCCTGTATTATGTTCTAGTTCTTTACTCTTAGCGGAATACATTGTTACTTTGCCGACATTCGGACATAAGCTAGATTATGGACGGTCAATGACATTCACTTCGCTGCTTATGTCGCCATACCTTGGGCAAAAACTGAAGAGTGAATCATCCAATCAGATCCAATGCAGGATTGATGCTTCCCTTGTCGAATCCAGGGTAAGAATTAGTATGCAGATGTTTAGGTTGCACTTGTTTTGAATTGCTCTTTTAGTCGGATCATGGTAAGAGTCAATGAATGAATGGTTGCGTTGCATTCATTTGGAGTTGGGTGATCAACCATGTCCATTTCGATTTACGTTCTCCCGTCAGATCTAGGGATAAAGTCAGCTCAAATGCAGTCATGTCATGCTCACTTGGTCTCATGCTCTTCCTGACGGATCGAAGGAAGGCGACGGAGGACGAATGGTCAAGTGACACTCATTCGTGGTTTATTCTTCTATCCATGCTCTGTTGGTCAAAGGTATTCGATGGACGTTCAGGTCACATCGATTTATAGTCGAAGAGGATCGATATTGACTGTTGATTCAACGGCACGATGTAGAATGCTTGGACCTCATTTCCTATCGATCCAATGGTATGATATGAAAGGTGCAGATCGATATTGCCCGTCAATCCGGCGGTACGATATAATTGGTTGCCCGAAACTTCAGGCATCATTCTGATTGGTTAGCATTAAGGTCTCCTTGTAGTTATTTCCTTAAGTTGTAAAGGACGCTAATGTAGCGAGTCACCTTTCCCTTCTTTCGGTGATTTGTACTTCTATTCCCAGTCTTGGGTTAGCAGAGTTAGTTCGTGGATGGTCTAATTGCACCTGTGGTGAGTTTATACTCCTCATGTCGAGTTTAGGTCAGAGTTGGTGAATGAATGGTCGAATCACATTCATCCGTTTGTCTATTCTTGTAGCCCACTATGGGGATCAAAGTAAGTTGAAGGGCCATTAACCACACCTATTTGATGTTTATACCCCTGTCCGCACTCTGGGGACTAAGAGTTTTAGTAGAAAATGGTCAAACCGCGTTTTCCTCGGTCAATTCCTCTGCCCCCAATCAAGGGCAAAAGTCGAAGTGTGGCCGGTCAAATTACAACAACTTTAGTTTGATGCTTCTCTCATTGAACTATAGGAAGGAATTAATTGGCGGATGGTTAAGTCACATCCGTCCGTGTTCCATGCACAACCTGTCGGATCACAGGCGAGAGTTAGCAGATGAACGGTCATGCCACGTTCATTTGCGGTTGGATGGTAGTAATATCAATTCAGAGTAGGACATCCAGCTAGGTCCCTTTTTCGAATCTACGCCTCCCTGTCGAATCAAGGAAGAAATTTTGTCTTGTAGGGTTGGAGTGCATCCCTATAAATTTACGTTATGGGTCCCATCCCGGGGACAAGAGTTGATGCATGGACAGTTGTGTCACGCCTGCTTAGTGCTGGATGGTCGGATCGCATCCAATTTTGTGTGTTAAGTGTGCCCCCATGTCAGGGGAAGATTGGAAAGTAGACGGTCGAACCACATACGCTTTCTGTACTACATAACTTGCTGAGGAACCAGAGTCGATAGATGGACAGTCGAATCGCATCCCTTTTGGTATTCATATTCCAAACTATGCTTTGAGGACTGGAGTTGGTTGATAGGTTGTCAGTCAAACCCATTTGGTATTTATACTCCAGTCCGCGCTCTCGGGACCAGAGTTAGTTGAAGTTTATACTCCAGTTCGCACTCTGGGAATCTGGAGTTAGTTGATGTTTATACTCTAGGTCGCACTCCGGGAATCTGGAGTTTTTTGAAGTTTATACTCCAGTTCGCACTCTGGGAATCTGGAGTTAGTTGATGTTTATACTCCAGCTCGCACTCTGGGAATCTGGAGTTTGTTGAAGTTTATACTCCAGTTCGCACTCTGGGAATCTGGAGTTAGGTGATGTTTATACTCCAGTTCGCACTCTGGGAATCTAGAGTTAGTTGATGGGTGGTCAGTCACACCCATTTTAGTGTTTATACTCCAGTCCGTGCTCTTGGGACTAGAGTTAGTTAATGTTTATACTTCAGTTCGCACTCTGGGAATCTGGAGTTTGTTGATGTTTATACTCCAGTTTGCACTCTGGGAATCTGAAGTTAGTTGATGGGTGGTCAGTCACACCCATTTTAGTGTTTATACTCCAGTCCGCGCTCTCGGGACTAGAGTTAGTTAATGTTTATACTCCAGTTCGCACTCTTGGAATCTGGAGTTAGTTTATACTCCAATTCGCACTGTGGGAATTTGGAGTTGGCAAACAGACGGTCAGTCACATCTGTTGCATGTTTTTTGGATTTCGCTCACACTTTGGGAACGAAAGGCATATCAGGATCGTGGATGGTCAGATCACATCCACCCCGATTTAACAAGTGAGGTCATTAGATGGACGGGTCCACCCTCCTCAAACTTGGTTCAAATACGGACGAAGTCGTTAGGTGGACGGATCCACCCTCTTCGAAGACGTATTTGTAAGTTTACACTCCAGTTCGCACTCTAGGAATCTGGAGTTAGGTGAAGGATTGTTGTGTATCAATCCTTTTCTGGCTTTGGTGTGATGGCTTGTCCCCAAGCTTGGGTTTCACCTAGCGAGTAACCGGTGGGATCCCGATTAACTTCCACTTATATGCCCCCCAACGAAGGATGAGATTTAGTTTATGGACGGTTAGATCACATCCATGTTCGTTTGGATTCCACTTTTTCTAAGCCTAAAGAGTAAGATTAGTGTTCTGGCAAGCTTCGTGCTCGAGCATAGGAAAGGATGGTCGAACTACATCCACTTTGAGTTGTGTATTTTCCCTTAATTCGGGTGCAAGAATTGGAGAATAGACAGTCGAGTCATGTCTAATTTATACTTTGCATTCTTTCAATCGAGCTAAGGAACAGAGTTGAAATGACAGCTCGTGATGGTTAGCGAGTAGGCAGTCAGTTGTTGATGACTTTAAATTGAGGGTTGGACCTTTAAACATGTGTTCTCTCAAATAATCCCAAGTGTCTAATGTAGGATTGGATGCATGGATGGTGACATCACATCCACCCTTGGTGTGCTTCCGATTTTATCGGGCATCAGAAGAAGCATAAGTATTTTGGCGAGCTTCAAACACGAGATGGAGAGTGCATTGTTGGGACATATAACTCCAAGTCTTTCTTACTTCTTCTAATTAAATTGCATAGGCGGATGAGGGGATGGTTGGTTGCATCCACTTTGTACTAGAGTCCTGACCTTGTCGGTCTCTTCCGCTTTGATGCCTTGCCCCCAGTCAGGGGCATATAGTAGTCAATGAGTGGTTGAATCATGCTCGTCACGATGATACCTCAATGATTTGATCATAGTCCACGGAGGTTGTTTTGCACCCAATCTTAAGTACTCGTTTACCTGCATCATTTGCATGTAGTTTAATTCAAGTAGGTCATATTTCGCAACGTAAAAGAAATTGAAATAGAAATAATTCAAAAGAGATCGGATTAAATCTGATTGATAAGTGAAGCGGCATCGTATGCACGCTATTGCACTTCGATCTAGCCCTTCACAGTTGGATGTCTAACGCGAATGGTTCAATTTGATCAAAGTCCTTGATCGATAGGGGTCGGATGTTCCCGGTCCTTCGTTTTCTGGGGCTTGAACATATTGTTAGAGTTATCCTTTCCGGAGCAGCCTTATGGCATTGGCATCCACGGTATCCATCTAAAGAAGGGGATTTTTCCGATCTAGAGTATGAAGTAGGTTCCCTCCTTATCTCGCCAAGTTGATCCTTCATCTGGTTCATCAACTCAATATTGGCCTGGATATGTTGGTGTACTCGTTGGCAGCTACCCACCAGTTCTCTTATCAAAGTCTGGAAATAAGCTCTGGTGATGAATTCATTTATGGGTATTGGCAACAACTGGATGTGGGCTTTGGATAAATTCATTGTCTACCAGCTTCTTTATTCCCTTCAGCAATATGAGAAGTAGAACTGATATGTCTAACCATGAATGACAATGTTCTTTGACGAATGGGGGAAGACATCTGCATTTGATGGCATTCATCACTCTTGGTGGAGTCTATGTGCCATTCTCACTTCATGAGGTAGTGTCGGGGGGTTGTATTTCCATAGTATACTGACATAGTCAACATATTGAATTTTCACTGGAAATTTTGCAGGTAGGATGGTTTCAATGAATAGGTTTCCACTGGAGAAGATTCTCCGATTGTCATTATGACTAGGTCCATTTTATGGCTACGGGGTCCTGTAATACTGGCGAATGATGTGTGCATGATTGTCCAACGTTTGAGTGGTTGGTAACGCCGATTGGACGACAAGTTGGTTAAAATGGGCTAATAGATTGGTGTTTATCCCAAACTTTCATCCAGATAGGAGACCTATATAGGGTATTAAGGAAGTCCTCTTGAGGTTGTATGCCATGCTTTTAGTCATGTGGACGTGGAATGTAACAACCCGCATATTTATCGATTTTATATTTAAATATTTTATTTAAATATTTCGTCATTCGTCGGATTTTGGTCTGAAAAGCTACTTTTTGCAAACAGTCGAATTGGGACTCGAGACCACTTCCATTGAGTTCAAAATGTCGTTTGCGATCTTTTTGACTGTAAGCTTCGATATGTTTGGATCTAGTCAAACATTTGACCATTTTCACTTTGGGTTTGGATTTGGGTTCAGCCCACTAGCCAACTTATACTCAAATCTGAACCACTCCTCCCCATTCACCCTCACTTCCTCCTCATTTCAGTTCTTGAGCAACAATGGTGAGTGGAATGAGAAATTAAAACTCCAAGCCCTAGTTCCTCATGCAAATCCAACTTCTAGCTCCAAATTCAAAGAGAACCCATTGGTAAGCTTCATCTCCTTCTTCTCCAACACATTCTCTCTTTGATTTCAGAAAAATTCCTAAACCTAATTTGGGAAATGTTTCTCTTTTAGCTTAGATTCACGCTTCTTGTGTTGAGATTGAAGTGTGGTTGATCTTCCCTTGTCTTCAAGCTTCTTCTTCATTTGTTTGGGTTCAAAGGTGAGATTTTTATCTCACATCTTTGTCTATATCTATCTTTGTTGTTAGGTGTAACGACCCGCTATTTTGGACCATTCAAAATATTAGATTGTTAATTTAAATTTGGCAAAACTCAACATATGCAGTAAATAAATCAATCACAGAAACACAGACACAGAGTAATACAATAATACGCAGCGGAATAGATAAAATAGTAGTTCATGAAGCTACTATATAAACATCAGAGTTAAAAATGAAATACAACAGAATATCTCAAATGCAGTGAAGTCTCCAGTACAACAGATGACTTCTCTGAACAAATCAACTAGAAGAGCTGAAAGCTGAGGTGATAGTTGGATCTCCAAAGGAAGCTCCAAACTCCAAGGGTGAGTCTCAAATGCTGTATCACTCGGTCTGACCCGAGCGTAAAGCAAAACACAAAACACTCGAGTCAGGATTAACATTCTTATATAAATAAATCCAAATCAAGTGAAATATCAACTGAAATACAAGTAACTTAAAGGATGTTTGGGATAACCATCCTCTAAGGATCTTCAGAACTATCTACAAGGTGGAAATATACATTATAACAACGTGGTCATTTCAATTTAATTTATACTTCAAAACCCAAATATCATTTCATTTCAAATATAACTATTTTCCAAGATAGTATGTATATTAATTAATTTATAAAGTAAAGCATCTAATTTTCTCAAGTCTTGCAAATCGATTCAAATCAACTTCAAATTCCAAATTCAAATTTATTCAAGCTCCATTCATCAATTCAATTCAGTTCTAAATATACCATTTAAATTTTCAATATATTTCAAGGCTTTAATATTCAACATTTTCAAAGTTAAATTTAACAGTTCCATATAGCTCTTGATTTAACTTCATTATTATTTAATTAGGGAATATTCACTTAATAGATTCAATATCATTTACTAGCCTTAAATCACATTTTACTAAATATTTCCTTAAACTTTATTTAAATAAGAAATATTCATTAAATTACTTAAATGAAACCCAAGTATAAATCATATCTTACATCTCAATTTCAATAAGTTTCTAATCGGTTTAATTAAATAAAATCCTTTATTAAATCAATTTTAACTAAATTCAAATTATCTTCCTAACCTTAACTTATTCAAATTTTTACCAAAATCTATTTTGAAATAGAGATATAAGTACTTAACCGTATTATATGTATTCAACCAATCTTAATTAAATTTAATATTAAAATTAAATCTATATATATATATATCATTACCATTTATATATAATAAATTTAAGAATCAACATTTATTTAACCCATATATTTCTTCCCAAATCCATAGGATTTATTTTCAAAATATTTATATATATGGACCAACGGTGTCTGTATATATATATCTATCATATGGTTAAGTGATACAGATATTTATCATTTCAATCCATAATATACGGGTAGATATCATTCCAACCCGTAATCCCAAATTCAATTCAAATGAAAATCGCTTGGGTTTATCATTTCAACCCATAACGATTTTCTCCTATTCTAAAGTCTGTTCGGGTATGTATCATTTCAACCCATAGTGAATTCTATACTAACAGGGAACTTGTAGAGTGATAACATATAATATAAAATATATCAACAGGCATATATCATCAATAACAATATAACATAAACAATAGGATATGGTGTCATATCCCACAGGTGAACAGTTACAGATAATAGCATATATAACAAGTTAAATAACTACAGCAACATATTCCAATTGTCGTTTCAATTAAAATCAAATTTTATCAATATAAGAACGTTAATCGTGAGTGATTGCTCACCTTTCGAGGCAAGATAGATTTGACAAAGAAATGAGTTATGAATTCAATCACGAATCCCCAAACCAAAGCTAGATTGGCACAAATTTGGGCGGACAAAGCTGATAGATAAAGAAATTGACGAAATAATTAGAATCAGTTTGACAGAAATAACAAATGTGTATATATATATATATATCATTTCCTTGAAATCAATATTTAAAACGCATATATTAAAATAAAATATATATAATAAAATCATTATTTTTAAATTAAAACATATATATTAAAATCAACCATGTAATTAAAATAATACATATATATTTATTTTCAAATCAATGTTATTACAAACTTATATACATATATACTAACCAACATATGTACATATATTTCAAAACTAAATTCACTTTATTTTATATGCTTTAGGATGTATGTTATTAAAACACACCCTATTATAGTGAAAACAGCAGACTCGTACAACTTCTATGAATTCATACCTACATATGCAGACCCTATATGAAACCACAACTAGGTATATAGATTAACATATACGCAGGTTACTCACCACCCATATGCAGACAGGACAACTATATGCATAGACAAAAATACTCACAACCAACACATAATATAACTAATATAATATACTGATATAAGTCTATATTTAAAATAAATGTAAGTACATAGAGATATATGCAGACTGTTCATATTGTAAACTTTTTTTTAGAAGTCAAATCTATATGTACTGTGACTATACAACCTACAAAGAACTTAACAGAACACACGTCTATAGGCTAATACAGAAGCATATGTATGACTTACACCCCTGTTTTGTTTTAAAATCAATTACAAAAATCAATATAACTTAATCATTATAACATAGATGGAAACTCAGCAGATTAAATTTATATAAAAATCAAATTGTATAAATACGTATATAACTATATAATACAATGAAAACCGAACAGTTAGCCAACTTTAACTAATTATACTATACCATCATCTTATTATGAAATATTATAAATATAGGTATATCCGAACAAATTGATGAAACAACCCTTATGCCTTATGCAGACAACAGACACACGTATATTATATATATACAATTTATAAATAGACATGCCTGGTTATAACATATAAAATCCTATATTCAATATTACTCTACAAATATCAATAGAACAAATCAAGCATAACAAAATATAAACATATGTAAACTTAACATGTTAAAACAAAATCTATACATATTATAGTTTTAAAACTTCATCATAGTATATATAAAAACAAGGTAATTAGCACGTATAAGTTTATATATACTGTACTGTGATATATGAATAAAACAACAGTTTGAAATATTTTATAAATATACTAACAAAATCAAAATATAACAGTACTTAAGTATATATAAAATAAAACAGTAAAAAAAAATTATAAAACAATGTATATATACATACAAATCAGTCTATATAGTGATGTATGTCGATTACCTATTTAGGAAGGAAGGAGAGCTGACAAGCACGGCAAAGGCTGCAAAGTTTGGGTGATGGGTGGATTCGAGTTGGGGCGGGCTCAGCTGCGCAAAGCGAAGGGGCAGGACGAGGCGGCTGCGAGGAGGAACGAGATTGCATGATGGGTGTTGCTGCATGGCTTCGACCTAGATTTGTGGAGGAGGAAAGTGAAGGGATGAGGCCGAAAGTTGATGGGATGAAGCAAGTGATTCTCGGTGGCCTAGTCTGGGTCTAGGTTGTGGCAGAGAGGACAGACGGTGGAGCGGCTCAGGCGGGTTGGTTGGGTTGCTCGGATTTGAGGAGGCGGTTTGGGAGTGGGCAGCAGGAGAGGAGAGAGAGGGACGGGGCGGCCAATGGTGGTGGAAACAAGGTCAGGGTGAGGGGACGTGGCCTGTTGCCAGAGGAGGGAGGTGGAGCGAATTGAACGGTGGTGGTTTGCTCGGTGACGTGCGGCTATGAAATTTCGTGGAGGAGGGAGGAGAACAGAGAACAGCCCCAAGCAAAAGGTAAAAGGTTATAAATGAATTGTTTTCATTGTAAACAATAACGCAGAAACAAATGGACACAATTTAGAAATGAAATGACAAAAGAGAGTAATTTATCAAAATGGAAAAGGAAAGGTTACGCGTGATTTTAGGGAATTATTAAAAGTAAAGGCTATCGGTATGGAAGCAAAAGTGGAAACGAATGGTTAAAATAAAAGAAAAAGGAAACAGTGAATGGTACGAAAGGAAAGGTCAGAAAATAGAAATCGTCACCCTTAAATTCAAAAATATAAAAGTAACGGGCTACACATTGATTAAGGAGCTATTAAAGCAATTTATTTGATACGTTTCGAATTTTGAAAAGGAAGGAGATTGAAGAGTCAAAATTTATGGTACCGTTACAACGTAGTTCATTGTTTCCGCCGCATAGCGGACCTCAAAAATATAGAAATAAATATACCATTGAGATCGGCACGACGAGACGATCGAAATGGTATATAGATATCAGTGGCACGATCACTCGGTCAAAAGTTAATAATCGGTACCGAAAATGCTGCTATTTTGCTAGAATTAAGATAAACGGAGCAACAGAAGTCCAAATTTGGAAAAACGGAAGATGACATCTGACTCAGAAGAAGATTTAGAAATTTTCTATAGAAAAATATTCAGGTTTTGAAATAAATTTATTATCATCAATTTTAACTGATTTAAATTGAAATAAAATTATACAATAAAATAAAATTCAATATTATTAGATGAAAATTTACCAGTTGCTATATTAAAATAGACGTATCCCAAATATTATCTTTTTATTTCAAAATTTTATTGTTTAAAATTTCACAAAATTTCAATTAATTTAATAAATAAAAATCACTAAAATTTTGGATTGTTACATTAGGTATGAATTCCTATCATCTATTTCATGTTCACTTGTTGTGATTTGAATTGGTTTTGCGAATTCTTCAATTTTGGTGTTTGGGTCCAATTTTATGAAGATCCTTCTATGGACATTTGGACATTGATATTCGGAGTGTATCGAACAGCCTTTAAGGCCGGGTTGTCGCTTGACGTAAATCCTTAGTTGTCATTGCTTGCTCGATCGCTTCCGATAACGTTTTGGCCATCTTGGCCTAGGTAAATTCTGCCCAGTTTGGGTGTTCAGATGTCTGGAGGTCAATGCCAGACGTCTGGTTTTCCTTCCTGGTGAAAAATAACATACGGCAGAAAAATATATAGGGCAGTGACTCATTTCAGACGTCTGAACTATTGTTCCAAACGTCTGAAAAGATGTCAGACGTCTGATTTATGTTTTCAGACGTCTGGTTGGTTTCCTGGGATATTTCCAGAAACCAAATCCAAACGTCTGGACTTTTCCCCAGACGTCTGAATGCCTTCAGGCGTTTGATTCTAGGTTTCAGACGTCTGGATTGTTTTCTGGAACATTTCCAGAGACTAAATCCAGACGTCTGGACCAACCCCTCAGACGTCTGAAAATTCCCAGTCTTTCCATATCATGCTTGGTCGCTTGCCTTCACTAAGTCATACCGTTTTGACGGGGCGCTACCCCCTGGACCCCCGCGACCTGACCGGGCAGGTCGAACCTTGTATCCCTCTTCGTAGGGAATCTTATTTGAAAAACATTCATCAGAACTTCCACTTTGATGACATTTTCTTTGGGAATTATTGGAAATATCCATTTTGATAGATTTGATATCAATTTCTTTGGATTTTATTCACGTCTTCGAATATGAATTTTTATGATTGATTATTTCTACAATCACTTCTATGATTTGCCACTTCAAAATATAAAGGCTTTCTATACTAGTAGTAAATATCAAAACCCTTTCATTAAAACGATTTCAACACTATTTTATTACAAAGCTCGTTTCTTAAAACCGTTTTCCAACCTATTAGTATATACAAACCTTTACTTTATTCGTATGAGAAAATCTAATTAAACAGCTTAGCAAAACAAGTGGTATGAAACGCTTGCGTTTACTTCGTCGGTTAATTTATGGACTTGTTCGATTGAAACTCTTGTGACAATTTTCTAGTGGAGATCTACAATTTGTTCGTAAATATTTAAGTTAAGCAAGTGGTTATGGGACATGAAGCTAAACTCATATATTTACTGGCTTAATGTAATTGACACTTCTTGATGATCGATGATGATCATTTTATGGTTTAGACTAGCAATGTGCGATGTCTCTTTGTCCGTGTGAAGGACTGTACTTCATTTTATTGAGCTTCGTCTCATTTCTTTGTGGGCTAGCAACCCAAGCACTTTTAATGTGTTTCGATTCATCTGATGTACCGTTTGCACTACATCGATGTCTCGGCCTTCCGATTCATTGGACGTACCGTTTGCACTGCGTCAATGTTCAAAATTGTATTGTCTTTCCGATTCATTGGACGTACCGTTTGCACTGCGTCAATGTTCGATTCATTGGACGTACCGTTTGCACTGCGTCAATATTCGATTCATCTGATGTACCGTTTGTACTACATTGATGTCTCGGCTTTCCGGTTCATTGGACGTACCGTTTGCACTGCGTCATTGTTCAATTCATTGGACGTACCGTTTGCACTGCGTCATTGTTCAATTCATTGGACGTACCGTTTGCACTGCGTCAATGTTCGATTCATCTGATGTACCGTTTGTACTACATCGATGTCTCGGCTTTTCGGTTCATTGGACGTACCGTTTGCACTGCGTCAATGTTCCGGCTTTCATGCTCCTGTTTGGGATTGGCCATCCTTTTCTTGTGATTTCTGGATTTCTCGTTGTGATTTCTGGAATTTATGTTTCACCAGCTTTTACCATTGACATTGATGAGTATGTCATTTTATTGTGGCTTGGTGAATTAAATAAAGAATATGACATTCTTTTGATGCTATGAGATTCTTGAGATATTGTATGACTTTTGTGGGTTTTCTAATGTATACTTATCATAGTATGACATCCTTTTGTTATCTTACGTTTTATTATCATATCTCATATTCTATCACTTTATCTGATATTTATAGCTAGACTGACCCGTTTATTATTTTTCTTCTTAAATAATACTCGGGTCAGACTGAGATTTTACATGTGCTTTCTCATGACTTCCTATCTGGAACCATCATCTGACTTTTGGCTAACTACTCTACTTTAGTAGTTTTTGTTGTATACATTTGAGATTAGACTCCTTGATGTATGCATATTCTATTGTCTTGCACTTGTATCTATTCTTTTGTGTTATTGTGGATCTTATTTGACCACTACTCTGATGTACACTTTCATGTGTTATATTCATATCTATTTCTGCCTTTGTGATATGAATTGTCTGTGACTGATTTGTGTTATGTTTATTTCTATGTTTGTTTCCGAAGATTATATACAGCCACCGTGTGATAGCTTTGAGTTTGTATCGGTATGTCGGATTTCCTCTTTAAATGAAATGCAAGCTTTACGATCTGACATATCGGTGCTCGCACAAAGAAGTTACATGGATGGTCGCTCCTCAACAGCCTTATTCTCCGTGCTAGTTGACAGCATTACTCCATAGTGTTCTTGGCTATCGTGGGTATAGAGGTGGGGCGTCACATGGAATGATTAAGATGCGGGCATTTGAAGATGGTTCAGCGGTGACCAGCTATGCTTTGAGTTGGCAGAGTAGATAGTGTAGAGGAGTCGTCATCTTAGCCATCGTACCATAGTTGTCAATTCAGGAGTTTAAAAGCTGGTCAATTGGAGGAAGTTGCATTCCACCTTAAAAGCATGATATATTAATCAACTCTAGTTCTTGGCATATTAGCTAGGTTCTCCAGCCTCTGGGAGTACGGTTGAGTAGTAGTTCTTTACCCATTCCTTGATTGCAACTCAACATTTGTTGTTGTGATCTCCTATGTCTTGTTCAGTCATGGAACAATTAGAAGCACGGATGGAATGTTCCTTCATTAAATTGGTGATTGTATTCACTATGCGGGTGCCCTGCGTTGCGGCTAGGGTTCGATACAAACTGCGTGTGAGAATCGATACGAAATGGACGTAGATGGATCAATACGAACTGCGTGTTCGTATCGATACGAAATGGATGCAGATGGATCGATACGAGCTGCGTGCGACTATCGATATGAATTTGATGTAGATGGATCGATACGAAAAGTGATCGAGATCGATACAAAATGGACGCAGATGGATCAATACGAACTGCGTATGAGAATCGATACGAAATGGATGTAGATGGATCGATACAAACCGCGTGTTCGTATCGATATGAAATGGACGCAGATGGATCGATACGAATTGCGTGCGAGTATCGATATGAATTGGATGTAGATGGATCGATACGAAAAGTGATTGAGATCGATACGAATGTTGTCATATTTTCTGGATGTGAATACATGGATACGAAAATCACCATATTTTCTGGATACGAAATGATGGATACGAAAATGATCATATTTTCTGGATACGAAATGATGGATACGAAAATGATCATATTTTCTGGATACGAAATGATGGATACGAAAATGATCATATTTTCTGGATACGAAATGATGGATACGAAAATGATCATATTTTCATGGATTCGAAAACATGGGTACGAAATTCACCATATTTTCATGGATACGAAAACATAGATACGAAATTCACCATATTTTCATGGATTCGAAAACATGGGTATGAAATTCACCATATTTTCATGGATACGAAAACATGGATACGAAATTCACCATATTTTCTGGGTGCGAAAACATGGATACGAAATTCACCATATTTTCTGGGTGCGAAAATATGGGTATGAAATTCATGATGAATGTAGTTCCTCTTAGATCTGGAGCAATCTGAATAGAATAGAAGGAACCACTGATCGACAGATCTGGATCTTCTCCTTAGATTTTTGCAATCCAACGACGGTAGTAGATTCATAGAGTAGGAGAAAAGCAGGGGTTTCTCGGTGAAAGCACCAAAGTGTTTGTACCAAAATTGGACACAACACTCTTCGGAAGTTTTTGAAGAGATAAAATGAAGAAAATTAAATGGAAAAAGAGGATTATCTAACAAAAACTCCAAAAACAGATAATGAAAGTAATAAGAACGCACAGAAACACAAGAGTTTAGAGTGGTTCGGCGTATTGCCTACGTCCACTATGAAGTTGATTGCTTTATTAATCTTTCTTTGATGATTACAGATGATTTCAGCGGGTTACAGCAATTAACAATGATTTTCAGCAGTGGAATTCATGGGTAGCAGCAGCAATGGAGCTTAGATCTGGATTCGGCAGTTCAAGAATTCAAAGAAGAAGAAGGCCTTTTTCTGCATGCCCTGGGGCTCTATTTATAGGTGTCAGAGGCTGATATTTCACTCAGATCTCGGGGGACTTCTTCTGGCACGTGAGTAGGCCCGCGCGACCAAGCCCGTGAAGTTTCGGCCCGATCCATGATCGATACGAACGGATTTTGTATCGATCAAGATTGCGTCCGATGGAGTTGAAATTTGGCGTGGACATTCTTTAGAGTGCACGTAAGATCTGTGAAAATTTCATAGCATTTGGACTTGTAGATCATGAGATATGATCGATGCAAGTTGGAGTTTTTCGATCCGCGATCGGTACGAACGAATTTCGTATCGATCAAGATTTCGTCCGATCGAGTCGAAATTCGGCAGGAACATTCTTCATGTTGTACTTAAGCTGCTGTGAAAATTTAATAGCATTTGGACTTGTAGATCTCGAGTTATGATCGATGCAAGTTTAGATTTCTCAACCGTGATCGATCAATATCTTGAGCGTACAAACTCCGATTGACTTGAAATTTGGAATGTTGGCTCTCATAGCTTTGCTTGTCGTGTCATATCAATTTTAGCTCGATCCGGTCTCGGAAAAAATTCGTCGACATCCATAGTGAGCCTGCGTACAACCGATCTCCAGGATGATCTGCCCTTGGTTTTTAGTCAAGTTCTCGGTATCATAGCCTTGCCAAAAGGCGGGATAACACATATGGATGTCATTGCAGCCACAAATGATTCTGATGTGCTCAAATGCTTGCATTGCAATAAATGTGGACAACAAATTGTTTTATTGGTTTTCATTTGAAGTTGATGGATATGAAGAAATGATACCATCATTGACTGAATATTCTTGTTTATAGGTCTTCACATGAAGTTGCCATTCATAACCCAGTTTTCAAAATGATTAGTTGTTTCCTAACTAATTACCATGATAAATGATATTGATTGATGATTGTTGTCATAAAATGATTTGAAAGAAATTTAGTCCATAAAGCTTCAGGCTGAGTGCACATGCTTGGAAAGTAAATACAGGGAGAAGACTATTTGCCAGGTAATTAGTTATGAATTATCTACTTTAGTTTTTTATTTTTGTTCATGTATGTTTATTATTGGGCTGTCAGGTCATCCATGTATAGTTCACAGAGACATCACGTCTTGAAGTATTTTTTAGACGATGAATACATAGAACATGTTATCTTTATACTCCTATATCATTCTTTTCATAATAATTAATATTTATATATAGTTGACCAGGTTTTTATTTTAGGATTGCAACCATGGATGCTCCAACTCATGTGATAACACGTGTCATGATCACATGGTGACATTTGGGTAAGTAAAATATTTGTTACATGCTGACTTTAAGTATATGCTATAGACATTTGGGGCCTTTAGCAGCCCAAATTGTCCTCATTATTATTGCCTGTAATCGATCAAAACGATACAAATTTATTTTTGCGAACTTGAACCAAAGAAGTGTAGTCAATGATGATGCTAATAATCTATTTAATACGTGTTCAAGCAGATAGGAAGGCATGGATATTTAGGTGATAGCAAAATGGATTTTAATACTGAACTTTGTCGCTATAGTGGCACTAAAATTTACCTAGGAAAGGATATAAGATTTGTCACTGCTGATTCTGAGGTTTTTCTTCCCAAACTCAAACAGCAAGCATCAGTTTCACAACTATATGAAACCTACTGAACTGATGCAGCGGATATTACAAAAACAATGTAGATCGTTGAATGTAGTAATCAGTGGATTGGAAGATACTGAAATGCCCAAATTCGTTGATCCGAAGATACCGAATTCTAGCTATCCCGAACTCGTTGATCGCGCATGATACCGGGTTCAAAGATCTTCAATTCTTCAAGCGTTGATTAAGCGCACTTGATTCCGCGAATCGGCTTCTACAATCGTTGAATCGAGCGCACTCGATTAACCGAAAGAGGAGATAGGAGATTACACTCAACTACCAATTTAGATGAAAGCACACAGCAATCAAAAGAGAATTTTATTCAAAAATCAACAACCTTACAAAATGACTCAACTTGCATATTTATAGGCTACAACAATTACAACAGAAAAATGACAACACTTAGGTCGTGAGCGACCTACGACCTAAGCTCACGCGACCTAAAAAACTTACGCGACTTAACATAGTTACAACACAAGACCCATTACAACATGCGGTTTAACAGACACGACTTAGTATAGGTCGGCAGCGACCTAAAATATTACAATATAAGAGAATACAACACATTACAACGTCTTACATAGGTCGTACATAACCTAAAGTACACCCTTAAAAAGACAGACGACATACGACTTAAAAAATGAACGGCCTCTGGAGCTTCGCGACCTAAGAGTGAACGACATCCCTTCATTAGCGATCTAACAGAAACGGATTCAGAAAGTCTTCGCGACCTAAGGCCTCGCGACCTAAGTCTCCACGACCTAAGACATTGCGACCTAAGCCTTCGCGACCTAACTTAGCTCGTTCCGTTTTCCTATGACCTAACATAGGTCGTAACTCGTTAGGTCGTATCACCTTTCTCTTCAGACTGTTAGGTCGTTGGTGCGACTTAAAGGATTCGTTAGGTCGCTCGCGACCTAATACTTCAGCTCCCCGCCAATCTTCACACACTGCTAACTCGCTAGTCTCTTTGTTAGCTCGTAGTTCTGCGCTAGGTCGTTGTCGGTCTTCAGTAGGTCGTTGGAGCGACCTAAAGGTCTCGTTAGGTCGTTCGCGACCTAGCCCTTCACCAGTTTGTGCTTCAACAACCAGTAACGACTTAGAGGTTTCGTTAGGTCGTATGCGACCTAACTCTTCATCATTCTGAGCATCCTTCTGGGCTGCATCATCCTTCCCAGGTTGAGAAAAATTCGTCCTCGAATTTGTAAATTCTTTTTCATTGGATTCATTCCCATGATAAGGTACGAGATGCTTAACATTGAATACGTCATACGTGTACACATCCGCCGGCAGCTTCAACTTATAAGCATTTTCATTAAGTCGTTTCACAACTTCCACCGGACCAATTTTTCGTGCTTTCAATTTATTGTAAGCGCCTACCGGAAAACGATCTTTTGTTAACACTGCATAAACCAAATCACCTTCATGAAATACAACACTTCTTCGTTTCAAATCTGCAGATTGTTTATACTTCTCATTTGCTTTCTCTAATCGTTCCTGAACGATTTTATGACATTCCGTCAACCCTTCAACAAAATCAGCAGCTTTCTTAACTGTCCTCTTTGATTGTGGCACTACCGTTAAATCCAACGGTCCCTTCGGTAAGCTCGAATAAACAATCTGGAATGGACTGAACCCAGTACTTCGATTCACAGCATGATTATGGGCAAACTCTGCCTGGCATAACTTCATATCCCAACTCTTCAGATTATCTTGAACAAGACACCTCAACAAGTTTCCCAACGATCTGTTCACAACCTCGGTCTGTCCATCCGTTTGTGGGTGATAAGCACTACTAAACTTCAGCTTCGTTCCCACCATTTTCCACAAACTCAACCAAAAGTGACTCAGAAACCGAGTATCTCTATCCGACACAATAGATTCTGGCAATCCATGAAGTCGATAGATCTCCTTGAAAAACAATTGAGCAACATGAACAGCATCCGCCGTCTTCTTACAAGCAATAAAATGTGCCATCTTCGAAAATCGATCCACTACCACATAGATGGAATCGTTTCCTCGCTGTGTTCTTGGCAGCCCCAACACAAAATCCATACTCACATCAATCCATGGTTTAGTCGGTACCGGTAACGGCATATATAAACCAGCATTAGTCGCAGTTCCTTTCGAAACCTGACAAATATGACATCGTTCCACAAACCTCTCCACCTCTTTCCTCATTGATGGCCAAAAGTAAGACTGTGAAATCAACTGTAAAGTACGGTCTCTCCCAACATGTCCCTCTTCGTGTAACTCCTTGATAATCTTCATTCTCAGACTACCCTCCGGTATGCACAATCGATTTCCTTTAAAAAGAAAACCATTAACCATCATAAACTCATCAGTTTTCCCTTCATTGTCCCTTTCAACAAATTTCTTAAAATAAGAGTCTTCTGCAATCTGCTCCGGCAATAATTCAAAACCAGTCACTTCAACTTTCATCGTTGTCAACAAATGACTCCTTCTACTTAAAGCATCAGCCACTCGATTCGTCACCCCTGATTTGTGCTTCACAACGAAAGTAAACTGTTGCAGATATGCAATCCACGATGCATGTCTCGCTGAAATCTTATCTTGCCCTTGCAAATGCTTCAATGCTTCATGATCAGTATACAGAACAAACTCTTTCTGAAATAGATAATGCCTCCAGTGTTTAATAGCTTGCACAACAGCATAAAACTCCACATCATATGTACTGTATCGCATCTTTGCTCCTGACAACTTCTCACTGAAATAGGCAATAGGACGACCCCTTTGACTCAAGACTCCTCCAATCCCAACCTTCGATGCATCCGTATGTAGTTCAAACAACAACTGAAAATCAGGTAATGCTAGAATTGGTGCTGTCGTCAACAATCCCTTGATTCGTTCAAAAGCAACTCCTGCTTCCTCCGTCCATGTAAATTGTTTACCCTTCATACAATCAGTCATAGGTGCCATCACGCTACTAAAGTGTGGAATAAACCTTCGATAAAATGAAGCCAACCCATGGAAACTACGGACTTCCGTTATCGTCTTGGGCTGTGGCCAATCTCTAATCGCTTCAACTTTACTTTGGTCAACCTGTATCCCTTCCTCTGATACAACATACCCCAAAAATAAAACACTCCTTGCCATAAAAACACATTTCTTTGTAGCAGCATAGAATTGTTCTTCACGAAGAATAATTAACACTTTCTTCAAATGTTGAACATGCTCTTCTTTACTAGCACTGTAGATTAGAATGTCATCGAAGTAAACCACCACAAATTTTCCAATGTACGGTCGGAAAATTTGATTCATCACCCTCATAAATGTACTCGGTGCATTTGATAAGCCAAACGGCATTACCAACCATTCGTATAGACCTTCCCTGGTTTTAAAAGCAGTTTTCCATTCATCCCCTGGTCTAATGCGAATCTGATGATAACCGCTCTTCAAGTCAATCTTAGAAAAGATTACGGATCCACTGATCTGATCCAACAAATCATCAAGCCTCGGCATTGGAAATCTGTATCTGATTGTGATCTTATTCAATGCTCTACTGTCGGTGCACATCCTCCACGTTCCATCCTTTTTGGGTACCAATAAAGCTGGTACAGCACAAGGACTTAAACTATCCTGCACACGCCCCTGCTCAAGCAATTCCTCTACCTGCCTCCGCAACTCTTCATGTTCCTTCGGACTCATTCGATAATGTGGTCTGTGTGGCAACACAGCACCTGGAACAAGATCTATCTGATGTTGTATATCCCTCAATGGTGGCAACTCCGTTGGTAACTCCTCCGGAAATACATCGTCAAACTCTTTCAACACCGGTTTTACTTCTTCTGGAATTTCAACCTCTTCACTGTTCTCTCATCCAATCAACAAGAATACTTCCGGCTCTTTCTCAACCTCCTTAACAAATTCCTTCAGAGATAATAAGGTTTTCAACTCTTCAATCTCTTCTGACTTACTTTCTCCCGGTTGTCTCTTCTTTGGAACTAAGATAATCTTCGTGCCTTCAAACATAAAACTGTAGCTATTGGTCCGACCGTCATGTTGTACTGCTCGATCATACTGCCATGGTCTTCCCAATAATAAGTGGCAAACGTCCATCTCTACTACATCACACCAGATTTCGTCTTTGTATTTCTTCCCAATAGAGAATGGAACACGAACTCGTCTATCCACTTTCACTTCTCCTCCTTTTCTCAACCATGCTAACTTGTATGGATTTGGATGTTTCTCTGTCTTCAATTTCAACTTTGTCACAGCTTCGGTTGAAACAATATTGTCACAACTTCCTGCGTCGATCACAAATTTACACACCTTTCCCATTATAGTACATGTTGACTGAAAGATATTACTCCTCAACCAACTAGCTTCTTCCTGCTTCGGTGTTAAACACGATCTCCTCAGCATTAGGTTACAACCTTCATCTCCTGACGCAATATCCTGCTCATCCTCCTCAACTGGACTAGAACAATCTCTATCAACATCCTCTTCCTCAACTTCTGCAATCATGGTTCTCTTCTTTGGCTTTGGACACTCACTGCTTTTATGACCCAATTCCTGACAATTGTAACATTTGAAACCATTGTTAACCCTTGCCTTCTCAGCCTCCTTCACCACTGGTCTACTGATAGGTTTATAAATATTAGAACTTCCACCAACACCCTTCGCTTGATTGTTAGAATTAGTAAACACACCACTTCCTCGTCGTCCCTGTTTCTCCCAAGCCAACGCTTTCTGATGTGCTTCCGCTACAGATCTTGGATCGAACATATTAACCATATCCTGGATCTGCATTCGTAGTCCCCCAACAAATCTAGCTGTCAGTTGTTCTTTCGTCTCCATAATATCATTTCGAGCAATCAGTTGGTAAAATTCATCAGCATAGTCATTAACTGTCTTCGTGCCCTGCCTCAAGTTCTGCAAACGTTGATACATAAGCGACTGATAGTTATAAGGTAAGAACGTTGCTTTCATCAATTTCTTCATCTTCTCCCAAGATTCAATTTTTGACTTTCCCATCCGATCACGTGTAAGTTTGGTCTGCTGCCACCATGCCAAAGCTCTACCCCTCAACCTTGTAGCAACCAACTTCACTCTACGATGTTCTGGAACTTCTTTGAAATCAAAAATTTCTTCAACATTAGCCACCCAATCTAGAAACTCCTCCGCTTGCATACCACCCTTGAATTCAGGAATTTCTGTCTTCATCCCCGACTCCCACTTGTGATCATACTCAGAGTAATTTCTTCCTTGTCCTCTTCCTTGAATACTACCACCATCATACTCCTCTTCAAAATCTGATGCATAATGTTGTCGATTCTGATCACCAACATCTCTTCTATCTACATTCCTCCGTTCACGATCATTCACGTTCCTCCCACGTCCTTGATCATTTTCAACACTTCTTTCTCGATTGGAATGTGGTGAGACTCTACTACCCCCATGGTTAGATTCAGGTGAAACCCTTCTCCGATTTTGATTCATCTCCGTCATAAGCTTCTCTAACCGGCCAATTCCTTCGTTAAGCTTTTCACTAAAGTTTTCATTGATTCTTTGCTCCATCTCATCAGCTTCTTCTCTTCGATACAAAGCTTCTACGTTTTGGTGGCGATTAGCTCTTCTTGGCGGCATACTTGAAATCTTTACAAATACTTCAAATTCAAACACAATTCGAACTTTGATCCAAAATGGAATGGATCGAAAACTTCCACTTTGTAGCAAATCGCGATGAACACGATGGACAAAGTTTCGGCTTCCAATACAAATTCGATCAATCAATCTCGATCAATGATGAACACTTCACTCTCGATCACGGCTTAACACTCCAAGCCCGGCTATTCACTTTCAAACTTCAAATTCTCGGCTCCAAGACTCGATCTAACTATGATTGGTTAGAACAAGCTCTGATACCAAACTGACGCAGCGGATATTACAAAAACAATGTAGATCGTTGAATGTAGTAATCGGTGGATTGGAAGATACTGAAATGCCCAAATTCGTTGATCCGAAGATACCGAATTCTAGCTATCCCGAACTCGTTGATCGCGCACGATACCGGGTTCAAAGATCTTCAATTCTTCAAGCGTTGATCAAGCGCACTTGATTCCGCGAATCGGCTTCTACAATCGTTGAATCGAGCGCACTCGATTAACCGAAAGAGGAGATAGGAGATTACACTCAACTACCAATTTAGATGAAAGCACACAGCAATCAAAAGAGAATTTTATTCAAAAATCAACAACCTTACAAAATGACTCAACTTGCCTATTTATAGGCTACAACAATTACAACAGAAAAATGACAACACTTAGGTCGTGAGCGACCTACGACCTAAGCTCACGCGACCTAAAAAACTTACGCGACTTAACATAGTTACAACACAAGACCCATTACAACATGCGGTTTAACAGACACGACTTAGTATAGGTCGGCAGCGACCTAAAATATTACAATATAAGAGAATACAACACATTACAACGTCTTACATAGGTCGTACATAACCTAAAGTACACCCTTAAAAAGACAGACGACATACGACTTAAAAAATGAACGGCCTCTGGAGCTTCGCGACCTAAGAGTAAACGGCATCCCTTCATTAGCGATCTAGCAGAAACGGCTTCAGAAAGTCTTCGCGACCTAAGGTCTAGCGACCTAAGTCTCCACGACCTAAGACTTTGTGACCTAAGCCTTCGCGACCTAACTTAGCTCGTTCCGTTTTCCTACGACCTAACATAGGTCGTAACTCGTTAGGTCGTATCACCTTTCTCTTCAGACTGTTAGGTCGTTGGTGCGACTTAAAGGATTCGTTAGGTCGCTCGCGACCTAATACTTCAGCTCCCCGCCAATCTTCACACACTGCTAACTCGCTAGTCTCTTTGTTAGCTCGTAGTTCTGCGCTAGGTCGTTGCCGGTCTTCAGTAGGTCGTTGGAGCGACCTAAAGGTCTCGTTAGGTCGTTCGCGACCTAGCCCTTCACCAGTTTGTGCTTCAACAACCAGTAACGACTTAGAGGTTTCGTTAGGTCGTATGCGACCTAACTCTTCACCATTCTGAGCATCCTTCTAATTGTCCTCATTATTATTGCCTGTAATCGATCAAAACCATACAAATTTATTTTTGCGAACTTGAACCAAAGAAGTGTAGTCAATGATGATGCTAATAATCTATTTAATACGTGTTCAAGCAGATAGGAAGGCATGGATATTTAGGTGATAGCAAAATGGATTTTAATACTGAACTTTGTCGCTATAGTGGCACTAAAATTTACCTAGGAAAGGATATAAGATTTGTCACTGCTGATTCTGAGGTTTTTCTTCCCGAACTCAAACAGCAAGCATCAGTTTCACAACTATATGAAACCTACTGAACTTACTCGGAGAACAATGTATATGAAGCAACACAAAAGGTATTCACTCTACCTTTCTTTACCACTGAACGAATATGATAATATGAAGATGACGCATGATAATTTTTTTTTTCAATTCAAGCATGCGAAGCATTTTACATGGTTGCTTCATGTATGTACTGTAAAAATTATTTTGAATTGAGGAGCAACGCATTCGGTTGATGACATTAATCAAAATATTTGAAGATGACGAACGAAACTGATTCAAAACAAATGTGCATGGTAAGGAGATGCATATCGTTGGGTCGATTCACAAGATAAATATGTTAAGGTACTGTTGCTTAAAACCAAACTAAATAAGATCCACCAGGAATTCTTAAAGTGATTGTTTCTCCTAGTTAAATATATTTTCAAATTTTGTGTTTTTATTACGAATTATATTTGGCCAGTTGTTTCTGGAAAAGTAATTATTACAAATCATGTCATTTTATAGGGAAACCTTTTGTTTTGCTGAATAGCAGCAATATGATATACTAGGAAGATCATAACTGGGTAACATTAATATCATGAGTACAATACAATATTTCATCGTACGTCATTTAATTACAAAATATAGTACTGCAAGTTCCAAACATCTGCATAAAATATATGAATTATTTGAAATTATTCTGTACTTGGTGCTCTTTTGTACAAATGAAACATGATAATGAAGGTATTTTTGCTGAAACTATCTCATCATGCACACATATGTACAGTGGATTTTTTTTCTTATTTGCTGAATCTTATTTCAGATCTACGAAATTATTTTCAACCCATACAGGTTTTTGTAACATAGATCACATTATAGAGTACCCAACATATCAAAAGCGATCTAATTATGTTATGTAGACACACACACACGTAGAGATAGTGCGCGCGCACGTGTTTTTTTTACTAAGTTTTATGCTACATATTTTAACAAGTATACTGTTTGAAGTTGCATATTATTCTGAATAATACGAATACGGATTGTTATTAGGAGAAAAGCATGCAGCTAGAGAATTGATCATATTTACTGCTTTTCTTTACAGCTGAACATATAATAGGAAGATCATCGCTTGCCAAACTCAAGTTGAAACTCTTTGATGAATGCGTTGAAACTGTTCGTGGTATGGTTAATTCCTTAATATTCATACTTCTATTTTTAAGTCTTTATGAGTTAATTTTCATTTCTATGGACTTATTTTCTAAATAATTTATCGTTTGCTTAACTGAAAGGCGCTAAATGTCTATAGCATATACATTGATCAAGTTAAAGAAAGCTATTGTATATCATGCATCAAACAAAAGTTATTCTAAAATATGTGATGAATTTCATATTTGTGGCTTATCAGTATTTCTTTATCATTATTCTTGTATTATGTATGTACAAATGTTATGGTATATTCCATTTGCAAGTTGCTATGTAATTTACTAATTTTGGTGGTTGCAAAATATAAGGGAAACCAGGTATTCAAATATATATTATTCATTTTGGTCATGCAGTTTTGAATGCTAAGCTTTTTTATTATTGACTATATGATTTGTTTTGTACAATATATATGTAGTAAAGCTGTTAGTATGCAAGTAACATGCATGAAATTATATGTAATGTACCTATGCACTTGATAGAGTGACGACTTTGTAAGTTGGTCCTAAAATTAAAAGCACTTACAATGTTTTCATTTTGTATTAAACCCAAAGATTCAAAATTAACATGGTTGTGTGAAAATTGTTCAGCTAACTATCCCAAAATATGTTATAGGTATGTTAGTTATGCACATAAATCAAATCCAGCATCATCATATTAGTTGTGTTACTAATAGAGTTTTATTAGTATTTGATATCACACATACACACATCATTTCCAGCACTTTACTGTTGATTATCGACATATCATGGGTTTGATTTAAATTAATTAAAAATGATGATACAATTTTGTTTTTTTTTATTATAGAATTGAACGGTCGGTTTCTTCCACAGTTGTGCGGTTGTACTAGTTAGATTATGTATTATTATCCAATGGAATTTTCCATGTTTCGTTATAGACTTCAATGTCAATAAATCATAATGTTGTAGTAGGTATTTTAATACGATATATATATATATGTATGCCTTTCGGGTGCTATATTAATGCAATATTGATCATGGAACCATAGCTGAAAAACTGCTAAGTTAGGTATAGTTGAATAACTGGTAAATTGGCTATATAATAGCTAAAATGAAGCACAAGATTGCGGAATCATACCAACTACAGAGTTGTAGTAGTAATAATAATATTATTATTATGTCAACCAACAAAATTTTCTGCAAATTTATGTAGATTTTATTATTCTCCAATTCTTCTACTTTTAAGTTTATATCATGGAGCTTTCCCGAAGAAGAAAAAATATATTTGAATTCATTAATTTGCTAAGTGGCCTCCGCAAACAAGAAGAAAACCCATAAACCCCATATTTTCAGTGAGAAAACCCAAATCATTCTTACCTTTTTTTCCTTTATACTCTTAATTAGTAAATTAAAATAGGGAGGTGAGTGATTATTTTTCAACCACGTAGTAAGTGTACGTGGATGTGTACTCTACTTCGCTGTAATAGCACGAGATAACATAGCTACCAATTTCTCACACGGTCCTGCATGACTTAAGCAATTTCAAACTATAAAAAAAGTTGAAACAAAGTTAAATTCTAAGTTTAACTCTTTCGAATTTTTGCTCAACTTTCTCACAAGTAATTAGCAGGTCTATTAAGATAGTCTTCCCTAGTCTGAGGTGGGCCCACATATTCTGCGATTGGCCAGCATAGGCTGACGTAGACCCAAGATCGGTATCAAACCAGCCTGTCTACTCCGCAAGGCATTAAGATGAAGCCTGAATGTCCTATCCCCAGTTAGCCTTCACAGTCTACTCATGAAAGCAGATCTAGGCTCGACACTGTCTAGTCTAATCAGGCCCAACCCAACGGCGACAAGCCTTCCTATACCAGCCTGGTGTGAATAATATTATACATCCCGAAATAATTATATTAAGTGAGACCATGCCGCTTAGCGGAATGGGTTTTCCCTCACTAACATCCTTTTAAAACATATCTTTGCAAAACCTTTCATAAAACCATATACCGTGCTCCTGCATCCACAATGGTTAAATACCGTAAAGCAATCATTATGTAAACATACATAAATACCAGGTAATAATGAACTAGCTGTTCAAACACACAAGTTTTGTTTGGATAACTTTAAACCTTTGGCTGACTCGGGCCTACCAAACAATATAATCAAAATTAACCTAACACATGTTAGATATTCTTCTTCTGGATTATCTATCCTTAACTATCTGTTAAGCATTTCCCATCTTGATGGTCCGTCCTTAACTATGTGTTAAATACTTCACTTTTGGATGGTCTGTCCCTAACTTAATCATCTCCTATGTCTTTTCGATCCTAATGGTTTTTCGGGCTCATAAATAACCTATATGCATACAAATATATATTCCTTTCGGTGTGCAACCATAATTTTAGTCTACCTGTGACAAAGCCCTACACACTGGAATTTTGGACAACAATTAGCTGGGCTATTAGCTAATGTATAGGACGCGATCTCATACTAGTCCCATCTAGTTTTCTAATATCCGAGTCATTTTCACTTAAGGATCCCTCCCATAATTTTCCTTGAAAACATTTTCAAAATGATTTAAAACCTTTAAATCAAAATTAAATAAGGAAAAGTATATAATCTTTATACTTTACTCAAAATCGTATCACCATGTCATATATATATTATATTATATTATATATATATATATATTCTTTACTCAAAATTTAGTTAATGAAAACAATTAACCATTTGAAAGAATCTTTTTCTAAACTTTTGAAATCCTCAAACCTTTCAAAATCATACATCAAACCTTCTGAAACTATTCTCCAAACCTTTCGAACCCATTGAAAAACAAACCTTTCGAAAGCTATAAAACTTTGGACATCCTTCTTTAAAACCACTTTAAAACATTGCCTTAGAAAAACATTTGGAAAACCTTCCTTCATAAAACTTTAGAAATCATTCAATAAACCTTTCGAAACCTTTGAACTAAACCTTTCGAAATTATTCAACTAAAACCTTTTGAAACCATTCAATAAACCTTTTGATAGCTTTGAACTAAACATTTCGAAATTATTCAACTAAAACCTTTCGAAACCATTCAATAAACCTTTCAAAACCATTGAACTAAACCTTTTGAAAACTTACTGGGTTTAATTTAAAACAAGTGGAAACCTTCTTTTAAAACCTTTCGAAACTTTTGGAAGCAACCTTTCGACTTTGTCGAAAGCTCTGCTTCGAAAGCTTTAAACATATCCTTTTAAAAACAACTCTTTCGAAAGCTTTGGGCTCTACTTCAATTCATAAAACAAGGGTAAATCACCTAAGTCGAAAGCTTCCTTTCGAAAGCATGGAGAAGCGGCTAGCTTTTAAAACAAGTAAACCTTTCGTCTTTGTCGAAAGGTTTCAAAACAGAGTAGTGTTAAAAAAACAATAACCTTTCGGCTATGTTGAATGGTTTAAAACCTTTACTTTAAACATTTGACCTGGTCAAAAGCAACCAAGTCAAAAGCTCTTATTCGAAAGCAAAGCATGTGAAAGCTTTTGGTTTATAAAACAAACATACCCCAACCTCTTTGGCCATCAACCCTTCGACTTGGAACCCTTCGACTCTGTCCAATTCATTACATACCAAGTAGCTTGATACAATATGCATTGGTTTGACCTTGTCGAAAGCTTTGAACCTCTCGACCTTGTCGGAAGGTCTGGGTCAAAAGGTTTATTACCGTAAAGGCTGAAACATGTAAAAACTGCGACTTCTTTGTTTTTAACTTAAAAAGGAAATATTTTCAACTAACTTGCCTTTGTTTATCAAATTCTCATTGGTTAACAATTACTTTTCAGAAATGTGCTGCCACTATTTTTAAAATTAAATAATCATTTTATTTTACAAAATGCCCCTTCTCCTTAATTAAATATATAAAACATTTAAGTCCCATACCTTAAATAATTTTATATATTCATCAAAACACTTAGGAAAAATCTGAAAAAATTACAAAAAAACTATTTTAATATGTTGCCTAACATAAAAATTTTAACCCTAAATAATTATTAATTTAGTCGAAAATAATTTATAACCCAATAAACAATTTCCTTCACTAGAAAATTAATATAAAATCCCTATTAATTCAGAAAATTATGAAAATCTAAACCAATCTCTAAAAATATCATTTTCGATCTATATTCAAATTTTCAAGCCATTTGGATGTCATTAAATAGGGTTTCATGTCAAACATATCATAAAACTAACATGAACATATATAATTCATCAACAACATATATATATATATATATATGTATATATATATATAATTTTAATCATCAAAACACGGTATATACTTGCAAAATCTTTTTGCGTCTAATCTTAAAACAAAAAACTAAAACATATTAGGATGTAATAATTATCCACCTTAGCTTTGAGATTATAGATGTGAGATTTGATGTTGATTTAGTTGATTGTATCCCTTCCCTTGAATCCTATCTCTAATCTTCTTCCTGAGAATGATAATGGTGGCCGACCTTAGTATTTTTAGATTGAGTAAAATGAAATGAACGTGAGCATTCTATCTCCTAAGGTTTTAGGGTATAGGCTCCACCTATTTCTCATATTGCCCTTCTCATATCCTAACACATTAGCTTAGCTTATTTCATTTTAGTTTGCACATTAACATGGCTTGGCTACCCTTAGCTAATCAATTATCAACTTATTAATCTCCACATTATTTATTTTATTTACCCAATTAATTATTCTAAATAATATTATAAAAATAAGGGGTATTAAAGACTCCCTACCTTAAAGAATTTTTTCCTTGAAATTATGATAAGGTAGACAACAAAACAATCAAAGGTAGAACATACCATCAAACAAATTAGGGTAAGAGTCTCTAATCCCGCTCTCCGTCTCCCAAGTAGCTCCGTTGGACCTTTACTAACTTAAATGTCTTGTTCCTCAGCTTCTTCTCATCTCTAGCCACAATCTGAATCGGCTTTCTAACTACGGTCAAATATGGTGCTACTACTAAATCTTCTAACACTATAGGTGCTATGGTAGTCTCCGGGTCTCTAACACATTTACTAAGATGAGAAACATGGAAAACATCATAGACTCCAACCAAACTGCTCGGCAACTCTACTTTATAAGCGAGTTTTTTGATCCTCTCAATAATTCGGAAAGGTCCAACGAATCTAGGTGCTAACATCCCTGACTTCCTGAATCTCATCACACCCTTCATCGGTGAAACCATAACGAACACATAGTCTCCGACAAAAAATTCCAAATCTTTCCTTCTTCTATCAGCATAACTTTTCTGCCTATATTGATCTTCTTTCATCCTAACTCGGATCAACTCAATCTTCTTTGTAGCTTCCTTCGCCAAATACGGACCAAGGACCATTCTATCCCCGGTCTCTAACCAACATACGGGAGATTTGTATTGTGACGCCCCACCTCTATGCTCACGCTAGCCAAGGACACTACTGGGTAATGCCGTCGACTAGCGCGAAGAATAAGGCTGTTGAGGAGCGACCATCTGTGCAATTGCCTTGTGCGAGTACCGATATGTCAGATAGTGTAATCATGCATTTCGTTTCAAGAGGAAATCCGACATACCGATGAAAACTCAAAGCTACCACACAGTGGCTAAGTGGACCTCGAAAACAAGTATAGAAATAAGCATAACATAAATCAGTCACAGATGTTCATATCTCAAAGGCGGAAATAGATATGAATATAACACATAAAAGTGTACATTAGAGTAGTGGTCAAACAAGATCCATAATATCACAAAAGAATAGCTACAAGTGCTAGACAAAAGAATAAGTATACATCAAGGAGTCTATATCTCAAATGTTTAACAACAAAAACTACAAATATACTGTAGGTAGACAAAAGTCAGAAGATGATCCCAGACAAGGAGTCAAGCAGATGCACCTGTAACATCTCGGTCTGACCCGAGTATTATATAATAAGAAAATAATAAATGAATCAGTCTAGCTATAAATATCAGATAAAGGAATGAGATATAAGCAGAGATATAATAAAAACGTACGATAATAATAATCTCAAACTAGGGCAAATATGGTTTAAACAATCAACAAAATCATACAATATCTCACAAATCTCATAGCACCAAAAAGAATATCATATTCTTTATTTTATTCACCAAACTACAAATATTGACAAACATATTAATGCCAATCACAAAAGTTGGTGAAACACAAATTCTAGAAATCATCAATCAGAAATCCAGAAATCAGAAAAGGGGGGAGGCCTATCATAAACGGGAGCATGAAAACTCACCAACACGTGTATCACAAATGGAACGCTATTCCATGGTTGCTAACCATAAAAATTGAGCCGAAGCTCCATAAACGGTCCGAAGACCACGGGTCGCTACCCCGCCAAATTGAACCGAAGTTCCATAGAAACGGGGTTTAGTCTCCCTCGCAGACAAATAAACATCGCACATCGCTAGTCCAAAAATGATCATCATCGATCAATAAAAAGTGTGAATTACACTAAGCCAGTAAATATATGAGTTTAGCTTCATGTCCCATAACCACTAGCTTAACTTAAATATTTACGAACAAATTGTTGATTTCCACTCGAAATTGTCACAAGATTTTCAATCGAACAAGTCCAAAAATTAACCGACGAAGTAAATGCAAGTGTTTCATACCACTTGTTTTGCTAAGTCGTTTAATTATATTTTCTCATACGAATAAGGTAAAGGTTTGTATATACTAATAGATTAGAAAACGGTTTTATAAAAGAGCTTTGTATTAAAAATAGAGTTGAAATCATCTTTGTAAAAAAGTTTTAATATTTAGTACTAGTATAGAAACCTTTGTATTTAGAAGTGACAAATCACAAAATGATTGTAGAAACAATCAATCACAAAAATCCACATTCGAAGACGTGAATTAAATCCAAAGAAATCGATACCAATTCCATTAAAATGGACATTCTCAAAAATCCCGAAAAAGAAGTCATCAAAGGCAATAACAAATGATAACAATAAATCGGATAGTCACGAATCGATAAAAGTTGGATTCTCAAGCTAATTAGGCAAAATAGGAAAAATGAAGTAGGTCAGTCGACTGGCCCTCTGCAGTCAGTCGACTGAACCTGAGAGTTTTCTGGGCCTGCAGTCAGTCGACTGACTGTAGAGGGTCAGTCGACTGGATGTAGCTGAAACTGTTTTTCAGCCTATCAAATGGAGGAGCAAACTCACACCATTTGCAACCAGTCGAGCAATGGAATTTAGGGGCTTTTGCCAATAAACAACCTGGCCCTATAGGCTCTCTGATTCACCACCAAAAACATGTTCACAAATCAAAGCAAGGATTTTCTAAGTTTTGACTTCATAACACCAAAAATTGAAATGTTCACCAAATAAATTCAAACCAAAAGCAATTGAACATGAATAAGTGTTAGAAATTCATACCTAACATCAATGATAGAAATAGACAAAGATGTGAGTTCAAAAACTCACCTTTAAACCCAAAAACGATGAAGGAGAAGCTTGAAAGCAAAGGAAAGATCAACACTCTTCACTTCAACCCAAGAAGCTTGAATCTAAGCTCAAAAGAAGAACATTCCCTAAGTTAGTTTTTAGGAAATTTTTGAAATTAAAGAGAGAATGAGTTGGAGAAGATGAAGAGGAGGCTTACCAAAGCTTTTCAAAGAGTTTGGAGCTAGACTTGAGTTTGCAAGAGGAACTAGGGCTTGGCAATTTCTATTTCTCATTCCTTTCCTCCATTTTCAGTTTTGAGCTTTGAGAAAAAGAAATGAAATGAATAAGTGGAGAGGAGAGGACTGAGTTTGGGTAATAAGAAGGTTAATGGGCTGAACCCAAACCCAAAACCCAATAGAAAATGTCAAAATTCAATTTACTCCAAACATATCGATGTTTATACTTAAAAAAATCACAAACGCCATTTTGGACTCAATGGGGGTGGTCTCGAGTCCCAATTCGACTGTTTACAAAAAGTAGCTTTTCGGACTTCAATCCGATTAACGATTCCACATTTAGATAAAATATTTAAATATACAATCGTAAAATATGCGGGTTGTTACAGACTCCCCTCCTTAAAGAAATTGCGTCCTCGCAATCTCCAAGAAATAAATAGGAAGTAACAACTTTAAAAGCATATCAACACAAAAAGAAGAAATTTGAAAATAAAAAGTTCACCTTAAGGAGAACAAGAGAGCAAGTCTGGATGTGTCCGCTCGATAAATTCTTAAGATTCCCAAGAGCGATCCTTAGGATTTGAGGACCATTGAACTTTCACAAGAGGAACATCTTTATTTCGAAGGCGTTTAACCTCCGAAGCAAAAATACGAATAGGTTGTTGCTCATAAGTCAAATTTGGCGAAACTTCAATTTCTTCAATAACACCGGGCTCAAGAATAGAATCGGAATCTCGAAGGCATTTACGTAGTTGAGAGACGTGGAAAACGTCATGAATAGCAGAAAATTGAGCCGGTAACAAAAGGCGATAAGCCACGGAACCAATGCGTTCGGTGATGGGAAATGGGCCAATATAACGAGGTGCTAGTTTTCCCGATCGACTGAAGCGCACAACACCCTTCATAGGTGAAACACGAATAAACACAAAATCTCCCATAGAAAATTCTAATTTCCTTCTTCGATTATCGGCATAGGTTTTTTGTCTACTTTGAGCTTCTTTTATCCTATGACGAATAAGGTCAATCTTTTCTGTGGCATTCCGAATAAAATCTGGACCTAAAACTAGCTTCTCACCGGCTTCAAGCCAACACGAAGGAGATCGACATGGCCTTCCGTATAGTGCCTCGAAAGGGGCCATTCCAATACTGGATTGGAAGCTATTATTATAGGAAAATTCAACAAGAGAAATATGATCTTCCCAACTTCCACCAAAATCTATAACACATGCACGAAGAAGATCTTCGAGAGTTTGATTCACACGCTCGGTTTGTCCATCGGACTGAGGATGATAAGCGGTGCTAAAATTAAGCTTCGTTCCCAAAGCTTTTTGAAGACCTTTCCAAAATCCACTAGTAAACAAGGGATCACGATCGCTAACAATAGAAGTAGGAACTCCATGCAATTTAACAATTTCCTTGACAAAAAGTTTAGCCAAAATAGGTACGGTCCGATTGGACCGAATGGGAATAAAATGGGCGGACTTTGTAAGTCTGTCAACTATCATCCATAAGCTATCATGACCCGAATGAGAACGGGGAAGACCGTCAATAAAATCCATGGAAATTTGATCCCACTTCCATATTGGAATTTCCAATGGTTGCAATAACCCACCGGGCCTTTAAGGCTCGGCCTTAACGAGTTGGCAAGTCATGCAACGCTTAACAAAGTTAGCAATATCAGATTTCATTCACTCCCAATAATAAAGTCGCTTCATATCCACGTACATTTTACTACTACCGGGATGAATGGTAAATTTAGAACGATGAGAATCTTCTAATATATCTTTACAAAGGTGAATAATATTTGGCACAATAAGTCAACCAAATTTTCGAATACCGCCACGAGTATCAATATCAAAGTCTTTCAAACCTTCAATATCATTTTTATCCCTACAACTTTGGCTAAGGAGAACCAATTCGAGATCATGCTTTTGAGGTTCAAGAATGCGGTCAAAAATAGAAGGATGAGCCTCAAGGCTACACAAAACAAGAGATGAACATAAATCGGATTCATGATCTCGAATCTCGCAAGTGGACAAAGTCTCGAG
This sequence comes from Allium fistulosum, assembly GCA_030737815.1. Classification (NCBI taxonomy): domain Eukaryota; kingdom Viridiplantae; phylum Streptophyta; class Magnoliopsida; order Asparagales; family Amaryllidaceae; genus Allium; species Allium fistulosum. The sequence goes on from CM060906.1 coordinate 336,154,441, forward strand.
ATCATTCCACTCGGATATCATCATAGAAACAACCGCTTGTTGCTTACGGCTAAGGGCATCGGCAACAAGATTTTCTTTCCCGGGAGTATAAAGAATATCAAGATCATAAGATGTAAGAAATTCGAGCCAACGCTGTTGACGCAAGTTAAGTTCCTTTTGGGAAAATAAATACTTCAAAGATTTATGATCGGTGTAGAGAATAAATTTCTCTCCCAAAAGATAATGACGCCAAATTCTAAGGGCTAAAACAATAGCCGCGAGCTCCAAATCATGAGTGGCATATCTAGTCTCGGCAGGCTTTAATTGCCTAGATGCATAAGCGATAACACATTCCCGCTGCATGAGAACGGCACCCAAACCAACACGACTAGCATTGGTATAAGCAATAAAATCTTGGTTCCCATCGGGAATCACAAGAATAGGAGCATCGGAAAGAAGTTCTTTTAATTTTTGAAATGAAGCTTCACATTTGTCTGACCAAATGTATTTAACTCCCTTCTTTGTCAAAAAAGTAAGAGGTACGGAAATCTTAGAAAAGTCTTTTATGAACCGACGATAATAGCCCGCCAATCCAAGGAAGCTACGAATTTCCATCACACTCTCCGGTCTCTTCCAATTTTGAATCGCTTCAATCTTTGAAGGATCCACGGATATTCCGGATTCAGAAATAATATGCCCTAAAAATTTCACACGAGATTGCCAAAAGTGGCATTTAGAAATTTTGCTTTCAATTGATTGCTCCTAAGAGTTTCCAACACAATCCGAAGATGATTTTCATGCTCTTCCTCGGTTTTAGAATAAATAAGAATGTCATCTATAAAGATGAGAACAAATCGGTCGAGGAAGTCTTTGAAAACTCGATTCATAAGGTCAACGAAATAAGCTGGAGCATTCGTCAAGCCAAATGGCATAACAAGCCATTCATAAGATCCATAACAAGTACGGAACGATGTCAAAGGAATACTATCCTCTGCAATACGGAGCCGATGAAAACCAGTTGCTAAGTCTAATTGTGAAAAGGCTTTAGCACCACTAAGCTGACCGAATAAATCATCAATCCGAGGCAAGGGATATTTAATTTTGATGGTGAGATCTTTAAGTTTGCGGTAGTCAACGCAAAGCCTAAGTGTACCATCAGATTTCTTCACAAAAATAGCCGAAGCTCCCCATGGAGAGGAACTAGATTGAATAAATTGCTTCGCTTCCAATTTGGATAATTATTTGCGCATCTCCTCATTTTCTTTATTATACATGCGATAAGGAGGACGAGTAATAGGTAGAGCTCCAGGGATTAGATTAATTCTGAACTCAATTGCTCGCCTAGGTGGTAATCCTAGAACGGGCTCAAATATGTCGGGAAATTCATGAACAATGTGAATGAGAGAAATGACATCTTCCTCATCATCATTATCGTCATCATGAGGATTTAGAGAATACAAAGACGCTTTTGAATTGGAATCTGAATCTTTCAGAACAAGAGAAATCTGCTTAACGGATCGAGGATGCCGAAGATATATAGTCCGCTCAGTACATAGGATATGGGCTTCATAACGGTTAAGCCAATCCATTCCCAAAATCATTCTGAAACCTAAATAACGCATGACATGCAAATCGGCACGGAAAGAGTAATCACATAGAATAATTTCGACATCTCTACATAATAAACTGAGTGTTGCGGGTCTGCCGACCGGATTCGGAATCCTCAAAGAAGTCATCAAGCCAATAACATCCAAAGACAAAGCATCAACAAGTTCTTTTGATATAAAAGAGTGAGATGCACCCGTATCAAAAAGAACTCGAATAGGAAATTCACAAAATATAATAATACCATCAAGGATATAATGGGAAATACCTTGACCACGAGAAGTATTAGAAGGGGCTTGTACAACATTTAGCTTGTCCTCCTTCTTGCCTTGAAGTTTGGGACACAAAGATAAAGTATGACCCGAACTCTTGCAATATCAGCAGAAAAGAGGCTTCGTGCCTATTTGCATAATGGTCCTTAGGACCACAATTGTAACATTCTCCACGGAGGGAGGTAGGAGTATTTGCTACCGGTGTTGCTTGCTTTCCCTTTTTGTTGGGATTAGGCTTGAATTTAAAAGGCCTCTTCTTGTTGATGTTTTGTTTAACCTCAGCATCGCTATCTTTATCAGCCTCTTCGAGTCGAAGAGCTATATCAACAAGTTGATCAAAAGAAACTTCCAATTTTAGAAGTAATGGCTTTTTGAGGCTCTTGTTCAAGCCATAGACAAATCTCTGGTTTTTCTTCAATGGGGTATTAATGTATTCAACCCCATATTTCGAGAGAAATTCAAAAGATGCGACGTAGTCGGTCACGGATGATTCACCTTGAACAAGGTCGATAAAGCGTCGAGATAGAGATACTTTTTCAGCTTTCGGCACAAATTTTAATTCGAACCTTTCCCGGAATTGCTCCCAAGTAAGGTTCGCTTCAATAATTTCGAAGATCAGAAGCTCGTACTAGTCCAATGCTCTTTCTTGGAGCATACTAGAAGCCACTTGGACTCGATGAAGATCAATAAGATTCATGCGAGAAAAGATGCGGTCGCATGTTCGTAGCCAAGCCTGGACTTCTATAACGCTCTCGGAACCTTTGAATGGCTTTCCACCCAAATTGGTGTAATCACTTCACAGGCGTGCAAACCCAGATTTAGGATGTGTGGGCTCAAGAATTGGTCCAACAGCTTGAGCATTTCTTACAAGATCAAGGAGTTGCTGAGCAGACATAAATACTCCATCCTGAGGAGTAGCACTAGATTGACCGGCGCTGGGACGACCAGGTCGAACCATTTCCTTTCTTTAAGAAAGAAAGAAAAGAGAATAAGGTTAATCCCAGAATGAATATCAAACAAACTTGATTGGTAAAACAAGGCATCATAAAAAGAAATAAGATAGAACGGTACGAAGACTCGAATTAAATCCTATGGCATGATTCCTAAGAAGGACTTAGGAAAATGATCCTTGCTAGATTATTCTATATTGTTCCAAAGTTCAGCTGTGATACCATGCTGTGACGCCCCACCTCTATGCTCACGCTAGCCAAGGACACTACGGGGTAATGCCGTCGACTAGCGCGAAAAATAAGGCTGTTGAGGAGCGACCATCTGTGCAATTGCCTTGTGCGAGTACCGATATGTCAGATAGTGTAATCATGCATTTCGTTTCAAGAGGAAATCCCAAGTAAGCTAAGACAAAGTGTTAAAAGTAATCAACTACTGATACAACATGAACACCAACTAAGGTGGTTAATTGTATCATATTGGTGGAGTTAGTAGAGCAGTGTTAACAGACTAATTTCTCACCCCCAAAATCTTTGATATTGAAACATTGATAATAAAACAGTTGAATTTCAAAATTAAAGTTTTTGACAATTTCAAAGTCAAAATCATAGCAAGCCTCGGTACCACCAAAATAAGAACAGTTGAACTTAACCCTCGCAATTAAGATTAAAGTGCAATAAAATAAGAACTACTTTTATATGATCAATTATATTTTTATACTTCTATCTATAATAAAATAAAATAAGAACTTAAATATTCAAACAACTTAGACATCGTGATAATTTTCTTTTCCAATTACATAGAAAAACCACATAAGAAACTATATTGGGTGATGGTTGTTGTGCCTCAATTCCTCAGGAGAACCAGCAAGCACAAAAAGGAAACCAGTTGCAGATACAAGAATTCACTGGTCAAATGCTGATGAAGGATGGATAGGAAAAAAGTCCAAAAAGACACATGATGAATCAAAGAAGAATGAACCCCTGGGGGAAAAATTCTCCACCATCATCAACCAATCCTCAGCTTCATACTACCAGTTAAGCTTTTTCCATACTTAGTATTAAAAATTTATACGGTATACTAGGCTTACAACTTCCTTATTGGTTAAAGGTACTAATTTCCTCTTGATTTTACATAAAAAGTGGTAGATTCTATTATTATCTTACCATAGACACGCCTTTATGGTGAACATAGCTATTGCAGGCATGATTTGTCCAGTAGTACACAGGCAATAATCTAGCGAAGCAAGATCTACAGTTACTATGAGTCTATGACATCAAACTAACATAACATAGTTCTGATTGAATATATGTACCAATAGATTTCTAGGAGTGAGAGCAGAAGCGGATACAGAAGAAATAAAAACGGCATACAGAAGACTCTCAAAAGAATACCACCTGGACACAACAACACTGCCACTAAAAACAGCTTCAGAGAAATTCATGCAACTGAGAGAAGCATACAACGTTCTCAGCGATGAAAACAGCCGCAAATTTTACGACTGGACTCTTGCACAGGAAGCAGAAAGCAAGCAGGCACAGAGGATGAGAATGAGGATCGAGGACCCTTACGAACAAGATTTGAGAAATTTCGAGTCAATTCCATGATGATTATTTGTTTATGAGAAATTCATTCATTCCATGGTGATAAATAACTTTGATAAAATGAACCTCAAGCACTGCAAAGTTATGAAAATAACTTTCCCATGATGATTATTTGTTTATGGAAACTGATAGCAGCTCGAAAATGGATCCAGATGCACGATGATTACCTTAGATATAACAAAAGATTTGCAATGTTCAAGCCATAAAATCATTAGACAATTTAATTATTCTTAACATTTACTGTCACAAGCAAATTAGGAGTTCCAAATAATATAGTAAGAAAATGCAGAATTGTGTCATATAATTAAAACCGAGGCTTGCTTAGAACTTATTTTATAAGTAAATAATAAAGCAAACATGTAACCAATGGCACCTCATTTATATGTAAATGTGATGTTTAAGAACTTCAAATGTAGGCAATAGTACCTCATTAATTAATAAGAATGAATTCCCAACTTCATTCAAATTCTCAAAAAAAATCAACTTCATTAAAGCAACAAAGACTACAGTCATACCAAAATCAATTTAAATATAGTAATTAGGAAAATAATGAATCAGGGACAAAGTTGACGAATGCAAGGCTTCTAAAATCACTAGTTACTTGATCGAGGCTCTAGTTTTTGAATAAAATTTGGCATGACTTTGGTGAATGATTTTATGCAAACAAGAAATGCAGTTAGCTCTGGATTGCAGTACAATCATATATATGCACAATGGTTCAGAGCTGATATATCCATTTACCAACTCTAGTTTAATGCTATAATACTGTTCAAAGTTGGTAAAGTAATTCAGAGTGGAATTCACAGTAGCGACACTATTGTGTGTATCATTAAAGCTAGTACTGCTATCTTCTGTACACTGTCAAACATACAGACTTTTTAAGTGTGCATACAAAAAGTGCACTAGAGAAGAAAGCAAAAGTTGTCAGTTATTTACATCATTGACTATCAATTTGTAGTAGGCCAAGCATGAGTTCAACGTTTTATTTATCCCATCTACAAACTAGATAAAATTGCCACTTTTACTGGTTTATCCCGAAACTTTTTGGTGTTTATATTGAAGTCGGAAAAATTTTGTCCTAACCTTAAAAATCACATCCACCAGTTTAAAAAAAAATAGTTGGACAAAAATTCTTGTTTTCAAAATCTGATGAATCTTAAATGGTTGTGCTAGTAAATAAACAACTTTGATTGACCTTGAGCAGCTGCTGTGGTTCTGTGCGTAATTTTTCAAAATTCCACAAACATAAACTTTGCTCTTTGGGTAAAAAAGAAGAAAAAACTGAACAGTGAGCACCAAAGACCTATTATGTAGACAACTCCTAAGTTAATTATGTATAAACTTATACAATCGCTTGAAAACTGATATTACGAGTTTTCACACAAAGACCTATTTACAAACAACCCTGAATATTAATACCACCAACAAAATAATGACACCAATAAGTAACTGTCTTACTTTTGATTCTACAATTGACCTATGAAGTATTAACCCAGAAAGAAATACAGTTCATGACCAAATAATACATAAAGTTCTAAATGACAAATTTATGTTATAATTTGATTTAATATATGAACCTTATAAATTAAACACAACATTTAGTGAGGGTACCAATAGTAATGATGAAGCTATTACAAAGCAGACCATATACCAAGGAGGGAAAAACATCAAAATTTTAGAGTAAACAAAAATAAGGAAGAAAAAAAGCTTTATGGCATAGAGGAGCTATCAAAATCAGAAGAAAATACAAAGGCAGGAATGGAAGACACCTAGTACAAGCTAAAAAATTTATCAGTAAGCTCGATTGCCATTAGAAACACACTGGAAACAAATTGCGCAAAGCAATGACATCTCGACGCCATAACCTTGACATAAGCCAGTTGTCAAATTCAAACAGTAACTATTTTAGGTAAAGATAGAGCATATCCTTCTAGGTAAACATGATGCCATTATTCTTATTGAAAATGGTAAGCCAAAAAATTGAAATACTATTAAATTACCTTTTTAGCTCAAGTGGTATCATCGAAAACACATTTCTTTATAAAGAAAACCCATACATATAATTATATAACACTTTTACAACTATATAAATAAATGCATATTACCTTGTCTAAGTTAAAAGCAACTATTTAGTTATGCCTAAAATTGAACTATATTAGATTTCCTTAAACAAATTTGAAGAACTTGAGAACAAAATGATAAATATCTAAAATTAAGATTATATCAATCATATATAAACTATACAATACCAAACATACATAATTAGTTTTATAAAAAATTAGGTTATCAGTGAGATTTACTTTATAGTGCCAAGTTGTAACAAAAAGTCTCATAAATAGGTTTTCTGGCATATATTTTAATACAATATTTAATTGTAAACTTGGCATACCTAGATCTGCAATTGGTAAGTCTCGCTTCCCCATCTTCTTGTCAAGCCAGATAGTATTCATTAGATTTCTTCAATACAATCGAGAAGGATTACGATTGAAACTTCCTGAAAGAGAAAACAACTTTGAGTTGCAGCAACACAAATTGGTAAAAAATTTCACAAACACCAAATTGTTAGGATTGTCGTCAAAGTAATTTGACTAAGAGATTTTTTAGAATAATACGGATTTCAATTTGGAGGGAGGTTGGACATCAATCGATTTAGGGTTTAGTTTTCGCTTTCCTAAATTTACATTGCCGCCATATTAATATGAAGCTAAATTAAATTACCACATTTATTTCAAAACCCAGCTAAACAATCCACGTACGTAAAAATGAGTTTGTTGAGAGTGGTGATCTAAGATCGGAGATGGCAAGCTGGATTGAAGATCGGAGATGGCGAGCGATGAGCGATTAGAAGGGAGATGTAGCTGTTATTTTTGTTTTGGGAGGAAGATGAGCTGAATAAGTGTTTTGAGAGGGAGACGAAAATATTGGGAGGGATATTTTTGTTTTGGGGACCAAGCGTTATGTGTTACTTGTATACACAAGAGAACAACTAAAGTAAAAAAAAGTAAAGAGTGAAGGGTAAACAATAACGCATTAGAATAATGCGTTATCAATTGGCGTTATTAATAACATACTTTCTTGTAGTGATCGTTTATTCACAGATCACAGATAATAATTTACATTCATCCCAGATAAATAACTACAGTACAGATCACACATAAATCAGAATATATCACAAAGCATTACAGATCAGAGATATCAAGCAATTCAATCATTCAGTCAAGTCCAAACATTCACAAGTAAACCTATTAATCAACTGATTAATTTAAATCAGATGTATCAATTATTAATCCGGGTTAATCATCATAAGTTAATTACAAATTATTTGAAATAAATCCTCCTTTCAAATTTATTAGTTAACCCTTAATTATTAACTAATCATTCTTAATTAATGAATCAATTAACCTTTAATTACTTAATTTATCTTAACAAATCTTATTAATTAATCCTTTAATTAATAAATTTAATTAACCCCTTGATTAATAACAAATATTTATACCCAAATTACTGATTATCATTCAATTAATCACATCCGGTAATTATCTATTAATCACTTTTCTAAGTAATTATATTTCCAAAATTTTCAAGTGATTATTCTGAATTATACTTATGAAATTTGAAAGAGTTTAAAATCAATTTTCTTTTTAACTTTAACATTTTAAAATTTTCTTTAAACACTTAAGTTACAAATTTTAAATTAATTTCAAAATCTGGAAATCGGGTTTAAAATTATTTCAGGTTCTAAACTTTTTAATTTTTTTTACTTGTTTAAGTTTTCATTTTCAAATTCAATTCTATTTTGAATTCAAATTTCCCCCATACATTTAATTATTTTTAAATTATTGAAACAAATTGAATTTGAAACTTTATTTATTTTCAAACTAGATTTCAATTCAAACCTGAATTTACATTTTAGTTTTGACTTAAAATTCAGTTTTAAAATTTAAATTTGGTTTTAAATTCTGAAGACAGAAACAGGTTCAAAACCCTGTAACCAACTTGACCCGAGCTTGGACGAATTTACTTCGAGTTCCCCCATTCGCTACTTCGAGTATACCACTCGAATTTCTCGAGTCACACGCGTGAATCTCCTCTGTGCTTCCCAGGCATACAAATACCCAGGCAACACGACACTATTAGGCTCATGCACATGTACGGCGTCGCCGGCCAGCTCCAGCCATCGCCACGACGTCGAACAAGTCGACATCCACCCATGCATTCATTCTCGGTCGCCAGATCGTCACCATCGTCTCGAGTTCGAGATCGAGCTAAAAATTCGAAACCTGGAAATTCGACTGGCCTCACCATCCAAAACCTGGAAATCACCTCACCGGCACATCCCCGACAACCAGAATCCATACGACTCCGGCCATGACCTCGTCTACGACCCCGCCACCATCACCCAAAAGCCCATCGCACTCGATCGCTTGACAACGACAAACGAATCAAATCTTTCAGCCTCAACAAAACTAGGGCTATGAACTTTAACCTCAGCCCGCCGTCGCCCCATTCGTTATTACCACCTCCGACCATTTTTCTCTGACACCCAGTAAACTCCTTCACCTCCACGAACAACCCCGACATCCACAAATCACTTGATCGCCAAAAATTGGTAAAAATCCATTTTTTAAACAAAAAAAACTGCTCCTAACTCCCATCACTAAAAATCATCAATCCACGCTTAAAAATCATGACTTTCAATATAGATTCAAGTTTTATCCTTGAATCAATAGTTCACGAGGTTCGAAAATCCCAGAATTTAAAGTCTTTACTGTAAAAATTTGATTTTTCACTCTATAAACACTTATACCTCATGAGACTATTTTTAAATTGTAACTTACTCTTAAATACAATTATTTTGTTTTGAAACTAAGGTTTGATATGAATTAGAAAACAAGAATTTGAAGTTTTCTGGTTGGGTTGTATTCTGGAACTAAACAGAGGAAAAACATTCACTGATACATGCATGACACAGAGCCATTGCAACAAATAACTTAAGTTTAAATGATGAGTTGTTACTCACCTTCCACATCTTGATTCCAGAGTTTTCAGATTAAAGATGAAGTCTTTCTTCAATTTGCAAAGTAGAAATCCTGGGTTGAACTTGATAGCTGGAACCTCCCTCTTGATCTCAGGTTTTGATTAATTGTTTGATTCTTTACTGAGATGTTTTTAAGTTGATGTTTGCTTGAATATGAGATGATATTACTTTGGGTTTTCTCAGTTTTACTTAGTGGTAATGGATGAAACTGAATTGAAAATTGATATGTAGAAATTGGGTTATAGGAGATGATGATACTTGTACAAGTTGATATAATTTTGTACAATAGAAACCAGAGATTTTTCTTGTTTTTGGAGGCTGGTGAGATATATTTGTGCGTGCATTAATTGTGTTGTACCATATTTAAAAAAAAAATTCTTTCTTCATTTCAGCTGTACAAATATATATGTGATAGTTTGAGGTGGCTTTCTTTGCAAGCTCTTGTTTACTTGTTTTCATGTTTGCATATATATGGTTTTGTTTTATCACTTTGTAATATAAATGAGATTCTATTTTATTTTAATTTTCTTTTATTATGTTTGAATGTATTTCCATATTTAATATGTTACTATAATTTATCTTATGTATTTATTATTTATTTAATGTGTTTATTATTTTGTTTTATAATTTATAATTTTGTAATATAAATGAATTTCTATTTTAGTTTATGTTATTATATTTTATCCAATGTATTTACTTTATATTTTTATATCTTATATATATATGTATATATGTTTATTTTTAAACCATTTATTTATGATTTAAATCCAAATCAAATATATACATATATAAGTTCAAATTTACTCATATATTCCCATATACATACATATATATATATATATACATACATTCACATATATATACAATATTTTAAATTTTAACGATTTAACATATATTCTATTTTAATTTGGGGAAACTTGAATTAATTTACCAATTAATTATACAATTTTAATTCAAAAATTCAATAAATTATCAATTTAAACTTATTTAAAATTCGGGATCGTTACACCAGTTCCACACATATCAGTATAAACAACTAAATCTCAATTCCCCTTCGGAACCACTAACACCGGTGCATGGGTCAATAAGTGTTTCAAGCTCTGGAATGCTTCCTCACACTTATCAGTCCATATGAACTTCACATCTTTTCGCGTAAGCTTAGTCATCGGTGCAGCTATCCGTGAAAAATCCTTTATAAACCTTCGATAATATCCAGCCAATCCAAAAAGCTCTTAATCTCGGTCACCATCTCGGGTCTCTTCCAATTATTCATCGCCTCAATCTTAGTTGGATCTATAGACAACCCTTTCTCTGAGATGACATGACCTAGGAACTTCACTTCCTTCTTCTAAAATGACACTTCGAAAACTTAGCCTTCTGCTGATACTTCCTCAACGTTTCAAGCACAACTCTAAGATGAACTTCATGCTCCTTCTCATCCTTAGAGTATATCAAAATGTCATCATGAAGACCAACACAAATCCATCCAAGTGCTCTCAGAAAATTCTATTCATCAGATCCACAAAGAATGTCGGTGCATTCGTTAGTCTGAACGACATAACTAACCATTCGCACAATCCATTCTTGTCTTAAACGCCGTCAAAGGAATGTTATCCTCTGCCACTCTAAGCTGATGAATTCCTGTCGTCAAATCCAGTTGAGAGAATACCTTGGCTCCACTTAACTAATTGAACAAATCGTCAATTCTCAGCAATGGATATCGATTCTTTATCATCTTCTTATTCAACTTACGATAATCGATACATAGCCTAACCGATCTATCCGGCTTCTTAGCAAATACAACGGCAGCCCCCCATGATGAGCTACTTGGTCGGATAAAACTCTTGCTTTCAAAATCCACCAATTGCACCTTCAACTCTCTCATCTTTGTGGATGTCATTTGCTCAACGGCCTACTCACCGGCTCTACTCCAGGCACCAAATCAATCCGAAACTCTATGGCTCGTTTCGGTGTCAATTCAAATACCGGCTCAAATACATCATCAAATTCTCTAACTACAAAGACTCGATGCAACTCATCCTCCAACTCCATAATACCCAATAAAGCATTCACTTCACAACTAGGGTTCTCTACGGTATAAAATATCCGATCACTACAATCCGGGTGACTAAGTGATATTTTACTATCATGGCAAAATATCCTAGCATCATATTTACTTAACCAATCCATCCCAAGGATAATCCCAAATCCCACAAAGTCAAACACATGCAAACAACAATCAAAAGTATGGCCTAGCAAATCAAACTCTAAATGGTCACACCTTATCCCAAGTGTTGCATACCCTCCTATTAGATTTTCAACCCTTAAGAAAGTAACTAAGTATGAGGGTTCTAGGTTAAGCCTATTTACCAAACATCGAGAAATAAAAGAATGAGATGCTCTAGTGTGAAATAGAACGCTAACGAACAAACCGTGAATCTACAGCGAGCCTCCCAAAATAGCCTTCCCTTTGTCCTGCACAACTGGCCTTGAGGTTGTAGGCTCCAAAGCTTAAACTTGCCCCTTCCTTCTCTTGCAGGCTCTGGGCACTTGTTCTTGTAATGACCGATCCGATCACAATTAAAACATCTAACATTCTTCTTTCCACCAGCCACTTTTCCTTTTCCTTTACCGGTTGAACACTCATTAGCATAGTGTCCCTTCTTGTCGCATTTGTAGCAAACCACTTCAACCTTTCCTTTCTTCTGTGCTCCCCCTTTCTGAGCATTCTTTTTCTTGAAAAATTTCCTTTTCTGGACCTGTCCCATCTGGGCCTTCTTCATCTTCTTTCTCAAGCAAGCCAACGCTCTTCTTGCCTTAAAGCCATTTCAACCACTACATCACTGGGATCTCTCAAATGCGGCAGAGTGACACTTATCAACTCTAACCTCAGGCCCCTTATAAACTTTTCATTCCTCCTGATCACGGTGTCTACCAAAGCATATCCGTATCTGGCCAACACCTCAAACTTCCTCGCATACTCCAAGACGGGCTCCATGTTCCAACTCTGCAAACTTCCTCACCAATGCCGATTACGCCATCACAGACATAAATATTTCCGAAAACCTTCTCCTAAACTCCTCCTAAGTTATGGTTTCCTCATCAACTCTAGCTGTAATAGTATTCCACCAGAATAGAGCAGCTCCTTACAACTGCCTCGAAGCCAGTCTCCTCTTCTATGCATCATTCAATCCTAAGTCAGCGAAAATTCTCTCGCGATGCAGTAGCCAATTTTCCACCTCGATCACATCTTCAGTATCGATAAACGACTTCCCTCCAAGCCTCATGTAATCCCTACTCAAGTTAGCATACTGATTGGCCATCAAAACATTCTGAGCTCCACCTCCAGTAGCATTACCTCCGACAACTCTGACAGCTATTCCCGCTTGCATCATGTTTACAAAGAACCGATACATTGCTCCCATGTCCATCTAGAGAACTACTACACCAACATTTTCAGCTTGTGCCTGACCGGGACCTCTCCTAGTATTTGGTTGGGCATTTCCATTAGTGGTGGTGTTATCTCCTCCAAGATTTACTCTACCTCTTCTTCCCTTCATATCTATATTCAAACCTCGTGAGATATAGATGAATAGCCAAACTAAGATAGGAGTCTAGAGAGATAGCGTATACTTATATATATATAGCAAATACAAGTACTCTACTATAACGTTATCCCATACCCCGACCTTAACTCTAATTTCTAAGGATTATGTTTTCAAAAATCATTTTTAGTTAAAGTGTTTCATAATCCATGCTTTGATACCAAGATATAACATCCCTTATCTAGAGGCCCAAAACTAAGCGCTACAAATGTTGCAGTCATCTATAGTATTAGCTTCCGAGGACGAAATACAACTATGTTAATGGTATCAATAATATCAGAAGCACTTGAATATGAAACAAAACACAGATTAAAAAAAAAGCATTTACTTCATTACATTTCAAAATCAAATTGTTTCACATTCACCACACATAATCCCATACTGTTCCCAGGAACATATCAAATATAATTATTACAAATTATGCCAAGAGTGGTATATGAAGATACCTCCTTGGTTGATCAGAGTCATATGGTCATAATAGACCTAATACAAACAACACAGCGGAAAATCCATCAAAACATAACAAGAATTGCAAATCCTAAGTAGCTATCCGTTGCCTCCTACATGCCTCCAGTAGCTTATTCGTCAACATTCTGAAACCTGAAAAATAACCTTAACCCCTCAGCCTACTCAAATCAATTTTGAGCACCCGAGAGTTTAAGGGAAAAACATAAATATCAGGTAATAATGAACTATCTGTTCGAATACATAAGTTTTGTTTGGATAACTTTTAACCTTTAGCTGACTCTCGGGCCTACCAAACAATATAATCAAAATTAAACTAACACCTGTTAGGTATTTTTCTTCTGGATTATCTATCCTTAACTATCTGTTAAACATTTCCCATCTGGACGGTCTGTCCTTAACTATCTGTTATACACTTCAATTTTGGATGGTTCATCCCTAACTTAATCATCTCTCATCTCCTAGGTCTTTCCGATCCTAATGGTTTTTGGGCTCACCAATAACCTATCTGTATACAAACATATATTCATTTAGGTGTGTAATAAATTTTTTTGCCTACCTGTGAAAAAATCATACACACTGGAATTTTGGACAACAATTAGCTGGGGCTATTAGCTATTGTATAAGGCGCGACCTCATACTAGTCCCATCCGGTTTTCTAATATCTGAGCCATTTTCACTTAAGAATCCCCTCCTACAATTTCCTTGAGAACATTTTCAAACTGATTTAAAAACTTTAAATCAAACTTAAACAAGGAAAAGTATATAATCTTTATACTTTACTCAAAATCATATCACCATGTCATATATATTCTTTACTCAAAATTTAGTTGATGAAAACATTTAACCATTTGAAAGAACCTCTTTCTAAAATTTTGAAATCCTCTCTTTCAAAACCAATATCAAACCTTTTGAAATCATTCCTCAAACCTTTCGTAATCATACATCAAACCTTTTGAAATCATTCTCCAAACCTTTCGAACCCATTGAAAAGAAAACCTTTCGAAAGCTATAAAACTTTGGACATCCTTCTTTAAAGCCACTTTAAAACATTGCCTTAGAAAAACCTTTAGAAAATCTTCCTTCATAAGCCTTTCGAAATCATTCAATAAACCTTTCGAAACCTTTGAACTAAACCTTTCGAAATTATTCAACTAAAACCTTTCGAAACCATTCAATAAACCTTTCGAAACCTTTGAACTAAACCTTTTGAAATTATTCCACAAAAAACTTTTGAAACCATTCAATGAAACCATTAAACTAAACCTTTCGAAAACTTACTGGGTTCAATTTAAACAAGTGAAAACCTTCTTTTAAAACCTTTTGAAACTTTTGGAAGCAACCTTTCGACTTTGTCGAAAGCTCTTCTTAGAAAGCTTTAAACATATCCTTTTAAAAAACCTCTTTCGAAAGCTTTGGGTTATACTTTAATTTATAAAACAAGGGTAAATCACCTAAGTCAAAAGCTTCCTTTCGAAAGCATGGAGAAGCGGCTAGGTTTTAAAATAAGTAAACCTTTCGTCTTTACCAAAAGGTTCAAAACAAAACATTTATAAAGCGGTAGTAACCCTTCGACCGTGTCGAAAGGTTTCTTAACAAAATAGAGTTAAAACAGCAGTAACCTTTGGGCTGTGTCAAAAGGTTTAAAACCTTTACTTTAAACATTTGACCTGGTCGAAAGCAACCAAGTGGAAAGCTCTTATTCCAAAGCAAAGCAGGTGAAAGCTTTTTGTTTATAAAACAAACATACCCCAATTTCTTTAGCCATCAACCCTTCGACTTAGAACCCTTCGACTCTATCCAATTCATTATGTACCAAGTAGCTTGATACCATATGCATTGGTTTGACCTTGTCGGAAGGTCTGGGTCGGAAGGTTTATTGCCATAAAGACTGAAACATGTAAAAAATGTGATTTCTTTGTTTTTAACTTAAAAAGGAAATCTTTTCAACTAACCTGCCTTTGTTTGTCAAATTCTCATTGGTTAACAATTAATTTTTCAAAAATGTGCTGCCACTATTTTTAAAATTAAATAATCATTTTATTTTACAAAATACCCCTTCTCCTTAATTAAATATATAAAACATTTAAGTTCCATACCTTAAATAATTTTATTTATTCATCAAAACACTTAGGAAAAATCTGGAAAATTCCAGAAAATCTATTTTAATATGTTGCCTAACATATAAAAATTTCAACCCCAAATAATTATTAATTTAGCCAAAAATAATTAATAACCCAATAAATAATTTCCTTCACTAGAAAATTAATATAAAATCCCATTTATTCAGAAAATTATAAAAATCGAAATCCATCTCTAAAATATCATTTCTAACCTATATTTAAATTTTCAAAGAATTTACATGTCATTAAATAGAGTTTTCATCTCAAACATATCATAAAACTAACATGAGCATATATAATTCATCAACAACTTATATATATAATTTTAATCATCAAAAAATAGCATATACTTGCAAAATCATTTCGGGTATAATCTTAAATCTGAAAACTAAAAGAAATTGGGATGTAATAATTATTCACCTTAACTTTGAGGTTATAGATATGAGATTTGATGTTGATTTAGTTGACTGTTTCCCTTACCTTGAATCCTAGCTTTAATCTTCTTCTTGAGAATGATAATGGTGGTCGGCCTTAGTATTTTTAGTTTGACTAAAATGAAATGAACGTGAACATTCTATCTTCTAAGGGTTTAGGGTATAAACTCCACCTATTTCCCATATTGCCCTTCTCATATCCTAACACATTAGTTTAGGTTATTTCATTTTAGTTTGCACATTAACATGGCACGAATACCCTTAGCTAATCAATTATCAACTTATTAATCTCCACATTATTTATTTAATTTACCCAATTAATTATTCTAAATAATGTTATAAAAATATGGGGTGTTACAACATTTTAAAAACTCTTATCAAGTATGTCTCAGGTTAGTATGGCTCTGCAAGTTTAAAAACAAGTATTTTAATGAATTAATATATAATATTTAAATAGATATATAGTATATAATTAATTACAACATCATGGAAGTCTATAGGATCTTTATAAATAATGCAACTTATACACACACATACTCATATACATGTGTGTGAGTATATATTACAAACTATGTTAAGTAGAGAACAATAATTAAATATAAGTTAAATAATAAAAATGATCACACCAGATATTTTATACTGGTTCGGACCTCCCGTCCTACGTCCAGTCCCAAAGCTCCTCTTTGGTATTTCCTTTAACCAACTAACCCTTGCTATGCCCAGAGGAATAGATTAATACAAAAGTATATCTGTAACAACCCGAAATTTAATCCGTAATAATTAATTCGTTAATTAATTATATAATAAAATAACTTTGTGAAATTATCAGAATTGAGCAACGAGGTTTGCACCATTGTGTTCGTGGTAATTTTCTGGTTAATTTTCATATATAGAACGTCAGAAATCGAGCTAATATGAGCAAGATATGAGACAAACAAGAAAACGAAAAGAAAAGGAAATATATATATGGCCAGGTCGACCTGGGCCAAGGGGCTGTCGACCGCCCGGTCGACCCGCCTCAGGTAAAGGAACAAAGAATCATTTCTTCGTTCTAATATGTTCTAACAAACCTTTTGCACATCATTTGCATCCTTTATTTCAATCTGGTCCATCCGGTTTTGCACCCGATGGCTCCTATTCAGCCTATGACGTGGTTGCATCCTATTCAATCCCCAAATCCAACGGTCCGAGATCCACTTCTACCCTTATAAATAGACCCCTAGACCTAACACTTTTTCACATTCTAGGTTTTCTCCAATTGGGTTCACCTTTCTAGGAAGGACCCTAAACGGAATAATTTTTCCAAAGGATAAAATCATTATAAATTAAATTATTTTACATCTTCAATTGGATCCGGGAAGACCAAAGGAAAAGCTTAGGACTGGAGGTGAGTAATTATAATTATTTTAGGATTTCTTTAAGTAATTTAAAATAATAGGGTTTCCAATAGTTGTAGTTTTACTGCGATTTTTGGAATAGCCTTTCCAGTAGTTTATTTACAGTTTTTAGAATTATTTTCAGTCTATTTCCTTTCAGCTATTCTTTTTAGTAATTTTGGTTTATTTCTATTAAGCATAGTTTTTATTGATTTACAGTTTACAGTATTTAAGTTTATTTACTGTTATTTACATCTTTTTCGACATTTTGGATTTTATGCAAGCGTCTATTCTCTTCATCCCCCTTTTCTTCACATATGGATTAGAATAAATTAAACACGAACATGGATTATATAAGTAAGAATATTGAATGAAGAAAATAAGATGTAAATTATAAAGACTTTAATAAATAATGGAATTGGACTGAAATTACGCCTAATTATAATTAGAATTGGACTAATTAAAGATATTTGGCATAGCTATAACTTAGATTATAACTAAATAGAGTAAAAGATGAAAGAAGCTTATTTTCACACTTAGACCTTGGGTTAAGTACTAAGCATGATTATAACGTAGGTTATAATAAGAAACGGAATAAAATGAGGCTTATTTTAAGACTTAGGATAAATTAATAAGCAAAGATAGTAAGGATAAATTGTAAAGGCTTATTTAAAATAATTTATCTAAGTTAATAAGCAAAGATGAAAGTAGGATCTGTACTAAATAGCATTCCCTATTAGACCAAACAGTGGTGTCACATTAGCTGAAGCGAGACGAGGGCACGATTATGCTAAGAATGGTAATAATTGTCAAATAGAAGTCCAAATCATGGGTGATTTGGATAAGGGGCGCGACTAGATATTGTTTGGATGAAGGGCCAGTACCATTATCCCTATTTTCTATAGACACATGGTGATCTCACGTTAGCCTGAAGTGGGGCATGCTTATACTGGATGTTGAGGTAATAAGAAGATCCAATAGGTGGAGCAAAATGTAGCATGGGCATGGTGGCAGTTACGCGTGCGACTTCCATTCGGGTGCTCAGTAATAGCTATGAGTTCCAAGCGCTTAGTATGAGTATCTTTCGTAGACACCATTCCCTTCTGTATAGGGAGCTATATATGTCATCCGGATCCATAGTAGTTGCTCTATGCATCTTTCAAAGATACCATTGGCTGCTGTGTAGGAAGTTATATAGCGGCTGGTCCGTAGTAAGGTCTATGGAGTAGCAGACCGATCAAAAAGGGTGGGATTAGGGTTACATCCTAATTACATGATTAGGAATTCAGCCTAATCAAAGCAAAAATCAAGGACTAGTGCAAGCAATCAAAGTTAACCTATCTTATAAATTGAGCAATATTTAATCGTACTCATTTCCACTTTATTTCTTTCCTATTTCCTTTATTATCCTTATTTATGCTAAAACTGTTGTATAGTCTATTACTTTTATCTTGCTTAAAGACCCTAGTAATTACTATCTTTCACCAGACTTTTAGTCTGACCCACTCCTCTATTTTCCCCTCCCCCTATAGGCAATCAAGGGAGAAGTCGGTAGATTGCTGTTGCTTGGTGGTTTCTTGGAGGAGTTCTCTGCTATGTATTTCTTTTATTTCCAGTTTTTGTTCTTTCTATGTACTGACTTATTATGAGGGATATTATGTACTATGATTTTGAGACTATGAATTTTTATTTCATAAGACATGATGAGTTTTGAGATATGGATGTTGTATTTGGTATTTGACTTATTTATGAAGTAATTATGAAGCGTTGTTTTAATTAAGTTATTATTTTAGTTTTCGCTGTTTTTACCTATTTTTGTCTTGTGAATCTTAGTCTTTGTTAGTTTCAGTTATACCTACAACGCACCACGCCTTTTAGTGTGTCCTTTTGGGTATATTAATGAGTTTGTGGTGTTTCACTTGGTATCAGAGCCTAAGGCTACAGGATTCCTAAAAGTAAATTTTTAAAAAGTAAAGTATTTTCTAAAATAACTTGTTTTAAAAGTATTTTTCAAAAAAGGACTCGTAGAAATAGTTTTTAAGTATAAAAGAGTTTTTTATAAAAATCCCCTCAAAGTTCAGTTCAACCTTCTTTTGATTCTTTCGAGCCTAAGTTTCCTTTTCTTTGCATAGTATGGCTGACTAATTCCATAGATCTACGGTACTAGAGGTGCAAGGGCAAGCGCCCAATACAACATCGGTAGGTGGAAATCCCAGAAGACTACCTACACTAGCCGATTTTTCTAAGCTATGAAAGGACATCACTAGCATAGGGGGTGGAATATTTTCTGACACGAAGGATTTCAAGGAGACACAAGCTAGGTTGGAAGATATGGAGCGAAAGTTTAGGCGGTTAGGTTTAGAGGACCAACAAAGTGGTCAACCTGTATCTTGGCAGTTGGAAGAAGAGCTTAAGGCAGTTCCAACAGTCTTTAAGAAGCCATGGTGGAAGGGCAAGAAGGATAAGAGGAAAAGGGACGGCCCTCAGAAGCGAATCAAGAAAAGTGGGAGATGTAACCATTGTAAAATGACTGGTCATTACGCAAGAGTCTACAAGAGAGAGAAGGTGAAGAAGTGCTACCGTTGTGGACAAGCCGGTCATCTTAGTAAGTTTTGTCCTCAGAAGATGCGGCAGGGAACGAGTGCACCTGCAGCGTAGATTTAGGCTTTGCATGCAACACCTGCCAATAAAGGACCGGATCGAGGTAGGAAAATTTGGTTTCTATTTCTGATTTTCCCATTCAGACTCTTTTTGATCCTAGAGCATCACACTCTTTCATCTCTAGTTCTTTGGTAGATTATTTGCACTTAAACATCTCTTTAGTAGTAGACCTTATTGTTGTTTCAAACCTCATGGGAGGATCGGCACTCTTGTCTATGATTTGTAGGGGTTTGAAAATTTATATCCTAGGCGTAGAATTTGATTGTGACGCCTATATTTTGGATTTTTGGGGTAAGGGATGATTTTGTGAATATATTGGCTATCTACATATGGAGCTATATTAGATTGCGAGAAAAGAGTCATTAGACTAGAGATATGCATCAGTAGGACTCTCGGGATTCCTTACGACCCGCAAGGGTCAGTTATGTTGAGCTTTCTTTATTCCCTCGATTCATCATCATCAGAGTTAGATTCGGTTCCTATCGTCAGAGATTTTTCCATACATCTTTGAGGAGGTAAGGGACTACCCCCCTAAGAGAGAGATTGACTTCAGGATTGTTTGGCTAGCCAGTAGCATTACCCCTATGGAATATGGCGCCTAGGGAAAGGAAGAGATTGAGCAAGCATATCCGTGAGCTTTAGATAAAGGTTTCATAAGAAGAAACATATCAGAATAGGGTGCGTCGGTCGTCTTCACTACCAAAACAGGTGGTTCTCTTCGACTTTGCATTAACTATAGAGAATTAAATAAGCTCACAAAGAAGAACCATTATCCACTCCTTAGGATAGATGATCTTTTCGACCAATTAGTTGGCTCTTCAGTATTCTCCTAGCTTGATTTAGCCACTGGATTTCATCAGCTTAGGATTGCTAATGATAACATTGATAAACCGCATTTAGGACACCAGATGGATTTTTTGAGTGGTTAGTCATGACTTTTGGGCTGACCAATATCCCAGCCTATTCTGTAGATTTGATGAACCATGTTTTTAGAGATGTCCTAAAAATAAAGTTCATGGTGGTGTTCATGGTGGTATTCGTGGTCGACATTTTGGTGTTTAAGAAGTATGGAAGAGCATGTTATTCCTCTAAAGAAGGTTCTTTGTATGCTTCGTGTTCGTCAGTTGAGAGCAGAGTTCTTGAAATATCACTTTTGAAGTGTGTTTATTAGGGCATAGAGAATGTCTACACATGATAGGGATTTAAGAGATAGTTTTGTACATTTAGGATTATGGAAATCCAAAGAGAGGTAGGCAAACGTTAGAGATGTGCAATAAAATTCAGTAGATAAGTAGAGAAGAAAGTCCATGTGCAGGTAGATGCAAAAATTATAATTGTCTCAGACAAGTGGATTTGACGGTGATGTCTTAGAATAAATACGAGTATACAAGAGAAATAGGAGTAAAAGCCTTTAGTTTAGGAAAAGTACACCGAGGGCAGTAAGCAGGAAGATCCACTTTATGCTAAGCCCAATTAAATGAAAATTTTGAAATTTAAAAGGTTGATTTTTTTTAATTGCTGGAATTGAAAATTTTCATTGTTAATATTTACTTTCAAAAAATATAAACATGAGGTTTTTGAATAATGGTATGAAATTTAAGTTGGTTTTTATATAATAAAAAATTGGAATTCTTTTTGAAGAATTATGGAGTGTGTGTGTATGTATAACTCACTAGTTTCTTTGAAAATAAACAAAGATTTTAAATATAAAAGCCCTAGAGTGTATCAAGTATCGAAAACGTAGATTACAACTTTTATTGTTGTAATAAATGTTTTCGTGAAAAATAAGAGGAGCATAGGCTATAACACTATAGTTATAGTAAGTGACTCTCAAGAGAAATATTTTTACATAGGTATATGAGATTTATTAGTATTTATTTAATTGAATCGATACACTAGTATTTTTTGGGTTGTAGTAACGGTGTTTTACGCAACATCCGTTTTAACCCAAATACAAATGTATTTTAAAAGATAATTTCTAAGTATAGAAACAAAATGGTTTGTAAAATACACTTATTTATAAGTATAAGGAAGTGTTTTGACAGTTATGGAAATATTAAAACGGTTCTGAAGATGAGTTTTTCTGAAAGGAAAATGTGTAAATTAGATAGTAGAAAATATTTATCATGGAAGAATATAATTTAAACATATTTTAATCTATTGGAATGAAAAGAATAAGGGCATGATTTTTTATGAAACCAATAAAAAAATTTGTGCAAGTTACAAGGAATACATGAAAGAGATATACAAGGTATGAAAAGCACCATATTTTGTGTAGCCTATTTCGAAAAATATAAAATAAGTTTCTTGTAATTTCACATAAATATGAAATTCTCTTTTAAAATGTTCATAGAAGGTTTTAGCGTCAATCACTTCTCATAAGAGAAAGTAGTTCCAATATTAAGATATGAGACTGTTAGGTGTAATAAGAAGCTGTTTTGAAAACACATAAAGGATATTTTAAAGATATTTTAAAAGAAAATGGTTAGGTGAAAGAGTAAATAAGTTTTTGAAATGAAAAACTTAATAAAAGTAAAATTTGAAAATTCAATTTTTTTAGAAAACTGTAAAAGTCCTTAACAGAAAGAGAGATATAAGTTTTAAACTTAAAAATTTGGAATTTTTTCCCTCTAGGTTTGGGAAATAATATTAAGTGACCAAGTATTTTTGAAATTAACAGAAACTGAAAAGATAACACTTTTAAAGAAAAATATTTTGGGATTTGATGTTTTAAAAATTTTAGAATCCTTAGTTTTTAAAACAAGGTAATAAATACCAAACCAAATTCTTAAATGTGGATTAGATAAGAATCATTTCCTAGGAGTAACGGAAAAAGGTGTAACGAAACAACAGTAATTACTTTTAGAAGTAATAATGGAAATTTCTGTAAAGTGTATTGGACACTAGTAAGAACCCAGGATGTTGATTCCTGAAGAATGGTAAAATGGAATTAGTACGGTAGTAAGACAAGCATGGTTGAGAATGAGTATTCTTGATTTTGGAAGAACTTGGGAAAAGCATCTTTCTTTAGTGGAATTCATATAGTAGTAGTTTTCAAGCTAGCATTGGAGTGACACCTTTTGAAGCTCTTTTTGGGAAGGCCGTGTAAGTCGTCTTCATGTTGGTAGTAATCTACGAAAAGGTTGCTTCTTGGTTTCGACATGGTCAGAGAGATTTCGAAGAAGACTAATTTGATTAGGAGAAAATTCGTATCTCATATCCATGTCTCTTTGATAATAGGTTTTAGAATTTCGTTTTTCCATCTCTAAATTTGAATAGGTTCTTTCCTTTATTATTCTTTAGGAGGGTAGAACTTAGGATATAACCAATGGATGGTTGGATTTGATGTAAACATGTTAATAGAACATGTTATGAATGATGTATTCTAATGATTGCAAGTGTTGGCTAGTGGATGTTACAGACGTATATAGGTACACTAGGCACTATTATTCTTTAGGGATCGGCCTAATTAGGACACTAGAGCATATGCATATAGATGTGTGCGTATTTTTAATTTATTTCCATGGTTGCTATAAATGGATGTTTATCACAATTGTTGCATTTGGATGATGTTTGTAGCACACATATAGAATTATCAGTTATCATTAGGAAATTTTTGCATTCATTTGGGTACATGGCACATACATGATTGCATAAAAGGAGATCAACTGAATCAGTGGACCGCCTAATATTTTGCATTAATTAGGGACATTTACACTACACTAATTGCATAAGTATCATAAATTGCATTAGAAAAAATTAAGGACAATGGATAAATGGTTGATGATTGAGTAGTTGGTTGTAGAATTGGATGAAAATATTTAGTACATTCTTTTATCCTTAGAATGTAATAATTATAATTAATTAAATTATAAAAAAACTTTGTGAAATTATCATAATTGAGCCATGGAAGTTGCACTAATGTGTACTTGGTAATTTTCTGGTCAATTTTCATATATAGAACGTTAAAAACCGAGCTAAGATGAGCAAGATATGAGACAAACAAGAAAACAAAAAGAAATATATATATATATATATGGCCAGGTCCACCGGCCGGTCGACCTGGGCAAGGGGGCGGTCGACCCGCCTTAGGTAAAGGAATGAAGAATTGTTCCTTCATTCTAGTATGTTCTAACGAACCTTTTGCACGTCATTTGCATCCTTTATTTCAATCTGGTCCTTCCAGTTTTGCACCCGATGGCTCCTATTCAGCTTATGACGTGGTAGCATCCTATTCAATCCCTAAATCCAACAGTCCGAAATCCACTTCTACCCCTAAAAATAGACCCCTAGACCTAACACTTTTTCTCATTCTAGGTTTTCTCCAATTGGGTTCACCTTTCTAGGAAGAACCCTAAATGGAATAATATTTTCAAAGGAGAAAATCGTTATAAATTAAATTATTTTACAACTCAAGTAGATCCGGGAAGACCAAAGGAATAGCTTAGGACCGGAGGTGAGTGATTGTAATTATTTTAAGATTTCTTTAAGTAATTTAAAATAATAGGGTTTCCAATAGTTGTAGCTTTACTACGATTTTTGGAATAGCCTTTCCAGTAGTTTATTTACAGTTTTTAGAATTATTTACAGTCTACTTCCTTTTAGCTATTCTTTTAAGTAATTTTGGTTTATTTCTGTTAAGCATAGTTTTTATTGATTTACAGTTTACAGTATTTAATTTTATTTACTGTTATTTACATCTTTTTCGACGTTTTGGATTTTATGCAAGCGTCTATTCTCTTCATCCCCCTTTTCTTCACATATGGATTAGAATAAATTAAACGCGAACATGGATTATATAAGTAAGAATATTGAATGAAGAAAATAAGATGTAAATTATAAAAACTGTAATAAATAATGGAATTGGACTGAAGTTACGCCTAATTATAATTAGAATTGGACTAATTAAAGATAATTGGCATAGTTATAACTAAGAATTATAACTAAATAGAGTAAAAGATGAAAGAAGCTTATTTTCACACTTAGACCTTGGTTAAGTAATAAGCATGATTATAACGTAGGTTATAATAAGAAACGAAACAGAATGAGGCTTATTTTAAGACTTAAGATAAATTAATAAGCAAAGATAGTAGGGATAAATTGTAAAGACTTATTTAAAATAATTTATCTAAGTTAATAAGCAAAGATGAAAGTAGGACCCGTACCAAATAACATTCCCTATTAGATGAAACGATGGTCTCACATTAGCCTGACGCGAGACAAGGGCACGCTTATGCTAAGAATGGTAATAATTGGTCAAATATAAGTCTAAATCCAAGGGGATTTGGGTAAGGGGCACGACTAGATATTATTTGGATGAAGGGCTAGTACCAACATACCCCTATTTTCTATGGACACACGGTGATCTCACGTTAGCCTGAAGTGGGATAAGGGGAGCGCTTATGCTGGATGTTGAGGTAATAAGAAGACCCAATAGGTGAAGCAAAAGGTAGCATAGGCATGGTGGCAATTACGCGTGCGACTTCCAATCGGGTGCTCAGTAATAGCTATGAGTTCAAACCGCTTAGTATGGGTGTCTTTCGTAGATACCATTACCTTCTATGTAGGGAGCTATATATGTCGTCCGGATCCACAGTAGTTGTTCTGTGCATCTTTCATAGATACCATTAGCTGCTGTGTAGGGAGTTATATAGCTGCTGGTTTGCAGTAAGGTCTATGGAGTAGCAGGCCGATCAAAAGGGTAGGAATAGGGTTACATCCTAATTACAGAATTAGGAATTCAACCTAATCAAAGCAGAAATCAAGGACTAATGCAAGCAATCAAAGTTAACCTATTTTATAAATATGTAAGTTATATATATGTTTTAGAATGCAATTGAATATTATACATATAAATTTTATCCTAGTTCAACTGTTTCAAGTTGTTCCATTTCCATTTCTCATTTTTAAAAACTCCAATTATTCAAATTTTTTGCTTCATTTCAATAATTGAAAATCACCACTTAACATAAAACTTAAGAGTTAAATTTCAGGTTTCACTTCAAATCATTTTGAAATAAATATATATACATATACATATATATTTTATACATCAAATCATACTTATGAAATTTAAATCAAATCCATTTTTCCAAAACAAAATTGTAGCAAAGCTACTAAGTGGTCTCTCCACTTTGAGACTCGAAAATGAATGTCGATGATGCTGCAGTCATCATCAAAATTAGTTTCCAGCGACAAAAGAGGAGAGTACTGATTTACTTCTTTTAAAATTCATTTGGAAAATTTTCCATTCGAAAATACTTTCAAATAATATATTTTTTCAAAACTTTGAAAACAAATGTTGAAAAGCACCGGAAATTTAATTCTCAAATGCTTAATTTGAATTCATTTCATTTGTAAATCAGATTTATAAACCATATTTTAAAATTTTCAACTCCTTATAACATACAACAATAGTTAATGGTTTAGTAATGTTGGCAAAACAATAAATGATAATTTAGAACTGTCATTTCTACCAACCAATTCATGTAACTATCTAATTTCAGAAAATTACACTTTATATTAAAATATAGTCATACATAAAATTATTTCATTTACCAATTTTGAAAGCAATATTGTGTCAGTTTGCTCTGTTCAAGTGTTTTGGAATTCCTATCGAGAGCGTTAGCCAGACGAATCGATCGGAACCCAAAATTCAAACTTAACAACTCAAACGACACAATATAAAACATTTTTATATCAATTACAAATACGTTCTCTCATAGGACGATTCAAGAATGAATTCAAGAACGAGGATAGATATTCAAATTTAGAGGGATCCTAATCAAAGAGAATTCTACTAAGAAGATTGGCTCAAAAGGAAGATAAGATAATTAAATTACAAAAGGAATGATGGATAGACTTACATTAATCGCGGTGACCTTAACCGGGTCAATCGAGACTTAGAAAAACGAGAATATCATCAACGAGAACCAGGACAAACTTATCGAGAACATTGCGGAAAAATGAGATTCATGAGATCGACGAAGAAGGCAAGAGCATTGGTTAAACCAAAGAGCATGACTAACCATTCGTAGAAACCATTCGTCCGGGGAAAGGACAACAGGTTTGTAACAACCCAAATTTAAGGAGGAATTAATAAATAATTATAAGTGAAAAGAAATAGTGTTTACAATTAGAATTCGTTTGAAATTAGTATTGAAATTAATTGGTAGTAGATTTATTGAAATGTTTCAATTAGAAAGGGAAAAAAGGAAATAAATTGTAATGATTGAGTTTAATATAAGAACTTGAATTTGTGTCTAAATGGAATGAACATTTTAAATAAAAATAAATGCATGTTTTGAGATAAATAAAATAAACTTCTCATTTTTGAATATATGTATGACTTTATAAACCTGGAGTTTATTTTGTTACAAAAGAGAAAAAAAGGCAAGAGTGTACTATTATGGAAGGATTACATTTCTTACAGAAAATATAAGGTATGTTATTTCTTTGATAGTAAAGAATAAGGGTCAGTTTGATTTAAACATAAAAACATTAATACCAATCAATTAATGTAATTGATTGCTCAATTTAAAGGTAAAGAATTAGGTTACTAATTAATATACAACATTTATACACATTTGTGGACATATGTTATTTATCTAATTACAACAAATGTGAATATGGAAAAAAAGTGTAGACATAACAATTCACATGTTATTTAATGAATTCAGATTTGAATATATAGAATATTGGCATAACAATTCACATGTTATTCATTTGATTAATTCAAACGTGAATATGTACAATACTGGCATAAGAATTTCTAGTTATTTATTAAGTTATTTTAGACATAAACATTGAGAAATATTGACGTGTTAATTTACTTATTTCAGATGTAAACGTGGAAAGATATTAATGTATTGTTTATTTATTTATATTAGACGTAAACATGTACATTAAATAAGATGTTGAAAACTGAAATGAAACATGCGAATAAAGAGAGACGCATGGAAATTTAATATGAAATAAAATGTTAAAAATTAGAAATTAATTAAGGAGAAGAAAACGTTATTTATAGTTTGTATATTATTAAGGGTGTAATTAATTAAATTAAATATAAGATAAGGCGCTGACAAGGCGCATTGTAAGATTCGACACAGCAATGAGTTAGTAGAAGTTTCTAGAGATTCTAATCTACGGTTGAAAGCACACCTAAAACACTATAAATAGGACCTAAACTAACCTAGGTTTTTACTCTAAAATCAAAACCTAGACTCCATTTCTCTCTCTTAAATATTTACCTACATTCTTCATTTATAAAATAAAATTATATTATATATATACATTCAAATAAAAGATGAAGATTGTACAAATTAGAGGAGATTTCTAGAGAATTTTGGTTGCTCTAAAAAAAGGGATTCTAGCTGTTGTCTTAGGTGAGTGATTGTAATTATTTTAGATTTCTTTAAGTAATTTAAAATAATAAGGGTTTCCAATAGTTGTAGTTTTACTACTATTTTTGGAATAACCTTTTTGTAGTTTATTTACGGTTTTTAGAATTATTTTCAGTCTATTTCTTTTAGCTATTATTTTTAGTTAATTTTAGTTTATTTCTGTTAATGATAGTTTTTCCATTTATTTACAGTTTATTTACAGTATTTTAATTTATTTACTGTTATTTATACGTTATTTACATCTTTTTCCTACACTTTGGATTTTCTTCTATTTTCAGTTTTCTTTTATTTCTCCTTCTTCTTCGTGTATGCATTAGAATAGAATTAACGCGAAATTGGATTAAATTATAAGAATTCAGAAATAACGAAAGATAAGATGTAAATTATAAAGACTGTAATAAAATGGAATTAAGACTAAAATTATGCCTAATTATGATATTAATTGGACCGAATTAAAGAGATTGGCCTATTTATAATTATGAGATGTAAATTATAAAGACTGTAATATAAATGGAATTGGACTAAAATTATGCCTAATTATGTTTAGAATTGGACTAATTAATTGGCTTAGTTATAACGTAGAATTATAACTAATAAAAAGAGTAAAAGATGAAAGAGCTTATTTTCACACTTAGACCTTGGGTTAAGTAATAAGCATGATTATAACCTGGGGCTTATTTTTAGACTTGGGATAAAATAATAAGCGTAGAAAGTAAAAATGATAATAAAGGCTTATTTAAATAATTTATCTAAGTTAATAAGCAAAGATGAAAGTAGGACCTGTACCAAATAGCATTCCCTATTAGACAAAACGGTAAGCCTAGGGCACACTTATGCTAAGAATGGTAGTAATTGGTCAAATAGAAGTCCAAATCACGGGGGATTTGGATAAGTGGCGCAACTAGATATTGTTTGGTTGAAGGGCTAGTACCAACGGCATTTCCCCTATTTTTCTATGGACACATGGTGAACTTGCATTAGCCCGAAGTGAGATGAGGGGCACGCTATGCTGGAAGTTGGAGGTAATAAGAAGACCCAATAGGTGGAGCAAAAGGTAGCATGGGCATGGTGGCAGTCATGCGTGCGACTTCCATTCGGGTGATCAGTAATAGCTATGAGTTCTAAGCGCTTAGTATGGGTGTCTTTAGTAGACACCATTGCCTTCCGTGTAGGGAGCTATATATGTCGTCCGGATCCACAGTAGTTGCTATGTGCATCTTTCGTAGATACCATTGGCTGTTGTGTAGGGAGTTATATAGCGGCTGGTCCATAGTAAGGTCTATGGAGTAGTAGGCCGATCAAAATGAGTAGAATTAGGGTTACATCCGAATTATAGGATTAGGGATTCAGCCCAATCAAAGCAGAAATCAAGGACAAGTGCAAGCAATCAAAGTTAACCTATTTTATAAATTGAGCAATATATAACCGTACTTATTCCGGTTTATCTCTTTCCTATTTCCTTTGTCATCCTTATTTATGCTAGAACTGTTGTAGAGTCTATTAATTTTATCTTGCTTAAAGACCCTAGTAATTACTATCATTCACTAGAATTTTAGTCTGACCCACTCCTCTATTTTCCCCTCCCCCCATAGGCAATCAAGGGGGAAGTCAGTAGATTGCTGTTGCTTGGTGGTTTCTTGAAGGAGTTCTCTGCTATGTATTTCTTTTATTTCCAGTTTTTGTTCTTTCTATGTACTGGCTTATTATGAGGGATATTATGTACTCTGATTTTGAGACTATGAATTTTTATTTCATAAGACATGATGGGTTTTGACATATGGATGTTGTATTTGGTATTTGACTTATTTATGAAGTAATTATGAAGCTTTGTTTTAATTAAGTTATTATTTTAGTTTCCGCTGTTTTTACCCATTTTTGTCTTGTGAAGCTTAGTCTCTATAGTTTAGTTATACCTACAATGCACCATGCCTTTTAATGTGTCCTTTTGGGTATATTAATGTTTTCGGATGTTTCAATATCTCTGACAATCTTGTATTCCAAATAACACGGTTTTGACAGATAGTACAAATCTTCCTATGATCTCCTTTGAGTATGTGAATGTGAATGATTTGAGTTGTAGGAAGTGGTTTAACCAAAATTATATTTTGGTTGTAATAGATTGAGAGTATGTAAGCAATGTATGCATAAGAGAGTGATAAGAAATCAAGAGAGAATATATTTAATTAATTCAATTTAGTTCATCTCTAAATCTCAATCATGGTAGTATATATAGATTCAAAAGGATGCAGATGAAGGGTTGTTACTGTTAGGTAAGGTCTATTCATTTTAATAGTTGCAACCTTTCAATAAATAGGTAATTTCTTTTTGTTCAATAAAAGTGTCTATTCAGAAATATGCATTTTTTCAGATGACAAACGTTTATGGTAAAAGATCAAACGTCCGTGGCTTTAGAAATTTAATTTCCCAAGTTTTTCCTCAGATGTCTGTGGTTTTACCTTAGACGTTTGTGGTTAGTAAATGCAGTTTTCTACTGTATTGTAAAATATTTGAATTTGTGTATGATCATGTGTGCATATATACTTAAGGAGACCTTAACAACATTTTATCTAAGACTCTTTTATAGTAGAATAGCCTTACTAACTATAGTATGGTCAATAGATCTTCGTTTTCTTCCAATCTCAATATCTTCGAGCATGATGTCTTCTTGTACTATATACCTATAATCTTGATAAAATGTGTATATATAATGATTATATAGTTGTTGTCACTGAAACATAAACCGGAGGTTCTAACATTCTCCTCCATTTTGATGATGACAACTATACAATCAAAATGGAAGAATTATTATATTTTTTTATTCATAAAGTAATCTTTGTCTCAACTTTTGTATATGCATAAATTCCTCCCCTTTTGTCATTATCAAAATGGAAGGAATGATATAAGGTATAAACATAAATGTTATATAGACATTTAATAGTGTGTTATAGATACGATCATGAATAATTAAAAACTAAATAAGCAAGTTCAAATAGAAACAGAGACTAATGTAGCAGGAGGTAAATTGTTAAACAGACAAGCATAAGCATAAATGATGGAAAAAATAAAAAAATAACTACAAAATAATGCTAACTGTACCGATTGGAAGAGTAAGATAGGCCTCCATAATTTTCATAGTATTCCCAATAAGATGAATGATCCTGTTCATATATGCCTGACCACTTTGTTTGGTCATTGTACTCCTCATCTTCTTGAATGGAGAGTCCTTGAAATGCCATGTACAATTGGTGTTGAAATTGCAGAGTATCAGATGTGTACATATCATCAATGTCTTCTTCTTCCTTTTTAGGTTGCTTTTGCACAATAGTCTTTCCTCTCATGCCTCTGTCGTGAGAAGTTCTTTCGGGAGAAGGTTGAGAGCGATTAACAGGTGTATGTGCTCGAGGGGGTGGTGTAGGTGAAGGCGAGGATGATGAGCAAGAAGACGATCAGCCACGAACTTTTCTCATAACCTTCCCTAAAGTGGAAACAACTTTTTCCAAAGTTCTTTCCATTTTATTCATCCTTGTCGAAAAAGAATGTTCCAATCCGGTCATCTTTTTATTCAAAGTCCACTGATTGGCCATGATTAGCTTTTGATTTTTAAGCACTAAATCACAAAGAGATTCATTTTGCATTGGTTCAATGCAATCTTCTTGTATTTCAGAATCCAAATAATATTCGGTAGCATGACCGAAGGATATAGGTTGTTATAAAGGATGAGGTGAGTAAGTCTGCTGAGGAGCAGTAGTGGGAGGAGTACCATGATGCTCTTGTTGTTGCTATTGCAAGAACCATTGTAAAAGGAAGATTATTGGGGGTGGTCGTTGGGGAAGGTGCATCAACGATAAACACTGTATACCGCTTGTTTAATGAGGATTTCTTAAAAATGAGAGATATAGGAGGGTACCCCAAAAGCATTTAAGAGACACATAATGCATGGAGTATAGATAATAGTACCTCGATGATGATACCAAAAGCTTTTAATTTCATTATGAATGAATTTAGCCTAATTTATTTTTATTCCACCGAAAAGAACATAAAGAGCTTTGTGATCGTTGTCGAGATTTATTTATGACTACCTAGACGTGGAATTATCGTATTCATTATCATACGATTTAATAATCTAGCTTTTGGACGTAAGTAGATGGATGTTCACAGGGGCATCCTATCTTCCCAAATAAGATGAGTTATCTCGTCTCGTGTCAAGTTTCTATGGTTAGGAATTTCTTCCAAATTGATCCTGGACGAAGAAAAATTAAGTATACGTCCAATGGTGTTGATGCTAATTTTTAAAACACGTCCGTAAACACTTATCCATCCCAACCATCATCATTCTCAGGAGTCCATATATCACTACTACAGATTTGCATAGAAAGAAAGATAGCTAATTGATCGGTTTATACCTCATTTTCGTCAAAATTAATTAAATCCCGACATTCGGAGGCGACAGAAGTTCTTGAATGCTATATACTCCAAACTTGCATAATCTATAGAAAGGCCCGGAATGAAGCTTCTTTTGTTTTAGCTCGTCAAATCACCTATTGGCAATCGTGCTATTACGAATCCATTCTTAGATAAGAGCATCATTAACTAAGGGATGATGAGAAGATGATGATTGACCTTTCTTGGAACGTTTGTTAATTGGTTGGAGCCATTAGTGAGAAAATAGAGATTGGATGGAGGCTAGGGTTTAGAATTGGGATGTAATTTTGCGGTAGAAGGTAAAATTGGGGAAAACTTATATATATATATATATATATATATATGACTGTTGGAGATAGGGTTTCGAAACAGCGACAAACGTCTATGGGTGTGGCACAGACGTCTATGCTTTCAGTTAGAAATAAACAGAAATATATGACAGACATCTGTGAGGTTTCCATAGATGTTTGTGGTTTTAGAAAAAATAAACAAAGAGATATGACAGACATTTGTGAGTTCTCACAGACGTCTAAGGTTACAGGAAAATGTGTTCCCGTAACTTTTGACAAACGTCTGTAGTAGTGTCATAGACGTCTGTGGTATTTATTTTTCTGAAAGCATGCTTAAAATTTAATGTCGATCATTTTTTATTGAAATATCAAGAGAATTAAAACAGTATACATTTCAAAAATTACAAAAGAAACTTATTTTGACAAAGTTCTTAGCATAAACTAAGTTTTTGTCAAGATCAGAGTTCTTAATTTGTTGTATATCCCATGAATTCAGTTCAATCTTTGTGTCATCAATTAATGGCTTTAGTGGAGACCAAATTGAACGAGCTGGAGTGTCAATCCAATCTTGGTTTGATGGTCTTGGCTTGCATAGATTTCTTAGAGTAATGTTATACGCTTTTATAGGAGTTTCTTTTAATCGAGAAGTTTTTTATGTATGAAAATTTTTTGTTGGTGAATGACTACAAATTGATAGAATACATTTTTCAAGAAAATTTAGATGAGATCCTTGATGTCATTGCTTGTAATATATTCCATGTTGAACTCCCATCATTTCTTATTGATAGTGATATATTTCATTGACTTTGTCGGTGAGAGATGTTGATTGCAGATCAATTGACCGTTTGGCTTTCTTTTGCTTAGGGGAAAAGCCAGTGTGATACGTAAGTGATGCAACAATGGTTAGAGAGGCTGAGCGAATTGATGGAGGTGTGGATTTAGTTGGTGAAACGTAAGTGCTATCTAATGAAAGTGATTTATAGTCGATAGTTCGATAGATGGAGTCGTGATCGGAAGACATTTTTTGAGTAATATTTGTCTTAATAAACTATTTGTATTTAGGAGGAAAATAAGCTGATTTATAAGAGAAAGTTTTTAATATACTTAGAAGTTTGGTTGAGGAAAATAAGTTTAACCATATAACTTTTAACAGAGGGTAGTTAATTTTTATGTTGTTTATATTAATCCAAGTGTATAAATTTTATCCTGTGTAGTTTCATATGAGCTTTTCTTCCTAAAAAAATTTAGTGTACAAAACTAATCCTACAAATTTAGTTAACTAATTCATTGTAAGAACATATTCCTAGATCTCGTCTTAATTTAATAAAAGTTAGTTCACTTAATGGGTTAGTAAAAATATCAGCTATTTGATTTTCGATATTTACAAATTCCAATGATATAATTCCTTTTTCCACATTATCTCGTAGAAATGGTGACAAATATCAACATATTTTATTCGAGAATGGTTAATAAGATTTTTTGATAAATTTATGGCACTTGTATTATTACAATATATAGGAGATTTTGTTATAATTTTACCGAAACCTAGTAGAGTTTGTTGCATGTAGATTCCTTGTGCACATGCTAAAGCTGTTGAGATGTATTCGGCTTCACATGTCGAAAGCTAAACACAGTTTTTCTATTTACTAAACCATGAAACTAAAGACCGAAATGACAAGTGCCACTTGTGCTTTTTTTATCTGTTTTACAACCCTCGAAATCAGCATCACTATATGACACGAGTTCGAACGAGCTTCCTTTTGGATAAAAAAGGTCTGTAATCTCTATTTGTTAAATATCTTAAGATTCATTTTACCGTTCGATGATGTGATTCTTTTGGCTGTGCTTGAAACCGAGCACATAAACATACACTCATCATAATATATGGTTTACTAGCCGTTAAGTATAAAAGAGATCCTATCATACTTCGATATAATTGTTGGTCGAAATCTTTTTCATTCTCATTTTTATCTAAATGTAGAGTAGTACTCATTGGAGTTGGTTTACTTGATATATTTTCCATTCCAAAACGTTTTACTAAATCTTGATAGTATTTTCCTTAATTTATAAAACTTCCATTTTCTAATTGTTTTATTTGTAATCCTAAGAAATAGTTTAATTCCCCCATATGTGAAATTTCAAATCCATCTTTCATTACTTTAGAAAATTCAGTGCACAATTTTTCGTCAGTGGATCCAAATATAATGTCATCAACATATATTTGTACGGCTCAAGTATTATTATTTTCTTGTTTTATTAATAAAGTGGAATAAATTTTACCGATTTGAAAACCGGAACTTTGTAAATGAGTTTTTAATCTTTCATACCAAGTACGAGGTGCTTGTTTTAATCCATATAAGGCCTTTTTAAGTTTAAATACATGATCGGGATATTTCTTATGAATAAATAAAGGAGGTTATTGAACATACACTTTTTCTTTTATAAATCCGTTTAAAAATAAACTTTTTTACGTCCATTTGAGAAAATTTAAAATTATGATGACATGCAAAAGTCAGTAATGTTCGTATTGCTTCGAATGTGATACAGGAGCAGATGTTTCGTCATATTTAATTCCTTCTTTTTGATTATATCCTTGAGCTACTAATCTTGCTTTATTTCGTACAATATTTCTATTTTCATCTGCTTTATTTTTAAAAACTCATTTCGTTCCAATTATAGATTGATTGTCTAGTCTTGGTACAAGTTCCCAAACATCATTTCTTTTAAATTGATTAAGTTCTTCTTACATTGCAATAATCCAAAAATCATCTTTTGATGCTTCTTTATAATTTTCGGTTCAAAATTTGATATAAATGCAACATGAATCATTTGATTTAACTGTTTTCTGGTTGATACTATTGTATTTAAATCTCCATTACTATTAATAGGATGGTCTCTTAATATTCTAGGTGATGATGTTATCATATTATCTTATAATTGACATTATTATTATGTTTTCATATATAGGTATATTAGTTTTATTTATTATTTCTTCATCATCGTCATTTTTATTATCTTTAAAGTTTTCATTAAATGAGACATGAAGACTTTCTTCTATAATATTTGTTCGTTTATTAAAGATTCTATATGCTTTGCTTCGACCTGAATAGCCAACAAAAATTCCTTCATCAGCTTTAGAATCAAATTTTCCTAGATAATCTTTAGTGTTTACTATGAAGCATTTTGACCCAAATACATGAAAATATGATACTTTCGGTTTCTTGTTAAAAATTATTTCATAGCATGTGTTTTATTCATTGGTCTAAGTGCTACATGATTTAATTCATAACAAGCAGTAGCAACGGCATTGGCCCAAAATTTTTTGGGTAAGTTACTACTGTTTAGTAGAGTTCATGCACATTCTTATAAAGTTTGATTTTCCCTATCTACAACATCGGTTTGTTGTGGTGTTCGAGGAAACGAAAAATTATGACTAATTCCTTTTTTACAAAAATTTGTAAATAGTTCATTTTCAAATTCACCTCTATGATCACTTCGTATATTTTTAATTTTTAAATTCATTAAAAAAAATATTCGTTTAGAATTTTTTTTGAATATTTCAAAAGTATCACTTTTATGTTTTTAAAATAATGTCCAAGTATATCTTGAAAAATCATCAATAATTACAAACACGTATTTGTTATGATTTATTGAACATATTTGAGTTGGTCCGAATAAATCTAGATGGAGTAATTCGAGAGGTTGTTTTGTGGAAATTTCCTTTTTTTAAAGGAGCTTTTCTTTAATTTACCAAATTGACAAGCATCACACTAGTTTTTAACCTTGTAGTTGATTTTAGGTAATTGTAACGACCCGAGATTTCACAGTATTATTATTATCGTCATGTGACGATTTAATTGGGTTGCTGGTTGTTTTTGGCGTTTAACCAAGCGAAATTCTTTTCAAATCGGATTGAAATTCTTTTGAATTTGTAAATATTGAAGCGGGCTTTAAAGAAAAATTGTTGTGGCCCACTCGTTGTTGCCGTGACGTTTATCTATACCTTTCCCCTTTTCTTCGTTCACTCGAAAAAACCCGTCCCTGGACCCTTTATTCTCTTTCGTTCGAAATCTAAACAAGAAAACCCTAGAAACAAACAATCAAAAGGAATTAAAAATGATGGCCTCTTCCTTGATTGTTCAACCGATTCCCCTTTCACTTTCGAAAACCCTAAAAATCAAACGCGATCGAACGAGAAAAGAAATGGCAGCCTTATACTTCTTCGTCCCCAAATCCAGCTAGGGCTTCACGAATTCGAAGGCGCCGCTGCCTGTTCGATCGAAGTGTTTGCATCAGCGGCGACTGGTTTTGGGATCTTCGAACCTAAGGTGAGTTCTTCTCACATCTAATTCCTACTCCAGTAAAATTAGGGTTTGAAACCCCTTGTGTTGCTCGCCTGAGTTTGTTTGAATTTGTCAATTACTTTACGTTGGCCCTTGATCTTCGTTTGGATGTATTTGATGATTTCTGACTTTGTCAATTTACTTGATTAACTCGATGTTGTTTTTGACTTGGTTCGATTACGTGACTTTCTGGTTAATTGGTTTTCACGGTAGTGATTTGGATTTATTCGAACTTCCTTGGTCCATATGGTTTTGAATTCTCTGTTGACATTGGCCGTGACTTTGATTGTGTTGAACTTCGGGGTACCTTCCTGTTTTTCATTCCTGCTCATGTTCGGGTTCAATGTATTCTTTACCGACTTGTGCAATTGAGTCTATACTTATGTAAGAATCGTCGTTCATGTTGTACAGTGGCATTGCATCAGTCTGGGCAGTTTGTTGTGTTCTAATTTACATCAGTAACATTCTGTTTCCATTTGAATATGTAGTTTGGGTGACACTTGAATCTTGGTTGTTAATTGACATATGCACCACACTGATTACATTATGTGGTCGGGTCTTCATGTAGTTTGCTGTCTCACGTGTAGTTTGCACTTGTCGAGTCTGGTCTTGAGTTGCAGACTTCATATTGCTGCAACTCGTACACACTTCGATTTGAACTTTCCTCAGTTTTGATTTTTAATTGAGGTTGCTACTTTAAATTCTTTGCTTGATATTGCCTTTATCATAGTAATGTTCACACTGCTGCACTGATTTAGAGGCTGCGATATTATTTTCTGCTGCATCCTCAGAGATGTGTTATTCATGTTGTTGCCATCCACTCGAATTCAGTTGCATCCATTCTACGTTCATTGATATTGTGTTTCACGTGGGTTGCAATTCAATATTGCATTCCTGTATATGCAATCAAATCTATTTCAATTTACCTGTTCATGTCGAATATTTACACTGCTGCACTTGTATCCACGGCTTCTGGTCGAGTTTACAATATCCAGTTTTATGTTTCATTGAACACCTTATTTGATCTACTTGCATTGTTTCTTGTGTGCTCAATATCACTTGATTTTGTTACTTCGCCACTGAGCCTTATTCATGTATGGTTCATTTAGAACCTACAGTGTTTTTGAGTGCATGTATCTTCCCTTGCATATGCGCCTCTCCACTGTTGCATACATGTTGCTTGATATGTTGGTTCTGTCGCGTATTCTGTTATTTACTGGGCTTTGCTCTGTTATCTTTAGTGCACTGTCCAGATCATGTTGTTGGTATTGGGTTGTGTCATTTAATTCACTTCCACTTGTAGTTTTAGCCTTTAAGCTCGAGTCTGATACTTGCATGATCCAATTTCATAGTTGTATACTACATGTCGCCATTCCGGCTGTTGCAGTCCCATTTTGCAGTGTGGTTCCAATTAGTCATGGTTCCTGTAAGGTCGTAGTTGTATTGAGTGTTTGGGTCCAGTTTGGTCGACCTTGCATTCATTTCCTTATATTGATGTATATCTGATTTTGGCGAGGCAGTGCACGCGTGCGTGCACTGCAGCCAAACAGAATTGAGGTTTTAAATCGATGATTTCAATTGTCATAATTGTTTCGTGTTGCCAAATTCAATATATTTTGAAGTTGTACTTTGAGTTAGATTCGTTTGCTTTTTTGGATTCATTGATCTTATGAGCATTTCGTGGACTGTATTGGCGAGGCAGTACACGTTAGCGTGTACTGTAGCTAATCAGCATTGTTGTTTTTAAGTTGGCATTTCAATTGTTTAAATTGATTTGGATTGTTGATATGTTGTTTAACACTGTATAGTGTTATATCTGCCGTTCTCCGATTCTTTTATCGAGGAGTCGGGTATACGAGATTTCTGTGACTGTCGTCTATTTGACTATTTGATTATTATTGCTTCTATGCATTAATAACTGAGTTTGAATTAGACTGACCCATGTATTATTTTCTTTTGAATGTAATACTCGGGTCAGACCCGAGTATTTCAGGTTGTAGATTTTCTTCTTTGAGTTGCTGTTCAGGATATGAAGACTTTTCACATCTT
Organism: Allium fistulosum; assembly: GCA_030737815.1. Classification (NCBI taxonomy): domain Eukaryota; kingdom Viridiplantae; phylum Streptophyta; class Magnoliopsida; order Asparagales; family Amaryllidaceae; genus Allium; species Allium fistulosum. Next base: position 336,194,057 of record CM060906.1, read on the forward strand.
CTGAAGTTGTCAATGTCATTTTGTAGTAGTCGTGTCATTGTATAAAACGATATGTATTCATGTATATTAGTCGATAATGTACTTGTATATATAACTTCTAGAGTCGACAGTTGTAGTTGTATCATATGTATTGTGTCAACTATGTATTAACTGACATCAGTTATATATATATATATGAGACTTTTGTTTTTATCTGTGTTCCGCATTTATATTATCTGTGTTATTGTTATATCTAATGTCCTAAACTATTATGAACCGTCGTAGTTCGTTTTATACTAGTATTGGGTGTGTCGATGGGAGTAAATAAATAATAGAAGAAAAATAAAAAGTATGTACCACTCCTATCGAGATAACCAATATTAGTGTAAGGCCAATCACAGATGTTCGCTCCTATCCAGCCTTATTCTTCGTAATAATAGACAGTATTTCCTTTAATACTCTTTGTTATTATGAGCATAGAGATGGGGCGTCACAGTTGGTATCAGAGCTTGGGGTTTATGGACATAATATAAAACATAACTTGGATGGAACATATGTTACAACTATAGGTCGATGTTTTATTGTGATTTGAGTCAAAACTAAAGTTTTGAAATTTAGATGTAAATTTTTAAATATCTTTATTTAAAAATAAAAATGAATTTGTGTTCTGATGATTTGATTGATTTGAGTACTGTTTATCAGAGTGCGTAGCGGAAACAGTGAAACTGTCTTCGCTGAGTACAACTGATAATCTGTTTGATTTAGAAATTGAGATAAATTTCATTGGTTGTTTATATAGCTGTAATTATTTGTTTCTTTGAACATTTCGAATCCGAATTAAGGATTCGAAGAAATTGCAGATATGTGATTTTTGTTGAAATTTCCGCTGGCTTTCTTTTGTACTAATCATCTATTGATTAGATTTTGCTGTTTTGAATTATCTTCATTGAAGATACATTCGAACGATTTCTTTGTTCATTTTGTAGTACGTGCAAAAATTTGAATTGCACGTTATTGCATTTATTTTACGTTGAACCGATGCTTGGTTATGAAACGTATTTTGTTGCCGTTATTTTTATAACGGGATTTTACACCAATGCTATATTTTGAAGCATGGTGTTTTGTGGCATTTTGATGAATGAAAATTCACTGATATTACATTTTGATGTAAATTATTTTGATAAGATTTTGACGTTTAAAAATTACTGTCACCTTGGCTTCAGTAACCGTCAAGTTTTAAAAGTGGATTTTCAAGCGGTTATTCCGCAATACTGATTTGTGACCGTTTTTACGGTATTTTGAGAAGTACAATTTCCTTATCGAAATTGTTACTAATATTGCTGCTTTAATCACGTGATTGGAAACTCGTTTTAAAAATGAAAATTGTTTTATAAATTTTTAACGGTTTGCGTTTTCAAAAGGATGAGAAAGCGACTTAAACGATTCAGCAAAATCGAGGATTATGACCCCTTTCTTTTACTGTTTCGCTTAACTCCGGACTTGTCCAGTTGAGAATGTGAATTGTTATTTTTGCAAAATAAATAAAATTGCTTTCAGGAATTTTAACAGTTTGCGCTTTCAAAAGAATGAGGAAGCGATTTAAACGTTTCAGCAAAATCGAGGACTATGACCCCTTTCTTTTACTGATTCGCTTAATTCCGGACTTGTCCGTTTGAGAATGTAAAGTGTATTTTTACAAAATACACAATTTTGCACTTTCAAGGAAACGATGAAGTGACTTAAACGATTTAGCAAAAGTGCGGAGTATGGAACCACACTTTTACTATTTCGGTTAATTCCGGACTCGTTAATTGAATATCTGTTGTTTTGATGATTCTACACTTTCAAGGAAACGATGAAGAGAATTAAACAATTTAGTAAAACTCGTGGTTATGGGACATGTGCGTTTACTATTTTGGTTAATTCCGGACTCGTTAATTGAAATATTTGATGTTTTCGTGTGCTTTCGAGCCACTATGTTGGACCTTCGGGTCATATGTTGGACCTTCGGGTCAAATACCAGTACTAGACCTTCGGGTCATATGTTGGACCTTCGGGTCATTTGTTGGGCGCCAAAATTATGTTGAGTACTTGGTAGGCTTCGGCCATATGTTGTTGCACGTGCGGCGAATTAAAAACTCGCCATCTGATGGGATCGATCCAAGCTTTTATGTTGATTTTCTAGTCTTCTTAATTGATTTCTAGATATTTGTTGCTTCCAATTATCTGCAGGTAATTGGATATTTGTTGATATGAGTTCTGATTATCATTTTTGATAATCAGATATTTGTTGTTTCTAATTATCGCTTGTGATAATTAGATATTTGTTGATATGAGTTCTGATTATCGTTTTTGATAATCAGATATTTGTTGTTTCTAATTATCGCTTGTGATAATTAGATATTTGTTGATATGAGTTCTGATTATCGTTTTTGATAATCAGATATTTGTTGTTTCTAATTATCGCTTGTGATAATTAGATATTTGTTGATATGAGTTCTGATTATCGTTTTTGATAATCAGATATTTGTGTTTCTAATTATCGCTTGTGATAATTAGATATTTGTTGATATGAGTTCTGATTATCGATTTTGATGATTAGATATTTGTTGTTTCTAATTATCGCTTGTGATAATTAGATATTTGTTGATTTGAGATTTAATTATCGCCTGAGATAATTAAATATTTGTTGATTTTAGATTTAATTATCGCTTGAGATAATTAAATATTTGTTGACTTGAGATTTAATTATCGCTTCAGATAATTAAATATTTGTTGATTTGAGATTTTTAATTATCGCTTCAGATAATTAAATATTTGTTGATTTGAGATTTAATTATCGCCTGAAATAATTAAATATTTGTTGATTTTAGATTTAATTATCACTTGAGATAATTAAATATTTGTTGACTTGAGATTTAATTATCGCCTGAGATAATTAAATATTTGTTGATTTGAGATTTAAATATCGCCTGAGATAATTAAATATTTGTTGATTTTAGATTTAATTATTGCTTGAGATAATTAAATATTTGTTGATTTGAGATTTAATTATCGCCTAAGATAATTAAATATTTGTTGATTTTAGATTTAATTATCGCTTGAGATAATTAAATATTTGTTGATTTGAGATTTAATTATCGCCTGAAATAATTGAATATTTGTTGAATTTGAAATTTGATTATCGCTTTTGATAATCGAATATTTGTTGAATTTGAAATTTGATTATCGTTTTTGATAATCGAATATTTGTTGAATTTGAAATTTGATTATCGCTTGTGATAATCGAATATTTGTTGATTTGAGAAAGTTGATTATCGTTTTGATGATCGAATATTTGTTGAATTTGATGTTTCGTGATATTCGTCTTCGATAATTTGACATTTGTTGATTTGTTTTCTGAGTATCGTTTGGATGATTGGATGTTTGCTGATTTTATTGATATGAGATTTTCTAGTCTCCAATAGATTCTAGAATATGCTGATTGTATTGAATCGCTGCTTTCTATCTATTTCTGTTAATAGTTAGAGTTTATTGATTTTGGAATTTGGGTTTTCTAGTTAATTGTTCGATAACTAGATATTTGTAGTTGCGATTTGTGATTTGTGTTCCATGATTATCTTTGTTGATAATTAGATTTGTCGTTTTCTAATTATCGTATTGATAATTAGATATTGCTGTTTTGTGATTTCTGTATTATAATTATCTGTTGGTAATTGAATATTGCCGATGTTTGCATTTATTTATTCCGGTTGTTGTCTTCTGATTATCTTTTGATAATTGGACTTTGTTGAGGAATTGTGAATTTCTTTTATGAAATTAAAAGATTATTTTGGCAATTGAATTCTAGACCGTTATTTTTCTAGCATTAACTAGTTTATGTTAGAAAAGTAATTGTTATCGACGACCTTAGTTATGAAAATTGCGGGGATGCAATTTTTATAAGGAAGGGAGTCTGTAACGACCCGAGATTTCACAGTATTATTATTATCGTCATGTGACGATTTAATTGGGTTGCTGGTTGTTTTTGGCGTTTAACCAAGCGAAATTCTTTTCAAATCGGATTGAAATTCTTTTGAATTTGTAAATATTGAAGCGGGCTTTAAAGAAAAATTGTTTTGGCCCACTCGTTGTTGCCGTGACGTTTATCTATACCTTTCCCCTTTTCTTCGTTCACTCGAAAAAACCTGTCCCTGGACCCTTTATTCTCTTTCGTTCGAAATCTAAACAAGAAAACCCTAGAAACAAACAATCAAAAGGAATTAAAAATGATGGCCTCTTCCTTGATTGTTCAACCGATTCCCCTTTCACTTTCGAAAACCCTAAAAATCAAACGCGATCGAACGAGAAAAGAAATGGCAGCCTTATACTTCTTCGTCCCCAAATCCAGCTAGGGCTTCACGAATTCGAAGGCGCCGCTGCCTGTTCGATCGAAGTGTTTGCATCAGCGGCGACTGGTTTTGGGATCTTCGAACCTAAGGTGAGTTCTTCTCACATCTAATTCCTACTCCAGTAAAATTAGGGTTTGAAACCCCTTGTGTTGCTCGCCTGAGTTTGTTTGAATTTGTCAATTACTTTACGTTGGCCCTTGATCTTCGTTTGGATGTATTTGATGATTTCTGACTTTGTCAATTTACTTGATTAACTCGATGTTGTTTTTGACTTGGTTCGATTACGTGACTTTCTGGTTAATTGGTTTTCACGGTAGTGATTTGGATTTATTCGAACTTCCTTGGTCCATATGGTTTTGAATTCTCTGTTGACATTGGCCGTGACTTTGATTGTGTTGAACTTCGAGGTACCTTCCTGTTTTTCATTCCTGCTCATGTTCGGGTTCAATGTATTCTTTACCGACTTGTGCAATTGAGTCTATACTTATGTAAGAATCGTCGTTCATGTTGTACAGTGGCATTGCATCAGTCTGGGCAGTTTGTTGTGTTCTAATTTACATCAGTAACATTCTGTTTCCATTTGAATATGTAGTTTGGGTGACACTTGAATCTTGGTTGTTAATTGACATATGCACCACACTGATTACATTATGTGGTCGGGTCTTCATGTAGTTTGCTGTCTCACGTGTAGTTTGCACTTGTCGAGTCTGGTCTTGAGTTGCAGACTTCATATTGCTGCAACTCGTACACACTTCGATTTGAACTTGCCTCAGTTTTGATTTTTAATTGAGGTTGCTACTTTAAATTCTTTGCTTGATATTGCCTTTATCATAGTAATGTTCACACTGCTGCACTGATTTAGAGGCTGCGATATTATTTTCTGCTGCATCCTCAGAGATGTGTTATTCATGTTGTTGCCATCCACTCGAATTCAGTTGCATCCATTCTACGTTCATTGATATTGTGTTTCACGTGGGTTGCAATTCAATGTTGCATTCCTGTATATGCAATCGAATCTGTTTCAATTTACCTGTTCATGTCGAATATTTACACTGCTGCACTTGTATCCACGGCTTCTGGTCGAGTTTACAATATCCAGTTTTATGTTTCATTGAACACCTTATTTGATCTACTTGCATTGTTTCTTGTGTACTCAATATCACTTGATTTTGTTACTTCGCCACTGAGCCTTATTCATGTATGATTCATTTAGAACCTACAGTGTTTTTGAGTGCATGTATCATCCCTTGCATATGCGCCTCTCCACTGTTGCATACATGTTGCTTGATATGTTGGTTCTGTCGCGTATTCTGTTATTTACTGGGCTTTGCTCTGTTATCTTTAGTGCACTGTCCAGATCATGTTGTTGGTATTGGGTTGTGTCATTTAATTCACTTCCACTTGTAGTTTTAGCCTTTAAGCTCGAGTCTGATACTTGCATGATCCAATTTCATAGTTGTATACTACATGTCGCCATTCCGGCTGTTGCAGTCCCATTTTGCAGTGTGGTCCAATTAGTCATGGTTCCTGTAAGGTCGTAGTTGTATTGAGTGTTTGGGTCCAGTTTGGTCGACCTTGCATTCACTTCCTTATATTGATGTATATCTGATTTTGGCGAGGCAGTGCACGCGTGCGTGCACTGCAGCCAAACAGAATTGAGGTTTTAAATCGATGATTTCAATTGTCATAATTGTTTCGTGTTGCCAAATTCAATATATTTTGAAGTTGTACTTTGAGTTAGATTCGTTTGCTTTTTTGGATTCATTGATCTTATGAGCATTTCGTGGACTGTATTGGCGAGGCAGTACACGTTAGCGTGTACTGCAGCCAATCAGCATTGTTGTTTTTAAGTTGGCATTTCAATTGTTTAAATTGATTTGGATTGTTGATATGTTGTTTAACACTGTATAGTGTTATATCTGCCGTTCTCCGATTCTTTTATCGAGGAGTCGGGTATACGAGATTTCTGTGACTGTCGTCTATTTGACTATTTGATTATTATTGCTTCTATGCATTAATAACTGAGTTTGAATTAGACTGACTCGTGTATTATTTTCTTTTGAATGTAATACTCGGGTCAGACCCGAGTATTTCAGGTTGTAGATTTTCTTCTTTTAGTTGCTGTTCAGGATATGAAGACTTTTCACATCTTCTGAAGTTGTCAATGTCATTTTGTAGTAGTCGTGTCATTGTGTAAAACGATATGTATTCATGTATATTAGTCGATAATGTACTTGTATATATAACTTCTAGAGTCGACAGTTGTAGTTGTATCATATGTATTGTGTCAACTATGTATTAACTGACATCAGTTATATATATATATGAGACTTTTGTTTTTATCTGTGTTCCGCATTTATATTATCTGTGTTATTGTTATATCTAATGTCCTAAACTATTATGAACCGTCGTAGTTCGTTTTATACTAGTATTGGGTGTGTCGATGGGAGTAAATAAATAATAGAAGAAAAATAAAAAGTATGTACCACTCCTATCGAGATAACCAATATTAGTGTAAGGCCAATCACGGATGGTCGCTCCTATCCAGCCTTATTCTTCGTAATAATAGACAGTATTTCCTTTAATACTCTTTGTTATTATGAGCATAGAGGTGGGGCGTCACAGTAATCCTCTAACTAATTCATTTTTAGCTAGTTTGTTGATATTCTTAAAATTTATATGACAAAAACGTTTATGTCATAACCATGGATTATCATGATTCGCGGCTCAGTATAAATTTGTGTTGTTTTTGACATTCATGTTTAAAATGTATATGCTTCGATTTCTAATTCCTTTCAAAGTTAAAATTTTACTTTGATAAAAAATATTGCGTTTATTTTTCTCGAAATCAATTTTAAATCCTTTATCACATAATTGACTTATGCTTAATAAGTTATGTTTCAAATTTTCTACCAATAGAACATTAGTAATTATATGAGAGTTAGAAATACCGATATTGATGGCTTCTCCAATGTCGATGACATATCCTTTTGAGTTATTTCTTTACAGTGCCACCATCAAGATATGTTATATTTGATGACATATTAGAACTTCAAGTCATGTGCTTAGAACAACCGCTACCGAGTATCCATTTCTCTTTATTCTTTATTTTAATTTTAGGTACTTGCAAAATAAGAAAATTTTAATTGGTACCCACCTTCTTTGGTTAGGGTCCTACATTTCAATGAAGGAAGGTAGCCATATCCATGAGGATTTGGTTCCTTTAGAAATGTAATTTTTGTTATATACAACTTTTTGTAAATATTCATCAACATGTTTTTGTTTAATTAGTTTATTATTTGTTTTTGGAATCCATATTTTGATCATATTTTATATGAAATCTTAAACTTAGTTTCTAATTTTGGCTTCTTGAATTTTGTGTATAATATGCAATATTTCTTTGACTTTTGTTTGTTTTTAAAACCTAATCCATTTCGATTTCCAGATGGTTTAGATATCGTAATTAAATGTTCTAAGTTTTATTTTCCTTTGTTGAATTTTGTTACATTATTCGTTATTTTATCTAATTTACTTTTAAGATCACAAATTTCAGTATTTCTAGAATCTAAATTTGCTTGTAATTTGAGTTTTTTTTCTAGATTAACTTTTTCTAACTTATAATTTTCTAAATCATTTAATAATTTTTCATTTTGAGATAATAGTGTTGCATATTTCTTTTGAATAGTTTCTAATTCTTCTTCTAAGATAATTTTTTCATCTTTTAATAATCCGATTTCTAATTTTGATATAGTAAACTTTCCTACATATTCCTTATTTTTTTTGTTTCTCTATATTTATCATCTAATTTAATACTTATTTCCATTATTTCATCATATGTAACGACCCGTATTTTTCGATAATTAAAATATTAAATTTAATAAGATTTTGAAATATTAATATTGTAAGAAATTAAAATTTATGATTTGTAATGATAAAACAATTAGAATGTAATATAGTAATGTTGATTTAATGTAATCAATAACTATTTTAATCTAATTTCAATCAATGGATATAATTGTAAGCTTATTTGGTTATAATTGTAAATAATGAAATAAGCTAAATGATGCATTTAACGATGATATTATATGTAATTGATTTGGATTTGAAATTGAATTATTTGGGATTTGGATTTCATAAATTTGGATTTTATTTGGAATTGAATTATTTGAATTTGGATTTGGATTTTATTTGGAATTTCTTGAATTTGGATTTTATTTGGAATTGAATTATTTTGAAGGGTTTAAGTTAATCAAACTTCGGATTTGTTTTAATTAGATGATTAATATTGATATTTCGAATTATTTGAAACCCTTTAAATAATTATATTCACGTTGTACACTTGATAGGTGATGAATATCCCGTAACTTCTATGAAACCATTGCACTAATATTTCTATTTTACTTATTTTGATCTGACTTACATAAGATCCTTAAGTTCTGACTCGAGTGTTTTGTCTTTTCATTATGCTCGGGTCAGTCTGAGCTTTTTCAGTATATTGAAGAATATTTTCTAGAGGATGAAGACGAAGATTCAGTATATTATTGCTATTTATTATTCCACTACATTATGTGTTCCACTGCATTATTTATTTATTTCTGATATATGTATAACTCTGATAAAAGTGTAATCAAATGTTATTGTAAAACAGCTTTATGAATGGTTTATTTGATTATTATATTTTGTCATTCCACCGCGAGATTCTGTGTTTTGTTTTTTTTTCTTATTTACCCCATTAACAATCCTCCCTTTTGAATGATTTGAGTCCGACATATGTGGTTTATTGTTGATTTGAACCGTCAAAAAAGGTGGGTCGTTACAGTTAGTATCAGAACCAGGTTTAGACATACCTTAGCCTGTTGGAGTTAACTCATTAAAGATATAGTAGTAATATCCTATAATGAGTTGTCTAAGTGTATATATGAGAGCGCATATTTGTTAGTGTCATAAAATGTTTATATATGTTTTGAAATGAAATAATTTTTCCTAATATTATATGTTATATATAAAGGAATAAAACTTATATAGCTATTATAGTTATTTGTAATGTGTTTGATTTGTGAAATGGTAATATTTAATTATTATCATTTATTGTTGATTTGTTGTATTTAGTCAGTTTATAAGCATTGGCTAATTATTATTGATTTAATTTATGGACTAAACACTAGTTTAGTAATGGTGTATTAAAGAGAATAAAATGAAAAATTAGGATATTTGGTTATGAAATTGAAATGTTTGGTTGCGAATATTGTTGTTTGTTGATTGGCAGTTTTAACTATTGAAATAAAATGGAATATCTGGATATTTTAGATAGTCGAAACTTCTTAAATATGAGTTGAAATGTTGAAATTTTGTTCAATTATGTAGTTGAATTTAGTAACCTTAAATTAAAAGGAAGTGAAACAAGGTTCAATTTGTTATATCTATGTTAGTAAATGAATAGAATTGTTGTATACATTATTGGCATGTAATGCAATAATATACAAGTGTGAACTTTAAGCATTGGCATGTTTAAATCGAAATTGTGTTTAAGGAAAAGCTGTAAATGAGATTAAAAAAAAGTGTTATGAACTGTAACAACCCGCATATTTTACGATTATATATTTAAATGATTTATTTAAATATAGCATCGTTATTCGGATTAAAATCCAAAATCCTACTTTTTGTAAACAGTCGAATTAGGACTCGAGACTACTTCCATTGAGTCCAAAATGGCATTTACGACCTTTTTGAGTATAAACATCGATATGTTTGGAATCGAGTAGAATTTTGCTATTTTTCTATTGGGCTTTGGATTTGGGTTTCAGCCCACTAACCCAACATAATACCCTAATTCCTCTACTCTTAATCCATTCTACTCCTCATTTCCTAACACTCAAGCCAAAGAGGAAAATGGGGGAAAGATAGGGAAATTAAAATTCCTAAAACCCTAGATTACTAGGAAATTCAAGATTTCAAGCTCCAAAATCAAAAGGGAAGCTTAGGTAAGCATCCTCTTCATCTTCTCCATCTCAATCTCTCTTCAATTTTCAAAAATTCCTAAACCCTAACTTAGGAAATATTTGCTTATGAGCTTAGATTTGGAGCTTCTTGAGTTGAAGTTGAAGAGTGGTTGATCTTGCCTTGTTTTAAAGCTTCTTATTCGTGTTATTGGGTTTAAAAGTGAGTTTTTGAACTCACATCTATGTCTATAACTTTCATTGTTTTTAGGTATAAATTCCTAACATCTATTCATATTCATTTTCTTTTGATTTGAATTTATTGGGTGAATTTTCCAATTTTTGGTATTTTGAAGTCAAAATCTATGAAAATTCTAATATGGATGTTTGGATATGTTGCTCGGAGTGTATTGATGAGTCCATAGGGCTGGGTTATCGCTTGGCATGAACCCATAGCCATCGTCGCTCATTATCACTTTCAATATGGTTTGGCCTATGTAGGATATTGCCCTGAGCTTCAGCTCAGACGTTTGGTAAGAAGCTCAGACGTCTGGAGCTACGGAATAAAAATTCCAGTCTTTCAGCTCAAACATCTGAGCTTATATCCCAGATGTTTGGGCGATCTGGAAGAAAATTTCCAACCATCCAGATCAGACGTCTGGGATAACCACCTGACGTTTGGAGCTGTTAAATGCAGCCTATTTTCCTATTTTATGTGGGTTTCCATCTTATATCGATTTTTGGTCGATCCAATTAGTTGTTATCACATATTATTGATTTTGATGACCTATTTTCTAGATTTTTGGGAATATCCATTTGATGGATTTGATATCGATTTTTATGGTTTTAATTCACGTCATCGAATGTGAATTTTTTGTGATCGATTGTTTTTATAATCATTTTCTGTGATTTGTCACTTTTAAAATACAAAGATTTCTATACTAGTAGTAAATACTCAAACTCTTTCACAAAAATGATTTCAAAGTTACTTTTAATACAAAGCTCGTTTTTAAAGCCGTTTTCCAATCTATTAGTATATACAAACCTTTACCTCATTCATTCGAGAAATCCAATTAAACGATTTAGCAAAATAATGGTACGAAACGCTTGCGTTTACTTCGTCGGTTAATTCTTGGACTTCTTCGATTGAAATCTTTTGATAATTTTTGAGTGGAAATCTACAATTTGTTCGTAAATATTTAAGTTAAGCCAGTGGTTATGGGACATGAAGCCAAACTCATTTATTTACTAGCTTAGTGTAATTCACACTTCTTATTAATCTATGATGATCATTTTGTGATTTAGACTTGCGATGTGCAGTGTCTCTTTGTCCGCGTAAGGGACTGTACCCCGTTCTGTTGAGCTTTGTCTCATTTTTTATAGGCTAGCGACCTATGGGTTTTATGGAGTTTAGTTCATCGTGCGTACCGTTATTGTACTACGTCGTTGTTCTGAATTATTTGAGTATCAAGTTCCTCAGGCGTACCGTTATTGTACTACGTCGTTGCACCGGCTCTATGGTTAGCGACCATGGGATAGCATCCCGTTTTGTGATACACGTGTTGGTGAGTTTTCATGCTCCCATTTGTGATAGCCTCTCCCTTTTGTGTTCTCTGGATTTCTAATTGTTGATTTATGGAATTTGTGTTTCACCAATTTTTATGATTGGCATTGTTATGTTTTATCAATATTTGGGGTTTGATTAATAAGCTAAAGAATGTGATATTCTTTTTGGATATTTAAGGAGATTTGAGATATTGTATGATTTTTGTTGTTATCAAATGTGTACTTGACATAGTATAGCATTTTTGTTATCATATATTTTTGCGGTATCTCTTATCCTTTCTCATTTTATATGATATTTATAGCTAGACTGATCCGTTTATTATTTTTCTTCTTAAATAATACTCGGGTCAGACCGAGGTGTTACAGTTGCTTCCACTTGACTCCTTAGCAGAGACTAGCATCTGAATTTTGGCTAACTACTTTAGCTTAGTAGTTTTTGCTTTTATACGTTTGAGATAGAGACTCCTTGATGTATACATATTCTTTTGTCTAGCACTTGTACCTATTCTTTTGTGATGTAGAGAATCTTGTAAGACCACTATTTTGATGTACACTTTTATGTGCTATATTCATATCTATTTCTGCCTTTGTGATATGATATCTGTGACTAATTTGTGTTATGCTTATTTATATATTTGTTTCCGAAGGCCACATAGCCACTGTGTTGTAGCTTTGAGTTTGTATTTGATATGTCGGATTCCCTCTTGAAATGAAATGCATGTCATACTATTTGACATATCGGTACTCGCACAAAGCAATTACACAGATGGTCGCTCCTCAATAGCCTTATTCTTCGTACTAATTGACGGCATTACCCAGTACTGTCCTTGGTTAGTGTGAGTATTGAGGTGGGGCGTCACAGCTTGGTATTAGAGCAAAACTTCGAAACAATGTAGAATAATCTAGCAAGGATCATTGTCCTAACTCTCTCTTAGGAGTCATGCCTTAGGATTTAATTTGGGTCATTAGACCTGTTCTATCCTATTTTCTTTTGTGATGCCTTGTTTTATCAATCAAGATTGTTTGATATTCATTCTGAGAATAACATTTTTCCTCTTCTTTCTTTCTTTCTTAAAGAAGAGAAATGGTTAGACTAGGCCATCCCAGCGTCGGTCAATCTAGTGCTACTTCTCAGGATGGTGTATTTATGTCTGCCCAACAACTTTTGGACCATGTAAAGAATGCTCAAGCCACCGGACCCATTCCAGAGCCTACTCATCCTAAATCTGGGTTTGCATGCTTGTGTTGTGATTATACCAATTTGAGTGGAAGGTCATTCAAGGGTTCCGAAAGTGTTATAGAAGTCCAAGCTTGGCTTAAAACATGCGATGCATCTTTTCTCGAATGAATCTTGTGGACCTACATCGAGTCCAAGTGGCTTCTAGCATGCTCCAAGAAAGAGCATTAGATTTGTATGAGCTTTTGATTTCAGAAACTATCGAAGCAGATCTTACTTGGGATCAATTCCGGGAAAGGTTCGAGTTAAAGTTTGTGCCGGAAGTTGAAAAAGTAACTTTAGCTTGACGCTTTATTGAACTTGTTCAGGATGAATCTTCTGTGATAGATTATGTCGCATCTTTTGAATCTCTCTCTAAATATGGGGTCAAGTATATTAATCCCCATTGAAGAAAAATCAGAGGTTTGCCTATGGGTTGAATAAGAACCTCAAAAAGGCTTTACTTCTGAAACTAGAAGTTTCTTCTGATCAACTTGTTGATATCGCTCTTCGACTTGAAGAGGCCGATAAAGAATGTGATGTTGAAGTTGTGTGTGACGCCCCACCTCTATGCTCATAATAACAAAGAGTATTAAAAGAAATACTGTCTATTATTACGAAGAATAAGGCTGGATAGGAGCGACCATCCGTAATTGGCCTTACACTAATATTGGTTATCTCGATAGGAGTTGTATATACTTTTTATTTTTCATCTATTATTTATTTACTCCCAACGACATATCCAATTATCAGTATAAAACAAACTACGATAGTTCATAATAGTTTAGGACATTAGATATAACAATAACACAGATAATATAAATGCGGAACACAGATTAACAAAAATCTCATATATATATATAACCGATGTCAGTTACAATATAGTTGACATGATACATATGATACAACTACAACTGTCGACTCTAGAAGTTATATATACAAGTACATTATCGACTAATATACATGAATACATATCGTTCTATACAATGACACGACTACTACAAAATGACACTGACAACTTCAGAAGATGTGAAAAGTCTTCATATCCTGAACAGCAACTCAAAAAAAAATCTACAACCTGAAATAACTCGGGTCTGACCCGAGTATTACATTCAAAAGAAAATAATACCCAGGTCAGTCTAATTCAAACCAGTTTATTAGTGCATATAGGCAGTAATAATTTAAATAGACGACAGTCACAATAATTCCCGTCTATCCGATTCTTTAAACAAAGAAACCGGATAACGGTCAATATAACACTTAACAGTGTTTAACAAAAATCAGCAGATTTAAATCATCTACAGAGATAAATAAACAATTTATCAAATCGACTAAATCAATTTAAAGCCATTGAAATTGTCACTTTAAAAACCATCAAAGTTCGATTGGCTGCCATACACGCACGCGTGTACAGCCTTGCCAATACGGCATAGAAGATCAATGCATCACGACGCAAAGGAAATATCAATTCAAAATTGTCAACTCTGGGTGGCTGCAGTGCACACGCACATACATGTGCACTGCCTCGCCACACAATAATGGTAGTGAAATACAAACCAAAAGAGTGGCATAAACAAGGATAAAACAGGTATGCAGGTAACTGCAACATAAACTAAATAGGGCCCAGTAACAACTATATTTAGGTACATGAAGACAACAAATACAATTACACATGTGAACTACAAGTACAAGTCCAGATGCAACCAAGATATGGCCACATAGGGGAAGCACAAACGAAACAGAGGAGGCACATGGATGTGCAGACCAACAGATGCATGAAACAGCTGTGGATACAATTGCATCACTGAGATCAATATACAATGTGTACAGCCACTAGCACATAAGATATACAGTATGAACTGAAGGGAATGAGGACTCAATGCACTAATTCGAAGGATAATGGACAACAGACTGTACATGATGGCAGCATATGCAAGGGGCACAACAAGTTCGAAAAAGACATAGAAGGTTTCAAAGCCTTTAACAGTTATAGCAAAATCAGGCCGATGTCACTTCTCAAAGCAATTACAAAGTAAAATTTTAACGAAGTTAAAGTCGAACATTTTTACTGCAGCAGTTTCAAGATACTAAAGGAAAGTTCGAACAAATACATATCAAAGCCAGATGCTAACAGAGAGAATAACAGACATGCCAAAGTCATAGTAGTAACCATTATCAAAATCAAGGCCACATTCAATCTGAACACAGCGAGGCACAAGTCTAACAAGCCAAATTCCCAAAACACTTAAAACCCTGGTTATCAAAAATCAAAGCAATAAAAGTCAAGAAATCATCAAAGGAGTATAAATGGACCAGTGCTCTCGAAAAGTTTCATTTATACAAATTTGATTAAGTTATGTATATTTCAAAGCTTCTATCTATGATAAGTATAAAATTTTTAAGAGGGCCTTTTCACATAAAAATCCAATTATTCTTCACTGTATTTTTCTCAAATCCCTTATTCGAATTGTAATATAAACTTCATACTTCTGAGAATAAAAAATATACTTATATTTTGAAACTGTATATTTTCAAATTCCCCAAATTTTCAAGACTCAAAGTTTATACATAAAGTGAATATGCAGCAGAGAAAATAACAAATATAACTGTCGCACCCAAAGCCGTAAGTATCGAGGAATCTAACAAAATCAGAAGTCAAAACCGATATCGAAATATATGGAATCAAAAATTTCCAAATATATCAGAAAATCGAACAAAAATGAAAGTGCCGACAACTACAAAATCAACCTCGCCCAAACGAAATCAAATGACTGAAGTCAAGTGAAACCGAGGTGACCACGAAAACCAAACAGTGCCAGAAAACCCCAAACAATCAAGGAGTCGAATCAAGTCTCAGTTCAAAACCGCCTGAATTAAAAATCAGAGAAGCCAATGACATTCCAATGAAATCACGAAGTCACAATGTTTAAAGCCTATTAACCGAGTTGAGCAAGATGTGAGTAAATAATTTACTCACTTTAGATCGAAGAGGGGCAGATCGAAGGAGGAACGAACGAGGTCGCCGAAGCCCAAATTTGAAGACGATGCTGGAGAACGCGAACGAAGCTGAAGTCCTTATCTTGAATCCCTCGCGAGTTGAAGCCGTAAAAATCGAAGATCGCCGAAGCCCTAGTTTTTGTGAAGGAGAACGAGGCCGCTGCTACTAACGTCGAAGCCCTAAATTTGGAGACGCCACCATTTATTTTTTTCTTCCGCGTTTTTTGTTTCTAGGGTTCGAATGAGGAATCGAAGAAAGGGGTCGGGTCTTAGATGATCATCACGGCTCGAACAATTAAAAGAAAACGTGGGCCAACTTAAAAATTTAAAGCCCGCATAATATTTCACAAATTCAAAGAAGAATTTCAATCTGATTTTTAAAAGAATTCCGATTGTTTAGACACCAAACAATTAGCAACCCAGTTAAATCGACACATGACGATAATAATAATACTGTAAAATCTCAGGTTGTTACAGACTCCCCTCCTTATAAAAATTGCGTCCCCGCAATTTTCATAACTAAGATCGTCGATAACAATTACTTTTCTAACATAAACTGGTTAATGCTAGGAAAGTAAAAGTCGAGAATTTAAATGCCACAGTAATTCTTTTATTCCAATAAAGGAGATTCTCAAATTTGCAACAAAATTTAACTATCAATAGATAGTAGAAAGCAGCAAAATTGGATAAATGTAATTATCAGCAAGCTTCAGTTATCAACTAGATAATTAAAATACAGAAATTCACAAAACATCAATATCTAACTATCGATACGATAATTAGAAAACAGCAAAATCCAATTATCAACAAGGATAATTATAAAACACAAATCGCAATTCGCAAAACTGCAAGCATCTAGCTATCTAACAGATAAATAGAAAACACGAACTTCATAATCAGCAAACTCTGACTATCAACAGAGATAGATAGAAACAGCAATTCAAATAAAATCAACAAACATCAATTATCTAATTATCTCAAACGATAATCAGAAGACAAATCAGCACATATCTAATTACCACAACCGGTAATTTAAAATTTCAAATCAACAAATATTCAATTATCAAAAACGATAATCAAATTTCCAAATCAACAAATATTCGATTATCACAAATGATAACCAAATTTCAAATTCAACAAATATTTGATTACCTCAAGCGATAATCAAATTTCCAAGTCAACAAATATTCGATTATCTGAAGCGATAATTAAATCTCAAATCAACAATTATTTAATTATCTCAAGCGATAATTAAATCTAAAATCAACAAATATTTAATTATCTGAAGCGATAATTAAATCTCAAATCAACAAATATTTAATTATCAAAAGCGATAATTAAATCTCAAATCAGCAAATATTTAATTATCAAAAGCGATAATTAAATGCAACAAATATCCGATTATCAAAACGATAATCAGAACTCATATCAACAAATATCTAATTATCACAAGCGATAATTAAAAACAACAAATATCCGATTATCAAAAACGATAATCAGAACTCATATCAACAAATATCTAATTATCACAAGCGATAATTAGAAACAACAAATATCTGATTATCAAAAACGATAATCAGAACTCATATCAACAAATATCTAATTATCACAAGCGATAATTAGAAACAACAAATATCTGATTATCAAAAACGATAATCAGAACTCATATCAACAAATATCTAATTATCACAAGCGATAATTAGAAACAACAAATATCTGATTATCAAAAATGATAATCAGAACTCATATCAATAAATATCTAATTACCTGCAGATAATTAGAAACAACAAATATCTAGAAATCAATTAAGAAGACTAGAAAATCAACATAAAAGCTTGGATCGATCCCATCAGATGGCGAGTTTTTAATTCGCCGCACGTGCATCTCATAGTGGCCGAAGCCTACCAAGTACTCAACATAATTTTGGCGCCCATCAGATTGACCCGAAGGTCCGTAGAGTGACCCGAAGGTCTAGTACTGGTATTTGACCCGAAGGTCCGCAGAGTGGCCCGAAAGCCCAACAAATGACCCGAAGGTCCAACAAATGACCCGAAGGTCCTCATAGTGGCTCGAAAGCACACAAAATCATCAAATATTTCAATTAACGAGTCCGGAATTAACCGAAATAGCAAACGCACATGTCCCATACCACGTGTTTTACTAAATCGTTTGATTCTCTTCATCGTTTCCTTGAAAGTGCAAAATTGTGTATTTTGTAAAAATACATTTCACATTCTCAAACGGACAAGTCCGGAATTAAGAGAATCAGTAAAAGAAAGGGGTCATAGTCCTTGATTTTGCTGAAATGTTTAAATCGCTTCCTCATTCTTTTGAAATCGCAAACTGTAAAATTTTTGAAAACAAGTTTTTTTTTTTGTAAAAATAACAATTCGCATTCTCAACTGAACAAGTCCGGAGTTAAGCGAAACAGTAAAAGAAAGGGGTCATAATCCTCGATTTTGCTGAATCGTTTAAGTCGCTTTCTCATTCTTTTGAAAATGCAAACTGCTAAAATTTTATAAAACAATTTTCATTTTAAAACGATTTTCCCACGTGATTAAAGCAACAATATTAGTAACAATTTCGAAAAGGAAATTGTACTTCTCCAGAACATCGTAAAACAAATCTCAGAATCAGCATTGCGGAATAATCGCTTGAAAATCCACTCTTTAAAAATTTGACTGTTACTGAAGTCAAAGCGACGGTAATTTTTGAATCATCAAAATCTCATCAAAATAATTTACATCAAAATGTAATATCAGTGAATTTTCATTCATCAAAATGCCAACAAAACACAGTGCCTCAAAATTTAGCATCGATGTAAAAATCCCGTTATAAAAATAACGGCAACAAAATACGTTTCATAACCAAGCATCGGTTCAACGCAAAATAAATGCAGTAACGTGCAGTTCATATTTGCACGCACATTATAATATAAACAAAGAAATCATTCGAATGTATCTTCAATGAAGACAATTCAAAACAGCAAAATCTAATCAATAGATGATTAGTACAAAAGAAAGTCAGCAAATATTTCAACAAAAATCAAAGAACTGCAATTTCTTCGAATCCTCAATTCGGATTCGAAATTCTCAAAAAAACAAAATAATTACAGCTATGTAAACAACCAATGAAATTTATTTCAATTTCTAAATCAAATAGATTATCAGTTGTACCCAGCGAAGACAGTTTCACTGTTTCCGCTGCGCACTCTGATAAACAGTACTCAAATCAATCAAATCATCAGAACACAAATCCACTTTTTATTTTTAAATAATGATATTTAAAAACTTTTATCAAAATTTCAAAACTTTAGTTTTGACTCAAATCACAAATAAAACATCGACCAATAGTTGTAACATATGTTCCATCTAAGTTATGTTTTATATTATGTCCATAAACCCCCAAGCTCTGATACCAACTGTGACGCCCCACCTCTATGCTCATAATAACAAAGAGTATTAAAAGAAATACTGTCTATTATTACGAAGAATAAGGCTGGATAGGAGCGACCATCCGTAATTGGCCTTACACTAATATTGGTTATCTCGATAGGAGTGGTATATACTTTTTATTTTTCATCTATTATTTATTTACTCCCATCGACATATCCAATTATCAGTATAAAACAAACTACGATAGTTCATAATAGTTTAGGACATTAGATATAACAATAACACAAATAATATAAATGCGGAACACAGATTAACAAAAATCTCATATATATATATATATATGAATTAGATCTAGCAGAGAATATTGCTAGAGATGTAAAAATTAATATTGGAAGAATTACGAAACTCACCAACTTAGAGGCAAAAGAAAGACTGCAACTGGAGAACTGGAAGTGGAAGGCTGAGAAGACAGAAAATCAAGCAAGCATCTGTTAGTCGCCATTTTTGTCGAAGTGGAGAGACCTAAATTATTTTAGGAAAGTTTTGAGATTGAATAATGAACTGATGTTATTTGTTTCGGAATGTTTATGTAACTTGTACCTACAGACTTATTGGGCCGCAAAGCCCGTTTAATACATATTAACCCATTTTCAAAAAAAAAAACCGATGTCAGTTACAATATAGTTGACATGATACATATGATACAACTACAACTGTCGACTCTAGAAGTTATATATACAAGTACATTATCGACTAATATACATGAATACATATCGTTCTATACAATGACACGACTACTACAAAATGACACTGACAACTTCAGAAGATGTGAAAAGTCTTCATATCCTGAACAGCAACTCAAAGAAAAATCTACAACCTGAAATAACTCGGGTCTGACCCGAGTATTACATTCAAAAGAAAATAATACCCAGGTCAGTCTAATTCAAACCAGTTTATTAGTGCATATAGGCAGTAATAATTTAAATAGACGACAGTCACAATAATTCCCGTCTATCCGATTCTTTAAACAAAGAAACCGGATAACGGTCAATATAACACTTAACAGTGTTTAACAAAAATCAGCAGATTTAAATCATCTACAGAGATAAATAAACAATTTATCAAATCGACTAAATCAATTTAAAGCCATTGAAATTGTCACTTTAAAAACCATCAAAGTTCGATTGGCTGCCATACACGCACGCGTGTACGGCCTAGCCAATACGGCATAGAAGATCAATGCATCACGACGCAAAGGAAATATCAATTCAAAATTGTCAACCCTGGGTGGCTGCAGTGCATACGCACATACATATGCACTGCCTCGCCACACAATAATGGTAGTGAAATACAAACCAAAAGAGTGGCATAAACAAGGATAAAACAGGTATGCAGGTAACTGCAACATAAACTAAATATGGCCCAGTAACAACTATATTTAGGTACATGAAGACAACAAATACAATTACACACGTGAACTACAAGTACAAGTCCAGATGCAACCAAGATATGGCCACATAGGGGAAGCACAAACGAAACAGAGGAGGCACATGGATGTGCAGACCAACAGATGCATGAAACAGCTGTGGATACAAATGCATCACTGAGATCAATATACAATGTGTACAGCCACTAGCACATAAGATATACAGTATGAACTGAAGGGAATGAGGACTCAATGCACTAATTCGAAGGATAATGGACAACAGACTGTACATGATGGCAGCATATGCAAGGGGCACAACAAGTTCGAAAAAGACATAGAAGGTTTCAAAGCCTTTAACAGTTATAGCAAAATCAGGCCGAGGTCACTTCTCAAAGCAATTACAAAGTAAAATTTTAACGAAGTTAAAGTCGAACATTTTTACTGCAGCAGTTTCAAGATACTAAAGGAAAGTTCGAACAAATACATATCAAAGCCAGATGCTAACAGAGAGAATAACAGACATGCCAAAGTCATAGTAGTAACCATTATCAAAATCAAGGCCACATTCAATCTGAACACAGCGAGGCACAAGTCTAACAAGCCAAATTCCCAAAACACTTAAAACCCTGGTTATCAAAAATCAAAGCAATAAAAGTCAAGAAATCATCAAAGGAGTATAAATGGACCAGTTCTCTCGAAAAGTTTCATTTATACAAATTTGATTAAGTTATGTATATTTCAAAGCTTCTATCTATGATAAGTATAAATTTTTTAAGAGGGCCTTTTCACATAAAAATCCAATTATTCTTCACTGTATTTTTCTCAAATCCCTTATTCGAATTGTAATATAAACTTCATACTTCTGAGAATAAAACATATACTTATATTTTGAAACTGTATATTTTCAAAGTCCCCAAATTTTCAAGACTCAAAGTTTATACATAAAGTGAATATGCAGCAGAGAAAATAGCAAATATAACTGTCGCACCCAAAGCCGTAAGTATCGAGGAATCTAACAAAATCAGAAGTCAAAACCGATATCGAAATATATGGAATCAAAAATTTCCAAATATATCAGAAAATCGAACAAAAATGAAAGTGCCGACAACTACAAAATCAACCTCGCCCAAACGAAATCAAATGACTGAAGTCAAGTGAAACCGAGGTGACCACGAAAACCAAACAGTGCCAGAAAACCCCAAACAATCAAGGAGTCGAATCAAGTCTCAGTTCAAAACCGCCTGAATTAAAAATCAGAGAAGCCAATGACATTCCAATGAAATCACGAAATCACAATGTTTAAAGCCTATTAACCGAGTTGAGCAAGATGTGAGTAAATAATTTACTCACTTTAGATCGAAGAGGAGCAGATCGAAGGAGGAACGAACGAGGTCGCCGAAGCCCAAATTTGAAGACGATGCTGGAGAACACGAACGAAGCTGAAGTCCTTATCTTGAATCCCTCGCGAGTTGAAGCCGTAAAAATCGAAGATCGCCGAAGCCCTAGTTTTTGTGGAGGAGAACGAGGCCGCTGCTACTAACGTCGAAGCCCTAAATTTGGAGACGCCACCATTTATTTTTTTCTTCCGCGTTTTTTGTTTCTAGGGTTCGAATGAGGAATCGAAGAAAGTGTCGGGTCTTAGATGATCATCACGGCTCGAACAATTAAAAGAAAACGTGGGCCAACTTAAAAATTTAAAGCCCGCATAATATTTCACAAATTCAAAGAAGAATTTCAATCTGATTTTTAAAAGAATTCCGATTGTTTAGACACAAAACAATTAGCAACCCAGTTAAATCGACACATGACGATAATAATAATACTGTAAAATCTCAGGTTGTTACATTGTGGGTGCCAAACAGAACATCAACAACAACAAGAAGAGGCCTATTAAGTTCAAACCTAATCCCAACAAGAAAGGGAAACAAGCAACTTCAGTAGCAAGGACTCCTACCTCTAGTCGTGGGCAATGCTACAATTGTGGTTCTAAGGACCATTATGCAAATAGGTGTTCGAAACCTTTTTATTACCGTTATTGCAAAAGTTTGGGTCATCTTTTATCTTCATGTCCCAAACTTCCAAGCAAGAAAGAGGGAAAACTAAATGTTGTGCAAGCTCCTAGTAACACTTCTCTTGGTCAAGGTATTTCTCATTCTATCCTTGATGGCATTATTATATTTCGTGATCATCCTATTCAAGTTCTTTTTGATACGGGGGCATCTCACTCCTTTATGTCAAAGGAACTTGTTGATACTTTTTCTTTAAATTTTATGTGTTTGATGACTTCACTGAAAATTGTGAATCCGGTTGGTGGATCCGCAACACTCAGTTTACTTTGTAAAGATGTCGAGCTTATTTTATGTGATTATTCTTTCCAAGCCGATTTGCATGTTATGCGCTACTTAGGTTTCAGAATGATTTTGGGAATGGATTGGCTTAATCGTTATGAAGCCCACATCCTATGTCCCGAGAGGACTATCTATCTTCGACATCCTCAATCTATTAAGCAAATTTCTATTGTTCTTAAAGATTCAGATTCTAATTCGGTTGCATCCTTATATTCTCTAAATCCACATGATGACGATAATGATGATGCGGAAGATGTCATTTCCCTTATTCACGTTGTTCGTGAATTTCCCCATACATTTGAGCCCGTTTTAGGATTACCACCTAAGCGAGCAATTGAGTTCAGAATTAATCTAATCCCTGGAGCTCTACCTATCACTCGTCCTCCTTATTGTATGTCCAATAAGGAAAATGAGGAGATGCGTAAGCAATTATCCGAATTAGAAGCGAAGCAATTTATTCGTTCCAGTTCCTCTCCATGGGGAGCTTCAACTATCTTTGTAAAGAAATCCGATGGTACACTTAGGCTTTGCGTTGACTACTGCAAGCTTAATGATCTCACCATCAAGAATAAATACCCCTTACCTCGGATTGATGATCTATTCGATCGACTTAGGGGTGATAGAGTCTTTTCACAGTTAGATTTAGCAAAAGATTTTCATCATCTTCGTATTGCAGAGGATTGCATTTCTTTGACGTCATTCCGTACTTGTTATGGATCTTATGAATGGCTTGTTATGCCATTTGGTTTAACGAATGCTCCAACTTACTTCGTTGACCTTATGAATCGAGTTTTCAAAGACTTCCTCGATCGATTTGTTCTCATCTTTATAGATGATATTCTTGTTTATTCTAAAATCGAAGAAGAGCATGAAAAACATCTTTGGATTGTGTTGGAAAGTCTTAGGAACAATCAATTGAAAGAAAAATTTTCTAAGTGCCACTTTTGGTAATCCCGTGTGAAATTTTTAAGACATATTATTTTTGAATCAAGAATTTCCATGGATCCTTGAAAGATCGAAGCGATTCAAAGTTGGAAGAGACCGAAGAGTGTGACAGAAATTTGTAGCTTTCTCGGATTGGCGGGCTATTACCACCGGTTCATAAAAGACTTTTCTAAAATTTCCGTGCCCCTTACTAGTTTGACAAAGAAAGGAGTAAGTATATTTGGTCAGACAAATGTGAAGCTGCTTTTTAGAAATTAAAAGAACTCCTTTCCAATGCTCCTATTCTTGTGATTCCCAAAGGGAACTAAGACTTGATTGTTTATACCAATGCTAGTCGTGTTGGTTTGGGAGCCGTTCTCATGCAAAGGAAAGGTGTTATCGCTTATGATTCTAGGCAATTAAAGCTTGCCGAGACTAGATATGCCACTCATGATTTAGAGCTTGCGGCCATTGTTTTTGCCCTTAGAATTTGGCGTCATTACCTTTTAGGAGAGAAATTTGTTCTCTACACCGATCATAAATCTTTGAAGTATTTATTTTCTTAAAAGGAACTTAATTTGCATCAACAACGTTGGCTCGAATTCCTTGCATCTTATGATCTTGATATTCTTTATACACCTGGAAAGGGTAATCGTGTTGCCGATGCCCTTAGCCGAAAGCAACAAGCGGTTGTTTCCATGATGATATCCGAATGGAATAATCTCGAGACTTTGTCCACTTGTGAGATTCGAGATCGTGAATCCGATTCATGTTCATCTCTTGTTTTATGTAGTCTTGAGGCTCATCCTTCTATTTTAGACCTCATTCTTGAAGCTCAAAAGCATGATCCCGAATTGGCTCATCTTGGCCAAAGTTGTTATGATAAAATTGGTATTGATGGTTTGAAATACTTTGAAATCGATGCCCGTGGAGGTATTCAAAAATTTGGTAGACTTATTGTGCCAACTATTAGCGATCTTCGTAAAGACATTTTAGAAGATTCTCATCGTTCTAAATTTACCATTCATCCCGGTAGTAGTAAAATGTATGCGGACATGAAGCGACTTTATTATTAGGATGGAATGAAATCTGATATCGCTAACTTTATTAAGCGTTGCATGACTTGCCAACTCGTTAAGGCCGAGCATCAAAGGCCCGGTGGGTTATTGCAACCTTTGGACATTCCAGTTTGGAAGTGGGATCAAGTCTCCATGGACTTTATTGACGGTCTTCCCTGTTCTCGTTCGGGTCATGAAAGTTTATGGGTGATTATTGATAGACTTACGAAATCCGGCCATTTTATTCTTGTTCGGTCTAATCGACCATACCTCTTTTGGCTAAACTCTATGTCAAAGAAATTTTTAAATTGCATAGAGTTCCTACTTCTATTGTTAGTGATCATTATCCATTATTTACTAGTGGATTTTGGAAGGGTCTTTAAAAAGCTTTGGGAACAAAGCTTAATTTTAGCACCGCTTATCATCCTCAGTCCATTGGACAAACGGAGCGTGTGAATCAAACTCATGAAGATCTCCTTCGTGCATGTGTTCTTGATTTTGGTGGAAGTTGGGAAGATCATATTTCTCTTGTTGAGTTTTCTTACAATAATAGCTTCCAATCTAGTATTGCTATGGCACCTTTCGAGGCACTCTACGGAAGGCCATGCCGATCTCCATCGTGTTGGCTTGAAGCCGGTGAGAAACTAGTTTTAGGTCCAAATTTTATTCGTGATTCCACAGAAAAGGTTGACCTTATTCGTCATAGGATGAAATAAGCTCAAAATAGACAAAAATCATATGCTGATAACCGAAGAAGGAAACTAGAATTTTCTGTGGGAGATTTGGTGTTCATTCGTGTTTCACCTATGAAGGGTGTTGTGCGTTTCAATCGATTGGGATAATTAGCACCTCGATATATTGGTACATTTCCCATCACCGAACGCATTGGTTCCGTGGCTTATTGCCTTTTATTACCGGCTCAATTTTAGGCTATTCATGACGTATTCCACGTCTCTCAACTATGGAAATTCCTTAGAGATTCCGATTCTATTCTTGAGCTCGGTGTTATTGAAGAAATTGAAGTTTCACCTAATTTGACTTATGATCAACATCCTATTCGTTTCATTGCTACGAAGGTTAAACGCCTTCGAAATAAAGATGTTCCTCTTGTGAAAGTTCAATGGTCCTAAAATCCTAAGGATTGCTCTTGGGAATCCAGAGAATTCATCGAGCGAACACTTCTGGACTTACTCTCTCGTGCTCGTTAAGGTGAACTTCTCATTTCAAAATCTCTTCTTTTGTGTTGTTATGCCTTAGTATTGTTGTTACCTTTTATTTTCTTCTTAAGTATTGCAAGGACGCAATTTTTTAAGGAGGGGAGTCTGTAACAACCCGTATATTTTACGATTATATATTTAAATGATTTATTTAAATATAGCATCGTTGGTCGGATTAAAATCCAATATCCTACTTTTTGTAAACAGTCGAATTTGGACTCGAGACTACTTCCATTGAGTCCAAAATGGCATTTGCGAACTTTTTGAGTATAAACATCGATATATTTGGAATTGAGTAGAATTTTGCTATTTTTCTATTGGGCTTTAGGTTTGGGTTTCAGCCCACTAACCCAACATAATACCCTAACTCCTCTACTCTTCATTCATTCTACTCCTCATTTCCTAACACTCAAGCCAAAGAGAAAAATGGGGGAAAGAAAGGGAAATTAAAATTCCTAAAACCCTAGATTACTAGAAAATTCAAGATTTCAAGCTCCAAAATCAAAGAGAAGCTTAGGTAAGCATCCTCTTCATCTTCTCCATCTCAATCTCTCTTCAATTTTATGAAATTCCTAAACCCTAACTTAGGAAATATTTGCTTATGAGCTTAGATTTGGAGCTTGTTGAGTTGAAGTTGAAGAGTGGTAGATCTTGACTTGTTTTAAAGCTTCTCATTCGTGTTTTTGGGTTTAAAGGTGAGTTTTTGAACTCACATCTACGTCTATAACTTTCATGGTTGTTAGGTATGAATTCCTAACATATATTCATGTTCATTTGCTTTTGATTTGAATTGATTTGGTGAATTTTCCAATTTTTGGTATTTTGAAGTCAAAATCTATGAAAATCCTAATATGGATGTTTGGATATGTTGCTCGGAGTGTATTGATGAGTCCATAGGGATGAGTTATCGCTTGTCATGAACCCCTAGCCATCGTCGCTCATTCAATCGCTTCTGATATGATTTGGCCATCATTGGCCTAGGTAGAATATTGCCCTGAGCTTCAGCTGAGACGTCTGGTAAGAAGCTCAGACGTCTGGAGCTACGGAATAAAAATTCCAGTCTTTCAACTCAGACGTTTGAGCTTATATCCCAGACGTCTGGACGATCTGGAAGAAAATTTCCAGTCTTCCAAATCAGACGTCTGGGATAACCACCAGACGTCTGGAGCTGTTAAATGCAGCCTATTTGCCTATTTTATGTGGGTTTCCATCTTATATCGATTTTTGGTCGATCCAATTAGTTGTTATCACCTGTTATTGATTTTGATGACTTCTTTTCTGGATTTTTGGGAATATCCATTTGATGGATTTGATATCGATTTTTATGGTTTTAATTCACGTCATCGAATGTGAATTGTTGGTGATCGATTGTTTTTACAATCGTTTTATGTGATTTGTCGCTTTTAAAATACAAAGGTTTCTATACTAGTAGTAAATTCTCAAACTATTTCATAAAAATGATTTCAACGTTACTTTTAATACAAAACTCGTTTTTAAAACCGTTTTCCAATCTATTATTATATACAAACCTTTACCTCATTCGTTCGAGAAATCCAATTAAACGACTTAGCAAAACAAGTGGTATGAAACGCTTACGTCTACTTCGTTGGTTAATTCTTTGACTTGTTCGATCGAAATCTTGTGACAATTTTTGAGTGGAAATCTACAATTTGTTCGTAAATATTTAAGTTAAGCCAGTGGTTATGGGACATGAAGCTAAACTCATTTATTTACTATCTTAGTGTTATTCACACTTCTTATTGATCTATGATGATCATTTTGTGATTTGGACTTGCGATGTGCAGTGTCTCTTTGTCTGCGTGGGGAACTGTACCCCGTTCTGTTAAGGTTCGTCTCATTTTTTATAGGCTAGCAACCTATGGGTTTTATGGAGTTCAGTTCATCGGGCGTACCGTTATTGTACTACGTCGTTGTTCCGAATTATTTGAGTATTAGGTTCCTCGAGTGTACCGTTATTGTACTACGTCGTTGCACCGGCTCTATGGTTAGCGACCATGGGATAGCGTCCCGTTTGTGATACACGTGTTGGTGAGTTTTCATGCTCCCGTTTGTGATAGGCCTCCCCCTTTTGTGTTTTTTGGATTTCTAATTGTTGATTTCTGGAATTTGTGTTTCACCAAATATTGTGATTGGCATTGTTATGCTTTGTCAATATTTGGGGTTTGGTGAATAAGCTAAAGAATGTGATATTATTTTTGGATATTTGAGAAGATTTGAAATATTGTATGATTTTTGTTGTTATCAAATGTGTACTTGACACAGTATGTCATTTTTGTTATCTTATATTTTTGTGGCATCTCTTATCCTTTCTCATCTTATATGATATTTATAGCTAGACTGATCCGTTATTATTTTTCTTCTTAAATAATACTCGGGTCAGACCGAGGTGTTATAGGTCCTTCCACTTGACTCCTTAGCAGAGACTAGCATCTGACTTTTGGCTAACTACTTTAGCTTAGTAGTTTTTTCTTTTATACATTTGAGATAGAGACTACTTGATGTATACATATTCTTTTGTCTAGCACTTGTACATATTCTTTTGTGATGTAGTGGATCTTGTAAGACCACTGTTTTGATGTCAACTTCTATGTGTTATATTCATATCTATTTTCACCTTTGTGATATAAATATCTATGACTGATTTGTGTTATGCTTATTTCTATATTTGTTTCCGAAGGCCACATAGCCACTGTGTAGTAGCTTTGAGTTTGTATTTGATATGTCGAATTCCCTCTTGAAATAAAATGCATGTCATACTATCTGACATATCGGTACTCGCACAAAGCAATTACACAGATGGTCGCTCCTCAACAGCCTTATTCTTCGTACTAATTGATGGCATTACCCAGTAGTGTCCTTGGTTAGTGTGAGTATAGAGGTGGGGCGTCACATGAACTTAATTAAATTTATGAATTGTGGCATAAATAAATTTGAAATGTAAGTGAAAACTAATAGGATAAACGAATATGAACTAAAAGTGAAATGATTTTAAATAAAGTCACGACTTGTAAATTGTTTATGAATAAATAGATGTTGCAATAAATGTAGTATTAAATGAGAAATATTACATGTGAAATTGAATTTAATTTAAAAATGAAGAGAAATACAAGCAATGTTATGAGAATGAATATATTAATGTTTTATATTAAATGGAGAAATTCTGTGAAACAATATTAAAATATGAAGTGATATTTGTGTTAATCAATGCGATTAATAATGAATTTAAATCAAAATGTAATGATAATGAAACAAATTGGAATAAGTACATAAGTTGTATGTATATATTTTTAATTCACATAATTAATTTGATCCGGATTTGAGTATACAAGTTCGAGGTGAATTACACCATTTCGTATTAGGATT
Source organism: Allium fistulosum (assembly GCA_030737815.1). Lineage (NCBI taxonomy): Eukaryota > Viridiplantae > Streptophyta > Magnoliopsida > Asparagales > Amaryllidaceae > Allium > Allium fistulosum. The sequence goes on from CM060906.1 coordinate 336,223,894, forward strand.
TTTTATTTGATTCTTGATGGCGAATATGTGATATGATTTTTTGATTTGATTCTAAAATTCTTTATCATAGTGTATGGCTATGCAAGGAGAATGATGGTTTCTAGTTAAGAAACCTTATCGAAGTCCGCAATGAACAATACTAGTTCGAAAGCGAACTTGTGTAATCGAGCGAGCGATCGAATGTGATTTTGTGAAATGAAGACATATGTACATCTTATGTTCTAATATTATTGATATGCTCTGACGTTGAATTTGAAAGTTCTTGGGTTGGATATTCTTTGTAATTTAAATTGGAAATTTTCTTTTATGCAAATCTACTATTAATTTAAAACCATTTTACAAAACTATTTTCTTTTATTTTTCTTATACAAACTAGTTCATTCTATTTTATATACAAAACTATTTTACAGACTATTTTATTTACAAACTATTTTACAAACTATTTTATTTACAAATTATTTTACAAACTATTTTATTTACAAATTATTTTATTTACAAACTATTCCATATATACAAAACTATTCTAAATTCAAAACTTTTATAAAGCAAAGATGTTCAATCCCATATGGCTCTTCATACAACGAAATTGATTTTGGGAAATCTGATTCTTATATAAGATGGACTTTATATAAGTATATGGTGAGTTGGAAGACAGTTGATTTTGGAGGGTGTTTGATCTCAAGAGATAAATCTTATATACAATGAAATTTATATAAGAATGATTTGATATATTCGAGACTATTAACTTTAGAAAGTACTCTATCTGAAAATTAAATCTTATATATAATGGTATATATATAAGTGTGATAGTTGAAGTTATGATTTTGAAAGATATTATATATGGTATGTTATTATTTTGAAGTAAAAGGAATGGGGAAGTATCCTCCACGAAGAAGTATAGTATGATATGCTTCGACTTAGATGGACTTGGGGAATCCAGGAATGGATTCGACCGATAAACCCTAATATACTTGGGTGAATTCAAAAATGGATTCGAACCGATATGGTTGCTCGGACTTAAACCAGGGTAGATGGTTCTTTAGTTTACCCAATGGAGGGGCTTTAGATCCTGTGATCTGTTGTTTATTGATCTTCCGGGAAGGAAGTGCGTCAATTGTGTAAATCATTGAATCTGCAGTTACCACTGCAGCATGGTTCGATGGTCCCTTGTTTACGAAATGGCTATGATATTTTTCTGGAATTCGGAAGGTGGAAGTATCTTCTAGAAAGTTTTGTGTCCATTGCGTAAACACTGGATTAGTAGCGGGCCACTGCTATCGTAACATCATCATTTGACATCAGATTTTGAGTGGTACTTCTCATACCTGTTTTTAAGTATTTTAACTGGGTGTTGAAACAGGTCTACTAAGTACTTAGAGATTTCTAGTATTACGCCTTATCAACGTACGACCAGAGTCTGTAAGAATGAGGATAATCCCGTTAAAACATTGAGTTATATAAGTATTTTGATAAAGTATTATATAAAAGATATTTTGGTCTTTTTCCGTTTCTAAATACTTTAAAATGTTTAAAATATTGTTTATTTATGTACAACATAGTTTAGTAGTAAATTATTAGTGTTGTAAATATTGTGAGAAGTTATTAATTAAATAAAACATATTTAAAGTTAATGATTATTGATTTATTAATGATGTTTAAAAGTATTTTGAGATTTAAAACTAATAAAATTTATAAATAATGGATTTAAGGTTTTCTATAACTTCTTTTTAAATATAAGTAATTACGTAAATAATTGTTTTCAAATAGTTTACATATATTTATAAAGATGTTATTTAAAAAAATTTATGTGGTATTTATAAATGAAGCAAGAAATTTTACAGGTGAAAATTTTCCTGTATAGTATTAAAGTATTAAAGATGATTGATTTGCAAATGAAGTTTTCAAATGAATATTTCAAGTAAACTTTATATAAGTTTCTTTGAATGTATAATATAAAGATATTATATAAATGGAAAAAAATTATTTGCAAAGTTTTATTTATAGTAATATACTTGACCAATAAATTTGAATCTCTATTTTGGAACTATGGTTTGAAATATTTACTTGATTTCAAAGCACTAGTAGTAAATTTAAAGGTTTATTCACTATTTGATTTTTGTATTAAACTATAATATATGTTTTTCCATGATTTGAATATTCATTTTAAACAAGTATGTAAAATTAATTATGAAGATATGAAATTTTATACTTTGATTTGGATATTTAATATAAGATTTGAGTATACTATTAGTTTCAGTTTAATAATCTAGGGTTATACTTATTTTAAAATAATGAGTCTAATAAATTATCGAATTTAAGGAACTTTATTAAAAAAAGGGATTATCCTAATGTTTTGATATGAACTTCTAACATTGTTTAAACTTTGTGGAAAATTATTGCATAATGCTATGAAGATGTTTTAAATATATCTTATATTCTTACTAAGTGAATGAGGTTAATTGTTTTAACTGAATTTTTAGATATATTGAAATATTTTTTTTCTCCTCAAGGGAGAATACCAAAAACTTGTGTAACATTCAATTACATTCTTAATATATATATATATATATATATATATATATATATATCTACATAAAACTCTAAATGTAACGACCCGCTATTTTGCACTATTCGCATCCGCACATGTCGGACTTGAATAATTAAAAATACCGAATTGTTAATTTAAATTTGGCAAAATTGAACATATACAGTAAATAAATAATCACAGATCACAGACACAGAGTAATAAATGCAGCGGAAAGAAAAGATAGTAGTTCATGAAGCTGCTATATACATATTAGAGTAAAATAAGGTACAATAGGAGTCTCGAATACAATAGTCAAATACAATATCAGAATACATCACTGGAATCAACTGAATATCTGAAAGCTGGATAGATAGCTGGATCTCCAAGCGAAGCTCCAACTCCAAAGGTGAGTCTCGAATACTGGTACACTCAGTCTGACCCGAGCGTAAAGCAAAACACAAAACACTCGAGTCAGGATTAACATTCTTATATCAATAAATCCAACTCAAGTGAAATAGTAACTAAAATACAAGTAACTCAAAGGATGTTTGAAACAACCATCCTTTAAGGATCTGTTAAACTATCTACTATGTAGTAGTGTACGATAAGTAGATAATGCCTATCAGTAATATAAAATATCAAAATAGTGTTAAGGCGTTACCATTATCCCCCTTAACACATTTTATATAAGCGTTATAGTCTATACAGCACTGTAAACTCCACCGTGAACTAGTGGGATATCAGGGAGTACTCCATAGGTATAACACAAAACAAATCATAGTGGTCGCGTATATAGGGATACAAGTATGACAAGGCACATGAGGCAATACCCAAGGTAGTGAAACTACCGTTTGCCTGATCCGGACTGGTGAGAACGCATTGACACAGCGATCGCAACACCGCGAAACAACACTCCCAAATCAAGGGTGCACCAATCGATAACAAGTAATGAGTAGTTTTGAAGAAGTGTGTTCGCTCGAGGTGGCTAACCCCATTTGGCCCGGCATGGCTCCTGTTTTAGTCATTTCCAATTTGACACAAGTGTCAAGGCTATCTATCATCGTTCTCTTTCTTCAGTCATCACGTACGTCATTCTAACCACTTCATTTTGGATCACACTCCGCGTATAGTTATTAAAGTGGTTTTCGGTTTAGATAGTGAGTATGTCCCTAACCGATTCCGGTCTCTTTAATAACTTTCGTAATTATTACACCAATTGGTCGTTTATATATTTCATAAACCAAATCAATTACAATTTCAATTAGAATTTGTAAACCAACATTTCATTTCTCTTTCTAAATCAATTTCCATAATTTACGTTTCAAAACTTCCAAATTCATATTTCAAAATCTTATAATTCAATTTCAATTTCTTTTTTTAAAAACAATTCAAGTATTGATTCTAGTTCGTATATAAGTTTCATTCCGAAATTATTTAAATTAATTTAATTTAACATTCAAATAGATTTAAATTCATTAATCGATTTCATTTAATATTTGTTAAGTTAATTTATCATTCAAAACAATTTCTATTTAATTTCCAATTCACTAAATCAATTACTTAAGTTCAACTTCATTATATCAAACTTACAAATTTGAATTAAATTAAATTCGTCAAATCAAGTTCTTTAAATTACAAGTCTTACATTGATTCAATAAATCCCATTTTATTTCTTGTTAAAGAAATTCAATTCCACTTATTCATTTACTTAGTTACCAATTTCAAAACCCAATTAATAAAGAAACTTAATTTCACTTATTCAAGAAGTTCAATTTCACTTATTAAAGCATTCAATTTTATTTAATTATTAAATAATTCAATCTTATTTAATTATTAAATAATTTCAAAACTTAATTATTAAATAATTTCAAACTTAGTTATTAATAGTTCCGAATTTTAAAACAACGTTCTTCCATCAACTACTATGTTAATATTTTGATTCAGATTATTAATTATTAACATTACCTTTCATTAAATTTCAATTTCCAACTTCGTTTCAAAACCATATTATTTATTCAAATAAAATCTTCATTTTATTTTTAAATCAAATTTATTGACCAATCGGTTTTTATTTGGGTATTTATCATTTCAATCCGATTCCATTTCAATTCAAGAATCAAAGCATAGCAAAGGGAACTTGCAGTGTGATAACTGGGATGGTGTCAAGTAAATAAACAAGCAATAACAACAATCAATAACAATACAATAATCAATTCAAATAATCCCGAAATAACCGTATTAATTCACATTGTTGTTTGTGCAAATTAATATAATTATTTCTAGAATCTACACTATCATTTCATGTAGATTAAAGATTATTGCACCAATATTTTATTCGGTTCTTTACTTGGTATCTATTATTCAATTCATACTACAACAATTTATACAACATATATTCAAATGGTTCAAGGTGTAATTAACCATATTACTACGTGTCAGGTAATTAGACATTTAAAGGGGTCATATTATGCAAATGTCATCAAATCAAATTTAACACATATATCAAATCTAACTATCCTACGTCAATTTCAATTTCAAATTATTTATCACTTACAACATTAAAAATTTAACATCCAATATCAACATCAAACAATCAATCATTTATCAACCAAACTGGATTATCATTGTATAAATAATAGATAATGGTGTCAGATGTCACAGGTGAACTGATACAGGTAATAACATATATAATAGTGTAATTAACTAACAGCAACATATTTCAATTGTCGTTTCAATTGAAAACAAATTTAATAAATAAAAGAACATTAATCGTGAGTGATTGCTCACCTTTCGAGGCTAGAGATGAACGAAAATACGATGAGTTACGAATTTAAGGCAATGTGAGATTGGCATGAATTTTGACGCTCAAAGCTGGTAGATAGAATCGATGAAACAAATTGAATCAGTTTTGATATAAACAGAAAATATATACATTATTGTTATATTATATACATAATTATTTGTTTTCAAAAATACTTTCAAAACATATATTTTCAAATCCATATTTAGTTCTAACACATATGAAATAAATTTCTATATAAAAATACTTGAACCAATGTAAAATATATATCTACAATAGTCAACTAGATAATTTGTAAAACTAACATGGGCTCAGATATTATAACAACCGATGACATACTAAACAATATATATATATATATAACTTGAAAAATACTAGGTTTCAAATAATAACTTATATAACTTTACATATAACCAAATCTGATAGATTTTACATACTTCATAAAACACAAACAAAATCTATACATAACAAATATGCAATATGAAGATTTAATGCAGACTATATTTATAACCATATATATAGGTTAGACTATATCAGTTATAAGTATATTTCTTTTATAGAAAAATATATATACATAAAGCAGACTGTTAAACAGTCATATGCGAAACAAATGTATTACAGTATGAATGCAGACCCATACAATGCTTCATTCCAGATCAATATAAAGTAATATATATACAAGGCTTATATATAGTTAGTATCCCAATTATACAACCAATATCTTAACAAAAAATATGTACTAGCAGATGTAAGATATAAACATACGTATGTACACTCATTGGCCTTTCTAAAATCAACCTTCCCATATAAAAAAATCAAAGATCTATACTTGCTTGTATATAAACAGTCATGATAAAACTTCCATAATCTAACATATATTATTATTATTATTTATATGACTGACGTATATATATTAATATACCCAGGCCTATCTATAGTATATGTACAGTTATAAACAAATATATCAATAATATATGTCCATTTAAAAACCCAGACTCGAGTATGCTTGCCTATATACACACGAGCCAACAGTATATATATCTTATATAAAATATATATAATTCGTGTTATATTCCTAAATCTGAAATATAAATTTTATATACAAATCATCCTTTATATATATAACAGGTAAAAGTATATATATACACAACTATATTTATATTCTATATAACTTAAGTAAACTTATATTTTATAAAACTAATATGGACTTTATAACTATATAATTATAATAGATCAGAAAGCTTAAGTACACTATATACGTACGTACATATATATACTCACATATTATATTCCTAATACTAATATAAACTAAACCAATGTATGCAAAATGATAAACAATATATAAATATCAATGCATACAACTTACATATATAATATATTTTTACTTACTTATATAAACAGCAAAATCAAAAATTTACAAACATATACCTTTTAAAGCCCATACGTGTATATATAAAAATATACATGCGCATGCAGTGGCAATGAAATGGAAAGGAAGTGGCGAGTTGAGGTGGCGAACATGGAAGAGTGCTCGAGTGGGGAAGGCTGCGAAGGTGAGAGGAACTTTGGTGCTCTCGGCTACAGGAGAAAAAAAATGGACAAAGCTGTGATGCGCTGGAGAGTGGAGCTGTGTGGCGGGATCTGGGTTGGAGAAAAGTAGATAGAGGCAGTGAATAGTGTGGTTACTGGTTTCACGGCACAGCCTCGACTGGACTTGGGGAAGAAGAGGCGACGAGTAGCTCGGAAAGGTTGGAGGAGGCTTTGGGTGCGGTGGATCCAATGACACATGCAGAGACGAGTAGAAGTGACGTGAATGGGTTTCACGTGGAGGCGGAACCGAAAATGGAAAAATTGAAAAAGAGTTTTGTCTTGAGGAAAGGTAGATGAAACTAAGTTACAGGCAAAAAAATAAAAGAAAAGAGGGAAGATAAAGAGTATGAGAGATGAACCAGCATGCCAAACATTGGAAAAATAAAAAGTAAGGGAATAATAATAGCTGGCTATTAAATTTTTGAAGTGATAAATTCAGGTGGCTATTGGTTTTCACGATATATAAATGAAAGGTCATGGGGCATCAAAAGGTTCAAAAACGGAACCGATACGGAAATCGTTCCGTAAATTTCGCAGTCCCTCGGACTTCGAAATTGACAATTGAATATACTACGGAGGTCAGCACGATGGGACGATCAAAACGGTATACATATATCAGTGGTATGATTGAATTATAAAAAAATCAAATTTTCTACTAGCAGAAAAATCCAGCAAAAACGCAGAAAAATAAGATCGACGGAGCTAAAGAAGTCCGAATTTGGAAAAACGAAAAATGACGTCTTGCTCAGAAGATGATTTACAATTTTTCTATATAAAAATATTTAGGTTCCGAAAACATTTTATTTTCATCAATTTCTAACTGATTAAATTGAAATAAAATTATACATGAAATAAACTTTCTTATTTTCGGATGAAAATTTACCAGTTGCTATGTTTAACTAGACGCATTCCACATATCAAATTTTTACTTCAAAATTTTATCGTTTAAAATATCACAGAATTTTAACTAATTACGTTATTAAAACCGTTAAAATTTATGGGTCGTTACACTAAATCTAAAACTCCAAAAATCTCAACAATCAAAACTCCTTTCCTCCTCTCCTTTAACCCTTCCTCTTACCCCATAGCCGCCGCCCTCTCCACCATCTCCAAGGCCATCTCCTTCCACCTTCCCTCTCCTCTTCTTTCTCCTTTTTCCCTTCTTTTCCCCTTCCTATTTTCCCTCTTTCTTCCCCTTATTTCCATGGCTTCTATATTCCCTTAAACTACTCCAAATCAAATAATTTTGTTTGAAACTATGTATAATTTCAATGGAAAATACTTTGTTGTTGAACCCTTCTTCCCATTCCGAATATTTCCATATCTAAAACTCCATTTTTCAAGTCCTTTCTCGGGTGCAGTTTTGGTCGAAAATACTGAATATTGTATCAATCATATCTCCTTCAGGAATGAACCAAATTATATGATTCTTTTTTTCCAGCCATTTATTTTTCTAGTGGCTTTAACTTTCTTTTAGATCAGTTCTTCAAATCCCTTAATTTGCTATGCCCAAAACGCAGATCTTTGTAAAGTATTTTTGAACTTAGATTTTCAACTCAGAAAACACCTCTGTTTGTTTTGACCATAACTTCCTCAAGACCGAAGCTTTTTGAGTATTTCTTTTTTTCAAAGTGGAGAGAAAAGAATTTGTAACAATGTTCTAATTAGTCAATTTACAGATTCAGTAATATTCTGGTCCGAATATTTTCTTAAAGATGACCTAGTTTCAGGTTTGTCCATAGTTTGGATCTTGGGTTGTTTGGAAGTTGAAAGTAGTTGAAACTTGTTTATTGATTCATGTTCATGTCTAAGCTTTGTTGGATTTTCTTTGCATTTGGATCTTTACTAGAAATCTCCATATTGCTCCATTTTTATCATCACCTTCATAGCCACGAAAGGTGAGCAAACACTCACAACTACTAAATTTTCTTATGCTAGTTAAATTGTATTTATGATGTGATTAGAAATTGATTGGTTGCTGTTTTGTATATTTTGAATTGTCATTCCAGTTAAATCTGACTTTTTTGAATTTAATTGCCATTTGTTTAATATTGAAATTTAAATTGCCAGTTAAATACCTGTTAATGATAACCAGTAAATTGTCGGTAGTTATTGGTTGATTTCAATGATGATTGTGCTGTATGTTCAATTGTTGATATTTGGGTGATTGGATGGATGTTATTGGTTGACATTTTTGATGATTGGATGTTATTTATGTCTATATCTCTGTTATCCCTATGGGTTAAAATGATACATACCCGAACGATTTTATAGATTAGGAGAAAATCGTTATGGGTTAAAATGATAAACCCGAGCGGTTTTCATTGATTTGGAAATTTTGATTTTTGGTACTGGTTGAAATGACATATATACCCATATAATTTCTTGAATTTGGATTTTATTTGGAATTGAATTATCTGATGGGTTTAAGTTAATTCAAACTTTAGATTTGTTTTAATTAGATGATTAAGATTGATATTTCGAATTATTTGAAATCCTTTAAATAATTATATTCAAGTTGTACACTTGATAGGAGATGAAAATCCGGTAACATCTATGAAACCATTGCACTAATATTTCTATTTTACTTATTTTGATCTGAATTACATAAGATTTTTTAGTTCTGACTTGAGTGTTTTGTCTTTTCATTACACTCGGGTCAGTTTGAGCTTGTTCGGTGTATTGAAGACTGTTTTCTAGAGGACGAAGATTCAGTATATTATTACTATTTATTATTCCACCGCATTCTGTGTTCCACTACATTATTTGTTTATTTCTGATGTATGTATAACTATGATTTGAATTGTAAAAGTGTAATCAAATGTTATTTGTAAAACAGCTTCATGAATTGTTTATTTGGCTATTATATTTTGTCGTTCCGCTGCAAGATTCTATGCTATATTTTCCTATATTTCTTCTTATTTACCCCATTAACAATCCTCTTTTTGAATGGTTTGAGTTTGACGTGTGTGGTTTATTTTTGATTAGAACCGTCAAAAAAGGTGGGTCTTTACATCATAAGTAAGTTTAGGACATACCTCATTAGTGTTAGCCATAAAACATACATTTGCTTGTTCCGATTCGCTTTCACTATCATTATCTGAAGAAGAAGACGAATTCGAATCATCCTATGTTACTTGAAAAGATATTTTCTTTTTCTTGAATTTCTCAATTTTTTTCTTTTTATCGTTATTGAGTTGTGGACAGTCCTTCTTCATGTTGCCAAAATTTTCACACTCGTAGCATTTAATCGATGTTTGATTTGAGGAGTTTGGTTTGCCACTATTTTGAAATTTGGTCATCTTCTTGAACTTCTTGAATTTGTTGTAGTTCTTGGCAATAAAGACAATCTCCTCTTCATCTAAGTCTGAATCTTTGTTACTTGCTTGGAATGTTATGTTTTTCTTTTCATGATTTTAATCCTTTTGAGCCTGCAAGTTAGCTCCATACAACATCATATTTCCTTTTAGCTCTTCGACTTTAAGTTGAGAGAGATCATTAGCTTCTTTGATGGCTAAAACTTTACTTTCCCATTCAATTGTCAAAGAGTTTAAAATACGCATGACTAAATCAAAATCTATGAATTTGACTCTAAGTGCTATGAGATCGTGTTGAATGGTTTAAAATCTTGCATACATATCAATAATTGATTCACTTGTTTTCATTTTGAAAGATGAAAATTGGTTTTGTAAAATCGAAATTTTAGTTTGCTTGACTTTATTTGTCTTTTCATGTGTGATTTGTAAAGTGCGCCATATATCATATGCTGTTTTGCAAAGCATGACAAGTGAAAACTCATTTTTGCCAAGTAAGCAAAACAATACATTCATAGCTTTGGCATTGTTAGATGCCTCTGCCTTTTGTGCATCAGTCCATGTGCTAATATATGTGTCAGGTGCTTTATATTTGTTTTGAGTTGCTAGCTATATTTCTAAGCCATTGGCTTCCAAAAAAATTCACATACATGTTGACCAATAAGCATAATTAGGACCAATAAATAGTGGAGGATGAGCAGTTGATTGACCTTCTTGAAATGTGTTTGCCATTTTAATGACTTTTTCAATTACGTGTTACTGTAGAGTGAAATGACCTCACTCTAATACCAATTGAAAGTCTATAGGATCTTTATAAAGAATGCAACTTATATATATATACGTGTGTGATTGTATATTACTAACTATGTTAAGAAGAGAACAACAATTGAATATAAGATAATGAAAATGATCAGATATTTTATAATGGTTCGGACCTCCCGTCCTACATCCAATCCCAAAACTCCCCTTCGGTATTTCCTTTTACCAACTAACCCTCGCTTCACCCAGAGTAATAGGCTAATACAAAAGTATATCTTTGACAATCTTGTGTTCCAAATAACACGGTTTTTTTACTGATAGTATGATATGCTTCGACTTAGATGGACTTGGGGAATCCAGGAATGGATTCGACCGATAAACCCTAATATACTTGGGTGAATTCAAAAATGGATTCGAACCGATATGGTTGTTCGGACTTAAACCAGGGTAGATGGTTCTTTAGTTTACCCAATGGAGGGGCTTTCAATCCTGTGATCTGTTGTTTATTGATCTTCCGGGAAGGAAGTGCATCAATTGTGTAAATCATTGAATCAGTAGTTACCACTGAAGCAGGGGTCGATGGTCCCTTGTTTATGAAATGGCTATGATATATTTCTGGAATCCGAAAGGTGGAAGTATCTTCTGGAAAGTTTTTTGTCCATTGCGTAAACACTGGATCAGTAGCGAGCCACTGCTATCGTAACATCATCATTTGACATCAGATTTTGAGTGGTACTTCTCATACCTGTTTTTAAGTATTTTAACTGGGTGTTGAAACAGGTCTACTAAGTACTTAGAGATTTCTAGTCTTACGCCTTATCAACGTATGACCAGAGTCTATAAGAATGAGGATAAACCCGTTAAAACATTGAGTTATATAAGTATTTTGATAAAGTATTATATAAAAGATATTTTGGTCTTTTTCCGTTTCTAATTACTTTAAAATGTTTAAAATATTGTTTATTTATGTACAACATAGTTTAGTAGTAAATTATTAGTGTTGTAAATATTGTGAGAAGTTATTAATTAAATAAATCATATTTAAAGTTAATGATTATTGATTTATTAATGATGTTTAAAAGTATTTTGAGATATAAAACTAATAAAATTTATAAATAATGGATTTAAGGTTTTCTATAACTTCTTTTTAAATATAAGTAATGATGTAAATAATTGTTTTCAAATAGTTTACATATATTTATAAAGATGTTATTTAAAAAAAATTATGTTGTATTTATAAATGAAGTAAGAAATTTTACAAATGAAATTTTTCCTATATAGTATTAAAGTATTAAAGATGATTGATTTGCAAATGAAGTTTTTAAATGAATATTTCAAGTAAACTTTATATAAGTTTCTTTGAATGTATAATATAAAGATATTATATAAATGGAAAAAAATGATTTGCAAAGTTTTATTTATAGTAATATACTTGACCAATAAATTTGAATCTCTATTTTGGAACTAAGGTTTGAAATATTTACTCTATTTACTCTATTTTGAAACACTAGTAGTAAATTTATAGGTTTATTCACTATTTGAATTTTTGTATTAAACCATAATGTGACAACCCGCAAACCCGTACCCCTTGAATTGACATTAATCTCCATCAAATAAACTCAAGAAGAACGAAAATACGAACCATTAGGGTTAAAGGAGAAGAGGTAGAAGAAGAAAATAGAAAACAACAACATCAGAACCTCACATCGCAGCGGAATAAAATATAATAAATAACAACTGATCTTTACACAAAAGAAACTATATCTGTTTATACATCTCATCATCAGAGTACAACACAATCAATAATACATCACTTGACAGTTATATTAACTTGTCCCATAACAGAATACATAGTATACACAACACACACAACACAGCGGAAAATACATCATATACGTGTGATACGTCTCGCCATCCAGCTCGTCTCCTGAGCTCCACAGCACCATATCCTGTATCCTAAAATACTCGGTCTGACCCGAGCATTATAATAAAATAACACCCGAGTCAGTCTGGAAAACCAGCGTGAGAAAACACACTCAATTGGATTATTAAAGTTTCCAAACCCTTTGAAATCAAAAGCATCTCGTAAGACCACGCCACAAATAAACATGTCGGGTTTTTACCTTACGATAGCCAAAACACTTTCTTATCAAAATCCTCTGATATTATAGTAGTGTCTATATACAAATACTTATTCAAATAGCTGAAATTGTTACATCTATTAAATTCCAGCATACTAGCCACAATCGTGGGTAATACAAACAAAAACCATAAAAGGCACGTAGGGAGAATGGATTTCCATCAATGACTAGGCACTGGGGTACCACCTGTCACAGTACGTGGCCTAGATCACAGTACCGAGAAGTACGCCCGCTCCCCTGCAACACAAGACCGGAACCATCCCTTACTGAATAATTCCAAGTAAAATCACCCCACAGTTGTGATCAGCAACCGCACCACTAAGCTGAAATAAAGGGACATCTAGACAGGGATGACCTTACTCTCAAATGGGGGCTACCCACGAAGCCTTGCTGCATATCCCCTGATTTTCAGTCATTCCCATTTGATGAGGCTTGAGGCTAAGCGTTACCTTTTTAGGACATATCCCTTAGAATGCTCATCATCTGCTGACGATGTTCCGAAAGCATTCATCCATTCAAGTCCGTTCCGGGTTCGAACGGAACCGAAGGCACTACTCCATCTTCGATTTCAAACTCGTTTTCCCCACGAAAACGTACAAACCGGATCGAAGTGGTTTTCGAGAAATAAATCTCGATCCCGGTCTCTTCGAAACGATCAGCGCATTGGCCAATATTGATAGTCGGTTATTTAACTATCAATTAACATTCACAACATCCATCAAACAATAAATAATTCTCCAAATTATTTATTTACCTTACAAATATCTTCGCAAGATATATTTTCATTTTTCAACACTTTTGAAAACAGTTTCAAACCATACTCCTCTTATGGAATAAATTCCCAAATATTTATTACCATTGGAACACCAAGTACAAAACTTTAGATTTTTAAAATAATTTTAAAACACTTTATAATACAATATACTTCTAAAATGTTTTAAATTAAAAACTACTTTAATACTTTGTTCAAAGATATATACTTTAAGAATATTTTAAATAAAGCTACTTTATAAAATATAAAACTACATTTTTTATCTTTTTAAACATAATACCAAGTCACCTTTATATAATTAGTACTAAAATAATATTGAAAAATTCTTACTTTAAAATTTAAACATTTAAAAATAATAGATTTTCCAAAACATACTTTTAAAACAACTTTGAAACTTTAACTTATACTTAAGAATTTGCTTTGAAAACGTACTTGGCTATCCAGGGAAATATACTTCTCTTTCACATCTTTAAAAATAAATCACTATTCACTTTTAATCACATTTATCCATTCCTTTATTAATTTCCCACCTGGATTTACACTTCCAAATATCCACTGATATATTACTTCACTTTATAAACCCTATTTATAAATTTCGTAGTCTTAACTTCCCTTTAAAATCCCACTTTTATACACTTAAATCAATTTCAAATTGATTTCCAAATTTCTCCATTTTGAAATAAATTCCTTTACTTACTCAATTTATTCGAAACCCATTAACTTTATATTTTATTTCTTACTTATGATTTAAAATCTTTTAATCGATAATACCAATTTCATACTTCCCAAATTCTCTTTTTATTCTTCCCAATATATTCAAACCTTGAATTTTAAATTAAATTCTACATTCCTTTGGATAAGAACACTTGAGTTTAAAATTTTATTCATTTCCACTTATTCACAAATCTCATTCCGCATACTTGGAATTTTCTATTTGAATCTAAAAACAACTTTTATCTTTTTTCAATCCATTCCTTTAATTTATCCAAATTTTCAATAATTATTTTTCTTAAAAATTATCTCTTTTATTTTCTTTTCAAAAATATAACCATATATTTTTGATAATTCAGTATTCCCAAATATTCCCAATCAAACATAACATTCAATATTTCCAATCATCAACATAATCTATCACGGATTATCACATAACCAAATATCACAGAATATTAAACAATCTAAATAATTTTGAGGAATCCAGTTGGATCCCTCCAACCTGTTTCCTTACATCCACAGATGTTAGTACAATACCAATTCCACTTCGAGGTGGAATATCGCGGTATATGGGTTTAAATAATATCATCCGCTATTATGCGGCGCATAGGGTCTCATCTGCTATATAATGCGGGAATATCAACAACTCCAATATATATATATATATATATACTATATAATATAGCACATTCAATCAAATCCAAACATTCAACCAATTATTTAAATTTAACCATTTAAATTTAAATAGAAATCCAGAAGAGTGAGATTAACTCACCATTGATTTTTGATTTGCAGTCCACTACCGTCTCGACTTGTTTCCATGACTTTTGACCTTGTATAAACAATTATATGATTTATTAATATTCGAAGTAAATCGAACTATCAATTTCCATTTAACAAATTTGATTAACTAATAAATTAAATTTTAAAAAAAATATTAAATTTTAAACTAACTTTCCTTTAAAAACCTTTTAGTAATTAAAATCATTAAATAGGTTAACTAACAAATTAATCACCATAATCCATTTAAAATGAACTAGTAAGTTAATATTGTGTTTATGTATATTTATTTATATTTTTCATTTTGAAATTACATATATATTTATATTTTCTTTTCTGTAGATAAACAAAACAAGATTTTCTTTACTGTAAATTTACACATGTTCATATACATCTTTGATTTGAAATATAACTGGCATATATGCTTTACTGTAAAAATTATTAAAACAGATTTTTTTTATCTTACTGTAAATACATATTCAAATAAAAAATTAATTTAAAGAACATATACCTCAGCCTACCCCTACTGCCATGGCTCCAAAACGAACATGAACTCGCCGAGCTCACGCGAATCGCACGCGAGTACTTCCCTTTCCTTGCCAGTGCCTTCGAGTCCACCTTCCAGTCACGCCCCTTCAAGATACACACCAAATCCTCCAACGCTCGACATCATCGTCGCCTCACCATCGTTCAAAATCGCAGTTGCCTCAAGTCGCGCCGCTCGAGAAAATCTGGCCTCCGCCCCCACGTCACAACCCCTGCTGCCAATCCCTCACCCATCGCGCACACGAGATGACGCGCCTTTTCCCCCATGCCGAGATCGAAGTCGCCGTGCTCGAGAAGATGTGAGCGTGATTCGACGAGATTGGTTCGCGAAATTAAGTTGAAAAGAGCGGCCATTATTTCTATTTTATTACTGAAGCTCGATTCTCACATTTGAAGAAAAGGTCGGCCATTATATTTTTTCTTCTTTGATTTTAAAAAATCTATTTTGCGTGTGATTATAAAAAGAAATGGGGAGATAGGAGAAGACGTTGGCTTGCGGAGAAAGGATGCAGTGAAGGCAAAAAGTTGATGTAGAAAGGAAACAGACTGGGGAAAGAATCTCTGCTTGTTGACTTAGGTTATATAAATATATTTTTAATTAAATTCAAATTGAAATTGTCTCGATAAATGCAACACGAAAATTTGATCTCCTATCGAGGCATGCCGCTAGGCGTTTATAAGGTTATACCCCTATCTCGAATGCCATGGAAAAGGTTTCGAGTCCAAATTCGATCGTATGGAGAAGATAGCTTTTTGAACCTAGTTATTATATAGAATTTTCGATATAGATTCAGTGCATTTATATATCGTACTCTCACACAACAACTCCAATCACTACGAAAATTGAAATCCGATAATAATACAATATTACGGATCCAATGGTACTGGTTTCGTCGAAATCCGAGACTGTGCCTCGGAAGGCTATTTTTAAATATCGATTTAAACGATATGTTTTCAAAACTGAACAAAACATCTTTAAATTCAATTTTAAAAGTTCTATCACTTTCAGTATTATTAATATGAATTTTCCAAGCCTTCAAACTATTTTTAACAGGCTTAAAAATCAAGATTCAATATTTTAATTACCCAAATAAACAGTGATATTTGAAATTCAAGTTAGAAATTTACTTCTAAATATTTAAATTCAATTAAATATTCCAATTTCAAATGTCCAAAATTCCGGGTCGTCACATTCCTCCCCCCTTAAAAGAATTTCATCCCCGAAATTACTAGTTAGGAAGAATGATCCGTTACCCGTTACTATTTTTCCTAAACAGTTTTTTTTAACACTTCCCAAAACCATCTTTTATTAAAGACACACTATCAATTCTACTAACTTTCCAAACTCTTCCATAGTTCACAAACAACATTACTTATTTAACCATACAATTTATGATTCAAATTCAAATTATCAAAATTTTCTAACTCCTTAAAATTTTGAAAAATTTCGCCAGCGTCTCCTTTGCGCGGCTAGCTCGGTACAACTACAAAATGCCTCTATGGGCCCCAAAATTTCCAAAGAAATCAAAACGCCAAGCGGCTAGATCAAAAACCCATCAAATTTCATATAAAATTTAAATACATACCTTTTGTTGCAATTCAATTTATCTTCTGCAATCAAAAATCCCAAATTTCCTTTTTTTTGTTTTTACACCTGTATATCCCACTTAACAATAATATCCAATCACAGTTCCAAAATCAGTTTATTGTCTTCTTTACAAAATTTCAATATCTATTTTACTTAAGCCCGTACGATGCACAAATATCATCGGTACGCAATACCAAATCTGATCGCTCACTCAATCACACAATTTCATTTCCGAACTAGTATCGTCCACCCGACATCCTAGTGTGGACTCAGATCTGGTTCCTTGATTAGAAACCGTCATTCTCCTTGCATAGCCACAAACTATGATAGAGAACATCCAGAATCAATCAAAATCCATATCCAGGGTTCGCCGTCGAAAATCGAGTGAAAAATCCTAACTCGGATCGGTATAACTACCTCAAAATTCTGTGCTCGAATCTAGATCAAATCACTATGCGAATAAAATAATATACGTACATCCTACGTATTTATATCCATTGATTATTAACTATATCAATTTTCTTTTTATTCACATTTATTTGATTTCTATTCACTCTCCACAATTATCCCATTTCACATTTTACTTAATCTTCAAGGATTAACTCAGTATATCCCAATACCAAATTTACTTAAGAATTTCACCATTCATTTCTTAAGTTCAATATCCATATTTTATATATATTCCTTATATTTATTTTTACTTCACTACTGAAGTTATATTCAAATTGAATTCCAATTCCATATAAATTTCAATTTGCTTCAATTTACTACTTCATTTCAAATATAAATACTTTTTCCCAATTTCCATTCAGATTTTCATTTCCAATTTTTCTTGAATTCAATTTGCCTTCGCACTCTGGATATTGAATTTATATCCACCTTACTTTACTTACAAAATTTTAAATCATTTGTCGTTAGTGAAAATTTCCAAAATTTTCTAACTCCCAAAATTTTCGGAAAATTTTGGCAGAGTCCCCTTTGTACGAGGGAGTTTTTGCAATTTAACAAGAGATTTAAATATATATACATCGACCCACATGGTCGGAAAAACAAAAACAGTTCATATTTCCTATTTTTATTTGCATAGGCGTACCTTATTTAGCATTTTTAAGCAAAGCGGTTATTATTTTAGCATTTAGCATGACCCAACCCAGCCAAACGGCTTCCCTAAACCTGTACTTACTCAATTCAAATAAGTAAGTGACAAATATATGCAATTAATTAACATTTCACTTACTTTCAATAGCTAAACACATGCATTTCATAAGCAACAAGCACTAAACACTTCCATAAGAAAATTATATGATTTCCAAAACTAATTCAATTGCTTTCAACAAATTCATATGCCATTGCATTAAATTTTAATGGTTTACAATTTAATTTCTTACACTCAAGTTATTTTTAATCCAAACAAGCTCATATTCAATTCAATTGATTTCAAAAATCAATTTTATTTCACTTCTATCAATTTATAGAATTTTATTTACTTTCGTTTGCGTCAAACGACAATTATTCTCATGCAAATTGACAGTATTCATTTCCAACTCCATTACTAACTCACAATTCAACTTTCATTTAACCAATTCAAATTCCATTTCCATATTTCATTTTCTAATTAATTATTGATTAGTTTATTCCAATTTTACACCCAATATTTGATTTTTATTTCAATTCAATTTTATTTAACTTAACTCTAGTTAAATTTAACATCATACTATTCTTTTGACTTTACCCAATTTATTTGAATTTTATTAAGTAAGAACTTAATTTCATTTAATGTATCCACCACATGATACAATTCCATAAGCATTTTAAATTATCTTCCAAAGTTTAAGCAACATTTCAAAATCAACCTTTGAAATCAATTATATCCAAAATCCTTTGCATTCCTAAAATCAAACCCAACTTTTGCAAACAATTTCAAATTTAAAACAATTCGGTAGCAATTCCTCTCCTAGAAACTCGAAAATGAACATCGATGATGTTGCAGTCATCACCGAAGTTATTTTCCAGCGACCGAAAGGGAGTTAAATGCTTTTATCTCTTTTAAAAACATTTTCCAACTACTTTAAATTCCAAATCTCATATCCAACCCAAAAATGCTTCCGAATAATATTACTATTAATTTCCCAAAACCTTCGAAAATCATTTCCAAACTCAAAGGAATTAAATTTCCAAATTCCTTTCAATTCATATTCAAATATTACTTTGGAATTTTTATTCCATTTCCAATTACAAACCATGTTTATAGTCCACATTTACAAATTTTATTTGTATACGAATTTATTTCTTAAATTTAGTTATGATTTCATTTTCTATATCCAACTTCCACTTAACAATGATAATGATTTAATATAATCATCTTCTAACAACCAAGCAACCATATATAGCTATAATAATTTACGGAAAATTATTTCCTTATATACAAAAACAATTTGGGTAAAATTATTTCATTTACCCTATTTTAAAACAAAACTGTGTCGAATTATCTTGTTTAAGAGTTTAGAAACCCCTATCGATATAGTTGTTCCTGAAAGTGTACGTGTAGTACTAAGGATCGTGTAATATGGTATATAAATGCGGAAACTGATAATAGTAGTAAAGTAAAAAATTAGAGTAAGCATACCAGGAATTTTTATACTAGTTCGAACTTCCCGTTCTACGTCCAGTCCCAGAATATCCTCTGGATTTAAACTAAACCCCTGACTTAACCCGGAGGAATAGGTATACGACACCTGAGCAGCCGAACAGGAATTTTTCCGCCTCAACAGCCGAAGAGGACTTCAACTTAATACAAATAGTTTGTTGACGGATGTGTTCTGAATAACACTGATTGTCTTCTGATAGTACAACTTTCCTATAATCAAATCCTCAAGAGTATATATGTGTGTGAAGATTTAGAAGGAAGATAATCACATAGAATCGAAGTATATGAATTAATTCAAGGATTCTAGTGATATTGAATAAGAATGAATGCTTTTATTTGCAGAAATAAATAGAGAATAGAATTCAGAATTATAAACAAGAATCGATGATTGTAGAAGTGAATTGAACATGTTTATATAGTTGTAGAATGGGTACAATCTTTCATGAAGAGTTTCAATCAAGGGTTGTGTCCGTATCTCTTGGATTAAAGGACATTCCTCTTCATGAACAATTGCACCTCTTCAGAAAACTAGCCGTTATGTTCTGGTCGGTTGATCGAGAAACCTGGGCCGGTCAGCTGAGTTTACAGACGTGAATAAAACAGTGCATATCTGTGCACTTGACACAGAGTCGGTCGGCCGAAGTTCCTGGTCGGTCGGCCGACCTGCTGTTAATTGCACAGTGCACACTTATTTTTGTATAAATCAATTTGTGTGTGTGTGTGTGACTACTTGAGGAATGATTTTAACAATATTCTAAGACTCAATAAAATAAAATATTCATACTAATATCTGGATTGTAGTCTTGTCTCTTTTGTAGTGCACAATATACGGTTATTCTCCTTTTTGTCGCTTTCATATAGTATTCTCGTCGTATGATATTGAAGCTTGTGTCATGAATCAAAACTCATGAATCAACATTCTCCCCCTTTTTGATTGATGACAATACTTATGTGATGAAATAGTATTATAATTCTCCCCCTGAATATATGGCGACTTTTCTGCAAAGAATTTGTTAGTTTTCATATATTTCTCCCCCTTTGTCATCGACAAAAAGGAATACTTACTAGATGTAAAGTAAAAAATATGGAACATGTAACACAAGTAAGAAAAATCAAGTTTTAAATATTACATAGTTAAACAAGATAGGAATATTTTCATAGTTACACAACATCTAACAATAGATATATTGTTCATAAATAATACTTGAAATTAAATTGTAAAAAATATGATCACTCTTCATCATCATCGGAATCCCAAAATTTTGGACGAATATTTTCATCCAGAGGAGCCGATTCCTTACCGCGTCTTTGAGTGTGAGGAACGTGAGTTGCCGATGTGCTGGAACTTGTGTTATCTGAAGAAGACCAAGAGAAATTTGGCGCTGGTCTTTTTCCGAGAGCAACAAAAGAGGCACCGGCTTTGGAAGTACATGATAAGGCATCCCATAAATTTATGAAGAAGCCTTTGATTTTCTTGAAACGCCCATTAATTTTTCGTAGTCGGGCATCCAAAGCTAGTTGATTCGAGCCAAAATATCAATGGCCGCCTCCGTACTAGTACCGAGAGTTGGTCTTTGAATTGAGTATTGGCGAGTTACACGTTCCGTAGCATGAGTTGATGGTTGTGGTGTGGAGAAGCTACGACGTAGTTGTTCGCTAGGAGTAGTACGCCATTGGTTAAATGTTATGAATCTAGGAGGTGCATCGGGCAACTTCATTAGTTTTATGGTCCTTGAATCAAAAGAACGAACTTTGGATGTTTCGGACTCCGGAGCATGGGTGACGAAGCTATTGATCAACATCATTATGTATTCTCCATAATAAATATGGAGTATTTTTCCTTGGTTGAAAGAGAGAAATTCATCCATAAGAAGTTGTGCCCAATTTACTCGTATATTTCCGCAAATAGCATACAATGCTTTGAAGTTTTCGGGATATACTAAGTGATATGAACCACCTCTAGGAATTAGAGATTTCATCATGAATCGATGAAAGAGTCTAGCTTTAGGTCGAAGGGATGAAGTTTATCTTAAATCAGTAGCGTCATCTTCAAAAATAGATGGCTTATCCAGTCACGAGTTGATATATTACAATCTACATCGTGTAACGAAATTCCACCCGGTCGGGCATTTAAAATATGGTTAGTTCGATCAATGGAGAGGAAAATTGAAGTACCATAAACCGATGTCCAAACACAATTATCAGTGTTTCTTGGTGGATTGACGAGATTAAGGTTTGCTAGAAATAATTTGACCATAATATGATTGATTTTCAAGTTATTTTTTCTATGGTCAAGGAATGTATCAATTTCACTCTCAATAGCGGCATTTTCAATACCGTAAGAAGTGAAACCAGGGGAGCTTACAAATGATTCTTCAAAGATTTTTGCGTCTTGAAGTTGTATCCATCTTTGAAGAGCTATATCATTGACTAGCCATGAAGCAATTTGAGTATCCACTGGAGTAGATGAAGATGAAGCATTGGTAGTCTTTGATTTCCTCTTGGGAGCCATTGTTTTGAAAGAAAAGTAACAAAATTTGAGAAGTTGTAATGGGGGCTAGGGTAAAAAACTGTAATTGGGAAAGTAAGAGTGAAGAGGTAAGTTGAAAAAGTGAATGGATGGGTTGTTTAAAAAGGAATATAAACAGCAGATTTATACGTTCGGTCGACCGGTAGTCTGGGTTGGCTGACCGATCTGATAATCTGAAAGTTGCTGAAACTCTCGGGAAGGGTTTGGCTGACCGAGTCAGGGTCTTCGGTCGACCGACCCTGTTGGAAATGTACAGTTGAAATTCTCGGGAAGGGTTCGGTTGACCGATTCAGGGTCTTCGGTCGACCGACCCTGTTAGAAATGCATTTATTGCAGTTTTATAAAAAATTATAGAAATATATTTTATTATCAATGCACTATATTTATACATATTATGGAAAAAAAGAAACAACAACATATATATATATATATATAAAATGTTTAGCCACCGTTCGTTAAAATCTACGTTCCCATGAGTTTGGAGACGGAACATCTTCTATAGGTGACCATCTTGGAGCTATTGGAGTTTGAAGGTGATGAAGGTCTATAAGAAGGTTCAACAACATCATCCTTCTTTGATGAACAAACTTTCATGGCAATCTTTTCAAGAAAACTTAAACGTCCTGCCGTGACTTTTTGTTCATAGTAGAGTTCCCGTTGCATATCCATTTGTTGTTATTGGTAGTGATGTATTTCATCAATTTTTTGTTTAGTTGATGGAGATATTACCATTGTATTCTTCCCTTTTTTCTTTTCCGGTGTATAGCCTGTATGGGAGTCTTCCCATGGTTTCCATCCATGTCAGGGGTCTTTATCCGGAGAAGAGAAGTCAAGGATACGTTTAGGCATGGGAAAAGTAGGATAGGGGCCATTTTCAGGAATGCAGTCGGAAACATCATCGTCTGGAGATGTGTATGATAGATGGGAGTTTTCGGAATTATAGTAGTCGTTGTTTGAAGACATTTTCAAGTTTTGATTAATTCAATTCAGTTAATCTCTAAATCTCAATCATGGTAGTATTTATAGATTCAAAAGGATGCAGATGAAGAGTTATTACTATTAGATAAGTTCTATTCATTTTAATGGATGCAACCTTTCGATTAAGAGGTAATTTCTTTTTGTTCAGTAGAAGTGTCTATTTAGAAATATGCAGTTTTTTAGATGACAGGCGTCTGCGGTAAACCCTCAGACGTGTGTGGCTTTAGAAATTTATTATCTCGAGTATTTCCTCAGATGTCTATGGTTTTACCTTAGACGTCTGTGGTTAGTAAATGCAGTTTTCTACTATATTGTGAAGTTTTTAATTTTGGTTTATGATCATATGTGCATATATACTGAAGGAGACCTTAACAACATTTTATCTAGGACTCTTTTATAGTAGAATAACCTTACCAACTATAGTATGGTCGATAAATCTTCGTTTGTCTTCGAGTCTCAATATCTTCAAGCATGAGGTCTTCTTGTAGTATATACCTATAATCATGATAAAATGTGTATATATATGTATATGATTGTATAGTTGTTGTCATTGAAACATAAACTGGAGGTTCCAACACATCATACTTTAATCAAATACGGTCATATATTTTCATATGTTAAGAATTTAGGCTACAATAATTTTGAAAATGAAAAAATATATTTTTATATTTGTTATTATTATTTAAATATCACTTAGTCAATTTATTACAGAAATCAATTATATTAGTACAAATATACTATGAAAATTCTGTTTTATGTTTTATATAATAAAATTAGCAGAAAATATACT
Organism: Allium fistulosum; assembly: GCA_030737815.1. Lineage (NCBI taxonomy): Eukaryota > Viridiplantae > Streptophyta > Magnoliopsida > Asparagales > Amaryllidaceae > Allium > Allium fistulosum. The sequence continues at coordinate 336,248,367 of CM060906.1, forward strand.
CTCGGCACAAATAAAATAAAATCAAAGTTTCTTATTTTTAAATTTGTTTTAAATAAAAGCTAAAATAGAAAAATCACTTTTGAAATTATTTTAAATTAAAAATTGTGTAATCGAAACATAAAATATCATTTAGGATTTAATAAAAATTCAAAATTCATGATAAATTTCAAAATTAATTTTTATTAATATTTTCGAACAGATATTTAAAAAAATTATATTTAAAAAAATTATATATATAAAGGGCTATGCGCAAGATCTGGTCATTTATGTTTATCAAAATATTTTGTGTATTTTATTAACATTAATATATGTAGATATAAAATTTTATTATGTGTATATTTATATATAAATAATTAATATAAATACACATATTAATTTTTTTTAGTATATTTGCATATATTACTTTTGACTTTATAATTTTTTTCGAATATTTTATAAATGATTTGACTATATCTAAATAAGTCTATTACACACACACACAATGTTTATATTTTATGAATAATTTCGTATAAGTATATAGGTATACACACACATACATACATATATGTATGTATGTGTGTGTGTATGCGTGTGTGTATTTATAACATTATATATATAAATGAAAGTATATAAACATACATTTGGACAATACAATTGTATATTGGATGAGCTAATGTAACAACCCGCATATTTGACGATTATGTATTTGAATATCTTATTTAAATATTTTAATCGTTAATCGGATCTTAGTCCGAAAAGCTACTTTTTGCATATGGTCAAATTAGGACTCGAAACCACCTCCATTGAGTTCAAAATGATGTTTGCGATCTTTTTGAGTATAAACTTTGATATGTTTGGAGTTAGTGGAATTTTCGCCACTTTTTCGCTTATGGCTTTGGTTTGGGCTGAACCCTTTTTGTCATTTACTAACTCAGCCCAACCCCCTCTTCTCTTCATAACTTCATTTTCTATTTGCTTAAACATTCAAGCTTCATCAAAAATGGAGGAGGGAATGGGAAATTAAAACTCCAAAGCCTTAGTCTTCATTGCTAATCCAACATCTACTCCAAATTCAAGTGAAGACATTGATTCAAGCATGAGATTGTTCTTGCTTTGCTTTCAAGCTTCATCTCCATCAATTTCCGTGAAAAGGTGAGATTTTTATCTCACATTCTTGTCTATGACTATCTATGATTGTTGGGTATGAATCCCTATCACTATTATATGTGCATTTGCTTTTGGTGTGGATTGAATTGGTGGAAAACCCAAAATTTTCGAGTTGTTAGCATTTTCCTGCACTTAGGTCGTTCTGCCTTGCTAGCTCGCTCGTGTGGAAAAGTCTCTGCCTGCATATAGCTCGTTTAGGGCTTAGGTCGTTCGCCCCTTAGCTCCTTTATCCCTTAAGTCGCTCGGCGATCTAAACAACACTAGGTCGCGATCGATTAGGTCGCTCTGTCTTCCTTCGCTAGGTCGTTTCCTAGCTCGCGATCGATTAGGTCGTTCTTTCATTTAGGTCGCTTGACCATTGAAGCATTTCGAGACCAGTTAGGTCGTTACGTTCTAGGTCGCGCCATCACCTAACTCGCTTCCTTTAGGTCGCTCGACCCGTTTTACCACTAGGTCGTTAACACTCTAGGTCGCGCCATTAAGTCACGCCTTCTCCTAGGTCGCTCGCACCACTTAGCTCGTTCCACATTAGGTCGGCCTCTGCTAGGTCGCGCCCCTGTTTGGTCGTGCCACTTATAGGTCGCGCCAATCCCTGCTTTAGGTGGCTCGTCCTGCTTACTCCTTAGGTCGCGCCTCTATATGCCATTGCTCCTTTGGTCTTTGCACTCTTGCTCGGCTATGTTCGTTCACACGGGCATTCCTACTTTGATGGTTTTGGAATTGATTTCTTTGGACTTTACTCACGTCTTAAAATGTGAATTTTTGTGATTTGATTTGTTTCAACAATCGTTTTGTGGTTTGTCACTTTAAAAATATGAAGGTTTTAATACTAGTAGTAAATATCAAAACCCCTTTCTTCCAAATGATTTCAACACTATTTTAATTATAAAGTTGGTTTTCTCAAAACCGTTTTCTAATCTACTAGTATATACTAACCTTTACTTCACTCGTACGAGAAATCTAATTAAACGACTTAGTAAAACGAGTGGTATGAAACGCTTGCGTTTACTTCGCCGGTCAATTCTTGGACTTGTTCGATTGAACCTTTTGTGACAATTTTCTAGTGAAGATCTACAGTTTGTTCGTAAATATTTAAGTTAAGCTAGTGGTTATGGGACATGAAGCTAAACTCATATATTTACTAACTTAGTGTAATTGACACTTTCTTGATGATCATGACGATCATTTTTGAGATTTAGACTAGCAATTATGCGATGTCTCTTTGTCTACGAGGGAGACTAAACCCCGTTTGTGTGATGTTTCTACATCACATATGTGGGGTAGCGCCCCATGGTCTTCGGGCCATTCTTGTGGAGCTTCTGCTCAAAATTAATGGTTAGCTACCATGAGATAGCGTCTCGTTTTGTGTTACACGTGTTGGTGAGTTTTCATACTCCCGTTTTGTGATAGGCCTCCCCCTTCTTGTGATTTATGGATTTCTTGAGATGATTTCTAGAATTTTGTGCTTCACCAATTTTCGTGATTTCCATTGATAAGTTTTATCAATTTTTGTGCATTGGTGAATTTGTGTGTCATTGTCTTGTTATGAATACAAGCTTAGGGTATGATACCCTATTTTATCTTTGAGAAGATTCTTGTGATATAGATTAATCTCATGTTGATTTTCAATTACATACTTATAGTAGTATGCCATTATGGTCATTACATGTTTATGCCATATCTTTTATTCTATATCATGTCATCTGATATTTATAGCTAGACTGATCCGTTTATTATTTTCTTATGAAATAATACTCGGGTCAGACCGAGATGTTACAGATGCTTCTGCTTGACTTCTCTTCTGGGATTACTCTGACTTTTGGCTAACTACTTAGATTAGTAGTTTTTGTTGTACACATTTGAGATATAGACTCGATGATGTATACCTATTTTTTTGTGTAGCTTGTAGATATTCTTTTGTATTATCGTGGATCTTTCAGACCACTACTCTGATGTACACTTTCATGTGTTATATATATATTCATATCTTTTTCCACCTTTGTGATATGGATGTCTGTGACTGATTTGTGTTATGTTTATTTCTATATTTGTTTCTGATGATTATAGATAGCCACCGTGTGATAGCTTTGAGTTTGTATCGGTATGTCAGATTTCCCCCTTAAATGAAATGCATGCTACACTATCTGACATATCGATGCTCGCACAAAGAAATTCCATGGAGGGTCGCTCCTCCACAGTCTTATTCTCCGTGCTAGTCGACAGCATTACGCAGTAGTGTTCTTGGCTAGCATGGGTATAGAGGTGGGGCGTCACAGCTAATGTGTCTGTTTCGATGTAAATCCCAGCATCTGTACACAGGCATGTTATACCTTACACGGATTGATATGTTACACATGCATACGCTTATATATGTGTATAGGAAACACATATGTATATATAATATAATATGTAACGACCCGGATTTTTCTGTCGTTGATTGTGAATATTTAAAAGGTTTTAAATATTGAATTTGAACTATGGACTGATTTTGAATATGAAGAATTGGGTTTATTTATGGATTCAGAATTTAAAAATTAGTGATTTATTGGATAATTTAATTATTGAATTTTATAATTGAATATTGGTTAAATTATTGTATCTTGAGTTTTAAGCCCGTTAAAAATAATTTAAAGGCTTGTAAAATTTATGTTAATAATAATGAAGATGGTAAAAGTTTTAAAATATATCGTTTAAATTGACATTTAAAAATAGCCTTCTGAGGCACAGACTCGGATTTCGATGAAACCAGTTCCATTGGATCCATAATATTGTATTATTATCGGATCTCAAATTTCGTAGTTGTCGGAGTTATCGTGTCGCCGTATGGGGTGTAAACACGCTGAAATCTCTATCGGAAATTTAATATAATAACTGGGTCCAAAAAGCTAACTTCTCCATACGATCAAATTAGGACTCGAAACCTTTTCCATTGCGTTCGGAATAGGGGTATAACATTATGAACGCTTAGCGGCATACCTCGGTAGGATGTCAAGATTTTAAGCTACGAATTCAAGACGATTTAAATTTAAATATATATATATATATATATATATATATATATATATATATATATATATATTTCAATAGCACATAATAACTTTTTCCATTCTCTTCAAATCACTGTGACAAGTCACTGTAGCAAAGAAATTTCTTCACGCAAAATTTCAAATCACGTCCCCCTCTATATTTTCACAGCCGAACATTTCAAAATCAAAACTTTATAAATTAAAAGCCTAACTGTTCGAAATCGAGAGCCTCTTATATTTATTTCCAGTTCAATTCATTTGAAATCAAAATCTTCTCATTTAATCAAAAAAATAAAAATAATGGAAGCGCGCCTGTAACATCGGGACCCTCTTTTCATTTTCAAATCAAGCCACCGTTCATCGAAGAAGGAAAGGGAGAAGTCGATGTCCAGTCGAAGGCGCGATGGGGGTCATGGCATTCGCTAGAACGCGCGTGGGTGCGAGGTTGGGTAGCAACTTGAGGCACGAGTCGATCTTGTGGGTATTTTCACGCACGACGGAGGCAATTTAGGATTTTGAGATGGAGCTGCTTGCAAGCATGCACGTGGGGGAGGAAGACTCATCGTTTGGGGGAAGCTCGCGTTATGGGGTTGTAGGCACGGTGGTGAGTTCGTCAGCGAAGGTGAGAGCAGAGAGGCAGAGGGTTCGGAGGCCTTGGTATCGTGAGTTCAGTAGCTGGATCTTGCATGCATACTTCGGGTAGGTGGCGCAAGCGCAGGTGGAGGAGCAGTTCGTCGTTGGCCAGTGAGGTATATCTGTGAATTTGTTTCTTCAATTTAAAACTTTTATATATACATGTACAGAGAAAATTGAATATAAATATAAATATATATACATAAATTCACATACATATTTTAATTTAGACATATACAGGAAAACAGAGAAGGTTATATATAGTTAAGGTTTTGGAAAACAATAGGAATTTAAAATGTTGAAAGTTTATGTAAAATTAGGTTCTTTGAAATCTATAATTTATTTTTATAAGTATATATGTAGTTCAAAAATAAATTAAATATACATATACACATTTTAAATCTACTTGTTTATTTTAAAAATACGTATTTAGGGTGATTAATTTATTTAATTGACTTATTTAATTATTTTAGTTACTAAGAAATTATTGAAGTAAAATTAGTCTAATTAAACTATTAATTAATTGAGTTTATTAAATGGTAATTTATAGTTCGATTATTTCAAGTGTTAATAAACCGTATAATGTTTATACAAGGTCAAAATTCATGAACCAGGTCGAGATTGAAGTGTATTGCAAACAAAAATTTAAAGATAAGATTTTTCTCACTTATTTGGATTTCCTTGAATTAAATTAAATGTTTAAATTTAAATCATTGGATGCTTGGTTGAATTAAATAATTATTGTTTGTTGAATGATATATATATATATGTGTGTATATAATGGAGTAATTGATATTTCCACATTATATTGCGGATGAGACCCTATGCGCCCTACATAATAGCGGATGACCCTATATACCACGATATACCGCCTTGAAGCGGGATTATTATTTTATTTGTTGACTAACATTTGTGGATGCAAAAAAAAAAACAGGTTGGAGGGATCCAAAAGGATTCCTCAAAAATATTTATTGCTTATATATATATATTGATATATGATATGATGGATAAATTGATATGGTTTGTGTTAATTGAATTATTAAATGTTAACTAGCATGGGAAATAAAATGGGCTTTCAAATACCAGAAATAATTAAAATTGAAGGAATTTAAAAAGGGAATTTAAATAGTAAGTATTTATATTGTAAATTGGATTTATTCTAAAGGGAATTAAGTAAAATAAAAATATATTAACTAACTTGAGTTATACTTAACTATTTTAAAATTGGTTTAAGCAGAGATTTGAAATTAAATTATGTATTAAGGGATTAAAGAGAATTGGAATCGATAAATAAAATAGATTTGAAATAAAATGGAATTTTATTAAAGGGTAAAATTTTAAAATGGAATTATAAATAGAATTGGTTTTTATAAATAGATGGAAAACTCAGGGGAGTTTATAAAGTTATAAATGGGGTTTATAAATGAGATAGATTGATATTAGTGGATATGTTAAAAATATAAGTTATGGCGTGAACTTATATCGAGTTATGAAAATGGTTTTGAAAAGAAGTAGTGGAATATATTTTGAATGCGAGAAAGGGTGATATAGTCGAGGTAATACGAATCAAGAGGACTCTATGAATTGAATTGGTAAATATTGGATTTTCTAAAAATAGACTTTTGTTGAGTAAACTAAAATTGTTTTCAATGGGATTTTAAATTACCATACTATACAACTTTTAAAGCTATTATCTGGATTTAGAACATTTCGCGGTTAGTTATTATATACTTTATATTTATCGAGATAAATTCTAATTTTATAAATCAAATTTGTAAATTAATTAATAACCGAATATGAACTTTTAATGCTTTTAAGAAGTTGATATTTTAGTTTACCTAAAACCATATTTTTGGAAGTAAACCATTATTCTTATTTCATATATAAAATTTTAAACGTCTTAAAAATTCAATTATGAATCCTCTCGAGATGGGAAGTGAAGTTAATTAAAATTGAATAAGATTTCAGGGGAAAGATCTTATAATGGTATTATGGAAATTTAAATAAATTTCTAAAGCATAAGATAAGCGAACTTCGAAAGGTGAGATAAAATTCACAAGGGAAGTAGAAGTGAAACTGGAATTCTAAATAAGCATATATGGCTTTGGAAATATTAAAGGAAATTAACTAAGGAGTTCTGGAATTTATAGAATTCGTGTGCAACAAGTTTGAAAATTTACTAATAAAGTTGTAAATGATTTTTGAGAAAAGTAATAGGTAATAAAATGAATATTTTCCAAGTGTTGAATAACTATTGAAGTGGGAAAAGTATTCTAAGTATTGGGCAAGTGTTGAAATTTGTTTCCATGGGAATACAAGGGATTTGAGAACTATTTTGTAACGACCCAGTATTTTGGACCATTCGCATCCATTATAAGTGTATAGGTAGACACTCATGCCGGAGTTGAATTGCTCAAAATACCGCGTTGTTAATTTAAATTTGGCAAAACTGAACATATACAGTAAATAAATAATCACAGATCACAGACACAGAGTAATAAGTGCAGCGGAAATAAAAGAGATAGTAGTTCATGAAGCTACTATATGAATATATAAAATACATCAGAGTTTACAACAGAAGAGTAATACGATACATCAGATACAAATCAGAATACATCACTAGAATCATCGAATACTGGAGGCAGAATAGATGGCTGGATCTTCAAGCAAAGCTCCAACTTCAAAGGTGAGTCTCAAATACTGGTACACTCAGTCTGACTCGAGCGTAAAGCAAAATACAAAACACTCGAGTCAGGATTAACATTCTTATATTAATAAATCCAACTCAAGTGAAATAGCAATTGAAATACAAGTAACTCAAAGGATGTTTGGAATAACCATCGTTTAAGGATCTGTGAAACTATCTACTATGTAGTAGTGTACGATAAGTAAATAATGTCTATCAGTAATATAAAGATATCAAAATAGCGTTAAGTCATGGCCCATTCCACCCTTAACACATTTTTATTCCCAAAAGCATATACAAGACCGTAGTTTCCCCAAAACTGGAAGTCACCAGAGGGCAATCCATATACTAAAGGTACAAATCAAAATCGTAGTGGTCGCGCATAAATGGAATACAAGTATGACAAGGCACATGAGGCAATACCCAAGGTAGTGATACTACCGTTCGCCTGATCCGGACTGGTGAGAACGCAACGCCGCAGCGCCCGCAACACCGTGAAACAACACTCCCAAAATCAAGGGTGCACCAATCGACAACAAGTAATAAGTAGTTCGAAGAAGTGTGTCCACTTGAGGTAACAAATCCTCCATTAGCCCGGCACAGCTCCTGTTTTAGTCATTTCCAATTTGACACAAGTGTCAAGGCTATCCATTATCGTTCTCTTTCTTCAGTCATCACGTACATCATTCCAACCACTTCATTCTGGATCATCACTCCGCGCATAGTTATTAAAGTGGTTTCGGTTCAGATAGAGAGTATATCCATTACCGATCCCGGTCTCTTTAATAACTTTCGTAATTATTACACCGATTGGTCGTTTAATATATTTCAAAACCAAATCAAATTCAATTTCAATTAGAATTTTGTAAACCAACATTTCATTTGTCTTTCAAAACCAATTTCCAATATTTACGTTTCAAAACTTCCAAATTACTATTTCAAAAGCTTATAATTCAATTTCAATTTTATTTAAAACAATTCAAATATTGATTCAAGTTCGTATATAAGTTCCATTTCGAAAATCCTTTAAATGATTAAATTCAACATTCAAACCAATTTAAATCCATTTATCGATTTCTTTCAATATTCGTTAAGAGAATTATCATTCAAAACCACTTCTATTAAATTTCCAAATCATTAAATCAATTTCTTAAGTTCAACTTCATTAAATCAAATCTTCAAATCGAAATAAATTAAATTCGTCAAATCAATTCTTTCAATTACAAGTCTTATATTAATTCCAAAAATATCACATTTTCATTTCTTGTTAAATAAATTCAATTTCACTTATTTAATTTCTTAAATAATTTTCCAAGACTTAATTAATAAAGAAAACTCAATTTTACTTATTTACAAAGTAAATTCACTTATCCAAAAGTCCAATTTTACTTATTAAAGAATTCAATTCAATTTAATCATTAAATAATTCAACCTTATTTAATTATTAAATTATTCAAAACTTAATTATTAAATAATTTCAAGGTTTAATAATTTCAAACTTAATTATAATTTCAAACTTAATTATTAAATCATTTCAAAGTTTAATAATTTCAACTTAATTATAGTTTCAAACTTAATTATTAAATCATTTCAAAGTTTAATAATTTCAACTTAATTATAATTTCAAACTTAATTATTAAATCATTTCAAAGTTTAATAATTTCAAACTTAATTATGTCATTTCTCAAATTAAACAACATTCTTCCATTAATTACATTGTTAATCTTTTGTTTCAGATTATTAAATATTAACATTTTCCTTTCATCAAAAAATTCAAATTTCAACTTCATTTCAAAACCATATTTTTATTCAAATAAAATCTTCAATTTATTTTTAAATCAAATTATTGACCAATCGGGTTTTATTTAATTTTCTTTCCTAGGTCAAAGTTCAATTTGGATATTTATCATTTCAGCCCGATTCCAATTCAATTCAAATCAAAGTATAACAAAGGGAACTTGCAGTGTGATAACTGGGATGGTGTCAAAGTAAATAAACAAGCAACAACAACAATCAAATATCAATTCAAATAATCCCGAAATAACTGTATTAATTCGCATTGTTATTTGTACGAATTAATATAATTATTTCTAGAATCTACACTATCATTTCATGTAGATTAAAGATTATTACGTTTCGGTTTTCACTTGTCATTCAATTTACAATTTCATACATCATTAATTTAACAACATACATTCAGTGGTTCAAAATGTAATTAAACAAATCATACGTGTCAATAAATTTAACAGTTAAAGGGGTCATATTATACAAATTTAACTAATCAATTTTAAACATTTAACTATTCTATATCGAGTTCAATTGCATACTATTTATCAATTTACATTAATAGTTTAACGTCCAATATAAACATCAACAATCAATCAATTATCAGCAAAACTGTATTATCATCGCATAAATAATTAACAGATAATGGTGTCAAATGTCACAGGTGAACTGATACAGTTAACAACATATATAACAGTGTATTTAACTAATAGCAACATACTTCAATTGTCGTTTCAATTAAAATCAAATTTAATAAATACAAGAAACGTTAATCGTGAGTGAGTGCTCACCTTTCGAGGCTAGAGAGACTAGAAGATGACATGGATACGCACACTGATACGGATCTTGAACTCGAATCATGAATCCAAGCAAAGCAACCCGGCACGAATACGACGGACACTGATGGATAAGAAATTGACGAAATAAGGTCAGAAAGGATCGATGACAATAAACGACTTATATAAATAACTGTATATAACCAAAAATCATATTCTAAATTCGAACACATTTTGAATTTAAATATATCTATACATATATGTTTCTTTCAAATCATTATTTTGAATTTAAAACACATCCACTAAAACAAATATATATATATATATGACAGAAACAATAATGTATGCAGACCAACTAATAATAATATGTACAACAACTTATACAGACGCATCAATCACGTTTATATATTTATAAACTTTCATAAATATAAATACGTTATCTTTCACAATGTCATATATCACACGTAAATTTCAGTTAACATCTATTTAACTAGTAATAAATATATATACTTAATAGACTATATACTGTAAATACATACGCGACCTATACTTAGGCTAAAAATGAATGTAAGCTTCATATACTTTCAAAAACAGACTCATATGCTATAACTTAAACATGAAATTAGAAAATTTTACGCTATACATATCTGATTAGTAAATGAAACCTGTAATACAAATTTTATATAAAATATATACCAGACCAGTAACGAAAACTTGAAATACAACTTCTGAAATAACAAGTATGTACAATATATATTTAAAAAAAATTTAAATCAATACAAAACGAACAAACAAACAATATATGCAAATCCCGACCGACCCTAAATATAATGAACAAATACGCGGACACTAGCATATATTCAATGTACAAAATGTATATATATTACGTTTATCTGAGCAAATCTTATATTCCATCTTATAGTTTATATTCACTTATTCAAGACAACAGAATCTACCCAATAACTGCAGATTTTCAAAATAAAAAGTTCTAGTTTAATTTATTTAAAGGAAGCCGAAGTTTGAAACACATTATGTCATCAAAGAATAATATACGAAAGTAGGTATGTACACCATCATAACATAGAGATATTGGCCACTGTTCTTTCGTTCATGCATTACCAGCAAGCAAAATTTCATATTGCATAATGATTCATATATTTATATACTTTATGACAGGTTTCAGATTGACAAATGCATGGAACCGAGCCTATATAACTAATGCACATACTTACCCTACAACATATAAAATCTGCGACTTATAACAATATATATATAAACTTTCTTATACACATATAAATATAATATAAAATATACTAAACTTATATACTTTAATATGGAACAGGACATATGTACACATCAATACCTAAATAGGAGTATATGATGCACAGATGGTCGGTTTGCATGATCGTGTGACGGTAGAACGAGAAGGCCAGTTTAAAGCAGGGAAGAGGAGTCAGAGATCTGGATGGGTTGATGCCGAGAGTGAGCTAGTTGGTGAACACGCGAATGGTTTGAAGCTACGAGATGTAGGTAGGGTAGAGGCGGAATAAAGAGAGAGGGGGTTCGGCAAAGAAGTAGGCGAATAGGGGAAGGAAGGAGATATGGATCGGAGTACGGTGGTCGGAGGCTAGCGGGTTCAGGCTGTTGTTTGGGGAAGGGTGGTTGCGCGCTATAGGGGATGGCGGAGATCTGGGGAAATGTATAAAATTCATGAATATTTTTTTTAGGAGGAGGCGGCCATGCGAGATGAAGAAGAAAGACAGAGAGGTTGCAACTTGCAAACAAGGAAAAGAATAGGCTTTCAATAAATAAATACAAATGTGTACATGCCTTATGTTTTGTTATATATCATTTTACTTATAAGGCACGAATCAAATGGGAAGGAGATGAGGGGTCTTGGAAATAATAGGAACGAAAGAAAGTTTATACAGTAAAGCAAACGAACAGGTTTTAATATAAAACTTATATTATTTTGTTTACGAACCAGATAATAGTATGGACCGACAAATATTAATTGAAAAGGTAGAATCACAAAAGTCCAAATGTTAAATTCAGGAGAATTAATATGAAATGGTTGTTTAATTTAAATAGGTAGACAAATGAAAGGCCACGGAAAGTCAAAAAGTTCGAAAACGGTTACCGATACGGTAATTGTTTTATTGATTTCATGGCGTGTCAGACCCGGAAATATACAATTGAATATACTACGAAAATCAGCACGACGAGATGATCAAAACGGTATACGAGTATCAGTGGTATGATTGAATTATAAAATTTCGAATTTTTCTACTGGCGGAAAATGCAAGAAAAACGCTGAAAAATAAGATCGACGGAGCCAAAGAAGTCCGAATTTGGAAAAACGACAAACTGACATCTTGCTCAGAAGATGTTTTAGAATTTTTCTATGTAAAAATATTTAAGTTCGGAAACATTTTGTTTTCGTCGCTTTTTAACTGATTGAATTGAAGTAAATTTACGCGCGAAATAAACTTTCATATTTTCGGACGAAAATTTACCAGTTGCTATGTTTAACTAGACGCATTCCAAATATAAATTTTTATTTCAAAATTTTATCGTTTAAAATTTCACAAAATTTCAACTAATTGCGTTATTAAAACAGTTGAAATTTACGGGTCGTTACATTCTCCCCCACTCAAAACTTTTCGTCCCCGAAAAGGAACGAGGTAGGAGAATAGAAACAACCAGAAAGAAAACAGATTTGAAAATACAAAATAACAATTAATTTAAACCATATAAATTCAAATTTAAATTAATTGATATTCAATAATTGATTTAATCCATTTGATTTCACTAAAATCAATCCCAACTATTTCTAAATTCATTATCTTATTATCTAATTATCTTCAATTTACAATTTCTAAAACCATAAATTTGAATAGTCTTTTATTATAATCATGTTTTTCCAGTAATTTAAATTCTTCTTTATTCCAAATTCTTATTAAGTTTATTCCACTTAATATATCTTATTACATATATTTAAACCATATAAATTAATTTAAACCATATAAATTTCAATTTAAATTAATTTATATTTACTAATTGCTTTTAAATTCAAGGTATTTTCATAAGTTGATTAAATTTCAATTTATTAATTCTTTCAAAACAAATTTATTTGTCTCATCTATTATTCAGTTAACTTATTATTCTATCATCTTTATTAGCATTTTTATATAATCAAAAATCTAAGTGTATAACATTTATTATAAACACTCAGATTTTATTTATAAATTCAATTTATATTATATATTATCCAATTACATATTCAACTCTGAATTATTTAGGTAAGTTGTATTAGAATGCAGTTGAACAATATATAAATAAATTTTCCCAATTCAATTATTCAAGTTTAAATATTTATTCCAAATTTTGGTTTTATTTATAATTAAAATCATCCTTTAACAAAATTTAAGAATTAGATTTCCGATTAACTTTAAACAATTTAGAGATATATATAATATATTTATATCAAATCAAATTAAATTTTAAAACAAGATACCTATATATATAAATCAAATTATACTGAAGAAATTCAAATCAAAATATTTTTCAAAACAAAACCATAGCAAAGCTACAGAATAGTATCTCCACTTCGAAACTCGAAAATGAATGTCGATGATGCGGCCGCCATCACCGAGATTATTTTCCAGCGACAAAGAGAAGAGCAATGATTTCAACATTTTAAAATTCTTTGAAAACGATTTCTATTCGGAAATACTTCCAATAATATATACTTTAAAATTTTAAAACCAAAGTTCGAAATCATTGGAAACTAATAAATTCTCAAATTTCTGAATTAGATTCATTTCAAATTCCAATCAATTTATAACCAAGTTTATAAATTCATTTATTTATATTATGCAATAGTCAATGGTTTACAAACAATAAATGAAATTCAAATATTATTATTTTCAGACAATAAATTCATTAACAATTTAATTTTAGAAAACTTATATTTATATATAAGATAATCATACAAAACTTCTATTTTATTTATCAAATTTGAAAACGATATTGTGTCAGTTTGCTCTGTTAAAGTGTTTTGGAAATCCTATCGATAGCATTGATCAGACGAATCGATCGAAAATCCAAATCAACATCAACAACTCAAACAACACAATATATAAAACATTTTAAATATTAATTTATAAATGCACTTCCTCACTTGACGATACAAGGATGGATTTCAAATAAGTATAGAGATTCAAATTCGATGGAAATCAAATCAAAGAGAATTTTGATTCGAAAATAAGTTTGAAACAGAAGATAAGATAATTCAATTACTACAATCGAGAGATGGATGAGTTTATTTAATTCACGGGCAACCTTAACCGGGTCATCCGTAACTTCAAGAATAAGATCGGTGTAGAATTCCGAGGTAAATCGACATTCGATCTCGAGAAATAGAATTCAGGTATAGTAGGAGATAGATAGCATCGTAAACCGAGGATACAGAAATCTCCGGTAAATCAATGCCTATTATAAAGGAGTTTCACTCCTTTACAAATCATTCGAAGTTTGGCGAGACCGCCGATTCACTATAAGGCTCATTCGAAGTGGAGTTATGTGATGCTCCAGAATTGAAAGGAGACGAATAGAGAGGGACACGAATGAAATTTGGAACCGTAGGGAACGTTTCAAAATTCAAAGAAATCGAGTCGAAAGTAAGAGATTGAAACTCGAATGAGAGTGATCCTGTAAATACGTTTACCCTATATGTTGAGTTTTTCCTAGAGCTACCAAAGCTCTGATACCAACTGTAACGACCCAGTATTTTGGACCATTTGCATCCATTATAAGTGTATAGGTAGACACTCATGCCGGAGTTGAATTGCTCAAAATACCGCGTTGTTAATTTAAATTTGGCAAAACTGAACATATACAGTAAATAAATAATCACAGATCACAGACACAGAGTAATAAGTGCAGCGGAAATAAAAGAGATAGTAGTTCATGAAGCTACTATATGAATATATAAAATACATCAGAGTTTACAACAGAAGAGTAATACGATACATCAGATACAAATCAGAATACATCACTGGAATCATCGAATACTGGAGGCAGAATAGATGGCTGGATCTTCAAGCAAAGCTCCAACTTCAAAGGTGAGTCTCAAATACTGGTACACTCAGTCTGACTCGAGCGTAAAGCAAAATACAAAACACTCGAGTCAGGATTAACATTCTTATATTAATAAATCCAACTCAAGTGAAATAGCAATTGAAATACAAGTAACTCAAAGGATGTTTGGAATAACCATCCTTTAAGGATCCGTGAAACTATCTACTATGTAGTAGTGTACGATAAGTAAATAATGTCTATCAGTAATATAAAGATATCAAAATAGCGTTAAGTCATGGCCCATTCCACCCTTAACACATTTTTATTCCCAAAAGCATATACAAGATCGTAGTTTCACCAAAACCGGAAGTCACCAGAGGGCAATCCATATACTAAAGGTATAAATCAAAATCGTAGTGGTCGCGCATAAATGGAATACAAGTATGACAAGGCACATGAGGCAATACCCAAGGTAGTGATACTACCGTTCGCCTGATCCGGACTGGTGAGAACGCAACGCCGCAGCGCCCGCAACACCGTGAAACAACACTCCCAAAATCAAGGGTGCACCAATCGACAACAAGTAATAAGTAGTTCGAAGAAGTGTGTCCACTTGAGGTAACAAATCCTCCATTGGCCCGGCACAGCTCCTGTTTTAGTCATTTCCAATTTGACACAAGTGTCAAGGCTATCCATTATCGTTCTCTTTCTTCAGTCATCACGTACATCATTCCAACCACTTCATTCTGGATCATCACTCCACGCATAGTTATTAAAGTGGTTTCGGTTTAGATAGAGAGTATATCCATTACCGATCCCGGTCTCTTTAATAACTTTCGTAATTATTACACCGATTGGTCGTTTAATATATTTCAAAACCAAATCAAATTCAATTTCAATTAGAATTTTGTAAACCAACATTTCATTTGTCTTTCAAAACCAATTTCCAATATTTACGTTTCAAAACTTCCAAATTACTATTTCAAAAGCTTATAATTCAATTTCAATTTTATTTAAAACAATTCAAATATTGATTCAAGTTCGTATATAAGTTCTATTTCGAAAATCCTTTAAATGATTAAATTCAACATTCAAACCAATTTAAATCCATTTATCGATTTCTTTCAATATTCGTTAAGAGAATTATCATTCAAAACCACTTCTATTAAATTTCCAAATCATTAAATCAATTTCTTAAGTTCAACTTCATTAAATCAAATCTTCAAATCGAAATAAATTAAATTCGTCAAATCAATTCTTTCAATTACAAGTCTTATATTAATTCCAAAATTATCACATTTTCATTTCTTGTTAAATAAATTCAATTTCACTTATTTACTTTCTTAAATAATTTTCCAAGACTTAATTAATAAAGAAAACTCAATTTTACTTATTTACAAAGTAAATTCACTTATCCAAAAGTCCAATTTTACTTATTAAAGAATTCAATTCAATTTAATCATTAAATAATTCAACCTTATTTAATTATTAAATTATTCAAAACTTAATTATTAAATAATTTCAAGGTTTAATAATTTCAAACTTAATTATAATTTCAAACTTAATTATTAAATCATTTCAAAGTTTAATAATTTCAACTTAATTATAGTTTCAAACTTAATTATTAAATCATTTCAAAGTTTAATAATTTAAACTTAATTATAATTTCAAACTTAATTATTAAATCATTTCAAAGTTTAATAATTTCAAACTTAATTATGTCATTTCTCAAATTAAACAACATTCTTCCATTAATTACATTGTTAATCTTTTGTTTCAGATTATTAAATATTAACATTTTCCTTTCATCAAAAATTCAAATTTCAACTTCATTTCAAAACCATATTTTTATTCAAATAAAATCTTCATTTTATTTTTAAATCAAATTATTGACCAATCGGGTTTTATTTAATTTTCTTTCCTAGGTCAAAGTTCAATTTGGGTATTTATCATTTCAACTCGATTCCAATTTAATTCAAATCAAAGTATAACAAAGGGAACTTGCAGTGTGATAACTGGGATGGTGTCAAAGTAAATAAACAAGCAACAACAACAATCAATAACAATCAAATATCAATTCAAATAATCCCGAAATAACCGTATTAATTCGCATTGTTATTTGTACGAATTAATATAATTATTTCTAGAATCTACACTATCATTTCATGTAGATTAAAGATTATTACGTTTCGGTTTTCACTTGTCATTCAATTTACAATTTCATACATCATCAATTTAACAACATACATTCAGTGGTTCAAAATGTAATTAAACAAATCATACGTGTCAATAAATTTAACAGTTAAAGGGGTCATATTATACAAATTTAACTAATCAATTTTAAACATTTAACTATTCTATATCGAGTTCAATTGCATACTTTTATCAATTTACATTAATAGTTTAACGTCCAATATAAACATCAACAATCAATCAATTATCAGCCAAACTGTATTATCATCGCATAAATAATTAACAGATAATGGTGTCAAATGTCACAGGTGAACTGATACAGTTAATAACATATATAACAGTGTATTTAACTAATAGCAGCATATTTCAATTGTCGTTTCAATTAAAATCAAATTTAATAAATACAAGAAACGTTAATCGTGAGTGAGTGCTCACCTTTTGAGGCTAGAGAGACTAGAAGATGACATGGATACGCACACTGATACGGATCTTGAACTCGAATCATGAATCCAAGCAAAGCAACCCGGCACGAATACGACGGACACTGATGGATAAGAAATTGACGAAATAAGGTCAGAAAGGATCGATGACGATAAACGACTTATATAAATAACTGTATATAACCAAAAATCATATTCTAAATTCGAACACATTTTGAATTTAAATATATCTATACATATATGTTTCTTTCAAATCATTATTTTGAATTTAAAACACATCCACTAAAACAAATATATATATATACGACAGAAACAATAATGTATGCAGACCAACTAATAATAATATGTACAACAACTTATACAGACGCATCAATCACGTTTATATATTTATAAACTTTCATAAATATAAATACGTTATCTTTCACAATGTCATATATCACACGTAAATTTCAGTTAACATCTATTTAACTAGTAATAAATATATATACTTAATAGACTATATACTGTAAATACATACGCGACCTATACTTAGGCTAAAAATGAATGTAAGCTTCATATACTTTCAAAAACAGACTCATATGCTATAACTTAAACATGAAATTAGAAAATTTTACGCTATACATATCTAATTAGTAAATGAAACCTGTAATACAAATTTTATATAAAATATATACCAGACCAGTAACGAAAACTTGAAATACAACTTCTGAAATAACAAGTATGTACAATATATATTTTAAAAAAATTTAAATCAATACAAAACGAACAAACAAACAATATATGCAAATCCCGACCGACCCTAAATATAATGAACAAATACGCGGACACTAGCATATATTCAATGTACAAAATGTATATATATTACGTTTATCTGAGCAAATCTTATATTCCATCTTATAGTTTATATTCACTTATTCAAGACAACAGAATCTACCCAATAACTGCAGATTTTCAAAATAAAAAGTTCTAGTTTAATTTATTTAAAGGAAGCCGAAGTTTGAAACACATTATGTCATCAAAGAATAATATACGAAAGTAGGTATGTACACCATCATAACATAGAGATATTGGCCACTGTTCTTTCGTTCATGCATTACCAGCAAGCAAAATTTCATATTGCATAATGATTCATATATTTATATACTTTATGACAGGTTTCAGATTGACAAATGCATGGAACCGAGCCTATATAACTAATGCACATACTTACCCTACAACATATAAAATCTGCGACTTATAACAATATATATATAAACTTTCTTATACACATATAAATATAATATAAAATATACTAAACTTATATACTTTAATATGGAACAGGACATATGTACACATCAATACCTAAATAGGAGTATATGATGCATAGATGGTCGGTTTGCATGATCGTGTGACGGTGGAACGAGAAGGCCAGTTTAAAGCAGGGAAGAGGAGTCAGAGATCTGGATGGGTTGATGCCGAGAGTGAGCTAGTTGGTGAACACGCGAATGGTTTGAAGCTACGGGATGTAGGTAGGGTAGAGGCGGAATAAAGAGAGAGGGGGTTCGGCAAAGAAGTAGGCGAATAGGGGAAGGAAGGAGATATGGATCGGAGTACGGTGGTCGGAGGCTAGCGGGTTCAGGCTGATGTTTGGGGAAGGGTGGTTGCACGCTATAGGGGATGGCGGAGATCTGGGGAAATGTATAAAATTCATGAATATTTTTTTTTAGGAGGAGGCGGCCATGCGAGATGAAGAAGAAAGACAGAGAGGTTGCAACTTGCAAACAAGGAAAAGAATAGGCTTTCAATAAATAAATACAAATGTGTACATGCCTTATGTTTTGTTATATATCATTTTACTTATAAGGCACGAATCAAATGGGAAGGAGATGAGGGGTCTTGGAAATAATAGGAACGAAAGAAAGTTTATACAGTAAAGCAAACGAACAGGTTTTAATATAAAACTTATATTATTTTGTGTACGAACCAGATAATAGTATGGACCGACAAATATTAATTGAAAAGGTAGAATCACAAAAGTCCAAATGTTAAATTCAGGAGAATTAATATGAAATGGTTGTTTAATTTAAATAGGTAGACAAATGAAAGGCCACGGAAAGTCAAAAAGTTCGAAAACGGTTACCGATACGGTAATCGTTTTATTGATTTCATGGCGTGTCAGACCTGGAAATATACAATTGAATATACTACAAAAATCAGCACGACGAGATGATCAAAACGGTATACGAGTATCAGTGGTATGATTGAATTATAAAATTTCGAATTTTTCTACTGGCGGAAAATGCAAGAAAAACGCTGAAAAATAAGATCGACGGAGCCAAAGAAGTCCGAATTAGGAAAAACGACAAACTGACATCTTGCTCAGAAGATGGTTTAGAATTTTTCTATGTAAAAATATTTAAGTTTCGGAAACATTTTGTTTTCATCGCTTTTTAACTGATTGAATTGAAGTAAATTCACGCGCGAAATAAACTTTCATATTTTCGGACGAAAATTTACCAGTTGCTATGTTTAACTAGATGCATTCCAAATATAAATTTTTATTTCAAAATTTTATCGTTTAAAATTTCACAAAATTTCAACTAATTGCGTTATTAAAACAGTTGAAATTTACGGGTCGTTACAAATTTTCAAAATGTTGAAATATGGAAATAATATCTTGAGTAGATATTTTGAGATAAATAATTTGGGGAAAATTTATTTATGGCCTGATGGTTGCTTGTGGATGCTATTGATAGTTCAATAACCGACTATCAACATTGGCCAATGTTCCGATCATTTCGAAGAGACCGGGATTGGATTTAATTATCTGAAAAACCACTTCGATCCGGTTTGAACGTTACGAATGAATACCGTGAAGATGACGAAGATGGTGATTCGGTTTATCCAGACTCAGGGCAACTTGTATGAACGAATGCTATCAGAACATCGTCATTAGATGACGATGAGCATTCTAAGTGAATGTGTTCTTTAAAAGGTAACGCTTAGCCTCAAGCCTCATCAACCGGGAATCGCTAAAACAGGGGAGGTGCAGCAAGGCTAAGTGGGTAGCACCCAATTAGGGAAAGATTTCCCCTATATAGAGTCCCATTATTTCGGCTGTGTGGGTGGTTGTTAGCTCCAACCATGGGGTGATCTTATTCAGACTATCCAGGTTAAGGGTAGCTCCGGTCTTGTGTTGTAGGGGATCAGGAGTGGTCCTCGGTATGCCGATCTAGACCTGGTACTGTGATGGGCGGTCCCTAGTAGCCCTGCTATTGTATGGAATCCATTCTCCAGTAAGCTCCCATACAGTTTTGATTGTGCCCAACTATGCTGGAACGTGAAATGCAAGCATTTCAGCTATATTCTATTTTACTTTCTATAGACACTATTATAATATCAGATGGATTTGATAAAAAAAATGTTTGATTATGGTAAGGTAAAAACCCAACATGTTTATTTGTGGCGTGGTCTTACGAGATACCTTTGTTTCAAAGGATTTTCAAAAATATATTTTTCCAATTGAGTGTGATTTTCTCACACTGGTTTTCCAGACTGACTCGGGTGTTGTTTTATTATGATGCTCAGGTCAGACCGAGTTGAACAGATCCAAGATAATATGTGTTAGCATCAAAATTGGTCACTAACCTCGTTCAGAAAGATTGTGTAGAGATATAAGTGATGAATGTAAATTAAACAGAGAAGACAATGCTAATTTAAATGCAGAAAGTAAGAACACCAAATTTATAGTGGTTCAGCGTAATTGCCTACGTCCACTTTGTTCAACTTTATTGATCTTCTTTATAGTTGATTACAAATACAATTTGTGAATCAAATGCTTGAATGAAGTTGTTTAAGTAGAGAAGATGAGTCTCGAAAATGGCAGAGTCTCCCCTGTATTTTCTCTCCCAAAAAAATGGATCCATTCCACTGTGACCTTGCCCCTCTATTTATAGACAAAGATGGGCTGGACTTCCCAAGTGGGCTGATGGCCGAACACTCCAGCCCGAGTACAGTGGTCGCTGTATGCCGAGCAAGGTTTGCCGAACGCCGCTACGTCGAACCATTCCTTCTATGCCGAACGGTGTGTTGGTGTCGTGGGAAGTGTAGGATGGTTGTCTGTTGAGGCCGAACGTGCCTCCATCTCAAGCTCTTGAACGAACGGTGTATGCAGGCCGAACGATACCGGTATCTTGAGTAGTTGTGCATACTGAATGTCTTCTGGATGTCGAGTACTACGCCGAACACCATGGGATGCCGAGTACTCCTGTTGCCGAGTACTACGCCGAGTACCATGGGATGCCGAGTACTCCTGTTGCCAAGTACTCCTATTGCCGAGTACTACGCCGAGTACCTTGGGATGCCGAGTACTCCTGTTGCCGAGTACTACGCCGAGTACCTTGGGATGCCGAGTACTCCTGTTGCCGAGTACTACGCCGAGTACCTTGGGATGCCGAGTATTCCTGTTTCCGAGTACTACGCCGAGTACCTTGGGATGCCGAGCGCTCTTGATGCCGAGTTCTCCTATCACCGAGTTCTAATGATGCCGAACGCTAGCGCTGAGCATTGGTTGTCGCCGAGTGCCAGTTGACGCCGAACACTGCTGGATGCCGGACACTATGGATGCTGTGTACTTCGCCGAACACTCCTAGATGCCAAGTGCGTCGCCGAACATTGCTGGATGCCGGACAGTCTGAGATGCCGAGCACTAGTTGCCTAGTCAAATCTCCAGGAAACACTTGCCCCCCAAAGTGTATCGCATGGCCGAACGTTATGCGCTTTGAATCTGGTCCAATTTTCCTTGATGATGCTTTCTTGAGGAGGCCTGTGATAGAGGTGCGTGACGAACGTGGTTTTGACGCCGAACGGTACGTTCAAAGCCGGACAATGCTCATGTGCCGAATGGTACTTCGTTTCGATGCCGTGCACTCTGGTATTGACCGGTTCTACCGGGTATAGCCTTTTCAACTTCTACCTCCCTCTATATAACCAGGTCCTTCCCGTCCCTTATCCTTTACCTTTTCGTTTCTGCCATTCTTCCAAGATTTCTAACCTTCTCTAGTCGAACATATTTACAACTTGAACATTCCTTCCTAAGCTCCTAACTGCAATCTAGGTACCGCTCCTCGTATAACTTGAATAAGTTTCAAATGAGTCAAGTGTGTCCTGTAGGAAGTTTTCGAGTAGGTTGTCCTCATTGCCGAATGATAATGCAAGGCGAGGAGGAAGGATTCGAGGTGTTTGCACATGTGGCTATTGTACTTAGCTCCATCGCGTCGAACCAAAGTCAAAAATGAAGGAAAAGGAAAACGTTGGAGGTTGTAAGGGTGTTGGATGGCATAGCTATGGTTCGGCGTATGTTGTCATGCGCCGAACGATAGAGGCTGCCAAATAGTATTTCGTCTGAATGTGGCCGAACACTCGCTAGAACGCCGAACAACAACTTGGCCGAACGAACTAAAACCGAACACTTACTAAAATGCCGAACAATAACTTAGCCGATCAAAACCCAAGCCGAACATTCTTAGATGCCGAACAGTATCTTGGCCGAATGATACGATTGCCGAACATAACTTAGACCGAACAATTCCAACGCCGAACAACATTAAAATGCCGAACAAACACATACATGCCGAACAGAACTTAGGTCGAACAATTTCAACGCCGAACAACATTCAAATGCCGAACAAACACATACATGCCGAACAGAACTTAGGTCGAACAATTTCAATGCCGAACAACATTCAAATGTCGAACAAACACATGCATGCCGAACAGAACTTAGGTCGAACAATTTCAATGCCGAACAACATTCAAATGCCGAACAAACACATACATGCCGAACAGAACTTAGGTCAAACAATTTCAATGCCGAACAACATTCAAATGCCGAACAGTATAAATGTCAGACTACACTTAGGCCGGTGACTTTATAAATCATATGTTTCCTGCATCTGGAACTGTACTCACCTCAAGGCGAGCTTTTTGAGACGGTCAGCGATGACGGTCTTCGAAGGCGACGATTCGAAGCTAATTTTTATATCTTTAAAATCTTTAGATTCTTATCGCTTGTACACAATTGCTTGCACTAGTTCACACACCACGTGGGGGGAAAACTCGTGTTGCTAATTCTAACGTTCAACGTTTTTTAAGTATAGTTTTCTCAAGCACTTAGCCAGGTTCGTTATTTATTGGGGATGTCGAGAAAATCTAGCTCTGCCACCATATCCGACAGGCCTGGGCCGTCATCAAGGCAAGGAGCCGTTGATACTTCCAATTCGTCGACTTCTCCTGCTCGTAACTTGGCACCTGATGCTCTGGAGGCAACAATCTTACTAGACAATCCGATCGATTCACAAGCCTCGAAGATCAACGAAGCTGCTCTGCGACGGATATGCTCCATTCACGGGATTCCTTCTGCCGACGTGTTAGTTCCTTCGAGACACGATCATCCTCATTTGCCCCTAGTCTGGTACACTACCTGCAACAAGTTCATGTGTTGGATGGGCAGCGTGCCTCCATTCAATTTATTTCTCCGGGATGTACTGCAGTATATAGACATAGCTCCGTCGCAGCTGCACCCGAATGGCCATGCATTTCTATATGGGACTTACTTACTTTTCATGGCTGTCTTCTCCAGACCTCCAACCGCCGGTGATATCAGATACATTTATATGTTCAAGAGACGGAAAGACAGTCCTTCCTTTATGTTCCTCGAGCCATACCACAAATGCTAGATCTTGACAGGGGCATGTAGTAAATTCGCCCTGTACAAACAGGAATGGTTCTATGTGCGCTGCCCTTCTGGTTTCGCTAGGAGATGGGTTGAAGGCAGTAAGTCTCTCTGCTGAGTCACTATTCATATTTGATCGGAGTCATGCTTTTCCTAACTCTTCATTTCATCTTTTCAGGTATCAACCCGCGTCCGGAAGGCCGAGGATATTCTGAGGCTGTCGATGCCATTAGAGCTCTTCCTGCCGAGGATCGAGACATCCAGACTATCATTTCAAATGAATCGCTGTCGGGGTTTGGCTTGCTAGCCCCTGGTCGTCGGATCAGCCTTCCAGAGGGTGTCATCATTCCCAAACATCCGTCTGGTAAAGGGAAAAAACAGGCTGGGTCGTCGTCGCGCCGCACTCCCGATACGCACGGAGAAGGCGAGCGCAAAGAAGACGAAGCTCCTGAGACTCAGGGCGAGAACGTGGGTCCCGCTTGGAATCCGGCAATCGAAGTTCAGGATATTGAGACATCATCCTCCCCTTCGAAGGAAAAGAAGAAGTTGAAATATACAGTTCAAAAGGAGAAAGTTGGTGGCACTTCAAAAGTTACGCCTACCCCGCCTGAGAAAGAGGCTTCTTCACAGCATCTGGAAAGTTCCTTGAGGGGTCTATCGAACCTTTCTATTCCCAAAGACATACTTAATTACAGGTTTGATGATCCTGAAGCCCTCAAATTCTCTTTACCCGTGAAAGGCAATGCAGGAGTTCAACTTCCAGCCCAAGGAGATACCACTCCGATTAGCAAAGATAAACGAATGGGTCCGTTGGGGGGAACACTAGGACACACACGCACATGCGCATTCCATAATATACTTCAAGTATTTTTTCCTATCTCATGAATTTCCCTTAACTCGTTGTTATCTCCATTCTTTGCAAGTGATATGGGGCGTTCTCACGGACTCGATTGCCTTCAGGGCTCTTCTATATTTCATCACTCTAGACGAGATTCTGGTTCAGGCAGACGCAGGGACAGAGGCGACTATGAAGATAGGGACAATCGCCCCCGCGAGTCGTCTCACCGCAAGAAGGCACACTCTCAATCTTCCCAGTCCCGTGATCTTCCTCCTCCAACTGAGCCGGATAGGGAGAAGTCTTTACAGAAGGGTTATCAATCTGATGCTCCTCGAGAACAACATTCCAGTTCATCGAGTACAAGGCAAGTACGAGAGCAACGGAAAAGAGCGGAATTCTCAAAGCCTCCTCCTCCTACTCCTGCGGTGGACCCAACTGTTGCGGAAAAGATGGTCGATCTTAAGGCCAAGTTTCCAAAAATTTGCTTCGATGGTTTGAAGTTCCTCCCGGCCATTCATCATATTCCCGGGCATGTGAAACAGAGTGTCATTGCCTGCAATAACGACGTCTATGTTCAACATGACGCGTTTGTGCACTTGGTGGAGAAGATCTCGGAAGTATCCGTTGAGCGTCAACACGAGATTGATCGTCTGAATCTGGAGGCCGACAGCGATAAGAAAATCATCAAACTCCAAGACGAAGAGCTCGCTTCGTACAAGTCGAAGCTGGAAGCCGCTGAACAAAGCGCAAAAGATACTGCAGAGGCAGTTACTCGTTTAGAGGCGGCTCACAAAAAAGAGCTTGACGAAGCAGTCCAGCGCAGCGGTGCCCTCGCCCTAGAAAAAGACTCTGTCCAAAAAGAAAGGAACGCGCTCGCCACCCAAGTCAAAGAGCTAAAAGAATTACTCTCCAAGGAGAAGGAGGATAAGGTAGCTGCTCAAGAAGAATCACAATGATACTGTGATGAGATCGTTGCTACCCGACTCCTGAAAACAAAGCTCGATGACGAACTCGCTGGGGTTGAGAAAATGAAGGATGAGACCCGTGAGGAGGGCAAAAGAGAGGTTGCGGAGGAGATTGATTCTCGCCTTGAGGCGGCCGCGGAAGCCGGCAGGGAAGAGGTCAAAAACATGTTCGACCCGTTGATTGCTGAATATGGAGCCCGCGTCCTTATGCACCGTGACTTAACATTCTTGGGCGACGGCTACCTTGAGTCCCTAGCCGAGGCCTGGGAAACCTTGATAAGGATCAGGAAGATCGAGTCGGGTTCCGAAGAGGTTGATGAGGAGGCCTTGGTGAAAGAGTTCCTTAGGGGGAATGAGCCATCGGATTTATCCGCAGCATTGGCACTTTACAGCAAAGGCTCTCCCCTTCCAAAAGAGAAAGATGGTGAAGCTGGCCCGTCTGGGGTTAATATTACTGCTCTTCATACTGCTGCTCAATCTGCTGCCCAATCGGCCAGTCGGCCGACACTTGATCCATTTGAGCAGCATGTTGGTTATGACCCCGAAGACCCCGGGCTCAGTGCTCATGTGCTATCAACTATCCTGGAGGGTGAAACCCCACGCGCCACCGATAGCCAACCGGGACCTGGTAGGAAATTCTTCTTTCTCTAGAAGTTGAAAGATCCCGTCATTTTTCAGCAGTGGCTATTCGTTCTAATGCTCATTCCTTATGTTTTCGTGCAGGTTGCTCTGACGCCGAGCCAACTCCGAGGAGCGATGACGCCAAGGAGGAAGTAGAGAAAACAAGCGACATTGCTCATGTAGGAGTAACTCCCGGTCCAGACGCTCAAGTGATCGGGGAGCTAGATGATGACAAACTTGATACTTCGTCTCCTGCCGAAGGAAGCGATGAAATTGAAATCACTGGCGCCTCTGAGCATACTTCAGAGATGAGCATGAAGGACCATCTCGCCGACGAGGAGAAGAAAAAGGTCAAAGTCAAAGTTGAATCTGAAATACTGGAACTCACTGACCCGCAGAACAGACCTTTGAAAATCATTCTCCCGGGTAGGTCCAAACCACTAGATGTTCCGTCTCCTACTCCTGACTCCGTTTCTCTAGCAAGCAAAAAGTCCAAGAAAAAGCGTGAGGGAGAGGAGTCGTCGGAAACACCAAAGGAAGACAAGAAGAAGAAGTCGAAGAAATAATCGATGCACTTGTTCAACAAGTTTCCTGCTTAAGTTTTGTAATTGTTTTTATCTTCCACAACTTGTAGTTTGTATAGAGAGGTCTGAATTTTGTAGGAGTGATTATGTATCCCCATTTTGGACTTATTGAATAAAGTTTTTAGCTTCTTTTTCGCTTGAGTGATTCTCTTGTCTTTCCTTAGTTTGCTGACTAATTGTAGCCATAACTCAAGTTCTTATGAGTTGCATTATCTCCCGGTCCATTCTCGTGTTGTTCAAACATTTTCTAGACATGGCGTGCTTCTCGTACCACATCTCTCGAGTACTTGGACCTTCCGCTGACTCTAGTCCGCGCTCTGGGGACTTAGAGTACTCCGCTCCACACTCTGGGGATTCGGAGATTTGAAGTCGTTTATACTCTAGTCCGCACTCTGGGGACTTAGAGTACTCTGCTCCGCACTCTGGGGATTCGGAGATTTGAAGTCGTTTATACTCTAGTCCGTGCTCTGGGGACTTAGAGTACTCCGCTCCACGCTCTGGGGATCCGGAGATTTGGAATCGTTTATACTCTAGTCCGCGCTCTGGGGACTTAGTACTCCGCTCCACGCTCTGGGGATTCAGAGATTTGGAATCGTTTATACTCTAGTCCGCGCTCTGGGGACTTAGAGTACTCCGATCCGCGCTCTGGGGATTCAGAGATTTGGAATCGTTTATACTCTAGTCCGCGCTTTGGGGACTTAGAGTACTCCGATCCGCGCTCTGGGGATTCAGAGATTTGGAATTGTTTATACTCTAGTCCGCGCTCTGGGGACTTAGAGTACTCCGATCCGCGCTCTTGGGATTCGGAGATTTGGAATCGTTTATACTCTAGTCCGCGCTCTGGGGACTTAGAGTACTCCGATCCGCGCTCTGGGGATTCGGAGATTTGGAATCATTTATACTCTAGTCCGCGTTCTGGGGACTTAGAGTACTCCAATCCGCACTCTGGGGACTTGGAGGTTTAAGTTGAGAGCAGTCGTATTTCCACTCTTTAATTTGTATTCATCTACTGTATCGAGGCTAATGTCGTCGAATGAACAATCGAACCACGTTTGCTCACGGAATGAGATTCTGCCCCCCAGGATGAGGGACGAAATTTGAAAAATGGACGATCGATTCTCGTCCGCATGGTGATTATAGCTCTTCCAATCAAGTCAAGGAAGGAGGTATATGACAGATGGTTGAATCACATCCATGTTGGGTTAGATAGCCAAATCTCTTACAATTTGCTCCGTATCTCCTTCTAGAAAATAAGGATAATAGATTGTTGAGTAGACAAAGTAAGTTGCATATGTTCCAAGGTGCAGTCGTGTCCATATATTGAAAGTGATGGTTAGTGAGTATGCAGTCTACCATAGCTACTTCAAGTTGGGCTTTCGAACAACCTTTCGTGTTCAGGGTAGGATTTGATGTGTAGATGATCAAATCATGTCCACTTTTGACGGATCCCGGCGTCACTGAGCTTCATGAGGGGTATCTGTATTTTGTCGAACTTTGTTCTATGAATCGATTGGAGTGGATGATCGGGCCATATTCATTCCAAGCAGTTTAGGTCTCCAAGTCAAATGTGGAGGTTGATGGATGGATGGTCGGTTGTTCGAATCGATCATAAGTTGATCATACGAACTCAGATCTTCTTGAAACTTTGGCTTCCCTGGCTTTGATTGTTATGTCTTGTTAATCGTGGCTCGATCCAGACTCGGACAAAATCCATCGACATCCATAGTGAGCCTTTGTGTAACCGATCTCCAAGACGAACTATCACTGGTTTCTAATCAAGTTCTTGGTGTCACGGCCTTGCCAAAAGGCGGGATAACATTTGCCCCCCAAAGGACGTCTTGTGTGAACATGACGTGCTTTGAAAAACCGTAGTCTTTCATGCTGAATATTTCCGTTCAGTTGATTGCTTGACAGTCGTCTCTCAATCGTTTCGTTGCAATCTTCTTTTAGACAAATGTTCAACTAGCATGCTTTGCTTTGGTTCTGCCCCCAGGATGAGTATGGAGTTGATGTATGTTTATACTCCGTCTCGCACTCTGGGAGTACGGAGTTGAGTAGATGTTTATACTCCGTCTCGCACTCTGGGAATACGGAGTTGATTAATGTTTATACTCCGTCTCGCACTCTGGGAGTACGGAGTTAATTAACGTTTATACTCCGTCTCGCACTCTGGGAGTACAGAGTTGATTAATGTTTATACTCCGTCTCGCACTCTGGGAGTACGGAGTTAATTAACGTTTATACTCCGTCTCGCACTCTGGGAGTACGGAGTTGATTAATGTTTATACTCCATCTCGCACTTTGGGAGTACAAAGTTGATTAATGTTTATACTCCGTCTCGCACTCTGGGAGTACGGAGTTAAGTAGATGTTTATACTCCGTCTCGCACTCTGGGAGTACGGAGTTGATTCATGTTTATACTCCGTCTCGCACTCTGGGAGTACGGAGTTAAGTAGATGTTTATACTCCGTCTCGCACTCTGGGAGTACGGAGTTGATTAATGTTTATACTCCGTCTCGCACTCTGGGAGTACGGAGTTGATTAATGTTTATACTCCGTCTCGCACTCTGGGAGTACGGAGTTAAGTAGATGTTTATACTCCGTCTCGCACTCTGGGAGTACGGAGTTGATTAATGTTTATACTCCGTATCGCACTCTGGGAGTACGGAGTTGATTAATGTTTATACTCCGTCTCGCACTCTGGGAGTACGGAGTTAAGTAGATGTTTATACTCCGTCTCGCACTCTGGGAGTACGGAGTTGAGTAGATGTTTATACTCCGTCTCGCACTCTGGGAGTACGGAGTTGATTAATGTTTATACTCCGTCTCGCACTCTGGGAGTACGGAGTTGATTAATGTTTATACTCCATCTCGCACTCTGGGAGTACGGAGTTAAGTAGATGTTTATACTCCGTCTCGCACTCTGGGAGTACGGAGTTGATTAATGTTTATACTCCGTCTCGCACTCTGGGAGTACGGAGTTAAGTAGAGGTTTATACTCCGTCTCGCACTCTGGGAGTACGGAGTTGATTAATGTTTATACTCCGTCTCGCACTCTGGGAGTACGGAGTTGATTAATGTTTATACTCCGTCTCGCACTCTGGGAGTACGGAGTTAATTAATGTTTATACTCCGTCTCGCACTCTGGGAGTACGGAGTTGATTAATGTTTATACTCCATCTCGCACTCTGGGAGTACGGAGTTGATTAATGTTTATACTCCGTCTCGCACTCTGGGAGTACGGAGTTAAGTAGATGTTTATACTCCGAGTTGGAACTTTCCCGAGCTGTCTCCAGACTGCTTCACAGCAATGTTGCTTTTTATTGACTCCTGGACAGGCCCTAGCGCCTTATCTCGTCGTACCCACCTAGCTTCCTCTCTTCTTATGAACTGGTGTGCCTTAGAGTAGAAACGCTCTAGCGTAGCCGGAGGTTTTCCTGCTAGCCAGTCTCCAAACTCAGAGTCTGGATCCACACCTCTCATTACAGCCATCAGAATTGCATGGTCATTAGGATTACTGACTTTAGTTGCTGCTACGTGGAATCTTTGCAAATATTCCTTCAACGATTCCCCAGGATTTTGGATTAAACTTGACAGAGACATCACGTCCTTTGGGCGCGTAGTGTGTATCCTGAACTGCTCGATAAACTTCTTTGCCAACTCCTCGAAATTTGATACGGATCGTGGAGGAAGTCCTGTGCTGGGGTACGCCGCCTGCAACATAACATCCGTGAACGGAGTATGACTTCTTGACACTCCCCAATCGTCATTCGATAACCCCTGATTTTCCTTCATCAACTGCCTGATCATGGCTGTCAGATCTGGTGTCTGTATGGAAGGCGGAAGGTTAGTGTCTGTTCTACGTGCCTGACCATGCTGGTGCCTCCTCTCCTGGCGACTTGCCAATCGTTCGTCCTGAGGTCCGACATCGTTAGCGTTTTGATGATCTGGACCTCCATCCTCCATTTGTACTCCGGTCCTGAAGTTCCCAGCTCTTGCTTGGTTACGGTCTCCAGTCGTCTGAACATCAGCTTCTGCTCGTTCAGCTTCAGTCTTACGTCGTCTGCGCTTGGGAGGTTCATCAGAGGAAGTTGAGCTGTCAGATGAAGAGTAAGAAGCGGGATTGCCCCCAGCATTCTGTTGCTGCTGTTGAGTGAGTTGTGCCATCAGGTTGGTGTTAGCTTGCATCTGCTCTCCTAGTTGTCTCCTGCTTTCCCTGAGTTCTCTCATCAAGTCATTGAACTCTATTCTGGTGACATCTGGAGTCTGTTCTTGAGCGGCAATTCCTGTACTCGGAATCGCTGGTTGATTGCTAGGTCCTGCTTGTTGCACACTAGCAGTTTCGTGGGCATCCGCATTATGAGAAGCTGAACTGGTACGTGGTCTTGCCATTGTAGAGCTATTGGTATAAACTCTGAGTAGAATAAACGGATGTCCTATCAGTGAGTCGGATCTTCCTTGGGGGATTTGTTCAATCCAGTAGCTTCAAAGCAGATCCTTGAGGTCTGAGAATTCGATCCTCAGTGAAAGCACCAAAGTGTTAGCACCAAAATTGGTCACTAACCTCGTTCAGAAAGATTGTGTAGAGATATAAGTGATGAATGTAAATTAAACAGAGAAGACAATGCTAATTTAAATGCAGAAAGTAAGAACACCAAATTTATAGTGGTTCAGCGTAATTGCCTACGTCCACTTTGTTCAACTTTATTGATCTTCTTTATAGTTGATTACAAATACAATTCGTGAATCAAATGCTTGAATGAAGTTGTTTAAGCAGAGAAGATGAGTCTCGAAAATGGCAGAGTCTCCCCAGTATTTTCTCTCCCAAAAAAAGGATTCATTCCACTGTGACCCTGCCCCTCTATTTATAGACAAAGATGGGTTGGACTTCCCAAGTGGGCTGATGGCCGAACACTCCAGCCCGAGTACAGTGGTCGCTGTATGCCGAGCAAGGTTTGCCGAACGCCGCTACGCCGAACCATTCCTTCTATGCCGAACGGTGTGTTGGTGTCGTGGGAAGTGTAGGATGGTTGTCTGTTGAGGCCGAACGTGCCTCCATCTCAAGCTCTTGAACGAACGGTGTATGCAGGCCGAACGATACCGGTATCTTGAGTAGTTGTGCATACTGAATGTCTTCTGGATGTCGAGTACTACGCCGAACACCATGGGATGCCGAGTACTCCTGTTGCCGAGTACTACGCCGAGTACCTTGGGATGCCGAGTACTCCTGTTGCCGAGTACTACGCCGAGTACCTTGGGATGCCGAGTACTCCTGTTGCCGAGTACCTTGGGATGCCGAGTACTCCTGTTGCCGAGTACTACGCTGAGTACCTTGGGATGCCGAGCGCTCTTGATGCCGAGTTCTCCTATCACCGACTTCTAATGATGCCGAACGCTAGCGCTGAGCATTGGTTGTCGCCGAGTGCCAGTTGACGCCGAACACTGCTGGATGCCGGACACTATGGATGCTGTGTACTTCACCGAACACTGCTGGATGCCGGACACTATGGATGCTGTGTACTTCGCCGAACACTCCTAGATGCCAAGTGCGTCGCCGAACACTGCTGGATGCCGGACAGTCTGAGATGCCGAGCACTAGTTGCCTGGTCAAATCTCCAGGAAACAATATGCTATGGAGCTCAAGTGGCGAGCCAGATGACAGAGACGTATCTTCGTACTTGGTTATTATTTCCACTGTGTAAGGACAAGTATTAAGCTGTCCAAATAAATAGATGATTTTTGTATTTAAAAGCTGTTATTATATATTATATTTTGTTCTACTGCGATTGTGAGATTCTGATGTTGTTTTTATCTTCCTCTTCTACCACTTTCTTCTTTAACCCTAATGACCTGGTATTTCCGACACTTGAATATTCGACAGTTTATATAGTGAACGTATAAATGTCAATTTTCGAGAGTCGAAAACCCCCGGCCGTTACACTTGGTACCAAAGCTGAAGGTTAAGCGAGAACCTTGGCTCTGGTGGGGATTACTCATTAGAAATAGAGTCAGTAATATTCTAGAATGAGTTTGAGTGTATTAATAGATATGAGCGCGTATTTGTTAGTGAATATAAATGTTTTAATATTGTGTTGACTTATTGGTTGAGTGGTATATAAATTCTTGTCGATTAGGGGGACGCCGCTATCCGATAAGAGTTTATAAACACTTGAACACAATAAACCGACACAATATAGTTTTGAAGTGGGTGAATGAAATAATTTTACCCAAAATATATTTTGATATAAAAAGAAATAATTTTCTAAAATTATTATATATAATTGAAGTGTTTGGATGGTAATATTATCGTCAAATAAGATTATAAAATTTAAAATGGCTCATAACTAATATGGGAAATTGTATAATTATAAATTATACAAAAATAAATTGGATTTAAACTAGAATTTGGAAATTCAAATCCTGGAAAGTTTGAAAGTAATATTTTTTTTCAAAGGTGGTATGAAAATAATAATAAGAGTATTATTTGAGAATATTTTCGAAGGAAAATTGATTTGTTCAGATTCGTTGGGAAGAACAAGTTTGTTTTGGAAATTCCAAAGGGAATTGGTTTGGATAAAATCCAGGATTGGTTTAAGATTTAAAGGTATGGTTTGAGATATGTAATAACCCTGGTTTTGGAGATTACCTGTTAATATTGAGAATTAAAATAAATTGAGAATTTAAATTGTTTATTTGGAATAAATAATAAATTTTGAATTTAAAATGAGAAAATAAAGTTTGGAACTTTATTTTATTTGCTTAGGATAATAATAGATGGAAAATTGATTTTTATTTGGAGAAAATGCAATGATTTTATCCAATTACTTCTTTTAATAATTTTTAAGGGAAGTAATTGATTTTTAAAGTTTGTTTATTTAGATAAAAAGATGGAATTTGGTTTAAAAATGTGTTTTGATTATAAATATGAGACTAAAATAGTTTGTTATATTTTTCTATGCAAGAAAATAATTTTTGTTGAATTTTAGAAGTTAAAAATAAGGAATTATGAATTTATTTGATGTAAATTGGGTATTTTTGTAAATTTGGGGGTTTTAATAATAAAAATGTTTTAAATTTAAAATAATATTTTTATATGATAGGAAATATTTTATTTCATATGTATGTAAGTTTACATAAATTGTTTATGTAAAAATTTAAAAGTGAATGTAATTTATTTTGTATAATAATATACATATTTGTGCATTTGTAAAATGCTTTTGGATGTTTTTGTCTTGTTCTTCTGTGAGGATTGCGAATCCTATTGAGGGGATCCGCAATATTTGCCATGATGTATAAGGATTTTGGGAATTATTCCTGGTAGCTTATCTTTTCGTGCGAATTAGCATGCTATCTTCTATCTAGAGTTTAGAATGATTTGAGATGGAGTGGCTTGCGTATTATCAAGCCACATTCTATGATTCGAAGGATCCTATACTTATGTATCCTAATTTTGACTGATTTGTTGTTTCTTGTTCTTCGGAATGTTAATGATGATTCTGAAGTATCTGTATTCACTCTTGAGTTTTGAGATGTTGATGATATATCTCGAATTCTAGTCATTATGACTTGGTTGATTTCTGTGAGTCCATTCGGCTTTGTCACTCGGGCATTCGAGAATTGTATTGACCTCATTCCTAGTTCTTAGCCTTTCGGTCATCCTTCCATGAGATGTCCACTAAGGAAATGAGGTTATTCATTAAATTTAATTAATGTTGTCGTTCTTGCCTCCTTTTGAGATATCCTCTTTGGATACTCAATCGTCGATATACTTTGTGAAATTACTTCACTCGAAGTAATGATATGTTGTTAGTGTTCTTCTTCTCATTCGAGAAGATATCTTAACCTTACTCTTATATCTCGTTAATCTCTGTTTAATCTATTAAGTGGTGCTAGGGTCGTTCCTCAGTTTAACCTTACATCGATTTACTTGAGTTACGAGTTGCGGAGGATAGCATTCCTCTTATTGTATTTCACACTCGTATAGTTCTTGTGAGTGGTTCGTTATACCGTTTGGAATAATGAACACTCTAGTCTATTCCATCAATCTTGAGGATCGAGTATTCTAGGAATATCTCGATGAGCTCTATTTGTGTTCCTTGATCTTGAGAATAAGTAATAAGTTGTGTTTTCAAATTTTTCAAAAATTCAAGACATGTTTCTAAGAGAAATTGGATTTTGTTTTTGGGAAAAACAAAGAATATTTTAAGTATAATAAATGAGGTATTTCTTTCTAATGAAAATTAATTTTGTGTTGGGTTGTTCGTCTAGTGCTTTAAGAATTCTGGTCGATGCGTCTGACCAACGTTATCGATAAGGATTTCCTAAACGCTGTGATGAGACAGTCAGACATGGTAAATTGAGTTTTAATAAGTAAAGTTGGAAATAATTAATATAGTGGAGTATTAATTTTTATTTTAAATGTTTAATGAAGTCATTGAACCATAGTGAGTGTTGGAGGAGTGGCGAGGCAGTTTTGATCGTGTGATCAACTCTGCAGCCAATCGATGGAGTCATTCATTATAACTCAATGGCGAGGCAATGCCATTATGATAATTGAAATTTATGAGTTTGAATATAGTTAATTATTATTATTGAAATGGTATATTTTAAATGAGATAATACTTTATTGGAAAGTATATGTTTATTGTATATTTTAAAATGAGTTATACATGTTGAAGATGAAGCTTGTTTTGAAATTTTTGGGTGTTTGAAAAATAAAGAGTTGTAAAATTTTAAGCTTTATCTTGATAATTTATTGATGTTAAATTATAAAATTATTTTGGAAATATTAATCTTGTTACAAGAAAGAATATGAGTTTAAATTTATTTATTACTATAAGATTCTATATCAAAAAGTTCTCAAATTTTCAAATATTGAAAATTTTGATTATGGTTTTGAAGGTAATGAGTTTTGAAACACTAATAAATTTTGATGGTAAATTATTTTATTTTATCTATTTTGGTTCTTTAAGTTTACCTTGCCTTAGTGCAATAATCTAATGACTTGCATTTTTCGGTCATTTTTATTTTAGTGATCTTTAAAGTAATCATCTCTTATCGGGGTCTCTTACCTCAATTGTTGTTATCTTAGTATCTATATGGCTCCTTCCGTAGTGACACACGGAAAGTCATCGCCTTGTTGTTTGGAGTTCGGATGA
Source organism: Allium fistulosum (assembly GCA_030737815.1). Taxonomy (NCBI): domain Eukaryota; kingdom Viridiplantae; phylum Streptophyta; class Magnoliopsida; order Asparagales; family Amaryllidaceae; genus Allium; species Allium fistulosum. Next base: position 336,285,012 of record CM060906.1, read on the forward strand.
AGCGATGCTAAATCCCAACTTTATTCGAGAAACTTTTGTGAAATCAGTCTCTTTCGATTGATTTTTGGGTTGCATTTTATTTTTGTGTTTTTGTTTCGATGGCGAGATGCCTTCGAAATCATGAGAATTTGCTCGAAGATATTCCATAGTCCGCTAATCTCGACGAATATATTCGGGTAAAAATAAAAGTTATCGAGAAATTTTATCTTGGCCTTCTTTCATCTTGAGTAGACAGTGAGGAATTTTGACCTCATGCTTATCTATCCTTCCTTTGATTAATGAAATAATTGTGTTGAATACAAATTTATCTCTAGAAATTGCGAGGACGCAATTTGTTAAGGGGAAAGTCTGTAACAACCTTGGTTTTGGAGATTACCTGTTAATTTTAAATTATAACGATAGTTATAATTTAATATTGAGAATTAAAATAAATTGGTATTTAAATTGTTTATTGGAATAAACAATAAATTTTGAATTTAAAATGTGAAAATATAGTTTGGAACTTTATTTTATTTGCTTAGGGTAATAATAAATGGAAAATGGATTTTTATTTGGAGAAAATGCAATGATTTTATTAATTATTGCCAATTACTTCTTTTAATAATTTTTAAAGGAAGTAATTAATTTTTAAAGGTTTTTTATTTAGATAAAAAGATTGAATTTGGTTTAAAAATATGTTTTGATTATAAATATGAGACTAAAATAGTTTGTTATATTTTTCTATGCAAGAAAATATTTTTGTTGAATTTTAGAAGTTAAAAATAAGGAATTATGAATTTATTTGATGTAAATTGGGTATTTTTGTAAATTTGGGGTTCTTAATTATAAAAATGTTTTTAATTTAAAATAATATTTTATATGATAGGAATATTTTATTTCATATGTAAGTTTACAAAAATTGTTTGTGTAAAAATTTAAATGTGAATGTAATTTATGTTGTATAATAATATACATATTTTTGCATTTGTTAAGCGTTGTATTAATTTGCTTAGGTTTTTTTTAATTTCTTTTTTGTTGGGTCCAAGCCCACTAAGCCTAATCCTGAATGAAGAAATGAGAAACTAATTACTATATGCCCATTTTCTTCCTTCTCCTGTAAACATTTAGAAACCAGAAAAAAAAAGAACCCAACTTCATCTTTTTCAATCTATAGCTTTTAAACTCAAATTTCTTCAAAAGCTGAGATCTTTATCAATCTAAAGTAAAATTCAAAGTTAATCATATTCCAAAACCTAAATACCCTCATCCAATCTTATGTTAGAGAAGATTGTCTGTTAATTGTCTCTTCTTGTTTGCATGTTTCTGTTTGTAGTTTCTACATGTTTTAGAGGCCAAAATCTCCTCAAAGCTTCAACCTTTTAACCGCAAATCCGAGTCTTTCCATTGCAACAGCAAGGTGAGTGCTAAACTCACAAATTTCTAGCTAAGCTGTGACGCCCCACCTCTATACCCACGCTAGCCAAGAACACTACTGTGTAGTGCTGTCAACTAGCGCGGAGAATAAGGCTATTGAGGAGCGACCATCTATGTAATTGCTTTGTGCGAGCGCCGATATGTCAGATAATAAAAACATTGCATTTCATTACTGGAGGAAATCCGACATACCGTTGCAAACTCAAAGCTACTACACAGTGGCTATAATAGTTTAGGACAATAGATATAAAGATAACACAGATAACATAACTGCGGAATACAGATGGAACGAAAAGTCTCATATATACAATAACTGATATCAGTTACAATACATTTGACACAATACAAATGATACAACTACAACTGTCGACTCAAGAAGTTATATATACAAGTACATTATCGACTAATATACATGAATACATTATCATCTTAAAACAGACACACTGACTACTACAACAAGACGAAGACCACTTCAACTGATATAAAAAGTCTTCATAGCTCTAGCAGCAACCCAAAGCTAAAAATCTACAACCTGTAAATACTCGGTCTGACCCGAGTATTACATTCAAAAGAAAATAATACCCGGATCAGTCTAATTCAAACCAGTTTATTAGTGCATATAGGCGGTAATAATCAATCTCAATATAGATGACAGTCACAGAAATCTCGTATATCCAACTCTCGATACGAGAATTGGATAACGGCAGATGTAACACTAAACAGTGTTAATCCACGAAACAGAAATCCAAAGCAGTTTAAATAATTGAAATGTCAATTTAAAAATATCAATGCTAATTGGCTGCAGTACAAGCTAACATGTACTGCCTCGCCAATACAGCTTACGAATTACACAGCAGGTCGATGAATTAAGAATAAAAGAGATATCGATTAAAATCTGTCAATTCGGTGTGGCTGCAGTGCATGCACGCGTGCACTGCCTCGCCACAACAGAATATAAAGTCACCACAAGGGACGAGGGTAAAACTGCTACGAAAATGCAGCAGGTCAGCAAGTGCTCAGGGATGAACAGATGCAAGTGAAAATGACACATGGATATGCAGTGTATACCCAAGTACAACAAAAATAGAAATGGGTCGAGCATATATAGATATGCAGTGACAAAGTGAACCAAGTCGCAATGTCACAGCAAGATCAAGTGACCGTGGCAATCACATGACAAACAATTCGAGGCAGTGAAACCATGGGGCAACAGCATGAATGCATAAAGCTGGACAGTGCCACACGTACTCGAAGTGAACAGTGGAAGAGTAAGTGCACCCCGAAACAGTTCTGCTCAAATGAGCAAGTGCACATGAGAAGACTGCACCTGGACAAGTATGCAACAGTGACTTAAATCATATGCAGTGAGATCCGAAGTGGACTGGTCGAAACAACACAGTGAGCTCAAGCTCAAAAACAACTAATACCAAGGTGACTAAAACCCAGTACTCAAGCAAGTGAATACAGAGAACTACAAATTCAAAATCCCAATAAACAGAGACAACAAAGACAAGGCAGCATGTTGTTATGTCAAGGTCAAGTTCAAGTGACAACCTGGGGCAGTACAACTAAATGAAACAGGTCAGTACACGGCTCCAAAAACATCTAACTCGAATACAAAGTAATGCCAACTATCTCAAAGAATGCTACAAGTCGATGTAAAACTGCAATTTCAGACAGTCATGACCGAAGAAGAACCATAGCCACATGAATAAGAGACACGAACACATGCGAATGAAACTGTACGAACTGAGCAGTATGATGGTGAGAGCACCATAGATATGGCACCACAGCACACAATATTTAAAGGTCCAATGGTCTCAAGTCACAAGTGATACCAGATTGCTCAAAGGCCATACATGAATGGTATCAAGTGCAAATGCAACAGACTCATACAAGAAGATCACAAGGCACGTGAACACCTACTAAACAATGAGCCTCGACAATATTCGCAGATGAAAAATGTAAGAGAGACACAAAACAAGTTCAGTAAAAATCTGAACTAATACACATGAATGTGCCAGACCAAAACAATGCAAACATGGAGTGATTGCAAGACAGTAGTTCGAAACCCATAAACAAGCTATAGTTGAAATCCTGGATGCAAGACTACAAGATATGATAGTACAGACAGCATCTTAAATGGGCAAGGAATCAATTCCTATGGGGTAGTACAAACAAGGGCTGAGCACCTTAAAAATGTGGACAGTGTCGAGCTTAGGTATGCAAACCATGACAAACCAGGCTCAGGTTATATAATGCACCAGTGAATGGTGAGTGCACAAATACAAAAGGTCAAGCTGAATGCACACTCAAATGAACAACAGCAATAAAGGCAACAGGAATCAATGATCACAAGTACAAGTATCACCTGTAACAACAATATGGACTGGACAGTGTAAAGATGAAACAGTGCAAACCAAAAAGAAAATCTCAAAACAGAGATGACCGAAATCAAATTCACAGCAAAGCCGAAGTTCACAATTTCAAGTCCAGATTCAAAGCCGTGAAGAACAAGTATCAAATGAGTTCAAATCAATGCCGTGAAATCCACGTTATCAAATACATATGCAAAGAATATCTCAAGCATCAAAACGAAAATCATCACAGGCATCGAAACAAAATCAAATGGCCGAAGCTCTATAAAATCGAATCGAACCAAGCAGGGTTTAAATTAGATGTGGTGAATAAATCACTCACCATTTTTCGAAGTCCACGAGATTGAGCAGCCGAAGGGAGCGACGAGGAAGCGATCGATCAAAGAAGAGTTGGCGTCTTCAATTTTCCTTCGTGAATGCCCTAGTTTTCGAGATCGAAGGAAGAGCAATCGCGACCGCCATTTTTATTTCTCTCGTGTGCTTTGTTTTCGGTTAGGGTTTGAAACGCGATTTAACGAAGAGGGGAATGGGGATGGGTTGTTTGGGTGTTGAGTGAAATCACGGTTTCAAAACAAAAGATCATGGGCCGAGATTATTGTTTAAACCCAAACGACACTTAACGAATCTTTCTAAAGCTCGTTTAACATTTAGAACGGCTTTAAAAATTCCAAATAGCGAATAACAAAATTTTATCCCTGAATTTCAATTTAATTAAAATGCCAGAAGCTATTCGTTCCCAGATTAAATCGTCAAGAGACGATAAGAAAATGGGTACGGAATGCCGGGTTGTTACATAAGACAAGAGTTTGATAGCCATAAACTGCTAAAATTCGTTTACTGTAATGTTGATTTTCTGAGCTGCTGCAAACACTGCCTGGGTTCAACTTTGAGACATTATAACTTTCTTATACTTTATCCAAATTGCATAATTATATTTGCAGTTTAAATTATAGTTGTTGATCTTTATGCATGCCAAATTTTAGATCTTTTCGACCTACCTAGCTTATAGAAATATGCTGCCGAACTTTGATTCGGAGCATGTTTTTGCCTAGATTTTTACAGTGAAAACACTGCCTGGGTTCAACTTTAAGATATTATACCTTTCTCATACCTTGTTAAAATTGCATGATTCATTTTTCAGTTTAAATTATTGTTGTTGAAATTTATGCATGCCAAATTTGAGGTCATTTCGACCTATGTAGCTTATAGAAATATGTTGCCAAACTTTGATTCGGAACATGTTTTTGCCCAGATTTTTACAGTGAAAACACTGTCTGGGTTCAATTTTGAGACATCATACCTTTCTCATATCTTATGAAAATTGCATGATTTTTTTTTTCAGTTTAAATTATAGTTGTTAAAATTTATGCATGCCAAAGTTGAGGTCATTTCGACCTATGAAGTTTATAGAAATATGTTGCCGAATTTTGATTCGGAACATGTTTTTGCCCAGATTTTTACAGTGAAAACACTGCCTGAGTTCAACTTTGAGACATCATAATTTATCATAGCTTGTTCAAATTTCGTGACTCTTTTTTTAGTTTCAAGTATGAGTGTATAACTATATGCCTACCAATTTTCAGCTCAATAAGATGTCGTTTGTTCCACTTTTTCAGGCCTATAATTTGAACCCAAGATGGTTTTCAGGCCTGGGCATATTTTTGTTTTTGAACTGTCACAAACATGGTCTGAGTCCATGTTTGAGACCGCGTAACTTTTACGTTTTCTGTCAGAATTCATTGATTCTATTTTTTTTAAAAGATGAATTTTTCTAGTTTGTGTACACCAATTTTTAGTTCAATCAAAGGTGGTTCAGCCACCTGTTTTATGTCTGAAAGTTGAATCCAGAGAAGATTTCAGACGTGGATATTATTTTGCCCAAGTGTTTTTATGTTCCTTTTCCGTCCGACTTTTGACTTTTACTTCATGTTTTTGTGATATTTTTGAAATTTCTTTAGGGCTATGATGCCTATTAATAGGTTAGCCAAGTTTTGATGAATTTGAAATTCAAATTTGAATTGAATTTGAATTACAGTTTTGAGTGATTTCTTTGATTTCGAGCATAGATTTTTCCAAACAATTTTGAAATGTTTTTTAAAATAAGTTGGCATTTAAAATAATTATTATGTAATATTTTTAAATTATTTTAAGCTATAAAATATATTTATTCTCTATAATAAGGGAATTTTCAATATTGTCTTCAAAATTGATTTCGGAAAATGGTTTTAAAAGCTTGTTTTCTTAAATAAATTATGTTATATATAAAATAAACGTTTTTGCACTATTCAAGCGAATGAGAAGGGGAATTAAATGATTTGGTAAAACACGTGGTATGGAACACATGCGTTTATCTTATCGATTAATTCCTAACTTGTCTGTTTGATCGTTTTGACCTTCGGGTCGAGTTTACCGATGAGGAGATAAAATTTTTACTGCTTTGAGTGTGAAATTTACTAACGGTTAGTAAACCTTTTAGTGCGAACGTGTGGTATGAGACGTACGTTAATACTATTCGGGTTCATATTCAAGAGTTTGTGACACATTTGCCATTGCGGCGTGCCAATACTGGACCTTCGGGTTATTGCTATAGCGGTGTTTGCCAGTGCGATGTATTTGTTCGAGACGTTTTCCCATTGCGGCGTATTTGTCATTGTGACATTTTGCCTTCGGGCGAGGTACCTATTTGAGATAACAGTACTTGGCAAGGCTTCGGCCACATGCACGTGCAAACACTTTTGAGATGGTTTCTTTGACTATTTTCCCTAGTGTATCGCCCCTTTCCGGAATTGGTCCTTTGAACCATTTGATGTATCTTTGTAGCGATTACTTTTTGGGAATTTGAACTCTTAGAAGTTCTATTTTTGAGATTTGAATTGCCTACACTGGAGTTATATGAGATTTGCCTTTTGGCGTTTACTTGAGATTTTATTCTCCTCTTTGCAGATATATTTGCCTTATGGCGTGTTTTATATGGGATCTATTTATGCATGTTTTGGGTTTGCCAAGATGGTGGGTTTAGGTTTTCCCCTAAACCATAATTGATGTTTTATGAATGTCGATGATACGAGGATCGCTACTTTTAGCATTTTATGGGTTATTTTATCTCTTTTGAGATTATATGTTTATGTGGTGATACCATATTACCACTTGATGTAATCATACACTTTAGTTGTCCCTTCTCACTCGAGAATATTATCACATTATACTTATGCTCGTATTATCGCTTATCTTTGTAAACTGATTTGTTTAGCCAGACTGACCCGTGTATTTTATACTCGGGTCAGACCGAGGTGTTTCAGGTTAGGTACATTTGGACTTAGCCTATTCTGCTTCCACATAGACTATTCTGCTAGCTGTTTTTGTTATAGCTTTTTATGTAGTCCTTTTTGATTGCTACTCTGATATGTATATTCTTTTGACTCGCTTGTATATTGTGGTTGCTATACCACTTGACATGTATCATTTTGTGTACTCTGTGATCTATATGTATGTGTATATATATGTGACGATCTACTGTTCTGTGATGTGTTTTGCATTTGATTTATTGTATTTTTTCTAATAGATCCTATAGCCACCTATGGCTTTGTATTAAGTATTTATTGGATATGTCGATCCACTTGAGAAAAAATATGGCATTTATCGACGTATTCAATAGATATTTAAGACAAGGCTATAAATGGTCGCTCCTATCCAGCCCTATTCTCTTTATTAGCAGATAGTAATACCCAGTAATACTCTTTGTTAATGTGGGTCTTGGGGCGGGGCATCACAGTTTGGTATCAGAGCTGAATTCTGAACAAAATATGATAAGCACATAATAGAACCACATATTACGGTACATCTAAGCATAATACAAGTGTTATGAATCCCTGAATAATCGTGCCTTTGACCATTTCTTGTCCATTGTGGTAGATAGGAGTTTGGGATATGTCTAGGAATTTATTTTATTCCATAGTATTCCAAAAATTGAATTTTTGATATCTTATCTTAGGAGTAATCCTAATTGTGATTGTTCTATTGGAATCCTCATCGATACGGGTGCTTGACACTCATCCATATCGAAGGAATTTGTAAATACTTTGGGATGTTTTTGTCTTGTTCTTCTGTGAGGATTGCGAATCCTATTGAGGGGATCCGCAATATTTGGCATGATGTATGAGGATTTTGAGAATTGTTCCTGGTAGCTTATCTTTTCGTGCGAATTAGCATGTTATCTTCTATCTAGAGTTTAGAATGATTTGAGATGGAGTGGCTTGCGTATTATCAATCCGCATTCTGTGATTCAAAGTATCCTATATTTATGTATCCTAATTTTGGTTGATTTGTTGTTTCTTGTTCTTCGGAATGTTAACGATGATTTTGAAGTATCTGTATTCACTCTTGAGTTTCAAGATGTTGATGATATATCTCGAATTCTAGTCATTATGACTTGATTGATTTCTATGAGTCCGTTCGGCTTTGTCACCCCATCGGGCAATTGAGAATTATATTGACCTCATTCCTAGTTCTTAGCCTTTCGGTCATCCTTCCATGAGATGTTCGCTAAGGAAATGAGGTGATTCATTAAATTTAACTGATGTTATCGTTCTTGCCTCCTTTTGAGATATCCTCTTTGGATACTGAATTGTTGATATACTTTGAGAAATTACTTCACTCAAAGTAATGATATGTTGTTAGTGTTCTTCTTCTCATTCGAGAAGATATCTTAACCTTTCTCTTATATCTCGTTAATCTCTGTTTAATCTAATAAGTGGTGCTAGGGTAGTTCCTCAGCTTGACCTTACATCGATTTTCTTGAGTTACGAGTTGTGGAGGATAGCGTTCCTCTTATCGCATTTCACACTCGTATGGTTCTTGTGAGTGGTTTGTTATACCGTTCGGAATAATGAACACTCTAGTCTATTCCATCAATCTTGAGGATCGAGTATTCTAGGAATATCTCGATGAGCTCTATTTGTGTTCCTTGATCTTGAGAATAAGTAATAAGTTGTGTTTTCAAATTTTTCAAAAATTGAAGATATGTTTCTAAGAGAAATTGGATTTTGTTTTTGGGAAAAACAAAGAATATTTTGAGTATAATAAATGAGGTATTTCTTTTTAATGAAAATAAATTTTGTGTTGGGTTGTCTGTCTAATGCTTTAAGAATCCTCGTAGATGCGTCTGGCCAACGTTATCGATGTTAGGAAATCAAATCTATGGTTTCGATGATAACAACTATACAATAGAAATCAAATATGCATATATATTTCTATATACAGGTACTTGCTAGAGCAACATCACTAGAAAGACAAGAACACAGCTCAAAGAATAATACAAAAGACTACAAGTCGATAAGATCAAAGAAGCAACAAGAAAGATGCACAAAAAAGACATGCACGGTTTTCAGGCGTCTGAGTGCACAAGCCAGACGTCTGAAAATGTCCTCTGGAACAAAAAAACAGACAAGACCAGATGTCTGGTAGATGCACTCAGACGTCTAAAAATCTACTATATACAAAAAATATATAGCATCAAACGTCTGATACTATATACCAGACGTCTAATTTTGAACTCGGGCTTTAAAATCAAACTTCAACTGTCACATTCGAATAGACATCTCCGCTTCTCTTCGCTGCAACTCTTCATCATCAACAGAAGCAACCGTAGAGCACTTGTTAATGGATGCAACTACTCAAGGAACCTCTCTACAAATATATATATCATCAAGAATCAAGAGAATAGATCACCTTGCTCACTTATGCTCTCTAATTATATACTCTATCATATACTCTTGATCTCTAGCAATCTATACTTGTATTTTATTCTTCCAAATATACAGTTCTTCATAGACAATACTCTCTAGATATATATTGGAATCATTTGTACTATTTAGTTGATATCCGTGTTATAGAACACACATTTGACAAGAACAATTTATTGTAACCAAGCCTATTCCTCCGGGCGAAGCGAGGGTGTTTGATAGTCGAATTCCGAAGGGGAGCTTCGGGACTGGACGTAGGATGGGAGGTCCGAACTAGTATAAAATTCTGGTGTGCTTATTCTATATTTATTTAGATTAGTATTGTTTGAATTGCATTATATATTTTGTCACATATACTTACATATACACTACACGATCCACCCTGTAGACTTTCAATTGGTATCAGAGCAAGGTTTGATCAAAGTACAGTAACACGTTTTTGAATCACCTTAATATGGCAAGTATTTTTCAAGAAGGTCAATCAACAGCTCGTCCCCCACTTTTTAATGGTTCTAATTATGCAACACGTATGAGAATTTTTATGGAAGCTAATGGATTAGAAATTTGGTCAGCTACACAAAATAAATATGAAGTACCTACTACTGCTATGAACACATGGAATGATGCACAAAAAACCGCAGCTTCTACTAATGCCAAAGCTATGAATGTTTTATTTTGTTCTTTAGATAAAAATAAATTTTCACCTGTCATGTTATGTAACACTGCATATGATATTTGGCATACCTTACAAGTTACACGCGCAGGCACAAACAAAGTTAAACAAACTAAGATCTCAATTTTGCAAAATCAATTATCTTCATTTAAAATGAAACAAAATGAGTCTATAGTGGACATGTACTCTAGATTCTAAATTATTCAACACGATTTAATGGCACTAGGAGTTAAATTCACAAATTTTGACTTAGTGTCTAGAATACTCAATTCTTTAACTCCAAAGTGGGAAAGAAAATTATTAGCTATCAAAGAATCTAATGACCTCTCAACACTCTTAGTTGAAGAATTGATAGGAAATTTAATGTCCTATGAAGCTAATTTACAGGCAAGAAAAGAACAAAATTCGGAGAAGAAAAACATACATTTCCAGCAACAAATGAAGACTCTGACTTAGATGAAGAAGAAATCGTATTTATAGCCAAGAACTATAACAAATTCAATAAATTTAGAAAAATGACTAGATTTCAGAAAGGAGGAAAATCAAGTTCAAATCAAACATCAATCAAATGCTATGAATGTGACCAATTTGGACATATAAAGAAAGACTGTCCCAAGCTCAACAATGATAAAAAGAAGAACAAGTTTGAAAAATTCAAAAAGAAGAAAGCTTACAAAGTAACATGGGATGATTCAGATTCTTCATCATCATCAGATAGTGATAGCAATAGTGACGGAGAACAAGTAATGTGTGCTTTATGGCACAAATTGATGAGGTATGTCCCGAACTTAGTTATGATGAATTATTAGAACTTAGCATGGAATTAGATGATAAATTCAGACAAATTAAAAAATTGAACAAAGAACATATAGCCAAAATAAATAGATTAGAACTTGAAGTAGGAATGTTAAAAGATGAAAAAATTATTTAGAGGAGGAACTAGAATTATCTCAAGAAAAAATTAAAAATAGTTTGATTGAAAATGAAACAATAGTTATTTAAACTAGACTAGAAAAGGATGACTTGTTAAAAGAAAATATCAACTTGAAAAGTACCATTGAAGCATTGAAAATTGAAAATTTAGAATTAAAAGAAAAATTAGATAAAATTACAAATAATGTTTCAAAATTTAATAAATGAAAAAAAGATTTGGAAAATCTTATTAAAATTTCAAAACCATCAGGTAATAGAAATGGAATTGGATTTAAAAATATTCCTAAACAAATAGGGAATAATGTTAAGAAATATAGTTGTATTTATCAAAAGACTAAAAGATCACCTAAGTCTAATACGAATACCAAAAATATAAAAATTTAGATTCCTAAGACAAATAATAATTTGATTAGACAAAAATATATTAATAATTTTTTAGAAAATGTAGTCTATAATAAAAATTATGTTCATAAAGGTACCAAACCTTCTTGGGTATGGCTACCTACCCCTCCTAACATCTAGGACCCTAACAAAGTATATGGGTACTAATTAAATCATCTTTTATTTTCCAGGTACCCAAAATAAAAAATAAGGAGAAATAGATACTTGATAGTGGATGCTCCAAGCATATGACCAAAAATTCAAAAATGTTATCAAATATAACATACATCGATGGTGGAACGGTAACTTTTGGAGATAACTCAAAAGGATACGTCGTTGGCACTGGAGAAGTCATCAACTTTGGTATTTCTAACTCTCCTATTATTACAAATGTCTTGTTAGTAGAGAATTTAAAACACAACCTACTTAGTATTAGTTAATTATGCGATAAAGGTTTTCAAATCAATTTCGAAAAAAATAGATGTTATATTTTCGACAATAACAAACAACTCATCTTTGAGGGTTTTAGAAACAAAAATATTTATGTCTTAAATATGAATATAAATCGAAACTCAAATTTATGTTAAACCACCAAACATGACGATCCATGGTTGTGGCATAAACGATTTTGTCATATTAATTTTAAATATATTAATAAATTAGCTAAATATGAGCTAGTTAGAGGTTTACCTAAAATAAATTATAAAGTAGAAAATTTATGTGACGATTGTCAAATTGGAAAACTAAAGAAAAGCTCTTTTAAATCTAAAAATAATATTTCTACAAAACAACCATTAGAATTATTACATTTAGATTTGTTTGGCCCAACCCAAGTACGATCTATAAATCACAACAAATATATATTCGTAATAGTTGATGATTTTTCAAGATATACATGGACTTTATTTTTAAAACATAAAAGTGACACCTTTGGTATGTTTAAAATTTTTGCTAAAAGAATTAAAACACAAATGGATTTGAAAATTAAAAATATTCGAAGTGATCACAGTGGAGAATTCGAAAATGATTATTTTACTAATTTTTGTAATAAAAAAGGTATAAGTCATAATTTTTCTTTTTCCCGCACACCTCAACAGAATGGTGTAGTATAAAGAAAAAATCGTACGTTACAAGAATGTGCACGAAGACTATTAAATAGTAGTGGTCCACCAAAACATTTTTGGGCTAAAGCTATTGCCATAGCTTGTTACGTTTTGAATTGAACAACCATACGACCTATGACTAAACAAACTTGTTTTGAAATATTTTTTGGAAGAAAACCTGAAGTATCATACTTTAAAACTTTTGGATCAAAATTTTTTATACTAAATACAAAGGATAATTTAGGAAAATTCGACCCAAAGGCCGATGAAGGAATCTTTGTTGGATATTCGGACCATAGCAAGGCATTTAGAATTTTTAATAAACGAACTAACATAATTGAAGAAAGTTTACATGTTTCATTTGATAAAATTTTCTTAACAATCATACTAATGATGAAGAAGAAATAATTCCAATAACAAATCCTTATAATAATGAGACAAATGCACAAAATAATACTTTAGTGCCGTCACCTAGAATTATAAAAGATCATCCAAAAGATAACATTATTGGAGATCTTAACTCCAGAGTAACTAGAAATCAACTTAATCAAATAAGTCATATAGCATTTGTGTCAAATTTTTAACCCAAAAATTATAAAGAAGCTTCAAATGATAACTTTTGGATAATAGCTATGCAAGAAGAATTAAATCAATTTGAACGTAATAATGTTTGGGAATTAGTACCAAGACCAGAAAATCAATCAGTTATAGGAACAAAATGGGTATTTAAAAACAAAGTAGATGAAAATGGAAATGTAGTTAAAAATAAAGCACGTTTAGTTGCTCAAGGTTATAATCAAGAAGAAGGTATCGACTACGACGAAACTTTTGCTCCGGTGGCAAGACTCGAGGCCATATGAACATTACTCGCTTTTGCAAATCATCACAATTTTTAACTATTTCAAATGGATGTCAAAAGTGCTTTTTTAAATGGTTTTATTAAAGAAAACGTATATGTTGAACAACCTCCATTATTTGTTCACGAAAAATATCCCAATCATGTCTTTAAATTACAAAAAGCTTTATATGGTTTAAAATAATCCCCCCGTGCTTGGTACGAATGTCTTAAAAATCACTTAATTACATCTGGTTTTCAAATAGGTAAAATTGATACAACTTTCTTCATTAAATGCGAAAATAACGATATTTTAGTTGTGCAAATTTACGTAGACGATATTTTTTTGGTTCAACTAATGAAAATCTTTGTTATTAATTTTCAAATATTATGAAAAATGAATTTGAAATGTCTCACATGGGAGAATTAAATTTCTTCTTAGGTTTACAAATAAAACAACTTGAAAATGGCATTTTTATTCATCAAGAAAAATATTGTAACGATTTATTACGTCGTTTTGAAATGGATAAAACTTCAAGCAAACCAGCACCGATGAGTACTAGTGTTCACTTGGAAAAATATGATAACATAAGAGATTTTGATGAAAAATTATATCATAGTATGATTGGCTCCTTACTTTATTTAACGGCTAGTCGACCCGACATTATGATGAGTGTATGTCTTTGTGCCCGATTTTAAGCAAAACCAAAAGAATCTCACCAAAGAGCTGTTAAACGTATCTTACGATATCTATCTAGTAATAGAGATTACGGTTTGTTTTACCCTAAGGGATCATCATTTGTGCTAGTTTCATATAGTGATGCGTATTTCGGTGGATGTAAAACAGATCGTAAGAGTACTAGCGGAACATGTCACTTTATCGGACAATCATTAGTTTCATGGTTTAGCAAAAAGAAAAATTATGTCTCCTTATCTACTTGCGAAGCCGAATATATCTCATCAGCTCTAGCATGTGCACAAGTAATATACATGCAACAAACACTTACGGATTTCGGCAAAATTATCGTTAAATCATCAATATATTGCGATAACACAAGTGCAATAAATCTATCAAAAAACCCTAATCACTCGCGTACTAAACATATAGATATACGTCATCATTTCTTACGTGACAATGTAGAAAAAGGAATTATTACATTAGAATACGTAGATACCGAGAATCAAATAGCAGATATTTTCACAAAACCACTAAACGAGCAAACATTTGTTAAACTGCGATGCAATTTAGGAATATGATCTCTTAATGATCTTCTAAATTAATACCAGGTCTTCATTTATTCTATATTTAGCCAAAAGTGTTTTTATCCACAAACTAAAATTGATAACTCCTTTGCCTTAAATTTTTTAAGTGGCTGTTTTCCGAAATTACCTATAAATAATTTTTTTAATTATATATAAATCTTTACAAAACAAGAAGTAAAGGATGTGACGCCCCACCTGTATACCCAAGCTAGCCAAGAACATTACGGAAAAATGCTGTCAACTAGCCTGGAGAATAAGGCCGTTGAGGAGCGACCATCTATGTAACTTCTTTATGCGAGCACCGATACGTCAGATAGTATAGCATGCATTTCATTTAAGGAGGAAATCCGACATACCGATACAAACTCAAAGCTATCACACAGTGGCTATAAATAATCTTCGGAAACAAATATAGAAAGAAACATAACACAAATCAGTCACAGACATCCATATCACAAAGGTGGAAAAAGATATGAATATATAACACATGAAAGTGTACATTAGAGTAGTGGTCTAACAAGATCCACATAATACAAAATAATAGCTACAAGCTACACAAAAGAATAAGTATACATCACGAAGTCTATATCTTAATGTATACAACAAAAATTACTAATCTAAGTAGTTAGCCAAAAGTCAGAGTAATCCCAAAAGAGAAGTCAAGCAGAAGCACCTGTAACATCTCGGTCTGACCCGAGTATTATTTATTAGAAAATAATAAACGGATCAGTCTAGCTATAAATATTAGATGAAATGGTATAGAATAAAAGACATGGCATGAACATGTAATAACAGTAATGGCATACTACTATAAGTATGTAATTGAAAATCAACAAGAGATTAATCAATATCACAAGAATCTTCTCAAAGATAAAATAGGGCATCATACCCTAAACTTGTATTCATAACAAGTCAATGACACACAAATTCACCAATGCACAAAAATTGATAAACATATCAATGGAAATCACTAAAATTGGTGAAGCACAAAGTTCCAGAAATCATCTCAAGAAATCCAGAAATCACAAGATGGGGGAGGACTATCACAAAACGGGAGTATGAAAACTCACCAACACGTGTAACACAAGACGAGATGCTATCTCATGGTAGCTAACCATTAATTTTGAGCCGAAACTCCACAAGAATGGTCCGAAGACCGTGGGGCGCTACCCCATATATGTGATGTAGAAACATCACACAAACGGGGTTTAGTCTCCCTCGTAGACAAAGAGACATCGCACAATTGCTAGTCTAAATCAAATCACAAAAATGATCGCCGTGAGCATCAAGAAGTGTCAACCACACCAAGCTAGTAAATATATGAGTTTAGCTTCATGTCCCATAACCACTTGCTTAACTTAAATATTTACGAACTAACTGTAGATCTTCACTAGAAAATTGTCACAAAAGGGTTCAATCGAACAAGTCCAAGAGCTAACCGATGAAGTAAACGCGAGCGTTTCATACCACTCGTTTTACTAAGTCGTTTAATTCGATTTCTCATCCGAGTGAAGTAAAGGCTTGTATATACTAGTAGATTGGAAAACGGTTTGAGAAAACGAACTTTATATTTAAAATAGTGTTGAAATCATTTGGAGGAAAGGGTTTTGATATTTACTACTAGTATTGAAGCCTTCATGTATTTAAAATGACAAACCACAGAAATTGATTGTAGAATCAACAAGTCACAAAAGTTCACGTTCGAAGACGTGAATGAAATCCAAGGGAATCAACTCAAAATGCTTCAAAGTAGAAGCAGGTAGTGCGGCCAAGCAGGCTGAGCAACCTAACGATAGCAGGTCGGGCGACCTAAGTGAGCGCGACCTATCTTGGTGATGCGACCTAAGGTTCCAGCGACCTAAGGTGGTGGGGTCGAGTGACATGAGCGAGCGACCTAACGTCTTAACCAAGTCGAGCGACCTAACGAGTTACGACCTACAGACAAATGAGGGCCAACGACCTAAAGGGAATAGGGTCGAGCGACCTAAGTATGGTGCGACCTAAGGGGTACGCGACCTAAGGGATCGCGACCTAAATGTAAAAAGGGTCGAGCGACCTAATGTCTTCAACAAGGCCGAGCGACCTAATGGTACGCGACCTAAAGGCTCGCGACCTAAAGTGGTGAACGTCCCAGTATAGGACGAGCTATCTGCCGAACGACCTAAGGCCTTACGACCTAACGTCGAGCGACCTAAGGAGCTACGACCTAACTCCGAGCGACCTAAACCCAGAACGAGTTATTTGCAAGCAGAGACTTTTCCATGTGAGCGACTTAATGCCCAGCGACCTAAATGGAACGAGCCAGTTCCGAGGCAGTGCGACCTAAAGCCAGAAATTTTGCTGAAGCACACGAAAGATTGGGGGTTTTCACAATCCAATCCAAACCAAATGCAAATGCACATGCACAGGTGATAAGGAATCATTCCCAACAATCTAATGACAGTTATAGGCAAGGATGTGAGATAAAAATCTCACCTTTGCACCAAAAATCAATGAAGATGAAGCTTGAAGCAAAGGAAGGACAACAACAAGCTTGAATCAATGTCTTCACTTGAATTCGGAGTAGATGTTGGATTAGCAATGAAGATTAAGACTTTGGAGTTTTAATTTCCCATTCCCTCCACCATTTTTGAAGAAGCTTTAGAGTTAGGAAAATGAAGAATGAGCTAATGAAGAGGAGAGGGGGATTGGGACTGACTTAGTAAGTGGTTCAGCCCAAACCAAAGTCCAAAGCAAAAAGTGACGAAAATTCCACTATCTCCAAACATATCGAAGTTTACACTCAAAAAGATCGCAAACGTCATTTTGAACTCAATGGAAGTGGTCTCGAGTCCTAATTTGACCGTATGCAAAAAGTAGCTTTTCGGACTAACATCTGACTAACGATAAAAAATTTAAATAAAATATTTAAATATAAAATCGATAAATACGCAGGTTGTTACAGACTCCCCTCCTTAAAGAAATTGCGTCCTCGAAATATATAAGATTGAAATAAAAAGTAACAACGATAAAAGCATATTAACACAAAAGAAATTTGAAATAAGAAGTTCACCTCAAAGCGCAGGAGAAAGTAATTCCGGGTGTGTTCGCTGGATGAATTCTCTAGTTTCCCAAGAGCAATCCTTAGGATTTGAGGACCATTGAACCTTCATAAGCGGGACATCTTTATTTCGAAGTCGTTTGACCTCTGAAGCAATAATTCGAATAGGATGCTGTTCATAAGTTAAATTCGGCGAAACCTTAATTTCTTCCACAACACCGGGCTCAAGAATAGAATTGGAATCATGAAGGCACTTCCGTAATTGAGAAACGTGAAACACGTCATGCATGCGTTGGGTTATAGAAAATGGCCCAATATATCGAGGCGCTAACTTTCCCGATCGACTGAAACGTACAACACCCTTCATAGGGGAAACACGAACAAACACAAGATCTCCAACATAAAATTCTAATTTCCTTCTTCGATTATCGGCATAGGATTTTTGTCTACTCTGGGCTTCTTTCATCCTATGTCGAATAATTTCAACCTTTTCTGTGGAATCACGAATAAAATCTGGAACTAAAACCAGCTTCTCACCGGCCTCAAGCCAACAAGAAGGAGATCGGCATGGCCTTCCATAGAGTGCTTCGAAAGGTGCCATACCAATACTAGATTGGAAGCTGTTATTGTAGGAAAATTCAACAAGTGAAATATGATCTTCCCAACTTCCACCGAAATCAAGCACACAAGAATGAAGAAGATCTTCAAGTGTTTGATTCACACGCTCGGTTTGTCCATCGGACTGGGGGTGGTAAGCGGTGCTAAAATTAAGCTTCGTTCCCAAATCTTTTTGAAGACTGTTCCAGAATCCAATAGTAAACAATGGATCACGATCACTAACAATGGAAGTAGGAACTCTGTGCAATTTAACAATTTCTTTGATAAAGAGTTTGGCCAGAAGAGGAACGGTTCGGTTCGACCGAACGGGAATAAAATGGCGGATTTAGTAAGTCTATCAACGATCACCCATATGCTATCATGACCCGAACGAGAATGGGGAAGGCCATCAATAAAATCCATGGAAATTTGATCCCACTTCCAAACTGGAATTTCCAATGGTTGCAATAACCCACCGGGCCTTTGATGTTCGGCCTTGACAAGTTGGCAAGTCATGCAACACTTAACAAAGTTAGCAATATCTTATTTCATTCCCTCCCAATAATAAAGTCGCTTCATATCTGCGTACATTTTATTACTACCGGGATGAATGGAAAATTTGGAACGATGAGAATCTTCTAGAATATCTTTACGAAGATCACTAATATTTGGCACTATAAGTCTACCAAATTTTCGAATGCCGCCACGAGAATCAATATCAAAGTCTGTCAAACCTTCAATATCGGTTTTATCCTTAAGATTTTGGCCAAGCAAAGCCAATTCAGGATCTAGCTTTTGAGCTTCAAGAATGCGGTCTAAAAGAGAAGGATGAGCCTCAAGGCTACATAAAACAAAAGATGAACATAAATCAGATACACGATCTCTAATCTCACAAGTGGATAAAACCTCGAGATCATGCCATTCAGATATCATCATAGAGACAACTGCTTGTTGCTTACGACTAAGGGCATCAGCAACTCGATTTCCCATTCTGGGAGTAAAAAAAATATCAAGATCATAAGAGGCAAGGAACTCGAGCCAACGCTGTTGACGCAAATTAAGTTCCTTTTGAGAAAATAAATATTTCAAAGACTTATGATCAGTATAAAGTATAAATTTCTCTCCTAAAACATAACGTCGCCAAATTCGAAGGGCGAAAACGATAGCCGCAAGTTCTAAATCATGTGTGGCATATCTAGTCTCAGCTGGCTTCAATTGCCTAAAAGCATAAGCAATAACACGTTCTTTTTTCATAAGAACAGCTCCCAAACCAGCGCGACTAGCATCGGTATAAACAACAAAATCTTGATTCACTTCGGGAATAACAAGAATAGGAGCATCAGAAAGGAGTTATTTTAATTTCTGAAAAGAAGTTTCACATTTTTCCGACCAAATGTATTTAACACCTTTCTTTGTTAAGCTAGTAAGAGGCACGGCAATTTTAGAAAAGTCTTTTATGAAACGGCGGTAATAACCTGCCAATCCGAGAAAGCTACAGATTTCAGTCACGCTCTCCGGTCTCTTCCAATTTTGAATCGCTTCAATCTTTGAAGGATCCACTGATATTCCGGATTCGGAAATAATATGACCGAGAAACTTCACACTAGATTGCCAAAAGTGGCATTTAGAAAATTTAGCTTTTAATTGATTGCTCCTAAGAGTTTCCAATACAATCTGAAGATGCTTTTCATGTTCCTCCTCGGTTTTAGAATACACAAGAATATCATCAATAAAGATGAGAACAAACCGATCGAGGAAATCTTTGAAAACTCGATACATAAGGTCAACAAAATAAGCCGGAGCATTCGTTAAACCAAATGGCATAACTAGCCATTCATAAGATCCATAACGAGTACGGAACGAAGTCAAAGGAATACTATCCTCTACAATACGAAGCTGATGAAAACCGGTAGCCAAGTCCAATTGTGAAAAGACTCTAGCACCACTAAGTTGATCAAATAGATCATCAATCCGAGGTAAAGGATATTTATTTTTAATAGCTAGATCATTAAGCTTGCGGTAGTCAACGCAAAGTCTAAGTGTACCATCGGATTTATTCACGAAAATTGCTGAAGCTCCCCAAGGCGAGGAACTAGAGCGAATAAATTGCTTCGTTTCCAATTCAGATAGTTGTTTGCGCATCTCCTCGTTTTCCTTATTGGACATGCGATAAGGAGGACGAGAAATAGGTTGAGCTTCAGGTGTAAGATTAATTCTGAACTCAATTGCTCGCTTGGGTGGTAATCCAAAAACGGGCTCAAATATGTCGGAAAATTCACAAACGACGCGAATACGAGAAATGACATCTTCCTCGTCATCATTATCATCATCACGAGGATTTAAAGAATATAAAGATGCAGCCAAAGTGGAATCCGAATCTTCAAGAATAATAGAAATCTGCTTTACAGATTGCGGATGTCGGAGATAAATAGTCCGCTCGGGACATAGGATATGAGCTTCATAACGGTTAAGCTAATCCATACCCAAAATCATTCCAAAACCTAAGTAACGCATGACATGCAAATCGGCTGGGAAAGGAAAATCACACAAAATAATCTCCACATCTTTACAAAGCAAACTAAGAGTTGCGGATCCACCAACCGGATTCGCAATTCTCAAAGAAGTCATTAAAGCAACAACACTTAAGGAAAAAGTATCAACAAGTTCCTTTGATATAAAAGAATGGGATGCACCCGTATCAAAGAGAACTCTAATAGGTTGATCATGAAATAAAATAATGCCATCAAGGACGGAATGGGATGTACCTTGACCGCGAGATGTGTTACCAGGGGCTTGAGCCACGTTTAACTTTCCCTCCTTCTTTCCTTGAAGTCTGGGGCATAAATGTATATAATGATCCGAGCTCTTACAATAGCGACAAGAACGGGGCTTTGAACACTTGTTCACAAAATGGTCCTTAGAACCACAGTTATAGCATTGCCCGCTACTTGGGGTAGAAGTCTTTGCTGCCGGAGGTGCAGGTTTACCCTTTTTGTTGGGATAAGGTGAAATGACCCTCCTATTTACACACTAATTTTATTAGTGATTTTTTTTTGCAATAGAGATGATATATAGATATATCATCTATTACAAATATATTTTAGAGATGATATATAGATATATCATCTATTACAAATATATTTCCCAGGGTCATTTTCTTTTCTCTAATAAACAAAAATATATCCAGGATCTTTCACAATATAGAAATATTGTTTTAATTCTAAATCATTTTTAACATACATATATGAAGATATCTATGTTATATTCTACTTGAATCAGAGCATAATAATAAGTAGAAATCCTTTTTAAATTTGCATAAATGTGATAAATTCCCTTTTAAATTAAAACTTAATGTATCCAGATTTTTGACTATAGTGTCCCCTGGAAATATGTACCTTAGACTGTTATTATAATTAAGAAATAACCAAGCAATGATCAGTGGAAAGCAAGCTTATAATATGGATGATTATCTTAAAGTCTGAATATTATCAAACTCAGGTTAAAAGAAAGTGGATCCTAAGTGAACACAAGCAACATCTAGGCGTAATGGAAACGCGCCTAACTTATTCATACAAGGTCACTAGTTCGAGTACTATGCTGGTCGGTTCAAACACAATTTTTGTTTTTCTTTTTATTTTCTCCTGTATGGCTGAAATCTGTTACCTACCTATAATTGTACATATATATTTAATTTTTGGCTATAACCTATCATACAAAACAATTTTTCTTGCATAACTATTTTTAAAACCCATTCTTTCAACTGTTTTAAGAATTTACATCTATATTTTTGCCCAATATCAACATGTACACAGATATACATGTACATGTCTGTATCTTTGTTCATTTTCCAGGAAAACTGAGCTCAAATGTTCCCTTGCTTCATTGATCTGAAGTGGGGCATTTGGCCTGACCTATGGCCTAACCATGTGGTTACTCTGGCCATTCTTTTGTTTGCATTTTCACAACCCAGATTGTACACAAAATATTGATACCTTTCCTTTTCAAAAGCATGTATATATATTTGTGTGAATCAGACATTTTGTGGTCAGATATATCATTCTTCCTAATCATACTTCTCTTTTAAAAATACATCTTCAAAGTATAAACACTTTTTCTTGCATCTGGACTTATGTCAATATCATAAATTGAAGATATAGCAGTTCAATTCTTTTCTGGTTTTCCCAATATTATTTTCTGTATATCTATATTCTTTTTGAAAGAACTCAGGATTTACTGAAATCATCTTAAAATGATTATGCTTATAAAATCCAGGTTTTACCTCTAAATCAAAACAACTTTAGCAAATAGGTTTTCAAATCAGTTCACAACAATATCCTTAGTACATACCAAATCAGAAATAACTAGAAACAACATAGCACATGTCTCTTACAAATTCTGCCTACTTAATACATTTAGATAGCCATATTAATCAGGGAATACATGCATGAATTAACACATTTTAGCTTTTATTTCTAATTATCTTAGCATCCTCTATTCCATATCTTTTTAATCTTGCTTACTTAGCTCCATCATGACCTGCAAAAGCATTAGTGGCTGCCCCATTATAAATGAGACACCCCCATGTGCCATGAGCAATAAGGGTCAGATCTATGATCTGGTGTGAGCATTTCTAACATATCCATGATATTAAGCTAAGGATACAGCATAAATATACTTTGCATACTTGACAGGTATTATCATGTACAATACATCAGAGCAACCATATGCAATAAAACAACTTTTATCTGGAACTACTAGGTTGCCTTTTCTTTTTCTTATAAATTCCTGGCCTCATCTGCTATAAGGAATCAAAGGGACACATTGCCATGAACTAATTAACATATGGCACAAAGATCTCAGGACTTAAACAAGCCATGTGCCAACTTGTCTACTTCAAATAGGACAAGCATTCCAGCAGCCTTCTTGGCACAAAATCCTTAGTTATATCACTAAGTGTATTTATGTTCATTCTATCAATGATAGCTAGGTGTACATACCACCTGTACTCATGAAGCATACTAGTTACCTTGCAGACATAATATTGCAAGCAAGTTAAAGGTTACCTTCTAGAGGTATAACACCCCAGTCATTCCATCTCACATTATTTAGCATAAAAACACCCTATTCAAGCATATACCAGAATGTTTGCAACTGAGAATAAATGCATGGCTCTATTGGGTTTATTTTGATTTTGCAAGCAACTATATTTAGCCAGATTTTCAATCTTGTTTAAACATAGTTTTTAGGCTTGTAAGTTTCTGTTTAGTTTAGGGCTCAGCACTTATAGAGAAAAACTCCATTGCACCCTTAACCAATTATTTCAAGCCTCAGCACCATACCAATGTATATGCAGCTCATAGTTTTCTTTATCTTTTCATTCTTTGTCTTAAGCCATTATTCAAACTAGTTACAAATACTCTGATATATGTTCCTTAAGGTTTTGGTATAATATACAGAGATGAAAATAGAACAACAAAGTTAAACATCCAGCATAGCAAATCATATCTCATCAAACATTCATGAAACCATCAGCAGCCAACATAGTTTGTAAATTAAAACATGCAAAATATAACATATAAAAGCTTGGCTGCCTAATCCCAGGTCTTAATGCCATGTATATGAGTGAGGATACTCACCTAAATGCTTACACAAACTTAAACCAGAAAACCCTTCAGATCTTTAGCCTTATCTTCCTCTTCTTCCTTAGGTTAATTAATTAGTGAGAGAGCAGTTTTCTGATTGGGCTCTTGGTATAAATAAGGGTTCTGTCTAGGGTTTTGAGTGATGCAAAATCCCTATTTTAGCCCAGATCAGAATCATGCATTTGGCATTGCATATTCCCTCCTTCCTAATCCCTTAATATCCCGGCCAATATTTTAAAACAAGACTAAATTGTGCCTATTTTCCTTTCTTTTCAGAAAGTGATAACTTTAAGTATTTTTATTATATTTACTTCAAACATGATAATGGTGTGACTTTCTATTTTCTGCCTATGTACATTTTCTTTCTTGCACTTTGGTTCTTACTGTTTTAGTGCTTCCTTTATTTATTTTCTGCTCAAATAATATCTGGATATAAATATACATTTATACAACTATGGGTGTTAATTTAATTTTAACCATTTATTTGCAGAAAACATGTGCATACTTATGTGCATTTCTACACCTATTTAAAATTTCACTTATTCATTATAAATCAATGTTTTCTTCTGCCTTAATTTTCAGACAAGTCTTACATAGGCATATATATAGATATATATATATATACACACACATCCTCAGGAATTTTTAATACTCATGTCTAGGTCTATATTTTCTTTATTTAAAACATTTTATCTAAATGTTTTCCTTCCTTGTTTTATTATTCAGGAATTCTGGATTTTCTCTTAGTGCCATAACTAGTGTGCACGTGCACACATGCACACAACCTTGCACCACTGAAAATCCCACCTATATAATAATTCTGATTTTCCCCCAGAATTTTAATCATTTATTAAAAGAATTTTCCTCAAAATCTTGGGGTATTACAATCACCCCTCCTTTTAGGAATTGTGCCCTCACAATTTACAACATATTCTTTGAGTACTCCTACTTTCTCAGGAAAATTATTTAAACATGCATGAGCAATTCAAATAGTCACTGTCTATCATACATATCAAACTTTCTTAGTAATCTAAGAATTTACCTTTCAAATTTGCAAAGAGCCTAGGGTAATCCATCCTGATTTTATCCTCTAGCTCCCAAGTACAATCACTAGGATCTATACTCCATTGAATCTTTACAAGCTTCAATGTCTTGTTTCTTAATTTCTTTTCTTCCCTTGCCACAATTCCCACTGGCTCTTTCTCATAGATTAGATCTGGATTTATCTGAACTTCAGTAGGCTTTTCTAAGATTTCCTCCTTGTCATGTACCCATCTCCTTAGTTGTGACACATGAAACACATTGTGCATTGCACTCATCTTCTCTGGAAGCTCCAGCTTATAGGCTAGTGAGCCTATCCTTTCCAAAATCTTGTATGGTCCAACATATCTGGGTCTGAGTTTCCCCTGCTTGCCAAATCTCAAGACTTTCTTCATTGGTGAAACCTTAATGAAGACATAATCACCTACTTTGAATTCCACTGACTTCCTCTTTGCATCAGCATACTTCTTTTGCCTATCTTGAGCTACTGCCATCCTCTTTCTCACCAGTCCTATTTTCTCTGTGATGTCCTTGACATATTCTGGCCCTAGGATAGCTTTCTCTCCTGCCTCAGCCCAACACATAGGTGATAGACATGGCTTTCCATATAGGGCTTCAAAGGGTGCCATTCCAATTGTGCTTTGGTGGCTATTATTGTATGTGAACTCAGCCAAATGGAGGTGGTCCTCCCAATTTCCTCCAAAATCTAACACACATGCTCTAAGCAAATCCTCTAAAATCTTGTTTACCACCTCTGTTTGCCCATCTGATTGGGGGTGATAAGCAGTGCTTAGGCACAATTCACTCCCCATAGCTTCTTGGAAGCTCCTCCAGAACCTTGAAGTGAAGATTGTATCCCTATCACTCACTATAGTTTTAGGAACACCATGCAGTTTTACCACTTTTCTCATAAAAATTTGGGCTAACCTAGGTGCATTTCTGTCTGCTTTCACTGGTATGAAGTGGGCTACTTTAGTCAGCCTATCTACAATCACCCAAATACTTGTATTTCCCCTCTTGGATCTAGGAAGGCCATCTATGAAATCCATAGATATGTCTTCCCACTTCCACTGTGGTATGCTAAGTGGCTGCAATAACCCTGAAGGTCTTTGGGTCTCAGCTTTTATTTGTTGACAGACCATACACTTAGCAACATATCTAGCTACATTAGATTTCATTCCCTTCCACCAATAGTCCCTTTTTAAGTTTTGGTACATTTTGGTGCTGCCTGGATGTATGGAATATTTACTTCTATGGTACTCATTAAGGATTTCTTCTTTCAATTCTATGATGTTTGGGACACATATCCTTCCCTTTTACCTTAAGTATCCTTTTACATCCATGTGATAATCCTTCACTTCCTCCTTCTTTAATAGGAGAGACCTCTTTTCTGCTAAGTCTTGATCTTCTTCTTGCATTTTTGCCACCTTCAAGGCCAAGTTTGATTGTAAAGTAATTAAACTTAACCTTCCTTTACTCCTTTCTTCCTCAATTATTTCCATACTCATCCCACTGCTCTCATCTATTTCCAAATCAGTGAGCATGGTCAAGTCTCTAAACTCCTCCATCATCAACATGGCCACTTTTGCATGCTGCCTACTCAATGCATCTGCCACTTTATTAGCCTTGCCTGGTGTATAAAGTATATCTAAGTCATAAGCAGCAAGAAATTCAACCCATCTGTGTTGTCTCATATTTAAATCTTTTTGTGAAAAGAGATACTTTAAGGCCTTGTGATCAGTGTATAAAATGAACTTTGCACCTAATAAGTAATGCCTCCAAAGCTTCAAGGCATAAACTACTGCTGCCAACTCAAGATCATGAGTTGCATATTTAGTTTCATGGGGTTTTAGTTGTCTAGATGCATAGGCTATGACCTGATCTTGCTGCATCAACACAGCCCCTAGCCCTGACCCACATGCATCTGTATATACAACCAATCCCTCATTGCCTTCTGGTACTCTCAACACTGGTGATTTTACCAAAGCCTCCTTGATCTGGGTGAAAGCTTGTTCACACTTATCAGTCCATATAAACTTTTGGTTCTTCCTAGTCAGGTTAGTGAGTGGCATTGCTATTTTAGAAAATCCTTGTATAAACCTTCTATAGTATCCTGCCATCCCCATGAATGACCTAACTTCACTAACATTGTTAGGCTTCTTCCATGCTTGGATTGCTACTATCTTATTGGGGTTTACAGAAATTCCTCTAGCAGAGACAACATGTCCAAGAAAGTGTACTTCATCTTGCCAGAACACACACTTAGAGAACTTTGCTTTCAAATCTTTTTCTCTTAATCTAGATAAGACCAAATGTAAGTGGTTCTCATGTTCCTCTATTGTTTTAGAGTAGATTAGAATATCATCTATAAAAATCAGAACAAACTTGTCTAAGTAATCTCTGAATATCCTATTCATTAGGTCTACAAAGTAAGAAGGGGCATTTGTTAGCCCAAATGGCATAACCAGAAACTCATACAAACCATATCTTGTGTTGAATGCTGTATATTTAATACTTGATTCCTCAACCTTCATCTGATGAAACCCAGATGCCAAGTCTAGCCTAGAAAACACTTTAGCTCCACTGAGTTGATCAAAGAGATCATCTATCCTGGGTAATGGGTATTTGTTTTTGATGGTTACTTTGTTTAATTCTCTATAATCTATACACATTCTTAAAGTACCATCATGCTTTTTAACAAATACTACAGGAGCACCCCAGCATGAATTACTTGGCCTTATAAACCCCTTGGCTTCTAATTCTTCCAGCTGGTTCTTTAGCTCTTTTAATTCACTTGGCCCCATCCTTGTAGGCTTTTTGATAACTGGGCTAGCCCCAGGCATAAGGTTAATCTGGAATTCAACAGGTCTATGGTGTGAGACACCTTTTACTTCCCCAAATACATCCAAGTATTCTTTAACTATGGGGATTTCATTAATAGCTATTTCCCTGGGATTATTTTCTAATTCAATTAAATGATTTAGACTATTTTCTTTGATAGGTTCACATAGAATTGTAACCCTTTGGCCTTTAGAATTTTGTAGTGAAATGGTGGATGCATCTAGGTCAATTATGGCTTTGAATTGTCTTAGCCAATCTGCCCCTAATATAACTCCTATATTTGGGAAGTTTAGAACATATAAATTGGAAACAAATGTGTTTCCTCCTATGTTCAAATTCACATCCACACAGATCATATCTAATACACTAGAACTTCCTAAAGGGCTTTGTATTAACAGAGGTACTTCAGCCAAATTGCAGTTCATTTTCAACCTTTTAACTATTTCATGGGAAATGAGTGAGTGGGTTGCCCCGGTATCATATATTACAGCTAAAGGTATGGTACAAATAAATAGTGTACCTTCCACTTGACCATGGTTTTCAGCATTAGCCTCAATTATGGCCTTGCCTCTGCCTTCCAGGTTTGCCACTTTCCCTTGTTGCTTGTATTCTGGGCAATTTCTTTTCATATGCCCTTCCTTCCCACATAGATAGCATTTGAAAGCTCCCCCCTTAAGCTCTGGGCATCTTGGCTTAATATGGCCTTCTTTCCCACAATGGTTGCAAACTATTTTTCTTTTGGCTTCATTGGGCTTTGCATCTACTGCCTTCTTACCATCTGCCTCTCCTTTCTTCTTATCATAAGGATGGTACTTCCCTTTGTTCTTCTTGTTGCTATTGTTTTTGAAGCTCCTAAACTTATCTCTTTCCTTGTCATGCTGCTCAATCTTCAGAGCCAAATCTATCACTTGATCAAAAGTTCTGTCAGCATAAGGTAGTATAGCCCTGCTAAGCCCTGGGTTCAACCCCTTGATGTATCTATCATTTTTGGATGCTTCATCAGCCACTAACATTGCCCCATAGGTAGACAATCCCTCAAACTTCTGGGTGTATTCTGTGACATTCATAGTCCCCTGTCTAAGTTTGATGAACTCCTCAAGTAAAGTGGTTTTTGCTGAGGCTGGAACAAACCTTGCCTCTAACATCTCCTTAAATTGATTCCAATTAATATCATTTTCATTCCGGCCAGCTATGATCACCTCCCACCAACTCAAAGCTGCACCTTTTAATTGCCTTGAGGCCACTTGCCTCTTCCTTTGGTCATCTAGTTGCATATCAGTGAAGATCCTCTCTAATGTCCTCAGCCATGCTTGAATCTCCATTACACTTTCAGTTCCTTCAAAGCTCTTGCCTCCCAAGTTGGTATAGGTCTTCACTAACTTGGAGAGCTCCTCATGTGGGTTCTCAGGTCTGTGCCCAATTCCATCTCTCAAAACTCTCACAAATTCCTGCATGTCAAGCATTTGTGGTGTGCTAGATCCTCCTTGATGATGAGACCCTCTTCCTACCATATTTCTAAAAGTATATGTATTTCATCTTATTAGTTTATAACACTTAGCTTTTAAATTTTACTTTGATTGTATCTTTTCCTATTTAATCATTGTGTATGTCACATGCACACACATACATACATTCAGGGAATACTTATAAACAGTCAAATATACAAACAATCCTAGTATAAACATAAGCATACAAACATTTTGCTATGTTAATTAAAACATAGCTCTGATACCAAATGAAATGACCCTCCTATTTACACACTAATTTTATTAGTGATTTTTTTTTTGCAATAGAGATGATATATAGATATATCATCTATTACAAATATATTTTAGAGATGATATATAGATATATCATCTATTACAAATATATTTCCCAGGGTCATTTTCTTTTCTCTAATAAACAAAAATATATCCAGGATCTTTCACAATATAGAAATATTGTTTTAATTCTAAATCATTTTTAACATACATATATGAAGATATCTATGTTATATTCTACTTGAATCAGAGCATAATAATAAGTAGAAATCCTTTTTAAATTTGCATAAATGTGATAAATTCCCTTTTAAATTAAAACTTAATGTATCCAGATTTTTGACTATAGTGCCCCCTGGAAATATGTACCTTAGACTGTTATTATAATTAAGAAATAACCAAGCAATGATCAGTGGAAAGCAAGCTTATAATATGGATGATTATCTTAAAGTCTGAATATTATCAAACTCAGGTTAAAAGAAAGTGGATCCTAAGTGAACACAAGCAACATCTAGGCGTAATGGAAACGCGCCTAACTTATTCATACAAGGTCACTAGTTCGAGTACTATGCTGGTCGGTTCAAACACAATTTTTGTTTTTCTTTTTATTTTCTCCTGTATGGCTGAAATCTGTTACCTACCTATAATTGTACATATATATTTAATTTTTGGCTATAACCTATCATACAAAACAATTTTTCTTGCATAACTATTTTTAAAACCCATTCTTTCAACTGTTTTAAGAATTTACATCTATATTTTTGCCCAATATCAACATGTACACAGATATACATGTACATGTCTGTATCTTTGTTCATTTTCCAGGAAAACTGAGCTCAAATGTTCCCTTGCTTCATTGATCTGAAGTGGGGCATTTGGCCTGACCTATGGCCTAACCATGTGGTTACTCTGGCCATTCTTTTGTTTGCATTTTCACAACCCAGATTGTACACAAAATATTGATACCTTTCCTTTTCAAAAGCATGTATATATATTTGTGTGAATCAGACATTTTGTGGTCAGATATATCATTCTTTCTAATCATACTTCTCTTTTAAAAATACATCTTCAAAGTATAAACACTTTTTCTTGCATCTGGACTTATGTCAATATCATAAATTGAAGATATAGCAGTTCAATTCTTTTCTGGTTTTCCCAATATTATTTTCTGTATATCTATATTCTTTTTGAAAGAACTCAGGATTTACTGAAATCATCTTAAAATGATTATGCTTATAAAATCCAGGTTTTACCTCTAAATCAAAACAACTTTAGCAAATAGGTTTTCAAATCAGTTCACAACAATATCCTTAGTACATACCAAATCAGAAATAACTAGAAACAACATAGCACATGTCTCTTACAAATTCTGCCTACTTAATACATTTAGATAGCCATATTAATCAGGGAATACATGCATGAATTAACACATTTTAGCTTTTATTTCTAATTATCTTAGCATCCTCTATTCCATATCTTTTTAATCTTGCTTACTTAGCTCCATCATGACCTGCAAAAGCATTAGTGGCTGCCCCATTATAAATGAGACACCCCCATGTGCCATGAGCAATAAGGGTCAGATCTATGATCTGGTGTGAGCATTTCTAACATATCCATGATATTAAGCTAAGGATACAGCATAAATATACTTTGCATACTTGACAGGTATTATCATGTACAATACATCAGAGCAACCATATGCAATAAAACAACTTTTATCTGGAACTACTAGGTTGCCTTTTCTTTTTCTTATAAATTCCTGGCCTCATCTGCTATAAGGAATCAAAGGGACACATTGCCATGAACTAATTAACATATGGCACAAAGATCTCAGGACTTAAACAAGCCATGTGCCAACTTGTCTACTTCAAATAGGACAAGCATTCCAGCAGCCTTCTTGGCACAAAATCCTTAGTTATATCACTAAGTGTATTTATGTTCATTCTATCAATGATAGCTAGGTGTACATACCACCTGTACTCATGAAGCATACTAGTTACCTTGCAGACATAATATTGCAAGCAAGTTAAAGGTTACCTTCTAGAGGTATAACACCCCAGTCATTCCATCTCACATTATTTAGCATAAAAACACCCTATTCAAGCATATACCAGAATGTTTGCAACTGAGAATAAATGCATGGCTCTATTGGGTTTATTTTGATTTTGCAAGCAACTATATTTAGCCAGATTTTCAATCTTGTTTAAACATAGTTTTTAGGCTTGTAAGTTTCTGTTTAGTTTAGGGCTCAGCACTTATAGAGAAAAACTCCATTGCACCCTTAACCAATTATTTCAAGCCTCAGCACCATACCAATGTATATGCAGCTCATAGTTTTCTTTATCTTTTCATTCTTTGTCTTAAGCCATTATTCAAACTAGTTACAAATACTCTGATATATGTTCCTTAAGGTTTTGGTATAATATACAGAGATGAAAATAGAACAACAAAGTTAAACATCCAGCATAGCAAATCATATCTCATCAAACATTCATGAAACCATCAGCAGCCAACATAGTTTGTAAATTAAAACATGCAAAATATAACATATAAAAGCTTGGCTGCCTAATCCCAGGTCTTAATGCCATGTATATGAGTGAGGATACTCACCTAAATGCTTACACAAACTTAAACCAGAAAACCCTTCAGATCTTTAGCCTTATCTTCCTCTTCTTCCTTAGGTTAATTAATTAGTGAGAGAGCAGTTTTCTGATTGGGCTCTTGGTATAAATAAGGGTTCTGTCTAGGGTTTTGAGTGATGCAAAATCCCTATTTTAGCCCAGATCAGAATCATGCATTTGGCATTGCATATTCCCTCCTTCCTAATCCCTTAATATCCCGGCCAATATTTTAAAACAAGACTAAATTGTGCCTATTTTCCTTTCTTTTCAGAAAGTGATAACTTTAAGTATTTTTATTATATTTACTTCAAACATGATAATGGTGTGACTTTCTATTTTCTGCCTATGTACATTTTCTTTCTTGCACTTTGGTTCTTACTGTTTTAGTGCTTCCTTTATTTATTTTCTGCTCAAATAATATCTGGATATAAATATACATTTATACAACTATGGGTGTTAATTTAATTTTAACCATTTATTTGCAGAAAACATGTGCATACTTATGTGCATTTCTACACCTATTTAAAATTTCACTTATTCATTATAAATCAATGTTTTCTTCTGCCTTAATTTTCAGACAAGTCTTACATAGGCATATATATAGATATATATATATATATACACACACATCCTCAGGAATTTTTAATACTCATGTCTAGGTCTATATTTTCTTTATTTAAAACATTTTATCTAAATGTTTTCCTTCCTTGTTTTATTATTCAGGAATTCTGGATTTTCTCTTAGTGCCATAACTAGTGTGCACGTGCACACATG
The DNA here is from genome assembly GCA_030737815.1 of Allium fistulosum. Classification (NCBI taxonomy): domain Eukaryota; kingdom Viridiplantae; phylum Streptophyta; class Magnoliopsida; order Asparagales; family Amaryllidaceae; genus Allium; species Allium fistulosum. Next base: position 336,318,045 of record CM060906.1, read on the forward strand.
CACACAACCTTGCACCACTGAAAATCCCACCTATATAATAATTCTGATTTTCCCCCAGAATTTTAATCATTTATTAAAAGAATTTTCCTCAAAATCTTGGGGTATTACATAAGGACCTTTGAATTTGTTCGACCTCTTCTTGTTGTTGAAGTTTGGTTTTGAACCCACCACTTCAACATCACTTTCCCTATCCGCCTCTTCAAGACGAAGAGCGATATCGATGAGTTGGTCAAAAGAAACTTCTAATTTTAGAAGTAATGGCTTCTTGAGATTTTTGTTTAAGCCATAAACAAATCTTTGGTTCTTCTTCAATGGGGTGTTGATGTATTCAACCCCATATTTAGACAGTGACTCGGAGGATGCGACATAATCTATCACAGAGGATTCACCTTGAACAAGGTCTATGAAACGACGAGCCAATGTTACTTTCTCAACTTCTGGTACAAATTTCGATTCAAAGCGTTCCCGGAATTGCTCCCAGGTGAGATCCGCTTCATTAACCTCAGAAATGAGAAGTTCATACTAGTCCAATGTACTTTCTTGGAGCATACTAGAGGCGACCTGAACACGGTGAAGATCGATAAGATTCATGCGAGAAAAGATTCGATCGCATGTCCTTAACCAAGCCTGGACTTCAATAATAGTTTCAGAACCTTTGAATGGCTTCCCACCCAAGTTGGTATAATCGTTGCACAAGCGTGCAAATCCAGACTTAGGGTGAGTAGGTTCCTGATTAGGACCAGCTGCCTGAGAATTCTTTACTAAATCAAGAAGCTGTTGAGCAGTCATAAAAACTCCATCCTGGGGAGTAACAGTAGATGGTCCGGCTCTGGGACGGCCTGGTCTAGACATTCTCTTCTTTAAGAAAGAGAGAAGAAGAAAAGTTATTCTCTAAGTAAATATCAAGCAAATCTTGATAGATAAAACAATGATGCATAATAGGAAATAGAATGAATCGGTACGAAGACCCGAATTAAATCCTAAGGCACGACTCCTAAGTTGGACTTAGGACGATGATCCTTGTTAAGTTATTCTACATTGTTCTGAAGTTTGGCTCTGATACCAAGCTGTGACGCCCCACCTCTATACCCAAGCTAGCCAAGAACATTACGGAGAAATGCTGTCAACTAGCCCGGAGAATAAGGCCATTGAGGAGCGACCATCCATGTAACTTCTTTGTACGAGCACCGATACGTCAGATAGTATAGCATGCATTTCATTTAAGGAGGAAATCCGACATACCGATACAAACTCAAAGCTATCACACTATGGCTATAAATAATCTTCGGAAACAAATATAGAAAGAAACATAACACAAATCAGCCACAGACATCCATATCACAAAGGCGGAAAAAGATATGAATATATAACACATGAAAGTGTACATCAGAGTAGTGGTCTAACAAGATCCACATAATACAAAATAATAGCTACAAGCTACACAAAAGAATAAGTATACATCACGGAGTCTATATCTTAATGTATACAACAAAAACTACTAATCTAAGTAGTTAGCCAAAAGTCAGAGTAATCCCAAAAGAGAAGTCAAGCAGAAGCACCTGTAACATCTCGGTCTGACCCGAGTATTATTTATAAGAAAATAATAAACGGATCAGTATAACTATAAATATCAGATGATATGGTATAGAATAAAAGACATGGCATGAACATGTAATAACAGTAATGGCATACTACTATAAGTATGTAATTGAAAATCAACAAGAGATTAATCAATATCACAAGAATCTTCTCAAAGATAAAATAGGGCATCATACCCTAAACTTGTATTCATAACAAGTCAATGACACACAAATTCAACAATGCACAAAAATTGATAAACATATCAATGGAAATCACTAAAATTGGTGAAGCACAAAGTTCCAGAAATCATCTCAAGAAATCCAGAAATCACAAGAAGGGGGAGGCCTATCACAAAACGGGAGTATGAAAACTCACCAACACGTGTAACACAAGACGAGACGATATCTCATGGTAGCTAACCATTAATTTTGAGCCGAAACTCCACAAGAATGGTCCGAAGACCGTGGGGCGCTACCCCACATATGTGATGTAGAAACATCACACAAACGGGGTTTAGTCTCCCTCGTAGACAAAGAGACATCGCACAATTGCTAGTCCAAATCAAATCACAAAAATGATCGTCATGATCATCAAGAAGTGTCAACCACACCAACCTAGTAAATATATGAGTTTAGCTTCATGTCCCATAACCACTTGCTTAACTTAAATATTTACGAACTAACTGTAGATCTTCACTAGAAAATTGTCACAAAAGGGTTCAATCGAACAAGTCCAAGAGCTAACCGATAAAGTAAACGTGAGCGTTTCATACCACTCGTTTTACTAAGTCGTTTAATTCGATTTCTCATCCGAGTGAAGTAAAGGCTTGTATATACTAGTAGATTGGAAAACGGTTTGAGAAAACGAACTTTATATTTAAAATAGTGTTGAAATCATTTGGAGGAAAGGGTTTTGATATTTACTACTAGTATTGAAGCCTTCATGTATTTAAAATGACAAACCACAGAAATTGATTGTAGAATCAACAAGTCGCAAAAGTTCACGTTCGGAGACGTGAATGAAATCCAAGGGAATCAACTCAAAATGCTTCAAAGTAGAAGTAGGTAGTGCGACCAAGCAGGCAGAGCGACCTAACGATAGCAGGCCGGGCGACCTAAGTGAGCGCGACCTATCTTGGTGATGCGACCTAAGGTTCCAGTGACCTAAGGTGGTGGGGTTGAGTGACATGAGCGAGCGACCTAACGTCTTAACCAGGTCGAGCGACTTAACGAGTTACGACCTACAGACAAATAAGGGCTAACGACCTAAAGGGAATAGGGTCGAGCGACCTAAGGGGTACGCGACCTAAGGGATCGTGACCTAAATGTAAAAAGGGTCGAGCGACCTAATGTCTTCAACAAGGCCGAGCGACCTAATGTTACGCGACCTAAAGGCTCGCGACCTAAAGTGGTGAACGTCCCAGTATGGGACGAGCTATCTGCCGAACGACCTAAGGCCTTACGACCTAACGCCGAGCGACCTAAGGAGCTACGACCTAACTCCGAGCGACCTAAACCCAAAACAAGTTATTTGCAGGCAGAGACTTTTCCATGCGAGCGACCTAATGCCCAGCGACCTAAATGGAACGAGCCAGTTCCGAGGCAGTGCGACCTAAAGCCAGGAATTTTGCTGAAGCACACGAAAGATTGGGGTTTTTCACAATCCAATCCAAACCAAATGCAAATGCACATGCATAAGTGATAGGGAATCATTCCCAACAATCCAATGACAGTTATAGGCAAGAATGTGAGATAAAAATCTCACATTTGCACCAAAAATCAATGAAGATGAAGCTTGAAGCAAAGCAAGGACAACAACAAGCTTGAATCAATGTCTTCACTTGAATTCGGAGTAGATGTTGGATTAGCAATGAAGATTAAGACTTTGGAGGTTTAATTTCCTATTCCCTCCACCATTTTTGAAGAAGCTTTAGAGTTAGGAAAATGAAGAATGAGCTAATGAAGAGGAGAGGGGGATTGGGACTGACTTAGTAAGTGGTTCAGCCCAAACCAAAGCCCAAAGCAAAAGGTGACGAAAATTCCACTATCTCCAAACATATCGAAGTTTACACTCAAAAAGATCGCAAACGTCATTTTGAACTCAATGGAAGTGGTCTCGAGTCCTAATTTGACCGTATGCAAAAAGTAGCTTTTCGGACTAACATCCGACTAACGATAAAATATTTAAATAAAATATTTAAATATAAAATCGATAAATACGCGGGTTGTTACAAAGGATATATAGATTTCATATTTTTTTACAACAAAATAATCATGTCTTCTGAAAATTCTCATATATTCTTCTCAACACCTACAACGGATAGCTCCGTAGATACACCTTAAAGCCTTCCTACCCCTACACCAAATCAGGAACCGACATTTAAATGGTCCTCCTATCACACGGGATTCACTCCCGACAACAAGAAGTCCACACGATCTTTATTTGTTTCTCCTAGCACCAAGGAGAAAATTGATGAGATACATCACTATCAAAAACAACAAATAGATCTTCAAAGAGAATTATATTTTGAACAAAAGGTCACGGCACGACGACTAAGTTTTTCGGAGCAAGTAGCACTGAAATTCTGTAATTCACGGAAGAAGGATGTACATGAACCACTTCCAATTCCTTGCAGTTCTTTGAATCCCTCATCCTCGTATCATACACCATTGGATTCCTCACCAAGGCAATTCTCTGGTTCTCCGAGAACCCACGAGCGTGGAAATATATGGTCTCCACTCAAGCCATGGAGGGATGACAAGTCTGAAGATCACAATACTCCATCGCCATCTAGATAAATTAAATTATTCTCATTATATTTGTATCTACGTATATTTGTAATTATATTTCTCAAAAATAATAATATGTTTTTATAAAAAATCGAAAAATAAGCAATACCCTTCAAAAATAGGCTATTTTTAGAAAAAATGGTTATTCCAGACGTCTGACCATTGCAATCAGACGTCTGATACTCTTGTATCACACAAGTTTTTAAACATCGTGCATATATCAAACGTCTGATCTAACATACCGGACGTCTAAAACATATCTCTGCTTAATACAAAATACAAACCAATCCCTTTCAGCCATCTAACTTAATGACCAGACGTTTGAATGAAGTCTCTGTTACAAACTCAGATTGTTTTCAGACATCTGATATTACATCCAGACGTTTGAGAACACTATCTGTCATTCAGAAATGAAAATTCGACCTACTCCAGACGTCTGAAATACAAACAGACATCTGATTATTGTCTCTGACTATCAAATTTACAAATCGATAAAATCCAGACGTCTACCGCAACCAACCAGACGTTTGATTCTATTTACTGTCTTAAGGTTAAATCAGACGTCTGAAATTCAATCGACACTCTTATACGCCCAGATAACATATATTTTTCTTTACTCTCTCACTTCGTTTTTCATTTTTTTTGTCGAATCGATTTCTTCATTCTCATACATAATTTTTCTCCACACTCTATCAAATTCGATGGCTCCTAAAATAAAGAATCCTAAGATATCTAAGCGAAAACAAGACCAACCAACTTCCTCAAACCCCCAGGTGTGCTCAGATGATCAAATAGAACGATGGATGAATCGTGTTCCTCATTCGCTCAAGAGATACGTGGACATTCAAAAAAGAAACTCCATACAAGTCCATTTTATAATTTACTCAAGTTTCCAATATATGATTTAGATGAAATGTGCAAAACTACTGGTTTAGAAACTTTAATATCCTTCAATCCCAATAACATCCAAATTGATCAATTGGCCTTTCTTTTCTACGCTAATTTGGGTAGCACGGCAGTTTGGAACACTGAAAATGAGGATAATTGGTTCTGGTCTAGTGTATATGGCAACACAATTAGGCTCACTATAGGAATCATAGGCAGAACTCTCGGATGTTCCGACTTCGGAGAAGATTTATATAATATTCCCGATATGCGCTTCCAACTGAGAAACAATATAACAAATCAAATATGGGAAGATGAAATGCCTAAATTCGATTCCAAATATCTACGACCTAAGGCGAGACTTCTAACTCGAATGATTATCAACACTATCATTCCTCGCCTTGGTAGTCATGAGCAAATCACGGAACTAGAGCACAAGGACCTATATGCTATATTCAGTGGGACAAGGGTTAATTGGGCAAAATTTCTTTTTGACGAGCTTAAACAGTTTTGGACTCGATCATGCCCATCCATCATCTATCCTACATATATCATGAGGCTTCTACGAGCTCACAACATTTCCTCCTATCTATCCACTTTTGAAGAAATCTCTCCGAAATATGCTTCCACAATGTTTTTCTCCCTAACGCATCTACCGGAAAATCCTCCAGAGTTTATATCTTTTGAGGAGTGGATGCAACGTCATCAAGCCAGACAAGCTGGTCCTCCACCTCAAACACACCCTGGCCCATCACAAGAGTTGGAACAACATCGCGAAAATACTCCTCCTCCTCCTGCCCACTTTGATTATACATCCTAGGATGACATTCTAGAGGCTCGCACAGAGACAAATCCTACTGAGAGTATTCGCGACCTAACACTCCAAAATCAGCTCATTTTGTCTCGAAATCAAAAATTGTTGGCTAAGCGCATTGATAGTTTTGAAACATCTTTTGCTTCTCGTTTGGCCACAGTTGAAGAATCACTCTCAACTACATTATCCGTTCTCAAAGAAGTTCTTCAACGGGTTCGTGCTCCTACACCACCTTCAGAAGAATGGCCAACCCCAGTGCCTTCTCCTCCTTTAAAACACTCCAATTTTTTTGAAGAAAACGAACCTCTGGAACAAACTCAGACATCTCCTACAAAGCAACCTAGCTCTTCCAAAAATGAAGAATAAAGGAGATGATCCACAGAAAGCATCCCCAAAAGTCTCTTAGATTTCTAGGACTTCATCTTCTGTATAAAAATTATAAAACTCTATGAATGTACTCAATTAATGTTATTAATGAAATTTCTTTTTTTGGTGTGTTATTTCTGTGTATATTTCTGTCTTACAATAACTGGTAAATATTTAATAATTTCAACATTTCAGAAGTTATATATCCTTTTTGATAATGCCAAAGGGGGAGAAATAATAAAGATCACAATAATTTATGGTAAGCACATATTCAGGGGGAGATTTATAAACTTATTTATAAGTACATTATATAGTTGTCATCATTAAAAAGGGGGAGGTTGTTAGGAAATCAAATCTATGGTTTCGATGACATCAACTATACAATGGAAATCGAATATGCATATATATTTCTATATACAGGTACTTACTAGAGCAATACCACTAGAAAGACAAGAACAAGGCTCAAAGAATAGTACAAAAGACTACAAGTCGATAAGATCAAAGAAGCAACAAGAAAGATGCATAAAACAAACATGTACAACTTTCAGACGTCTGAGTGCACAAGCCAGACGTCTGAAAAAGTCCTCTGCAACAACAAAACAGACAAGACCAGACATCTGGCAGATGCACTCAGATGTCGGAAAATCTATTATATACAAAAAATATATAGCATCAGACGTCTGATACTATATACCAGACGTCTGATTTTGAACTCGGGCTTTAAAATCAAACTTCAACTGTCACATTCGAATAGACATCTCCGCTTCTCTTCGCTGCAACTCTTCATCATCAACAGAAGCAACCGTAGAGCACTTGTTAATGGATGCAACTACTCAAGGAACCTCTCTACAAATATATATATATATATATATATATATATATATATATATATATATATATCATCAAGAATCAGGAGAATAGATCACCTTGCTCACTTATGCTCTCTAATTATATACTCTATCATATACTCTTGATCTCTAGCAATCTATACTTGTATTTTATTCTTCCAAATATACAGTTCTTCATAGACAAAACTCTCTAGATATACATTGGAAGAATTTGTACTAATTAGTCGATATCCGTGTTATAGAACACATATTTGACAAGAACAATTTATTGTAACCAAGCCTATTCTTTCGGGCGAAGCGAGGGTGTTTGATAGTCGAATTTCGAAGGGGAGCTTCGGGACTGCATGTAGGACAGGAGGTCCGAACCAGTATAAAATCCTGGTGTGCTTATTCTATATTTACTTAGATTAGTATTGTTTTAATTGCATTATATATTTTGTCACATATACTTGCATATACACTACATGATCCACCCTGTAGACTTTCAATCGATAGGCATTTCCTAAACGCTGTGATGAGACAGTCAGACATGGTAAATTGAGTTTTAACAAGTAAAGATGGAAATAATTAATATAGTGGAGTATTAATTTTTATTTTAAATGTTTAATGAAGTCATTGAACCATAGTGAGTGTTGGAGGAGTGGCGAGGCAGTTTTGATCGTTTGATCAACTTTGCAGCCAATCGATGTGGTTATTCATTATAAACCAATGGCGAGGCAATGCCATTATGATAATTAAAATTTATGAGTTTGAATATAGTTATGTTTTATTGTTGAAATGGTATATTTTAAATGAGATAATACTTTATTGGAAAGTAAATGTTTATTGTATATTTTAAAATGAGTTATACATGTTGAAGATGAAGCTTGTTTTGAAATTTTTGGGTGTTTAAAAAATAAAGAGTGGTAAAATTTTAAGCTTTATCTTGATAATTTATTTATATGAAATTATAAAAATCTTTTGGAAATACTAATCTTGTTACAAGAAAGAATATGAGTTTAAATTTATTTATTACTATAAGATGCTATATCAAAAAGTTTTGAAATTTTCAAATTTTAAAAATTTAGATTATGGTTTTGAAGGTAATGAGTTTTGAAACACTAATAAATTTGGGTGGTAAATTATTTTTCTTTATCTATTTTGGTTCTTTAAGTTTACCTAGCCTTAGTGCAATACTTTAATGACTTGCATTTTTCGGTCATTTTTATTTTAGTGATCTTCAAAGTAATCATCTCTTATCGGGGTCTCTTACCTCAATTGTTGTTATCTTAGTATCTGTATGGCTCCTTTCGTAGTGACACACGGAAAGTCATCGCCTTGTTGTTTGGAGTTTGGATGAAGCGATGCTAAATCCCAACTCTATTCGAGAAACTTTTGTGAAATCAATCTCTTTCGATTGATTTTTGGGTTGCATTTTGTTTTTGTGTTTTTGTTTCGATGGCGAGATGCCTTCGAAATCATGAGAAATTGCTCGAAGATATTCCATAGTCCGCTAATCTCGACGAATATATTCGGGTAAACATAGAATTTATTGAGAAATTTTATCTTGGCCTTCTTTCATCTTGAGTAGACAGTGAGGAATTTTGATCTCATGCTTATCTATCCTTCTTTTAATTAATGAAATAATTGTGTTGAATACATATTCTTCTTTAGAAATTGCGAGGACGCAATTTTGTTAAGGGGGAAAGTCTATAACAACCCTGGTTTTGGAGATTACCTGTTAATATTAAATTATAACGGTAGTTATAATTTATTATTGAGAATTAAAATAACTTGGGAATTTAAATTGTTTATTTGGAACAAACAATAAATTTTGAATTTAAAATGAGAAAATAAAGTTTGGAACTTTATTTTATTTGCTTAGGGTAATAAAAAATGGAAAATGGATTTTTATTTGGAGAAAATGCAATGATTTCATTAATTATTGCCAATTACTTCTTTTAATAATTTTTAAGGGAAGTAATTGATTTTTAAAAGTTGTTTATTTCGATAAAAAGATGGAATTTGGTTTAAAAATGTGTTTTGATTATAAATATGAGACTAGAATAGTTTGTTATATTTTTCTATGCAAGAAAATAATTTTTGTTGAATTTTAGAAGTTAAAAATAAGGAATTATGAATTTATTTGATGTAAATTGGGTATTTTGTAAATTTGGGGTTTTTAATAATAAAAATGTTTTTAATTTAAAATAATCTTTTTATACGGTAGGAAATATTTTATTTCATATGTATGCAAGTTTACATAAATTGTTTATGTAAAAATTTAAAAGTGAATGTCATTTATTTTGTATAATAATATACATATTTGTGCATTTGTTAAGTGTTGTATTAATTTGCTTCGGGTTTTTTTATTTTCTTTTTAGTTGGGTCCAAGCCCACTTAGCCTAAGCCTGAATGAAGAAATGAGAAACTAATTACTATATGCTCATTTTGTTCCTTCTCTTGTAAACATTCAAAAACTAGAAAAAAAAGAACCCAACTTCATCTTCTTCAATCTATGGATTTTAAACTCAAATTTCTTCAATTCAAGCTAAGATCTTTATCAATCTAAAGTAAAATTCAGAGGTAATCATATTCCAAAACCTAAATACTCTCATCTAATATTATTTCAGAGAAGATTGTCTGTTAATTGTCTCTTCTTGTTTGCATGTTTCTGTTTGTAGTTTCTACAGGTTCTAGAGGCCAAAATATAATGACCGGCTATTTTGGACTATTCGCATCCACACATGTCGGACTTGAATAATTCAAAATACCGAATTGTTAATTTAAATTTGGCAAAACTGAGCATATACAGTAAATAAATAGAACACAGATCACAAACACAGAGTAATAAATGCAGCGGAAGTAAAAGATAGTAGTTCATGAAGCTACTATATACATATCAGAGTTAAATAAGGTACACAGATCTCTCGAATACAATAGTCAAATACAAGAATCAGAATACAATCATTGGAATCAACTGGATATCTGAAAGCTGGATAGATAGCTGGATCTCCATGCGAAGCTCCAACTCCAAAGGTGAGTCTCGAATACTGGTACACTCGGTCTGACCCGAGCGTAAAGCAAAGCACAAAACACTCGAGTCAGGATTAACATTCTTATATCAATAAATCCAACTCAAGTGAAATAGCAATTGAAATACAAGTAACTCAAAGGATGTTTGGAATAACCATCCTTTAAGGATCCGTTAAACTATCTACTATGTAGCAGTGTACGATAAGTAGATAATGTCTATCAGTAATATAAAGTATCAAGATAGTGTTAAGGCGTTACCATTATCCCCCTTAACACATTTAATATAAGCGTTATAGTCTATACAGCACTGTAAACTCCACCGTAAACTAGTGGGATATCAGGGAGTACTCTATAGGTATAACACAAAACAAATCGTAGTGGTCGCGTATATAGGGATCCAAGTATGACAAGGCACATGAGGAAATACCCAAGGTGGTGAAACTACCGTTTGCCTGATCCGGACTGGTGAGAACGCATCGCCACAGCGATCGCAACACCGCAAAACAACACTCCCAAAATCAAGGGTGCACCAATCGACAACAAGTAATGAGTAGTTTTCGAAGAAGTGTGTTCGCTTGAGGTAGCTAACCCCCATTTGGCCCGGCACGGCTCCTGTTTTAGTCATTTCCAATTTGACACAAGTGTCAAGGCTATCCATTATCGTTCTCTTTCTTCAGTCATCACGTACATCATTCCAACCACTTCATTATGGATCACACTCCGCGTATAGTTATTAAAGTGGTTTTCGGTTTAGACAGTGAGTATGTCCCTAACCGATTCCGGTCTCTTTAATAACTTTCGTCATTATTTCACCGATTGGTCATTTAATATATTTCGAAACCAAACTAAATTTCAATTCCAATTAGAATTTATAAATCAACATTTCATTTGTCTTTCTAAACAATTTCCATAATTTACGTTTCAAGACTTTCAAATTACCATTTCAAAAATCTTATAATACAATTTCAATTTTTATTTAAACCATTCCAATATTCATTTAATTTGTATATAAGTGTAACGACCCGTATTTCTACGGATCGAAAAGTTGTCAAAATCTGGAATTTTCAGCATTTTTGGGTTGTTTCAGTTTTTGGTTGAATATTTGCTAAGTCCTATGTCGTGAATGACTTAGTATAAGTCATAAGTCGTATACGACTTAGGAGATGGAAGTGACCCAGGGCTTGGAGTTAGGTCGTTTGAACAACTTAAAGTTTTGACCGAGTTAAGAGATAGGTCGCTATGTATTAGGTCGTCTGGTAGCTTGGTTTGTTAGGTCGTTAGACGACTTAAGAAAGACTAGTTGTTCGCTTTGGTTAGGTCGTAGGCGACCTAAGGGTTAAGTCATGACCGAGTTATATGTTAGGTCGCGAAGTGGTTTGGGTCACGTGTTAGTTTGGAGTGACCTATATAATGTTGCGACCTAGAGAGTGAGCGACTTAGGGGCTTAACTGTTAAGTCGTAAGTCTGTTAGGTCGAAAGGTATGATTCGTAGAGACTTGGTTGGGCTGTTGTACTAAGTCGTAAACCAGATAAGTTAGTAAGTCGTAGGTTGTGCCCCTAGTTAAGTTGTTACCAAGTTAAGGTGGTAAGTCGTGGACGACCTAGGATATGATATAGATCGTATGCGACTTAGTATGTTTGTCTTTTCTAAGTCTTAGGTCATAAACGACCTAAGAGATAAGTCGTGACCGACTTATAAAGGCTAGCGACTTAGGAGATATGCAGCCTTATAGTTAGGTCGTAGCCTATGAGTTAAGTCGTAGACGACTTAGGAGTTGAGTTGTAACCCTAGTTATTTGTTAAGTCGTAGCCTACCTGTTGAGTCGCGGAGCACTGAGTCGTAGCTTGGTTAAGTCGGAGGCCCTTCTCAGTTGAGTCGTAGGCGCATGCTATGAGTCGTAACCGACTTAGGAGATAGTTGTTTTGTCGTGAGTCGTAGGCAGATGTGTGTTAGGTCGCGAAGGGGTAGTCTGGTTAAGTCGTAGGGGTTTAAGTCGTAAGTCGTGGACGACTTATAGAGGCAGACGAGTTACGACTTAAGGAATTTCTGGCTATAAATAGGAGGGGTTGTTCTCACTTTTTGGATCCGGATTTCGAAGCGACGAAGTGCTGCCATTTTGAGAGCTTGACTTCTACACTTCTTCACTTCTTTTCTCCACTCTAATCTAGTGCTTCCTTTCATCCAAATCGAAGATCAAGATTGAAGATTCAAGAGCTTAGATTGAAGATCTTCATCTTTTCAAGAGAGATTTCTTCGTTTGAAGCGGATTCGTGATAGATCAAGCTTGATCCTTCGCTGTCCAGATCTGAAGCGTGTTGATTTGAGGTTGTTTAGGTGATTTGGTGAGTGGTGATTATCTCTCACACGGATCCAAAGGAGTATATCGGATTGTTGGCTCGATTTGGTGTTAAAATAGAGATTTCCATGCATTTTCTTCATCCTAAGTGTAGATCCATGTAGATCCATTGTTCATGATGATGTTACATCCATTTTATCACATGTTAACTTATGCAAGTTCATTCATCAAGTTTGTAGAGATATTGTTCATGTTTTCATGCTTATTGGACTTTCAACTCTTTAATTACGAAAATGCCATTATTGTTATAATTGTCTACTTAGATCATATTTGAATGCTTGATTGTTTGGATTAATGTTTGATTTGATTGATTGCTATGGATTAGATGATTGATGGTTTGATTTAGACAAAAGACGATTCAAAAGCTAAGGGAAAGGCTCTTGAATTGGGAAAGCTGCTTGTGGCATATGTAGCGGGATGATGAAGCTCTTATGCGTAGATTTGATGATGTGATGTTGAGATGAGGCTTTGCGAGGATGTGATGAAGCGAGGCAATCATGTGATGAAGACTTGGTCTAATCCAGACGGGATCATTCCAAGCATGTTGATAACTCGGTGATATGATTCGAGTTGAGGATAATGAATGGATATGAGAATAGTCGTCGAGGAGGATGACTAGGAGGCTTGGATAGCATCGTTGTTGAAGGTTCTAGCATGCTCTAAACAAGAGTACGTTTTGGCAGATTCGATAGTCCCAACGACTAACTGTTGATGGTCGAGTACTCTGGGCAGATTCGATAGTCCTAGGCACGGGTTGCGACGACGTGCGGGAGTTATGTCTAGAACCGGGGTTTCCATTAGCCCTTGACGGACGGCTGAAAGAATGTGCCGGTCATTCAATTAACGGTGATATCAAAGCAATGATAACAGTGATAGCCAGAGTCATGGATGTTTGGTTGTATCGTCATTCGGACTCAAGAGCGGTATTTTCTGGGTGCTTATCTGATTTAGGCCTTGGTACTTGGAAAACATCGCCCTTGACTCGAATGATTATTACTTTACTTTAAATTGTATGCTCTGCTATGTTGCTTCTGCTTAGTGTGTGTCTGGGGCTATCACTGTAGAAAGAGGTGGAGTGGGAGGGTTGTATTCCTATTCCTTTTCTTTTATGCTCTTTTGGTATGTTGTTAGTTAATTTACTGCTCACTAAGACTGTTGTCTGACTCAAGGCTTTATGTTTTAATTCTTATTGCCTTGGGCTGTTCGTCCATTTTGGGACGGGCAGACTAGGTAGCAGGTGACAGGTGCTGTTCTCTTCTCACGATGCTGATATCGAAGACGAGCTAGAGGGTTGCATATTATCTTCTTATATGTACTGGATATTCCGCTGTTTTGTACTCTCTGAGAGATATGTAGTGAGGCTTGATGTATTGACTATTTGGATGTTTGTATTCAACTATTATGGAGTTTTATATGATGGCATTTTGTTCTTTAAAGCTTCATTATACATATGTTCTATTGTATTTTGTCCATGCGCTGTGAGTAATACGATAGATTCTGTTGTTTTAATTTACCTTGACAATCGTCCATGGTCGCCTGGCACACTTTACAGCGCACTTTCTCTAGATTCGGTGCAGGGGTCATGGGCGGTCATCACATTTGGTATTAGAGCATTGGTTAATCGATTTTACCCAACGCTCGCCATCGTAACTACGTATGAGAGACGTAATTGTATTTTGATGGATGAATACTATATAAAATATAGTAGTTTAGTTGAGTTTGAGTCCTTTATGCAGTTGTTTCTCTAGATGTTCTAATCATTCCTTTTTATAGATATTGAGAATGAGTCGAAGAGGGAGACCAGCTGCTAGGGAAGGCCGTGCTACTGAAGAGACTGCTGATTATGCAGCCATGTTCGAAGCTATGATGACTTTGATCATGAGAAGGATACCAGTTCCGGGGGCGGCAGTAGATGTTGGAGTTCAAGTCCAAACTCCAAAACCAGTGGATTTTGCTAAGTTGTGCAAGGATTATACTGCTCTTGGAGGAAAGGTTTTCTTGGGAACAGAATCAACTATTGAGGTCCAGAGGTGGATGGATGCATGTAGAAGGATCTTTGGTGATTTGGGAATTGAGGATGCGACTAAGAGGAAGTTGGCATCAAGGCAGCTTCAAGGGAGAGCCTCTGATTGGTGGAATTCTATTACCATCACTACTCCGGAGGAAGAGATCACTTGGGAGCAATTCCAAGTTAGGTTTGAAGCTAAGTTCATTTCTACAGCTCAGAAGTCTGTTCTGTTCAAAAGGTTTGTGGAGCTCAAGCAGGGTGGAAGATCTGTTCTTGAGTATGTTTCTGAGTTTGAAGCTTTGTCCAAGTATGCTCGGTCATATATTGAATCTACTTATCAGAAGAATGAGAAGTTTGTGACAGGCTTGGACAGTTATCTTGGGAGACAGTTGGTGGATCATTTGGACGATTCATTTGAGAAGCTTGTGGAGAAAGCTCTTAGGCATGAGAGTCTGTTTCCTAAGGAAGGACCTGTTGTTGCTGTTACCAGGGGAGAGTCTAAACCACAGCAGAGTGGAAACCAGAAGAGGAAGCAGCAGCAGCAGAAGGGTAAGGATGGCCAGAAGAAGCCGAAAGGCGAGGTGACTTGCTACAATTGTCAGCAGAAGGGCCATTTCTCTAAGGATTGTAAGAATCCGACGGTGCCAATGAAGTGTCACAATTGTGACAAGCCAGGGCACATCAGGAAGAATTGTCCAGAACCGAGGAAGAACAAGCAGATTGTGCAAGCTTATGCTTTGGGAGTTGTTCTGTCGTCTTCGAAAGCTCCTACTGCTGAAGAGAAAGGAAAGAGTGTGGTTGTTCAAGGTACTCTTTTCCTATGTGGTGTTCCAGTTAGAGTTCTGTTTGATACTGGAGCGTCGCATTCGTTTGTTTGTAGTGAACTCGTAGGCCGGTTAGGTTTGGAACCGGATATTGTTGATAGGCCATTGGTTGTGACTAATCCAGTTGGGGGGTCGTCTTGTTTGTGTATGTTATGTCGTGGTCTGATTGTGTCGAGTCATGGTTGCTCTTTTGTTTGTGATTGTTTTGTTCTGAACTTTGCGGGGTTCGGAATTATTTTGGGTATGGACTGGCTTAGGAAGTATGCGGCGAAGGTTGATTGTGAGAGGCTGGAGGTGACAGTCGAGAATGTGGAGGGGCGAAAGGTTGTGATACGATGTAAGCATGAAGAAGGCGTCTTCATGAGCTTCATGTATTCGTTGGTTGTTCCACGGGATGGACTGTCATCAGTGCCGATCGCTAATGGATTCGAGGATGTCTTTGACGAAGTCAAAGGGTTGCCGCCGCATAGAGAGATCGAGTTTCGTATAGATCTAGTTTAAGGAGCCAGACCTGTTGTGATGCCTCTTAGGCGGATGGCGCCTAGGGAACAGCAGGAGTTGAGGGTGCAAGTTGATGATCTTTTGCAGAAAGGATTCATTCGGCGTAGTGTGTCCGAGTGGGGTGCACCAGTTGTGTTTGCAACCAAGGCAGATGGGTCGTTGAGATTGTGTGTGGATTATCGTGAGCTGAATAAGGTGACTAAGAAGAACAAGTATCCATTGCCGAGAATAGATGACTTGTTTGATCAGCTTCACGAGGCTAAGGTGTTTTCTCAGATGGATTTGGCAATGGGATTTCACCAGTTGAGAGTGGCTAAGGATAGTGTGCCGAAGACTGCTTTTCGGACACCATCTGGTTTCTTTGAGTGGCTGGTAATGTCGTTTGGGTTGACTAACGCGCCAGCATATTTTGTGGATCTTATGAATAGAGTGTTCAGAGATCAGTTGAACAAGTTCGTACTTGTGTTCGTGGATGATATTCTGATTTATTCTAGAACGGAAGAAGAGCACAAGACGCACTTGCGTATTGTTTTGGAAATCTTGCGGAAACATCAGCTGAAGGCTAAGTTTTCGAAGTGTCACTTCTGGAAGAGTGAAGTGAGGTTCTTAGGCCATGTGATTTCTGGAAGTGGAATAGCGGTTGACCCCGCTAAGGTGGCAGCAATCCAGGATTGGGTTAGACCTAAGAATGCATCTGATGTGAGAAGTTTTCTTGGATTAGCAGGATATTATCGACGGTTTATCAAAGACTTCTCCAAGATAGCTGCACCGTTAACAGGATTGACGAAGAAGAACCAAGTGTTCAGTTGGGATGCTAAGTGTGAGCAAGCTTTCAGAATCCTGAAAGAGCGATTGACAAGTGCTCCTGTTTTGACTATTCCGAGTGGGAATGATGAGATGGTGGTTTACACCGACGCATGTGGTACTGGACTTGGAGCAGTGCTGATGCAGAGGGATAAAGTTGTTGCGTATGCAAGTCGACAACTGAAGCCGCATGAAAGGAATTACCCGACTCATGATTTGGAGTTAGCGGCGATTGTATTTGCTCTGAAGATGTGGAGACATTATCTGTTGGGAGTTCGATTCGAGTTGTTTACGGATCATAAGTCGTTGAAGTATCTTTTCTCCCAAAAGGATTTGAATCTTCGGCAGCAACGTTGGCTAGAGTTTTTAGCATCGTATGATTTTGGTATAGCTTATACTCCGGGAAAAGGTAACGTAGTGGTAGATGCGTTAAGTCGAAGACATGCAGGATTGAGAGCCATGTTTTCAGAATGGAAGAATCTCGAGTATTTAGCTGGATTTGACTTCAGGCCTAGATGTGAATTGGAACCTGAGATGTTGGCAAACTTATCGATAAGACCTTCTCTTGTGGAAAGGATTGGCGAGAGCCAAAAGCGAGACGATAAGCTTGTCAAGATTATCCGTGAATTGGAATCTGGATTGGATCCAGAAAAGGATAAAGGATTCGAGGTCGATTGAGAGGGTTGGCTTCGGAAGCAAGGACGACTAGTTGTTCCCGATATAGATGAATTGAGGAGTGAAGTTCTGAAGGAAAGTCATCACTTGAAGCTGACAATTCATCCAGGTGGAAATAAGATGTATCGGGATATGAAGAGAACCTACTACTGGGAAGGCATGAAGAAGGATGTTGGAAATTTTATTTCCAAGTGTATGAACTGCCAGTTGGTAAAGGCTGAACAGAAGAAGCCAAGTGGATTGCTTCAGCCATTAGAAGTTCCTACATGGAAGTGGGAGCAGATATCAATGGATTTTATTGACGGATTACCTAGAACAAGAACGGGAAATGAAGGGATTTGGGTCATTGTAGATCGCCTGACCAAGAGTGCGAGGTTCATTCCTGTTCGATCGACTAGGACTGCATCAAAGTTGGCTGAGTTGTATGTTAAGTGGATAGTTCGATTCCATGGTATTCCGAAGAGTATAGTGAGCGATCGAGATCCATTGTTCACTAGTGGATTTTGGAAGAGCTTCCAGGAAGTTTTGGGAACCGAGTTGTGTTTGAGTACAGCTTATCACCCTCAAACTGATGGTCAGACCGAGAGAGTCAACCGAGTTTTGGAAGATCTTCTTAGAGCATGTGTTTTGGACTTCGGAGGATCATGGGAAGATCACCTTCATTTGGTGGAGTTTACGTACAACAACAGTTACCAGTCAAGCATTGGTATGGCACCGTATGAGGCATTGTATGGAAGACCGTGTAACTCTCCGACATGTTGGTTGGAAACTGGAGAAAAGCTGATACTTGGGCCAGAGATGATTCGGCAGACTTCAGATTTTATAGAGATCATTCGGCAACGAATGAAGACAGCCCAAGACCGTCAGGAGAGTTATGCAGATAAGCGTCGAAAGGATTTGGAATTCGACGTAGGAGATATGGTTTTTGTGAAGATTTCTCCACTGAAGAATGTTATTCGATTCGGGAAGAAAGGAAAATTGACTCCGAGATTTGTTGGACCATTCCCGATTACCGAGCGAATTGGAAAGCTCGCTTATAGATTGGAATTACCGGAGAAGATGTCGAGTGTGCACAATGTTTTTCATGTATCATATCTACGGAAGTATGTGCACGACTCGAATACAGTGGTTTCTGCTGATAGCTGTGAAGACTTCGAAGTTGATCCAGTTGGTAGAAGACCTCGTAAGCCGCTTCGTGTTGTTGAAACCGACACGAAATAGCTTAGGAGGAAGGTAGTTAAGTTGCTCAAGGTACAATGGAGTGATGATGATAACGACTATACGTGGGAGGTGGAAGAGAGGATGAAGGCAGCTCATCCTGAACTCTTCAAGGTATGGCCCTAAGGTGTCGTGTCATCTCGCGATATTGTAACTTGTTCTAGTTTTAGAATTCTGTACGCTAAGCTAGAATTGGATGCATGGTTTGTTGATTGCTATGGATGGTAGGCGTACAAAATAGTTTTTGATTGCTACGATTGCTTGGAATTTCGGGGGCGAAATTCCTAAGGGGGAGAGAATGTAACGACCCGTATTTCTACGGATCGAAAAGTTGTCAAAATCTGGAATTTTCAACATTTTTGGGTTGTTTCAGTTTTTGGTTGAATATTTGCTAAGTCCTATGTCATGAACGACTTAGTATAAGTCATAAGTCGTATACGACTTAGGAGATGGAAGTGACCCAGGGCTTGGAGTTAGGTCGTTTGAACAACTTAAAGTTTTGACCGAGTTAAGAGATAGGTCGCTATGTATTAGGTCGTCTGGTAGCTTGGTTTGTTAGGTCGTTAGACGACTTAAGAAAGACTAGTTGTTCGCTTTGGTTAGGTCGTAGGCGACCTAAGGGTTAAGTCGTGACCGAGTTATATGTTAGGTCGCGAAGTGGTTTGGGTCACGTGTTAGTTTGGAGTGACCTATATAATGTTGCGACCTAGAGAGTGAGCGACTTAGGGGCTTAACTGTTAAGTCGTAAGTCTGTTAGGTCGAAAGGTATGATTCGTAGAGACTTGGTTGGGCTGTTGTACTAAGTCGTAAACCAGATAAGTTAGTAAGTCGTAGGTTGTGCCCCTAGTTAAGTTGTTACCGAGTTAAGGTGGTAAGTCGTGGACGACCTAGGATATGATATAGATCGTATGCGACTTAGTATGTTTGTCTTTTCTAAGTCTTAGGTCGTAAACGACCTAAGAGATAAGTCGTGACCGACTTATAAAGGATAGCGACTTAGGAGATATGCAGCCTTATAGTTAGGTCGTAGCCTATGAGTTAAGTCGTAGACGACTTAGGAGTTGAGTCGTAACCCCAGTTATTTGTTAAGTCGTAGCCTACCTGTTGAGTCGCGGAGCACTGAGTCGTAGCTTGGTTAAGTCGGAGGCCCTTCTCAGTTGAGTCGTAGGCGCATGCTATGAGTCGTAACCGACTTAGGAGATAGTTGTTTTGTCGTGAGTCGTAGGCAGATGTGTGTTAGGTCGCGAAGGGGTAGTCTGGTTAAGTCGTAGGGGTTTAAGTCGTAAGTCGTGGACGACTTATAGAGGCAGACGAGTTACGACTTAAGGAATTTCTGGCTATAAATAGGAGGGGTTGTTCTCACTTTTTGGATCCGGATTTCGAAGCGACGAAGTGCTGCCATTTTGAGAGCTCGACTTCTACACTTCTTCACTTCTTTTCTCCACTCTAATCTAGTGCTTCCTTTCATCCAAATCGAAGATCAAGATTGAAGATTCAAGAGCTTAGATTGAAGATCTTCATCTTTTCAAGAGAGATTTCTTCGTTTGAAGCGGATTCGTGATAGATCAAGCTTGATCCTTCGCTGTCCAGATCTGAAGCGTGTTGATTTGAGGTTGTTTAGGTGATTTGGTGAGTGGTGATTATCTCTCACACGGATCCAAAGGAGTATATCGGATTGTTGGCTCGATTTGGTGTTAAAATAGAGATTTCCATGCATTTTCTTCATCCTAAGTGTAGATCCATGTAGATCCATTGTTCATGATGATGTTACATCCATTTTATCACATGTTAACCTATGCAAGTTCATTCATCAAGTTTGTAGAGATATTGTTCATGTTTTCATGCTTATTGGACTTTCAACTCTTTAATTACGAAAATGCCATTATTGTTATAATTGTCTACTTAGATCATATTTGAATGCTTGATTGTTTGGATTAATGTTTGATTTGATTGATTGCTATGGATTAGATGATTGATGGTTTGATTTAGACCAAAGACGATTCAAAAGCTAAGGGAAAGGCTCTTGAATTGGGAAAGCTGCTTGTGGCATATGTAGCGGGATGATGAAGCTCTTATGCGTAGATTTGATGATGTGATGTTGAGATGAGGCTTTGCGAGGATGTGATGAAGCGAGGCAATCATGTGATGAAGACTTGGTCTAATCTAGACGGGATCATTCCAAGCATGTTGATAACTCGGTGATATGATTCGAGTTGAGGATAATGAATGGATATGAAAATAGTCGTCGAGGAGGATGACTAGGAGGCTTGGATAGAATCGTTGTTGAAGGTTCTAGCATGCTCTAAACAAGAGTACGTTTGGGCAGATTCGATAGTCCCAACGAATAACTGTTGATGGTCGAGTACTCTGGGCAGATTCGATAGTCCTAGGCACGGGTTGCGACGACGTGCGGGAGTTATGTCTAGAACCGGGGTTTCCATTAGCCCTTGACGGACGGCTGAAAGAATGTGCCGGTCATTCAATTAACGGTGATATCGAAGCAATGATAACAGTGATAGCCAGAGTCATGGATGTTTGGTTGTATCGTCATTCGGACTCAAGAGCGGTATTTTCTGGGTGCTTATCTGATTTAGGCCTTGGTACTTGGAAAACATCGCCCTTGACTCGAATGATTATTACTTTACTTTAAATTGTATGCTCTGCTATGTTGCTTCTGCTTAGTGTGTGTCTGGGGCTATCACTGTAGAAAGAGGTGGAGTGGGAGGGTTGTATTCCTATTCCTTTTCCTTTATGCTCTTTTGGTATGTTGTTAGTTAATTTACTGCTCACTAAGACTGTTGTCTGACTCAAGGCTTTATGTTTTAATTCTTATTGCCTTGGGCTGTTCGTCCATTTTGGGACGGGCAGACTAGGTAGCAGGTGACAGGTGCTGTTCTCTTCTCACGATGCTGATATCGAAGACGAGCTAGAGGGTTGCATATTATCTTCTTATATGTACTGGATATTCCGCTGTTTTGTACTCTCTGAGAGATATGTAGTGAGGCTTGATGTATTGACTATTTGGATGTTTGTATTCAACTATTATGGAGTTTTATATGATGGCATTTTGTTCTTTAAAGCTTCACTATACATATGTTCTATTGTATTTTGTCCATGCGCTGTGAGTAATACGATAGATTCTGTTGTTTTAATTTACCTTGACAATCGTCCATGGTCTCCTGGCACACTTTACAGCGCACTTTCTCTAGATTCGGTGCAGGGGTCATGTGCGGTCGTCACAATAAGTTTCATTTCGAAATCATTTAAATTAATTTAATCTAACATTCAAATCAATTTAAATTCATTTATCGATTTCATTCAATATTCGTTAAGTTAACTTATCCGTCAAAACAATTTCTATTTAATTTTCAATTCACTAAATCAATTACTTAAGTTCAACTTCATTATACCAAACTTCAAATTTAATTGAATTAGATTCGTCAAATTAATTCTTTAAATTACAAGTCTTTCATTAATTTCAATAAATCACATTTTATTTCTTATTAAAGAAATTCAATTTTTCTTATTTACTTACTTAAATAATTTTCCAAAACTTAATTTTATTCATTTACGAAGTTCAAATTTACTTATTCAAAGTTCAATTTCTCTTATCAAAGAATTCCAATTTTTATTTAATTATCAAATAATTCAATCTTATTTAATTATTAAATAATTTCAAAACTTAATTATTAAATAATTTCAAACTTAATTCAATGAATAATTTCAATTTAATTGTCAATAACTAATTTCAAAACAACGCTCTTTCAACAACTACTATGTTAATATTTGTTTCAGATTTTAGATATTAACATTTTCCTTTTATTAATTCAAATTCCAATTTCATTTCAAAACCTTATTCTTTACTCAAATAAAATCTTTATTTTATTTCTAAATCAAATTATTGACCAATCGGGTTTATTAAATTCTCTATCCTAAGTCAAGTTCATTTGGGTATTTATCATTTCAACCCGATTCCAATTCAATTCAAAATCCAGAGCATAACAAAAGGGAACTTGTAGTGTGATAACTGGGATGGTGTCAAAGTAAATAAACAAGCAATAACAACAATCAATAACAATCCAATAATCAATTCAAATAATCCCAAAATAATCGTATTAATTTACATTGTTGTTTGTGCAAATTAATATAATTATTTCTAGAATCCACACTATCATTTCATGTAGATTAAAGATTATTGCACTAATATTTTATACGGTTCTTCACTTGGTATCTATTATTCAATCCATACTACATCAATTTATACAACATACATTCAAATGGTTCAAGGTGTAATTAACCATATTACTACGTGTTAAGTAATTAAACATTTAAAGGGGTCATATTATGCAAATGTCATCAAATCAAATTTAACACATATATCAAATCTAACTATCCTACGTCAAATTCAATTACATATTCTCTATCACTTCAACATTTACAATTTAACATCCAATGTAAAACATCAAACAATCAATCATTTATCAACCAAACTGGATTATCATTGTATAAATAACAAATAAGGGTGTCAGATGTCACAGGTGAACTGATACAGGTAATAACATATATAACAGTGTAAATAAATAACAGTAGCATATTTCAATTGTCGTTTCAATTGAAATCAAATTTAATAAATAAAAGAACATTAATCGTGAGTGATTGCTCACCTTTCGAGGCTAGAGAAATAACAAGGACAAGATGTGACGAAACCAAGCACGAATTCCAACGAAAAGCACGACGGACTCGAATCGATGAATTCAACATCAAACTAGCTTGACATAAACTGCAGTAAGATATATATTATATTACAAATTTTCTCAAAAAAAATCAATATTCATTTCGAAAGCACATATTTAAAATCTTAACATACATATAATTTAAAACCAATATCAAATATATTTTTATAAATATATTCTAAAATCAATATTAAAATGTATTAACATAAAATCTATATATATTACATTTACAAAAATCATTACTAAATTTAACACACATATAATTTAAAATCAAAACATATATATTAAAATCAATATATCCATCTATTATAATTTAAAATCAGTTATAAAATCAATGTACGTATACATATATACTTGCATTATATACATACAAACAAATAGATGCAGGCTTCTTCAAACAAACACATGCAGACCACTTTGATATGCAAACAAATATACTTTAATTTATATACTTTAGAAACATATGATATGTTGAAATATATATATACTAACATATTATGTTATATATATGTTAACAAAAGAGGGAGGAGGGGCTACTCAGCTAAGCAAGGATGGACGTGGAATAAACAAAAGGGAAGAGAGAGACTATGGCTGCGGAAGCTCAGATCAGTGAGGTAGCAAACGGTTAGTAGGCGGCTGACTGGAGGAGCAAGGTGACATTGGGCAAGGAGCAAGGTTCGACAGTATGAAGGGAACTAGATGCTTGCTATTCGTGGTTTGGCGTTGGAGTGTAAGGTCGGATCGCGGAGGACTTGCAGTGGAAAAGGAGGGGATGGACTTCGGTCTGTGGTCGATGGGATGAACGTGGGGTCGAGTGCTGTCGGAGACAGTCAAGGGACTGCTGTGGTATGGAGGCTCGGTGGCGGAAGATGAGTCGAGAAACGGCTGTAGACTCAGATGAACATGGGTGCAAGGATGAGGAGGGAGACGTGAGTAGTGGGGGTTTTGGTCGTGCGGCATTCAGGTTGTGGGGATTTGGATCGGAGGTTTGGTCGATGGCTGAGACTAAGGCGGCAGAGGGGTGTGAAGGCGGTGGTGTGCTCGGCAGTGATGGCCATTGCTCGTGGGGATGCGGTGAGTAGTTTGAGCCAAGGGGGAGGCTCTGGTAGAGGCATGCAAAGTCGAAGAGGTGGTGGTTGGTGGTAGTTGCGGCATGAAACAGTGGATAGGCAAAGAGCAGGCTTTAATGCAAACAAGCTAATGCAAACATATTTTATAACTTATATTATATTTTTATATTTTTCTCTGGCAAGAACAGAAAAAAAAGGAGACTGGAAGGGATGGTTGCGTGGAGAGAAGGAAAAGCAAGGACAAGTTAAAGTGGAAGTAAGTGAACCAATTTCCCAGGTGAAGGCATAAAGAAGAAGCTACAGGGAAAAAGCGAAAAGCCTCTGTAATAAATTATGAATGCACGTTTTTCTCCAATAGGACCGAAAAGCCAAGTAAAAAAAAGTGCAGTAAAAAATGTGAAGGGACAGCTGTCGTTTCATAATTTAATAAACACGACAGGTTAGACTGTTGGGAAATGGAAGCGACCAAAGCAACCAAAAGACACAAGATAGGATACCGATACGACAAACCATTTTATCGTTTCCGTCATATACCGGACATTAAAACGCAGAATTGAGTATACAGTAGAGATCAGCATTATGAGACGATCAAAACGTATACATATATCAGTGGTGCGATTGGATTATAAAAATTGAATTTTTTCTACTGGCGGAAAATGTAAGAAAAACGTAGAAAAATAAGATCGACGGAGCCAAAGAAGTCCGAATTTGGAAAAACGAAAAATGACGTTTGCTCAGAAGATGGTTTAGAATTTTTCTATGTAAAAATATTTAGGTTCCGAAAACATTTTATTTTCATCGCTTTTTTAACTGATTAAATTGAAGTAAATTTACGCGCGAAATAAACTTTCATATTTTCGGACGAAAATTTACTAGTTGCTATGTTTAACTAGACGCATTTCAAATATCAAATTTATATTTCAAAATTTTATCGTTTAAAATTTCACAAAATTTCAACTAAGTACGTTATTAAAACGGTTAAAATTTACCGGTCGTTACACTCTCCCCCACTCAAAACTTTTTGTCCCCGAAAAGAAAGGAGGTAGGAGAATGGAGGCAACCAGAAAGAAAATAGATTGAAACGAAGCAAAACAATTAGTTCAAACCATATAAATTCAATTTACCTTAATTAATACTCAATATTTGATATAAATTCAAGGTATTTCAATAAGTTGATTAAATTTCAATTTATTAATATTTGGTACCAAAAGATTTCTTCAAAACAAAATTTTATTTAATTTGACCCATTTATCATTCATTCAACTTATTATTATTCTATTTACCTCTATTAACATTTTATAATTGAAAACACCTTTTAACATAAATTTAAGAATTAAATTTCCGTTTAATTTCAAATCCTTTAGAAATAATTATGTATATACTATATATATTAAATCAAATTAAATTTAAAATAATATTCCCATATATATATATATATATAAATCAAGTCATACTTAAGAAATTCAAATTAAAATATTTCCCAAACAAAACCGTAGCAAAGCTACAAAATAGTATCTCCACTTCGAAACTCGTAAATGGATGTCGATGATGCGGCCGTCATCACCGAAATTATTTTCCAGCGACAAAAGAGAAGAGCAGTGATTTAAACATCTAAAATTTCTTGAAATGATTTCTATTCGAAAATTCTTTTAATAATATACCTTTTAAAACTTTAAAACCAAAGTTTGAAATTTTCAACAATTAAATTCTCAAATTCTTACTTTAAAATCATTTAAATTTCCAAATCAAATTATAAACCTAGTTTATAATTCCATTTATTCATAAGTTGGTAAATCAATGGTTTACAAAACACCAAATGAAAATCAAATAATATCATTTCTGACAACAAATTCATTAACAATTTCATTTCAGAAAAATTTATACTTATATAATATAATCAGTCAAAATTATCTTATTTATCAAATTTGAATACAATATTGTGTCAGTTTGCTCTGCTTAAGTGTTTTGGAAATTCTATCGATAGCGTTGATCAGACGAATCGATCGAAAACCCAAATCAACATCAACAACTCAATCAACACAATGTATAAAACATTTTTAATATTTATTTACAAACACAGTTCCTCGCTCGACGATACTAGAATGGATTTTAAAGCAAGGATATAGATTCAAATTTGATGGACTCAAATCAAAGAGAATTTTGATTCGAAAATAGGTACGAAACAAAGATAAGATGATTAAATAACGAAATAGGAAGATGGACAAGTTTATATAAATCGCGGGCAACCTTAACCGGTCGACCGTGACTTCAAGAATAGGATCGATGCAGAATTTCGAGGCAAATCGACATTCGATCTCAAGAAATAGAATTCAGGTGTAGCAGGAGATAGATAGCATCGTAAACCGAGGATATAGAAATCTCCGGTAAATCAATGTCAATTGTAAAGCAGTTTCACCCCTTTACAGATCATTCGAAATTTGGCGAGACCACAGATTCATTATAAGGGTCATTCGAAGTGGAGTTATGTGATGCTCCAGAATTGAAAGAAGACGAATAGTGAGGGACACGAATAAAATTCAGAACCACAGGGAACGTTCCAAAATTCAAAGGAATCGAGTCAAAATGAAGAGATTGAAATTCGAATGAGAGTGATTCTGTAAATACATTTACCCTATATGCTAAGTTTTGCCTAGAGCTACCAAAGCTCTGATACCAACTATAACGACCCGCTATTTTGGACTATTCGCATCCGCACATGTCGGACTTGAATAATTCAAAATACCTAATTGTTAATTTAAATTTGACAAAACTGAGCATATACAGTAAATAAATAGAACACAGATCACAGACACAGAGTAATAAATTCAGCGGAAGTAAAAGATAGTAGTTCATGAAGCTACTATATACATATCAGAGTTAAATAAGGTACAATAGATGTCTCGAATACAATAGTCAAATACAAGAATCAGAATACAATCACTGGAATCAACTGGATATCTGAAAGCTGGATAGATAGCTGGATCTCCAAGCGAAGCTCCAACTCCAAAGGTGAGTCTCGAATACTGGTACACTCGGTCTGACCCGAGCGTAAAGCAAAACACAAAACACTCGAGTCAGGATTAACATTCTTATATCAATAAATCCAACTCAAGTGAAATAGCAATTGAAATACAAGTAACTCAAAGGATGTTTGGAATAACCATCCTTTAAGGATCCGTTAAACTATCTACTATGTAGTAGTGTACGATAAGTAGATAATGTCTATCAGTAATATAAAGTATCAAGATAGTTTTAAGGCGTTACCATTATCCTCCTTAACACATTTTATATAAGCGTTATAGACTATACAGCACTATAAACTCCACCGTAAACTAGTGGGATATCAGGGAGTACTCCATAGGTATAACACAAAACACATTCGTAGTGGTCGCGTATATAGGGATACAAGTATGACAAGGCACATGAAGCAATACCCAAGGTAGTGAAACTACCGTTTGCCTGATCTGGACTAGTGAGAACGCATCGCCGCAGCGATCGCAACACCGCGAAACAACACTCCCAAAATCAAGGGTGCACCAATCGACAACAAGTAATGAGTAGTTTTCGAAGAAGTGTGTTCGCTTGAGGTAGCTAACCCCCATTTGGCCCGACACGGCTCCTGTTTTAGTCATTTCCAATTTGACACAAGTGTCAAGGCTATCCATTATCGTTCTCTTTCTTCAGTCATCACGTACATCATTCCAACCACTTCATTCTGGATCAAACTCCGCGTATAGTTATTAAAGTGGTTTTCGGTTTAGACAGTGAGTATGTCCCTAACCGATTCCGGTCTCTTTAATAACTTTCGTCATTATTTCATCGATTGGTTATTTAATATATTTCGAAACCAAATTAAATTTCAATTCCAATTAGAATTTATAAATTAACATTTCATTTGTCTTTCTAAACAATTTCCATAATTTACGTTTCAAAACTTTCAAATTACCATTTCAAAAATCTTATAATACAATTTCGATTTTTATTTAAACCATTCCAATATTCATTTAATTTGTATATAAGTTTCATTTCGAAATCATTTAAATTAATTTAATCTAACATTCAAATCAATTTAAATTCATTTATCGATTTCATTCAAGATTCGTTAAGTTAATTTATCCCTCAAAACAATTTCTATTTAATTTTCAATTCACTAAATCAATTACTTAAGTTCAACTTCATTATACCAAACTTCAAATTTAATTGAACTAGATTCGTCAAATTAATTCTTTAAATTACAAGTCTTTCATTAATTTCAATAAATCACATTTTATTTCTTGTTAAAGAAATTCAATTTTTCTTATTTACTTACTTAAATAATTTTCCAAAACTTAATTTTATTCATTTACAAAGTTCAAATTTACTTATTCAAAGTTCAATTTCTCTTATCAAATAATTCCAATTTTTATTTAATTATCAAATAATTCAATCTTATTTAATTATTAAATAATTTCAAAACTTAATTATTAAATAATTTCAAACTTAATTCAATGAATAATTTCAATTTAATTGTCAATAATTAATTTCAAAACAACGCTCTTTCAACAACTACTATGTTAATATTTATTTCAGATTTTAGATATTAACATTTTCCTTTTATTAATTCAAATTCCAATTTCATTTCAAAACCTTATTCTTTACTCAAATAAAATCTTTATTTTTTTTCTAAATCAAATTATTGACCAATCGGGTTTATTAAATTCTCTATCCTAAGTCAAGTTCATTTGGGTATTTATCATTTCAATCCGATTCCAATTCAATTCAAAATCCAGAGCATAACAAAAGGGAACTTGCAGTGTGATAACTGGGATGGTGTCAAAGTAAATAAACAAGCAATAACAACAATCAATAACAATCCAATAATCAATTCAAATAATCCCGAAATAATCGTATTAATTTACATTGTTGTTTGTTCAAATTAATATAATTATTTCTAGAATCCACACTATCATTTCATGTAGATTAAAGATTATTTCACTAATATTTTATACGGTTCTTCACTTGGTATCTATTATTCAATCCATACTACATCAATTTATACAACATACATTCAAATGGTTCAAGGTGTAATTAACCATATTACTACGTGTCAAGTAATTAAACATTTAAAGGGGTCATATTATGCAAATGTCATCAAATCAAATTTAACACATATATCAAATCTAACTATCCTACGTCAAATTCAATTACATATTCTCTATCACTTCAACATTTACAATTTAACATCCAATGTCAAACATCAAACAATCAATCATTTATCAACCAAACTGGATTATCATTGTATAAATAACAAATAAGGGTGTCAGATGTCACAGGTGAACTGATACATGTAATAACATATATAATAGTGTAAATAACTAACAGCAGCATATTTCAATTGTCGTTTCAATTGAATTCAAATTTAATAAATAAAAGAACATTAATCGTGAGTGATTGCTCACCTTTCGAGGCTAGAGAAATAACAAGGACAAGATGTGACGAAACCAAGCACGAATTCCAACGAAAGCACGACGGACTCGAATCGATGAATTCAACATCAAACTAGCTTGACATAAACTACAGTAAGATATATATTATATTACAATTTTTTTCAAAAAAAAATCAATATTCATTTCGAAAGCACATATTTAAAATCTTAACATACATATAATTTAAAACCAATATCAAATATATTTTTATAAATATATTCTAAAATCAATATTAAAATGTATTAACATAAAATCTATATATATTACATTTACAAAAATCATTACTAAATTTAACACACATATAATTTAAAATCAAAACATATATATTAAAATCAATATATCCATCTATTATAATTTAAAATCAGTAATAAAATCAATGTACGTATACATATATACTTGCATTATATACATACAAACAAATAGATGCATGCTTCTTCAAACAAACACATGCAGACCACTTTGATATGCAAACAAATATACTTTAATTTATATACTTTAGAAACATATGATATGTTGAAATATATATATACTAACATATTATGTTATATATATGTTAACAAAAGAGGGAGGAGGGGCTACTTAGCTAAGCAAGGATGGACGTGGAATAAACAAAAGGGGAGAGAGAGGCTATGGCTGTGGAAGCTCAGATCGGTGAGGCAACAAACGGTTAGTGGGCGGTTGACTGGAGGAGCAAGGTGACATTGGGAAAGGAGCAAGGTTCGACAATATGAAGGGAACTGGATGCTTGCTGTTCGTGGTTTGGCGTTGGAGTGTAAGGTCGGATCGCGGAGGACTTGAAGTGGCAAAGGAGGGGATGGACTTCGGTCTGTGGCCGATGGGATGAACGTGGGGTCGAGTGCTGCCGGAGACAGTCAAGAGACTGCTGTGATATGGAGGCTCGGTGGCGGAAGATGAGTCGAGAAACGGCTGTAGACTCAGATGAACATGGGTGCAAGGATGAGGAGAGAGACGTGAGTAGTGGGGGTTTTGGTCGTGCGACATTCAGGTTGTGGGGATTTGATCGGAGGTTTGGTCGATGGCTGAGACTAAGGCGGCAGAGGGGTGTGAAGGCGGTGGTGTGCTCGGCAGTGATGGCCATTGCTCATGGGGATGCGGTGAGTAGTTTGAGCCAAGGGGGAGGCTCTGGTAGAGGCATGCAAAGTCGAAGAGGCGGTGGTTGGTGGTAGTTGCGGCATGAAACGGTGGATAGGCAAAGAGCAGGCTTTAATGCAAACAAGCTAATGCAAACATATTTTATAACTTATATTATATTTTTATATTTTTCTCTGGCAAGAACAGAAAAAAAAGGAGACTGGAAGGGATGGTTGCGTGGAGAGAAGGAAAAGCAAGGACAAGTTAAAGTGGAAGAAAGTGAACCAATTTCCCAGGTGAAGGCATAAAGAAGAAGATACAGGGAAAAAGCGAAAAGCCTCTGTAATAAATTATGAATGCACGTTTTTCTCCAATAGGACCGAAAAGCCAAGTAAAAAAAAGTGCAGTAAAAAATGTGATGGGACAGTTGTCGTTTCATAATTTAATAAACGCGACAGGCTAGACTGTTGGGAAATGGAAGAGACCAAAGCAACCAAAAGACACAAGATAGGATACCGATACGACAAACTATTTTATCGTTTCCGTCATATACCGGACATCAAAACGCAGAATTGAGTATACCGTAGAGATCAACATTATGAGACGATCAAAATGGTATACATATATCAGTGGTGCGATTGGATTATAAAAATCGAATTTTTTATACTGGCGGAAAATGCAAGAAAAACATTGAAAAATAAGATCGACGGAGCCAAAGAAGTCCGAATTTGGAAAAACGAAAAATGACGTTTGCTCAGAAGATGGTTTAGAATTTTTCTATGTAAAAATATTTAGGTTCCGAAAACATTTTATTTTCATCGCTTTTTTAACTGATTAAATTGAAGTAAATTTACGCGCGAAATAAACTTTCATATTTTCGGACGAAAATTTACTAGTTGCTATGTTTAACTAGACGCATTTCAAATATCAAATTTATATTTCAAAATTTTATCGTTTAAAATTTCACAAAATTTCAACTAATTACGTTATTAAAACGGTTAAAATTTACGATTCGTTACACAAAATCTCCTCAAAACTTCAACCTTTTAGCTGCAAATCCAAGTCTTTCCATTGCAACAGCAAGGTGAGTGCTAAACTCACAAATATCTAGCTGAGACAAGAGTTTGATAGCCATAAACTGCTATCGAAACCTTTTCCATTATGTCCGGAATAGGGGTATAACATTATAAACGCCTAGCGGAACGCCTCAATAGGATGTCGAGATTTTAAGTTGCATTTATCGAGACATTTGAATTTGAATTTAATATTTATATATACCCTGGTCAACACAGCTGAAATTCCTTCCCATCAGCTGCCTTTCTTTCACCATCAGCACTTTTTCATTTCTCCTTCAAATTACTATAGCATGTATATTCAAACACGTAAGAACATTTTCACAAGCCAACATCAATTCTTGTCCCCCTCCATTGTATTTGAAATCCTAGCCGAGCTGTTTCAAAACAAAATAGAACTCCCGAAAAATGGTCGCGCTCCTTTTTTTCTTTCCAAAACCAAAAATCTAATTTCCCCTTCTCTTCGTAAAATGGAATCTCGTTCAAATCTTCAATACCGAAACCAATTCATTTCGTGAAAAAATAAAATAAAATCTCCATTTTCCTCCCTCAGCTTCAATGGCCGAATCCAAATCGAAAAAAGAAAATGTCACAATCGATCTCCCAAGTTCAAGGCGGCACTGCTCCTTTGTTCGATGTTCGATAGTGGTTTGGGGCCGCGTGGGAAGGTGCGACGGCGTTCTCGAGTTCGTGAGGATCGACAACTTCGGCTATAGGGGAGGCTGGCATTTACGAATGGAGTCGAGGGCATTCGAGCTCGAAATCGAAGGCGAAAGGGATGGTCGCGACTGCTGGATCAAAGTCGCGTGAAGGGAAGGGCGATGTCAGCTGTCGATGATGGTGTTCGCCTGCGTTGGGCTTCGCGTGCGCGTGGATAGAGCAAATGCTCGTGATTTTTGGGTTACCTGTTCGGCAATGAGGTATACGATTTCAGTTCTCAAATTTATGTTAATATACATACATACATACATATATATATATATATAATATATATATATGGATTAAAGAAAAAGAAGAAGAAAAAAATATTTTTGTTAAACTGTTTAAACCAGAAAGAAAATATTACAGTAAGATATATATTAACATTAATTTTAAAATGTTGATTTTTGAAAAACAGTAAGTTTTAAACTGGCAATTTCAAAACAGTAAATACATATACACAGGACTTTGAAAAAAAAATAAAAAAAAATAGGAATTTTAAAAAGGGAAATTTATATAAGGATAGATTCTTGGAAATCTATTATTTCATTTTTATAAGTACATATATAACTTCAAAAGAAAAATAAATATACGTATTTTAAATCTTCTTGGTTTATTTTTAATAATGGGTTTGGTGAAAATTGTTTAACTAACTTATTTTAATTGTTTTAGCTACTAAAAAGATTTTTAAAAGAAATTTTTAGTTTAAAACTAAATCATTAGTAAATTAAATTTATTAAAAGTAAATAAATTGTTCGATTATTTCAAATATTGACGAATCGTATAAATGTTTATACAAGGTCAAGAATCGTGAATCAAATCAGGATTGAAGTGGATTGCAACCAAAAATAAAGGTGAAATTTTCTCACTCATTTGGATGACCTTACTTAAATTTAAATGTTAAATTTAAATCACTGGATGTGCTTGGTTGAATTATAATAATTTATCTGCTGGATGATATTATATACTGTAGTATATATATATATTGGAGTGATTCATATTCCCACATTATATAGCGGATGAGACCCTATGCACCACATAATAGCAGATGATATTATATAAACCCATATACCGCGATATTCCACCACGAAGTGGAATTAGTATTTTATATTGTGCTAACATCTGTGGATGTAGGGAAACAGGTTGGAGGGATCCAACAGGATTCCTCAAGTTATTTATTGATCATATATATATATATATGTGTGTGTTATATGACAAGATGGATGAATTGATATGGATTTGTATGTGAATTGAATTATTAAGTGTTAAATTTCATGGAAGTTGAAATTTGGTATTTTTAAATACCATAAACAATTTAATTAAAGGAAGTTCAAATGGAATTTGAATAGAAAATATCTATTGAGAATTTGGATTTACTTCTATTGAGAATTAAGTAAATAAAAGTATATTTATTACTTGGGTTATACTTAAATTGGTTAAAGTTGAGATTTGGGGAAATTTAAATTATATATTAAAGACTCGAAGAAATATTAGAATCGATGAGTGGATTCGAAGTAAAGCGAAATTTTATTAAGAAAAAAAGGGGGAATTTTATTAAGGAATGAAATGGGATTTTACTAAGGAACAATATGTAATTTATTTGAGGAATAAAATTATAAAGATGGAATTTCTGAATAAAATTGTTTTTATAAATAAATGGAAAACTCAAGGGAGTTTATAAATTTATAAACGAGGTTTTTAAATGAGATAAAGATATCAGTGGATATGTGAAGAGATACGTCAGGGCGAGAACTTATATTGGGTTATGAAAATTTGTTTTGAAAGGAAATAGTAGGGTATTTCCGAAGGTGAGAAATGAGAATATGGTCGTTGAGATAGGCATCAAGAGGAATTTATGGGTGAATATTGGGTTTTCTAAAAATATAAATTTATTTTAAAGGAAATATTTTTAAATTACTATACTTTAAATTTTTTATAAACTATTATCTGGATGTAGAATATTTCGAATTAGTTATTTTGAGGGCTTAGTAATTTATTAAAATAAACTCTAGATTTCTAAATCATCTTAGTAAACTTATCAATAACTGGATATGATTTTAATATTTATATATAGTTTTACCTTAAACCATAATTTGAAAATAAAACCATTATTCTTATTTTATAAGTCTAGATGTTTTCAAAAACGTTTTTTTTAAATCCAATTATAATCCTCTTGAGATGATAAATGAGTTTATTAAATGGGATAAGATTTAGGATAAAAATCTTATAAGTGGGGTTATGGAAACTTAAATAAATTACCAAGTATAAGATAGGAGTTTCTTGAAGGCGAAATAAAATTCACAGAGCAAGTGGAAGTAAAAATCTAGAATTTTTAATAAGCAAGAGGGCTTGGAAATATTAAAGGAAATTGATTAAGGAACTCTAGAAATTATAAAAGTGGAGCAAATGGGTTTGAAAATTTACAAGTAAAAGTGTAAATTGATTTTGAGAAATAAATAAGGAAATAAATGAATGTTTTCAAGAGTTGAATATAAAATTGAAGTAAAGAAATATTCCAAGTATGGGAAAAATATTTAAATGGTTCCATGAAAAAAAAAGGAGTTGAAAACTATTTTCAAAGGGGTTGAAAATGGAAATAATATCTAGGTGGATATTTTAAGATAAATAATTTGAGGAAAATTATTTAGGACTTAATGGTTGCTTATGGATGTTAATTGATAGTTAAATAACGACTATCAATATTGGCCAATGCGTTGATCGTTCGAAGAGACTGAGATCGGATTTAATTATCCGAAAACCACTTCGATCCGGTTTGAACGATAACGAATGAAGACCGTGAAGATGATGAAGACGGTGATTCGGTTTGTCCAGACCCAGGGAAACTTGTATGGACGAATGCTTTCAGAACATCGTCAAACGGACGATGAGCATTATAAGTGGGACTCATTCTTGAAAGGTAATCGTAGCCTCAAGCCTCATCAACGGGAATGGCTAAAACAGGGGAGGTGCAGCAAGGCTAAGTGGGTAGCACCCAAGTAGGGTAAGATTTCCCCTGTCTAGATGTCCCTTTATATTGGGCTTAGTGGGCGGTTGGTCGCGCCAACCGCGGGGTGATCTTATTCGGGACTATCCAGTAAGGGATGGTTCCTGTAATGACCAGAATCCATATACCACTCAACCGATCAATTAACACAATATAAAACCATTTTATATAACTAACAAATACGCGCTCTCGTATATATATATACTCAGACTCAAACATGTCTCTTTAATTTATTAGTATTTATTTTAAATGTAAAAATCCTTTTCTTAATTTATTAAACACTTATTACTTATTCATATATATATATATATAGATAATTTTTAAAGAAACAAAACTAATTATATTTATAATTAAAAGTTTATACATATATTTTAAAATCCAATTTAAAGTCAATTTAAAACAACACATTGAATATAATATATTGTTTTATTAATTAAAAGAAAGATTTTAAAGTAAAATGTTTTAAAGACTTTTGTTAATAATAACTAAAGTAGTTAAAGGTTAATACTTTAGTTCAGAAAGTAATTAATATTTAATTATATAGGAGTAATTAAATTAATAAGGTAATTAAAGAATAATTGATAATTTAATTAATTAATTGGTAATTAAGAGTTTATCAAGTTGTTTTAATAAATAATTGATTAAAGATTAATTACCTAAAGAAATAATTAAAGAATTGATAAAAAATTAATGAGGGATCATTAATTAAGGATCATTAAATAATTAATGAATGTGATTAATTTTGATAATCAAATAGATTAATTAATTAATAATAATCATTTTATGAAATTGGTTAAGTATAATTGCTTAATGGAAGTAATTAAAGAAATTAATTACTTAAGGTAATTAATTAAATAAATTTGATAAGTTTAAATTAATTTGTTTAATTAATTTAAGATAATCACTTGGTGATTTGATAATTACTTAAAGGTAATTAGTGAAAGTATAAATTACTTAGAAAAGTAATTAAAGTAAATTAGTGGATGTAATTAACTAAAGATGGTTTAATAAAAGTAAATTGAGTTAATTACTTTAAATAATTAATCAAGGAATTAATTAAAGGATAATTAATTAAGGAGTAATTAATTTATGAAATGTAGTAATTAAGAGTAGTTAATTACTAAATGAGATTTATCAAAGGTGATTAATAAATGTGACTAATTAATTATTAATTTAAATAAGATAATTAATTAAGAATAATTAAGGATCATTAATTAATATAATTAATGATGTAATTAAGAATTGATTAATTAAGATTAATTAATAAATAATAAGTGATTAAAGTAATCAATTAATTGTAATTAATTAAGGATTAATGTAATTAAATATAGTTAATTAATTAATGAAGTAATTAAAGATTAATTACTAAATGGTTTAAGATAATTAATTTGTGAAATTAATTAAGTATTAATTACTTAAAGTAATTAAAGGGTAATTAATCAGGAATGATTAATTAAGATGGATACTTAGAGTATGATTAATTAATTGGTTTAATTAATAATTAAGTAAGCAGGATTTATAGAATGAAGTAATTAGTTTAATTCACTTTAAATTAATTAGAGATGATAAATCATTACTTAAGGATGGATGAATGAGATTGAATGTATTTCATTGTTTGATATCTCTGATGAGATATGATTGATATATGATATGGATGTTTGGTTGAATTGAAATGATAATATGAATTATCAGCTGTGATGATAATGTAGATTATCTATTGAGTTATCTATCTGTGTGTATATAGATAAGAATTGAATTGTTTTAACTTTAAAACAACTTGGCCTTAAAAGATACGTTTTGGATTTCGATGAGACCGGGATCGGGTTTCCAGATTTGGATATCCGAATACCACATCGATCCAAATTAACGATAGGTCGTCACAGTTCCGGCCTTGTGTTGTAGGGGATTTAGGGTGGATCCTCGGTACTCTGATCTAGACTAGGTACTATGACGGGCGGTACCCCAGTAGCCCTGCCATTGTATGGAATCCAATCTCCAATAAGCGCCTGTATGATTTTGATTGTGCCCAACTATTGCTGAAACGTGAGATGTAAGAATTTCAGTTAGATTCTATTTTACTTTCTATAGACACTATTGTAATATCAGAAAATTTTATAAAAAAATATTTTGGTTATCGTAAGGTAAAAACCCGGCATATTTATTCGTGGCGTGGTCTTACGAGATACCTTTGTTTCAAAGGATTTTCAGAAAATATAATAATCCAATTGAGTGTGATTTTCTCATGCTGGTTTTCCAGACTGACTCGAGTGTTGTTTTATTATAATGCTCGGGTCAGACCGAGTTAAACAGGATCAGGTTAAAAGCTATGGAGCTCAAGAGACGAGCTAGATGATAGAGTGTACTTTCGTATTTGACTATTATTTCCGCTGTGTATTGAAAAGTATTAGGTTGTCCCAGTAATGGATGTTTGTAGTACTCTGATGATGGTATGTATATATATAACAGTACATATTTCTTTGTATTTAAAAGTTGTTATTATATATTGTATTTTGTTCCGCTGCGATTGTGAGACTCTGATGTTGTTTTTATTCTTTTTCTCCTACCTCTTTCTTCTTTAACCCCGAAGACTCATACTTTTGTTCCACTTTGAGCTGAATTGGTGTGGAATTTTGCCAGCTCAAAGAGGTACGGATTCGCGGGCCTTCACAGCCGGGTTTCCTCTGTAACTAGGTAACTAATTGTCACGAGTATGCCATCCCCCGGTTGTAACCGACCTTTACCGAGGCACCTCAATTCCAACAACCACATAAGTAAATATCTAGGCTCCAAACCAGAATACCACTTTTTATTTTATCCACGTAAGTAAATATCTGGGCTCCATACCAAAATACCACTTTTTATCCAGAAGGACATGTACATACCCTGAGGGGCGCGACCCCCATAACCTTGCCGCATCCTTCCTGTTTCGACCATTTCCGAGGTGTGAGGTTCGATGAAGTCCAGTCCCACAAAGCTATGCTTTTCACAAAAGCCATGCTTCGATCAACCAATGATCAGCACTTAGCATGTCGCATTACCAAATTAGGAATTTATCACTAGTAACCATCAACTACATAACCTCTGAGCTCGTACGTCTCAGAGAAGGGTGCTAAGCTAAGAGAATAAATTCTCCGCCACCAAACAGAAATGTATTTGATAGAAACTAGCTTTATATCTCAAAGTGTAATGTCAGACATACATCTATACAAGTTCATCCTGGGTCTGAATGGAACCGAAGGCACTTCAAAGAAGTCCTTGCAAATCCGGATATTCCCTAATCACGTCCGGACTCCCCATCACATAGGGTAATCTCTATACTGGAGCAACTCAGTGCAGAGACAATCGACAGGTAACCCTTTCGTTTTTGAAAATACCCGGTCTTCAACCACCATCTTCAAATGCAATCCCATTTCGTCGTATCATTATTCGGAATGGGTTTTATGACTTAATGTCCTCTTCTGGCTTAACCGAATAATGAGCGCTTATTTTAAAAACAAGTGGATACATTCAATTCTAAATTAAGTCACAACAAATTTCCACTTTCGATCTTTTAAACAAAAGGTCCACCTTTTAAGGTTCGATGTGGTTTTCGGATAACCATTTGGAATCCGACCACCGGTCACATCGAAATTCAAATGCCGTTTTGAAGCCCAATATTGATAGTCGGTAATTTAACTATCATACAACATCCACAAACAACCATCATATTTAAATAATTTCCTAAATTATTTATTTCAAAATATCTTCGCAAGATATAAATTTTTCTACACTTCAACCCTTTTTGAAAACAGTTTTTCAAATCACTTTCCTCTCGCGGAATAAATTCCAAATATTGTTTATTTCCATTGAAAATCACCAAGACTAAATGCTTTAGATTTTAAAATAATTTAAATCACTTTATCTAAAAATATATATACTTTAAAATACTTATTTAAAACACTTTATTTAAAATACTAGTTATGAAATTTAATAATAATTTTTCATGTAAAACTTAAGCCAAAACAAATTTAAAAATAAAGGTCATTGAATTCTATACAAATTTTCCAAATAAAAACTTTAGCCAAACTATATTTAAAATAAAACTACTTTATAAAATATAAATATTAATAATTATCTTTTTTAAAATCATAAAACCAATTAGCCTTTAAAATAATTATTACTATAACTAATTTAATAAAATATTCACCTTTAAAATTTTAAACACATTAAATAATAATTCTCAAAAACATTCTTTTAAACAACTTTAAAAACTTCCAACTTATACTTAAAAATCTGCTTTGAAAACGTACTTGGCTTTTCATGGAAATACGCTTTTCTCTCACACCTTAAAAAATAAACCACTATTTATTTTTAAAACAAATTACTCATTCCATTATAAATTCCCATAGTGAATTTATGCTTCCAAATATCCACTGATATATTATTTCTCTTTATAAAACCCAGTTTAAAGATTCCATAGTCTTATCTTCCTTTTAAAACATAGTTTCAAACATTTAATTAGTTTTCAAATCGATTTCCCAAAACTAACTCCATTTTTTAAAATAAATTCCTTTATTTCTCCCAAACCATTTAAAATCCGAATTTTAAGTAAATTCTTCAACTTTTAAACAATACTACTTAAGTTCTCAAAATCCATTTATTTTCATTTATTACAAATCTTTTTCTCCATACTTGAATTTATTCAATAGGATTTCAAATTTCAACTTTTATCCTTTCCAAATTCCTTCTTTTAATTTATCCAATTCTCAAAAATTATTTTACATAAAATTTTCTATTTTAATTTCCTTCCAAAAATCCAATTTTTTATATTTTTGATATCTTAAAATACCAAAAATATATTTGGTCAAACTATAGCATTCAATAGTTTCAATTACCAATATAACCAATCACAGATTATCAATAAATCATATCACAGCATATGAAATAAATTCAAACATTTGAGGAATCCAGTTGGATCCCTCCAACCTGTTTCCCTACATCCACAATTGTTAGCACAATATAAAATACCAATTCCACTTCGAGGTGGAATATCGCGGTATATGGGGTCATATCATATCATCCGCTATTATGCGGCGCATTGGGTCTCATCCGCTATATAATGCGGGAAATTAATCACTCCAATATATATATATATATATATGTATATATGTATATACTATTATATATACCATACCAATCCAACTGATAACAATTATCAATCCAAGCAAACAATCAATAATTTTAAATTTAACTATTTAAAATTAAATCGGTAATCCGATTGAGTGAGAAGTTCTCACCTTTGCTTTTGTTTTGCAATCCACTTCCATCCAGCTTGTTTTCACGATTTTTAAACCTTGTACAAACATTTATGGTTTATTAATATTCGAAATAATCGAACAATCAATTATCATTTATTAATTTTAATTAACTAATGATTTGGTTTAAAATTGATTTACTTTAACAAATTATCTTTAGTAACCAAAATAATTGGTTAACCAGTTAAACAGATTATTTCCTTAATATATTAATAAATTGGTAAATTTAAAATGTGCATTTATTTTCCTTTGAGACTACGTATGTATATATTCACAAGATAATCTATATATATTAACTAAATTTAAATCAAACTATATAATACCTCATAGAAAACTCTCTAACATAGACTCGAATGCATGCAAACGCTAGACAACATCATTGTCGCTCCTCGAACCCTAGCCAATCTTCAGAAACTTCAACCATCGCATATGGCAAAGCCCAGATCGAGTCTCTCCTCAGCATGCATGAATCGACAAAGGCCCTAAGTCGATCTTGACAGCAGCTTGACGTCGCCCTCCACAATCTCTGCTCCTCCAGATCGCCTGCATCCAGACGAGCCAACATCGAGCAACACTACATTGCCAGACCTCCCCGCCTTTGCGCCTACACCTAGATGCGTCGCCACCCCTTAGCACCCATCCCCATTGCCTTGCGCCAATAATTCGAGTAAGGGAGGCACCCTCGAGTTCGAATCGAACTCGTCGACTCGCGAGTTTGAATTGAGGTAAGAGGAAGAAAGGAAAAAAAACTCGCGAATAAGTTCTGCTATGGATTCATTGATATTTTTTGTTTTCGAATTGAATTTGATTTGGTAATTTTAAAATGCTCGGCTTGGTTTCCTTTTGGATTTGTTTTCAATACTTAGTCATTATTTTGTTGCCGTTAATATAAAAGAAGGGGAGACACTTGTACGCGATCGGGAAGGGTAGGGAAACAAGTGTTCACAATTTCTATACGTGTATATAAGGGCTTGCAACAATATTATTTATATTTAAATTCAAA
Source organism: Allium fistulosum (assembly GCA_030737815.1). Classification (NCBI taxonomy): domain Eukaryota; kingdom Viridiplantae; phylum Streptophyta; class Magnoliopsida; order Asparagales; family Amaryllidaceae; genus Allium; species Allium fistulosum. Next base: position 336,360,163 of record CM060906.1, read on the forward strand.
TTCAAATTTAAATCGTCTCGATTATCGCAACTCAAAATCTCGACATCCTATCGAGGCGTGCCACCAGGCATTTATAATGTTATACCCCTATTCCGAACGCGATGGAAAAGGTTTTGAAGCCTAATTCGATCGTATAGGGAAGATAGCTTTTTGGACCAGCTATTATATTAAATTTTCGATATAAATCTCAACGCGTTTATCTACCGTACGATCACACGACAACTTCGAATGTTATGGAAATTGAAATCCGATAAAAATACACTATTACGGATCCAATGGAACTGGTTTCGAGAATTCCGAGACTGTGCCTCGGAAGGCTATTTTTAAATATAGATTTAAACAATATATTTTCAAAACTTAACAAAACACTTCCAAATTCAATTTTTGAAGCTTCCATTATCTTTAGTATTATTAATATAAATTTTATAAGCCCTTGAAATATTTTTAACAAGCATAAAACCGAAGATTCAATATTTTATCCAACTTTCAATAATTGAATTCAATAATTTAATTGCCAAATAAATAGTGATATTTGAAATTTCAAGCTAAACTAACTTCAAATATTTAAAATCAATTAAATATTCCAATTTCAAATATATAATTCTGGGTCGTCACATTCTTCCCCCCTTAAAAGAATTTCGTCCCGAAATTACTAGTTAAGAAGAATGATCCATAACCCGTTTATCATTTTCCCAAAACCAAACTGTTTCAACTTTCCAAAATAATTTTTTTTATTAAAGACACTATCATTCTTACTAACTTCCTAAACTCAACCATAAGTTCCAATATTATTCTTAACAATTCAAATATAAATTTAAATTCAAATTTAAATTATCCAAATTTCTCAAAAATTTTCTAACTCCCAAAATTTTCGAAAAATTTCGCCAGCGTCTCCTTTGCACGGTTAGCTCTGTACGACTATAAAATGCCACCACGGGCCCCCAGATTTCAAAAGAAAACAAAAGGCCAAATGGCTAGTCCAGAAAAGCATCTAATTTCATATAGAAATTTAAATACATACCTTTTTGTTGAGCAAATTTCATTTATCTTCTAAAATCAAAATTCCCAATTTCCTTTTGCTTTTAAAACACCTGTATACTACTTATCAATAATGTCCAATTAAAACATTCAAAATCATTTTGCAAATTTCTTCACAAAAGTTTAAATATCTATTTCATTCAAGTCCGTACGATGTCCTTATATCATCCATACGCAATATCAAATTCGATTGCTTACTCGATCACACAATTTCACTTTCGAACTAGTATCGTCCACCCGACTTCCTAGTGCGGACTTAGATCTGGTTTCTTGATCAGAAACCGTCATTATCCTTGCATAGCCACAAACTATGATGGAGAATTTCCAAAATCAACCAAAAAGCCATAACCAGGGTTCGCCGTCGAAAATCGAGTGAAAAATCCCAACTCGGATCGATATAACTATCTTGAAATTCTGTGCTCGATTCTGGATCAAATCGCTATGCGAATAAATAATATACATACATCCTACGTATTTATCTTAATTGATTATTAGCTATATCAATTCCCTTTTTATTCACATTTATTTGATTTCTATACACCTATTCACAATTATCCCATCTCACATTTTACATAATCTTATTCAAATGTTTAACTTAAAACAATTTTCTCAATATCAAATTTTACTTAAGAATTTCACCATCTATTTCTTAAGTTCAATACAAATATTATATATATATATATATATATTTCTTATATTCATTTTCACTTTACCACTGAAGTTTATCTATTTTTATTCAAATTGGATCTCCAATTTCCATATGAATTCAATTTATCTTCACTTCTTAATTTATTCCAATTCAAACTCAATTTCAAATCTATTTAACTTACTAATTTATTTATCACTTCACTTTATTTACAAAATCTTTTTTTATACTTTTTTAGTCCACTTCGAACTAATTCTTCAACTTTACTTTACTTAACGTAATTTAAATTGAATTCGAGTATTTAGTTCAAGTTCTATTTACTTACAATTTAATTTAAATATCATTCCAATTTTTCAATTTCAATTCATTTATTTACAAATGTAAATTCATTTGTTCATTCAAAAATTTATTCAGCACTTAGTAAATCCTATTCCAATAGCCATTCATTAAGCTCATTTACTTTTATCTTACTTGATTCAGTTACATTTTAATTTAATTCAAATTTTTAACTTCTATAAGTTTGGCAACTTATTTGGGTTTTACACTTACTTTTATTTATCCCTTTTCAATTTGAATCTTATTCCAACAAATTTCAATTTTTTTTATAAGTTATCAACTTATTTATATTCCGTAACATTTTAAATAAGATTCCAGAGTCTTTTAAACAATTACTCAACATTTCAAAATCGTCTTTGAAATCAATTATATCCAAAATCCTTTAATAAATTCACTTATCACTTTGAATTTCAAAACCAAACCCAGTTTTGCAAAAAACTCAAATTTTAAAACAATTTTGGCAGCAATTCCTCTCCTAGAAACTCGAAAATGAACACCGATGATGTCGCGATCATCATCGGAGTAATTTTCCAGCGACCGAAAAGGGTTTAGTGCTTTCATCCCTTCGAAAACATTTTCCAAATATTTTTAAATTCCAAACCCCACCAGATTTCATATCCAATTCAAAAATATTTCCCAAATAATTTCACCATTATTTTTCCAAAACTTTTGAAAACCATTTTCAAATCAAAGGAATTTAATCTTTTGAAATTTCAATCCCAAATCTTTTAATCCCTATTCCAAAAATTACTCTGGCATCTTATTTCAATTTATAAAACTCATTTATAAACTCACACTACAAATTTCATTCTATTAATGAATTTATTTCCTTATCCTTTGGTTATTACCTTAATTTCTTATTCAATTTCCATGCAACAATGATAGTAATTTAATATTATCACTTCCTAACAACCAAGCAACCATATACTATAATAATTTATGGAAAAATATTTCTTTTATATACAAAAATAATTTGGGTAAAATTATTTCATTTACCCTATTTTAAAACAATACTGTGTCGGTTTATCTTATTTAAGAGTTTAGAAATCCCTATCGATAACATGGCGTCCCACATACCGACCAAAATCCATAAACACTCAACCGATAAGTCAACACAATATAAAAACAATTTTTATATTCACTAACAAATACGCGCTTATATCTATTAATACACTCGAACTCATTCTAGAGTACTACTGACTCTATCTCTAATGAGTAATCCCCACCAGAGCCAAGGTTATCGCCAACCTAAACTCCGATAACACTCTGTAACAACCCAACTTTTCGACGCCCGAAAATCGACATTAATACGTCCACTGTATTAAATCCCGAACAATCGAATGCCGAAAAACCGAACCGTTAAGGGTTAAAGAAGAAGAAAGTAGAAGAAGAAATAGAAAACAATATCAGAATCTCACAATCGCAGCGGAACAATATATAATAGATAAATGACTAATCTTTAAACAAAAGAACTATATTTGTTATACATTACATCATCAGAGTACAATATCAACACAACAGTGAAAAAATAACATCATATACATGTGATATGTCTCGCCATTCAGCTTGCCTCCTGAGCTCCAGAACGTCCTGATAACCTTACTCTAGGCTGCCCGTGTGGAAAATTAGGGGCACCCAGAGTTTAGAAAAGGGAACAATAAACTTCAAGTCAGTCATGGGACTGGTGTGAGAACTTAAAAAAGTTATTTATGACAAAAGAAAAGAAAAGGAAATCCGTGCATGCTTTTTGGAAAATGAAACTACCATAAGGTCTCCCACCGCGCACACAATGCAATCGCAAACATGGGGGAGGTTTCCCCTTATAGCAGTCAAACATGCTTGATACGCAAAAATTCTTTTGATATTATTATTAGTGCATAGTGTGGAAAACATTTGCAAGTATAATATTAATCTTAGCCAGCATACGTACCATTATAGTATGCCTACTATATCTACCATGTTAGATGGCAAGTTCTACAACTAACACCGTACATGGCTCGTATTGAGTGATTGGATTTCCAACAAATGGTCAAGGCTAAGGAACTTCCTTTCCGAATGGGTATGCCTTTGGAGAGACGCCCCAAGAACCTAACCGGATCTCTGCCAAAACAAGGCCAGGTTACCTCTATAACTAGGTAACTAACTGTCACGAGTATGCCATCCTCCGGTCGTAACCGACTTTTATCGAGGCGCCTTAATTCCAACAACCACATAAGTAAATATCTGGGCTCCATACCAGAATACCACCTTTTATTTTATCCACATAAGTAAATATCTGGGCTCCATACCAGAATACCACTTTTTATCCAGAAGGAAATGTACATACCCTGAGGGGCGCGACCCTCATAACCTTGCCGCATCCTTCCTGTTTCGACCATTTCCGGGGTGTGAGGTTTGATGAAGTCTCGTCCCACAAAGCTACGCTTTTCACAAAAGCCATGCTTCGATCAACCAACGGTCAGCACTTAGCCTGCCACATTACCAAATTGGGAATATATCACTAGTAACCATCTACTACATAACCTCTGAGTTCGTACGTCTTAGAGAAGGGTGTTAAGCTAAGAGAATAAATTCTCCTCCACCAAACATAAATGTATTTGATAGAAACCAGCTTTATATCTCAAAGTGTAATGTCAGACATACATCCATACAAGTCCATCCTGGGTCTGAATGGAACCGAAGGCACTTCAAAGAAGTCCTTACAAATCCGGATATTCCCTAATCACGTCCGAACTCCCCATCATTTGCAATCCATTTCCGTTGAGTTAGAAGATCCAACTTTCATTTGAGTGAGAAGATCTCACCTTTCATTTGCAATCCATATGGATAATTGATTTGTTTGATTTTCTCACTCAACGGATAATTGATTTGCAAATCATATGGATAATTGATTTGCAAAGTGAAAGGTGAGATCTTCTCACTCAAATGAAAGTTGGATCTTCTCACTCAACGGAAATGGATTGCAAATGATGGGGAGTTCGGACGTGATTAGGGACTATCCGGATTTGCAAGGACTTCTTTGAAGTGCCTTCGGTTCCATTCAAATCCAGGATGGACTTGTATGGATGTATGTCTGACATTACACTTTGAGATATAAAGCTGGTTTCTATCAAATACATTTCTGTTTGATGGAGGAGAATTTATTCTCTTAGCTTAACACCCTTCTCTAAGACGTACGAACTCAGAGGTTATGTAGTTGATGGTTACTAGTGATATATTCCCAATTTGGTAATGTGGCATGCTAAGTGCTGACCATTGGTTGATCGAAGCATGGCTTTTGTGAAAAGCGTAGCTTTGTGGGACGAGACTTCATCGAACCTCACACCCCGAAAATGGTCGAAACAGGAAGGATGCGGCAAGGTTATGAGGGTCGCGCCCCTCAGGGTATGTACATTTCCTTCTGGATAAAAAGTGGTATTCTGGTATGGAGCCCAGATATTTACTTATGTGGATAAAATAAAAGGTGGTATTCTGGTATGGAGCCCAGATATTTAATTATGTGGTTGTTGGAATTAAGGCGCCTCGGTAAAGGTCGTTTACGACCGGAGGATGGCATACTCGTGACAGTTAGTTACCTAGTTACAGAGGTAACTCGGCCTTGTGTTGGCAGAGATCCGGTTAGGTTCTCGGGGTGTCCCTCCAGAGGCGTACCCATTCGGAAAGGAAGTTCCTTAGCCTTGACCATTTGTTGGAAATCCAATCACTCAATACGAGCCTTGTACGGTTTTAGTTGTAGAACCCGCCATTTAACATGGTAGCTATAGTAGGCATACTATAATGGTACGTATGCTGGCTAAGATTAATATTATACTTTCGGAATGTTTTCCACACTATGCACTAATAATAATATCAAAAGGATTTTCGCGTATCAAGCATGTTTGACTGCTATAAGGACCATGTTTGCGATTGCATTGTGTGTGCGGCGGGAGACCTTATGGTAGTTTCATTTTCCAAAAGCATGAACGGATTTCTTTTTCTTTTCTTTTTTCATAAATAACTGTTTTAAGATCTCACACCAGTCACATGACCGACTAGGAGTTTATTGTTCCCTTTTCTAAACTCTGGGTGCCCCTAATTTTCCACACGGGCAGCCTAGAGTTAGGTTATCCGAACGTTCTAGAGCTCAGGAGGCGAGCTGGAAGACAGGAGCATATGGAGTATATTCCGCTGTGTATTTGAGATTGTATTGATATTAGTCAGGGACAAGTTATTATAACTGTCCGATTTATTGTAAATGGTTGTACTCTGATGATGTAATGTATAAACAAATATAGTTCTTTTGTTTAAAGATTAGTCATTTATTTATTATATATTATTCCGCTGCGATTGTAAGATTCTGATATTGTTTTCTATTTCTTCTTCTACTTTCTTCTTCTTTAACCTTAACGGTTCGATTTTCCGGCATTCGATTGTTCGACATTTGATACAGTGGACGTATTGATGTCGATTTTCAAGCGTCGAAAAATCGGGTCGTTACAGAGTGGTATTAGAGCTTAGTTTGGCGATAACCTTGGCTCTGGTGGGGGAATTACTCATTAGAGATAGAGTCAATAGTACTGTAGAATGAGTTTGAGTGTATTAATAGATATGAGCGCGTATTTGTTAGTGAATATAAAATAATTGTTTTTATATTGTGTTGACTTATCGGTTGAGTGTTTATAGATTCTGGTCGGTGCAGTCTGGCCAACTGTAACGATAGGGATATCTAAACTCTTAAACAAGATAAACCAATACAGTATTGTTTTAAAATAGGGTAAATGAAATAATTTTGTCCAAAATTATTTTTGTATATAAAAGAAATAATTTTCCATAAATTATTATAGTATATGGTTGCTTGGTTGTTAGGAAGTGATAATATTGAATTATTATCATTGTTGTATGGAAATTGAATAAGAAATTAAGGTAATAACCAAAGGATAAGGAAATAAATTCATTAATAGAATGAAATATGTAGTGTGAGTTTATAAATGAGTTTTATAAATTGAAATAAGATGCCAGAGTAATTTTTGGAATAGGATTAAAAGAATTTGGGATTGAAATTTCAAAAGATTAAATTCCTTTGATTTGAAAATGGTTTTCAAAAGTTTTGGAAAAATAATGGTGAAATTATTTGGGAAAATTTTTGAATTGGATATGAAATCTAGTGGGGTTTGAAATTTAAAAATATTTGGAAAAATATTTTTTGAAGGGATAAAAGCACTAAACTCTTTTCGGTCGCTGGAAAATAATTCCGATGATGATCGGGACATCATCGATGTTCATTTTCGAGTTTCCAGAAGAGGAATTGCTGCCAAATTGTTTTAAAAATTTAAGTTGTTTGCAAAACTGGGTTTGGTTTTGAAATTCAAAGAGATAAGTGAATTTACCAAAGGATTTTGGATATAATTGATTTCAAAGATGATTTTGAAATGTTGAGTAATTGTTAAAAGACTCTGGAATCTTTTTTAAAATGTTACGGAATATAAATAAGTTTGATAACTTATAAAAATTTGAAATTTGTCGGAATAAGATTCAACTTGCAAAGTGATAAATAAAAGTAACTGTAAAACCCAAATAAGTGGGAAGGTAAGCTAATTAATTAAGGTGAATTAAAAGAAGTTAGCAAATGTAATTAAATTTGGAAAAACTTATAGAAGTTTTGAAATTTTAATTGAATCGGAATGTAATTAAATATAGACAAATAAAAGTGAATTTAAAGAAAGGTCTAAGGAGACAAAGTGAAATGATTTCTTAAATAAAATTTATTAAGGTGGAAATAAATTTCTGAATAAATAAATGAATTTACAATTGCAAGTAAATGAAATTGAAAACTAAATGTTGAAATTCATCTTGAAATTGTAAGTAAATGGAACTTGAACTGAATACTCGAATTCGATTTAAATAGGGTTAAGCAAAGTAAAGTTGAAGAATTAGTTCGAAGTGGACTAAGAATAATTAAAGTTTAGGAATAAATCCATTGGGATTTAAAATAAATTAGTAAATGGAACTAATTAGAGAAATGGTTAATTAAGTGTGGATTTGAGATTAGATGAATAGAATTCCATATTTAAAATGAAGGGTAATTTGAATTCAGAATGGAATTGAAAATTTAAGTTAAATAAAAATAGATTTGAAAGCTTAAGTAGTGAAGTGAAAAAAAAAATTTAAGTGGGTAAATTATCTATTTGAGCTTAAGGAAGGTTAATGGTAAATTCCTAAGAAAAATCTAGGATTGAGAAATATTCTAAGCAAATATTTGGATGAAGATTAAATAAAAGTGTGGGAAATGAAAATTTTGGATAGAAATCGATATAAATGTGAATAAAAGAAAATTGATATAGCTAATAATCAATGGGAATAAATACGTAGGATGTACGTATATTATTTTATTCGCATAGCGATTCGATCCAGAATTCGAGCATAGAATTTCAAGATAGTTATATCGATCCGAGTTAGGATTTTTCACTCGATTTTCGACGGCTAACCCTGGATATGGATTTTTGGTAGATTTTGGAAATTCTCTATCATAGTTTACGGCTATGCATGGAGAATGACAATTTCTGATCAAGAAACCAGATTTGAGTCCGCACTAGGAAGTCGGGTGGACGATACTAGTTCGGAAGTGAAATGCTGTGATCGAGTAAGCGATCGAATTTGATATTGCGTACGGATGATATAAGTACATCGTATGGATTTGAATGAAATAGATATTGAAACTTTTGTAAAGAAATGCGCAAAATGATTTTGAATGTTGAAATTGGACAATATTGCTAAAAAGGATAAACAGGTGTGTTAAGGCAAAAGGAAATTGGGATTTTTGATTTTAGAAGACAAATTTAATTGCTCGACAAAAAGGTATGTATTTAAATTTCTATATGAAATTTGATGCTTTTCTGGTCTAGCCACTTGGCCTTTTGTTTCCTTTTGAAATCTGGGGGCCCGTAGTGGCATTTTGTAGTCGTACCGAGCTAACCGCGCAAAGGAGACGCTAGCGAAATTTTTCGAAAATTTAGGGAGTTAGAAAATTTTTGAGAAATTTCGATAATTTAAAATTTGGATTTAAATTTAAATTTGAATTGTTGAGAAAATAATATTGGTTGGAACTCATGGAAGATTTTGGAAAGTTAGTTGAAGTGATAATGGATCTTTAATAAAATGATTTGTTTTGGTAAGTTGATAAAACTGTTTGGTTTTGGGAAAATAGTAAACGGGTTATGGATCATTCTTCTTAGCTAGTAATTTCGGGACAAAATTCTTTTAAGGGGGGAAGAATGTGACGACCCGGAATTTCTTGGTATTTGAAATTGAAATATTTAATTGATTTTAAATATTTGAAAGATAGTTTAACTTGAATTTCAAATATCACTATTTATTTGGCAGTTAAATTATTGAATTTAAAAATTGGAAATTGGGAAAATTGTTGAATCTGGATGTTCCAGGCTTGCTAAAAATATTTTAAAGACTTAGAAAATTCATATTGATAATACTGAAGGTAATAGAACTTTTAAAATTGAATTTGAAAGTGATTTGTTCGGTTTTGAATTTATATCGTTTAAATCGATATTTTAAAATAGCCTTCTGAGGCACAGTCTCGGAATTCGACGAAACCAATTCCATTGGATCCGTAATAGTGTATTATTATCGGATTTAAATTTTCATAGTGTTTGGAGTGATCGTTTGGCCGTACGATAAGTGTCACGTACCGAAATTTTCGACTTTCGAAAATTCGACATCGATACTCACTTTATCGACTGCCGAGCAATCGAGTGCCGGAAACTCCAATAGTGAGGGTTTTAAATAGAAGAAAAAGGTAGAAGAAGAAGAAAAGAGGAAGAAGAAAGAAGAGAGAACAACATCAGAACAGAAAACAATATCAGAATCTTACACATCGCAGCGGAACAATATATAATAGATAAATGAATAATCTTTAAACAAAGAACTATATCATTTTATACTTACATCAATCATCAGAGTCAATATACAACTCAATACAACAATGGACAGTTATATCAACTTGTCCTCATACAGAATACACAGCGGAATAAATAATATCAGATACAAATACTACGTCTCGCCATCCAGCTTGCTTCCAAAGCTCCAGAATATCCAAAATATCCTGATAACCTAACTCTAGACTGCCCGTGTGGAAATTGGTGGGCACCCAGAGTTTAGAAGGGAAACAATAAACTCCGAGTCAGTCATGGTGACTAGTGTGAGATCGTAAAACAGTTATTTTTTTAAAACAAAAGCAGGATAATTTTAAAGTCAATTTCGCAATGCTTTTTGGAAAATGAGACTACCATAAGGCCTCCCGCACACACACACAATGCAAACGCAGAATCGGAGGAGATTTCTCCTTATGATAGTCAAAGATGCTTGATACGCAAAAATCAAATCATTTTTGATATTATTATTAGTGCATAGTGTAGAAAACATTTCAAAAGTATAATATTAATCTTAGCCAACATACGACCAGTATCGTATGCCTACTATAGCTACTATGTTCAATAGCAGGTTACCGCCACATTCCATAACAGGTAATACAACTAAAACCGTACACGTCACGTATTGTTTCTTTGGATTTCCAACAAATGGTCAGGCTAAGGAACTTCCTATGCCACGATGGGTACGTCCCTGGAATAGACGACCCGAGAACCTAACCGGATCTCTGCCAACACAAGGCCGGGTTACCTCTGCAAAAATAGGTAACTACTGACACGCGTATGCCATCCCCCGATCGTAACCGATCTTCCCGAGGATCCCCGATTCGCAACAAACCACATAATAAAAATGCAGCAACCACATAGGTTAAATATCTGGGCTCCATACCATGATACCACCTCTATCCAGAAGGAATGACATACACTAAGGGGCGCTACTCCCTAGAACCTTGCTGCATTCTTCCTGTTTTGACTATTTCCGGGGTGTGAGGCTCGACGAAGTCTCGTCCACAAAGCTACGCTTTCTACAAAGCCATGCTTCGGGTCAAACAAATGATCAACCTATGATCACAAAGATATAAGATCAAACAAATGATCATATCGCAAATGATCAAACACTGATCATTTCACAGCAACACTCAGTATGCCACGTTACCAAATTGGGAGTATATCGATGATAAATTTCAACTACATAACCTCTGAGCTCGTACGTCTCAGAGAAGGGTGTTAAGCTAAGAGAATAAATTCTCCGCCACCAACAGAAATGTATTTGAAAGAAATCAGCTTTATATCTCAAATTGTAACGTCAGACACACAATCCATACAAGTCTGTTCCGGGATCGAACAGAACCGAAGGCACTTCTCACGAAGCCCTTGCACATCCGGATAATTTCCTAATCACGTCCGGACTTCCCGTCACTAATGGTGATAAAAACCTCTAAATCGGAGATCAACCGATGTAGAGTAACTCGACGGTAATCCTTCCGTTTTCAAAAATATCCGGTCTTCAACACCGGTCATCAAATGCGATTCATAACGACGTATCACATATTCGGAATGGGTTATACGACCCCATGGTCCTTTCCCGGCTAACCCGAATAGTGAGCGCTTATTCAAAAATAAGTGTGGCATTCAAATTCACAACAAATACCTATTCAAGGTAATTATTGATAGTCGGTTATTTAACTATCAATAAAGATGTGCGACATCATCAGATTCCAAATAATTTTATCTTCCAAAATATCTTTACTAGATATAAAATTTCCACACTTCAAAAATAAATCGATATTTATTTTTAAAATGAATTCCCATAAATTTATCTTTAAGAAGATAAATTCTCAAAAACATTTCATTTCATTATTGGAAAAACAATTCCATACTTATTTAATAATAAGTATTTCACAAATCTATTTATTTTCAACATTTGAAAATATTCGATATACTTAAATCAAATTAAGTATATATTCATTCTTTAAGGAAAACATTTACTATAACAACATTTATTTGAGTCAAAACGAATGTTGCGTAAAACATCGTTACGACGACTCAAAATCACTAGTATAGGGATTCGAAATTTAAGATAGATATATAAATCCCAATACTAGATAAAAATATTTCCTTTCGGAAATCATTTACTACAACAACAGTGTTATAGTCTATCATTTCCTTCTTCCTCGAAACGTCTATTTCAACAATAAATGTTGAAATCTAGGGTTTCGATATTCAATATATTTTAAAACATCGTTAAAACAATTAACTTCATTTTAAAATATTCATTTTTCCCAAACATATCCATTTTATTCAATAATATATTCACTGTCCAAAATCGTGAATATATTTTCTTTAATAATCTCCTATATTTAATTTATCAAATTCAATTGATTTCGAATTTATAAAACAACGTTTATAAATTCTATTTCTATTTTTATAACAACTTTGATTTATAAATCTTCTTTATTAACAATTCGATCAATATTCCATTTAAAGGCAAAAAATCCAATTCATAAGTAAATTTCTTATAAATCTTTTATTCTACAATTTCATTCATTTTACAACTTCACAATTTATACATCTATAAATTTCATTTTTAACACTTATAAAAACTCGTTTTAAAATTTCAATAATTTTAATTTATAAATATCAATTTTATACATCTTTTATATACATCATTTTTAATAATTCAAAAATCCAAATTTAAACTATTTTATAAATTTCTTAACTATTTATTTCAAAATCACCTTTCAGTTATATTTCACAATTTATAATTTTCATAACTTTAAATTTATAACATTTATTTATTTAAGATAAATAATTTCAAAAATTCAAATAAAACGTATACTTTCAAATAATCACTTTTAAAATCTCTTTTAAAGTTAAAATCGTTATTTTTAAACTTCAAAATTTTGAATCCAATGATGCAACGCACCAATTAGTCAATCACAACATCAATCATCATATATCATCATATGATAACAGAATATATATCAATATATCTGTAAATAAATAAATACTGGTGAGGAATCCAGTTGGATCCCTCCAACCTGTTTCCCTGCATCCAAAGACGTTAGCACAATACCAATTCCACTTCGAGGTGGAATATCGCGGTATATGGGTTTTATAAAAATCATCCGCTTACTAACGGCGCAATAGGGTCTCATCCGCTATATGAGGCGGGAAATCAATCAATCCAATATATATATAGATATATCCTACTATATCTAATATCACATCCAATAGCAATCATATCAGTCAAATCAATAACTGCAATCCAAATATATTTTGAGTGAGAAGATCTCACCTTAGCTTTTTATTTTGCAATCCCATTTCCATTTTTGACTCGATTTCTTCATTGTATTAACCTTGTATGAACAATTATATAAATTAATCAATATTCGAAAAAAATCGAATGATTAAATTTTCGTTTGGTAATTTCAATTATTCAACGCTTTTATTTCAAACCAATTTCTTTTAATAAATTTGCTTAACTAGAAATTAAATTTAAAACTAATTTCTCCTTTAATAATTTAACTAAAACTTTACTTTTCAAAACTAAATTTTCCTTCGTATTTTTATTAACTAATTGTTAAATTCACTTAACCTTACTAAAAACAATCCTCTACCTATTCATATTAAATAAAATTCTAACTTCTTATTGGAAAAATCATTTTTTTTTCTAATATATATTTACATTTAAAAATTTCTTTTCTGTAAATCTATAAATCTACATCAAGATTCTTTTCTGCAACTTCTTAATTCCAAATCAAGATGTTAAAATTTTAATATTTTACGTACTGTAAAAAAATATGTTTTCCTTCTTCCGACCGATATAAACTTTACTGAAAATTTCAAATGAACTATAGATTTCAAATACATATATTCTTCAGATTTAAATTCGAGACAAACTTGTTAGCATATGTTTATACCTTCAACCGAGATCGAGCTCCAGCCACCTCGATTTGATTTCAAACCATCTCGTCACCTCATATTGCTGGAACTAATCGCGAGATCGCTCGTGAATCCCTACAACGCCTCAATCGCCAATCGCGACACACATCACATCGCGAGCTACCAATCCCTACGAAACCGCCTCCACTTCGTGAACGAGCACGACCCAGCCCACCTGAGCCACCGCAAAGACGAACCCTCGACTACGCCGCCTTGCCTGCCTCGCGAACGCAACCCTCCCCTGCTATTCGCTCGCGACAATTTGCCACCGCCGCCTTGCTCGCGAGTTATACTGCGGCCAGAAATTTCGAACGAACGAAATTGATTCGCAAACTCCTCGAACTTGCGAAGCTTGTTGCCAAATTGAACGTACGCGATTTCGAATTCTATTCTTTTGAAAACGAGCGGCCATTGTTGGTTAATACTTCGGTTGTTTGAAAAATGAAACTGAGAGGAGGAACGATTTTATTATTTGTCTGGAATCGAACTGGAGGGGGGAAAACTCGTGATTTGCTCTGGCCATTATTTTGTTTGAATTGAGAAAAAGGATATGCGGCCATTTTTCCTCTGATTTGAAAAACTGAATGATAAGGGATGGGGACGAGATTATTTAAAAATGAAAGAGGTATGGGTTGCGTGATTTTTCTTCGTGATTTTAGGCGTAAACAACGGTCCGTGTATAAAGGAGATAATGTGCTGATGTGACCAGATTTTAAATTTAAATTTAAATAAAATCAATAAATTATTAACTAGGCGTTTATATCCCGTACGTTCACACAATGACTCCGAAAAATACGAAATTGGAAATCCGACAATAATTCAATATTACGGACCCAATGGAACTGGTTTCGTCGAATTCCGAGACGGTTTGAAAAATGACTATTTTTAAATATCGATTCAAACAATTAAATTCAAAACTGAGCAAAACAGTTTAGATTTCAATTCTGAAGATGCTGTTATCTTCAGTGTTATCAATATAAATTTTACAAGCGTTTGAAATATTTTTCTTTAGCTTTAAATTGAAGATTCAATTTTTTTTATCCAGTTTCAATAGATTAAATTATAAAATTTAATCGCCAAATTCCAAGTTATATTCGGGATTCAAATTAAATCATCGTTCAAATATTTAAAATTAATTAAATATTTTCACTTTAATTTGTTCAAAATTCTGGGTCGTTACAAACTTCCCTCCTTAAAAGAATTTCGTCCCGAAATTACAAGTCAAGAAAAATGATCCCTAACTCGTCTACTATTTTTTTTTCACATCTAATAGTTTTATCACATTTTCAAAACAAATCTTTCTACTAAAGATTCGTTATTAATTCAACTAACTCTCTAAACATTTTCATAATTTTCAAACAACATTGTTTACTTAACAATTCAAATTTAAACTTTTAAAAATTTCTCAAAAATTTTCTAACGCCCTAAATTTCCGAAAAATTTCGCTAGCGTCTCCTTTGCGCGGCTAATACGGCACTACTACAAAACGTCCCTACGGACTCTCAGATTTCAAAAAGAAAAAGAAAAAGCCAAGCGGCTAGACAAGAAATCAGCAAATCTCATATTGAAATTCAAAATACATACCTTTTTGCCGAGCAATTCAAATTCATCTTTGAAATAAATTTTCCAATTCCTTTATAACACCTGTATATCCTACTAGCCATTATATCTAGTTACATATTCAAACCATTTTGCAAATTTTATTACAAAATTTCCGATACTTACTTCCTTTATACATCTTTACTTCACTGTTGAAGTTACACCTATTCATTTTCATTCAATTTTACATTTCACATTCATTTGAATTCAATTCACAATTTCAATCTAATTTGGATTCAGTTTACAATTTCAATTCTATTTGAATTCAATTTTATCTTTTATTCTGAATATTGAATTATCTTTAGTTCACTTCATTTGCAATTGATTCCATTCAATTTGTTCATTCACTAATTCATTTACATTAGACTGATTCAACATTCAATTAGTTCAATAGCTTAATTCATTTATCAATCCAATTCAGATTCTCAATTTTATTTAACTTTACCAAGGTCAAATTTCATCACTTAATCAAAATCACATTTTATTTTGCTTAATCAAATTGTTTAACCACTTTTAACAATTCGTTTCACTTCTATTTCCTCATTTTATAAGTTATATAACTTATATTCAATACATCAATTCAACATAAAATTCCTTAAGTTAAATTTATTCAATCTAAATTCACAACAAATTGTATAAGTTATCAACTTAATAATATTTTAAATAGGATTTCCAGAGTCTTACCAACATTTCAAAAAAATCATTTTGAAAACAATCCAAATTATCCTTTGAATTTCCAAAAAAAAACCCAAATTTTCAAACAACTTTCATTTAAAACAATTTGGCAGCAATTCCTCTTTTGGAAACCCGAAAATGAATTCTAATGATGTGGCCATCATCATCAGGATTATTTTCCAGCGACCGAAAAGAGTTTAGAGCTTTTCATTTCTTCAAAACATTTTTCCAAAATCCTTTGAAAATCATTTTCAAATCAAAAATGATTTAAACTTTCCAAATCTCCAAAATTTTCAAATTCTTTTCAAAGCGTTTCCAAAAAATTCTCCGGAATTTCCATTTCAAATTACAATTCACATTTATAATTTACATTCTCAAATTTCATTTGTATGTGAATTTTATTTCTTAACTTTGGAGTTACGATTTCAATTTCTTATTCAGTTTCAGTGATGATAATTTAATAATATTACTTCTAGCAACCATGCAACCATATACTATAGTAATTCATAGAAAAACATTCTTTTTTCTATACAAAATAGTTTTGGGCAAAATTATCTCATTCACCCTATTCAAAAACAATACTGTGCCGAATTGTTCTATTCAAGTGTTTAGAAACCCCTTCGATACAGTTTTGCAGACTGTGCCGACGAAGGTTCATATACCACTCAATAAACCAATCATCACAATACAAAACAATTTTATATTAACTAACAAATACGCGCTCATATCTATTATTACACTCAACTCATTCTAGAGTACTACTGACTCTATCTCTAATGAGTAACACCCAACAGAGCAGGGTTGTCGCTTAACCATATGCTCTGATACCACGTTGTCACGTACCGAAGTAAGCGGCCACTGGTAGGCTTTGCAACCATCCCAGTCCCACCGTGGCTGACAATGGTACCCCAAACTTGCTTTTACGGCCAGCCTCTCGACTGTCACGGCCTCTGCCTAACCAACCCATCCCTCTCAGGGACATGTAGGGGTAAGAGTCTCCCGTTCGCCACCAAACTGCGAAGCGAGAATCCCCTATCATGCTGTAATATAGCAAGACTGGTGTGAGATCGTAAAACAGTTATTTTTTTAAAACAAAAGCAGGATAATTTTAAAGTCAATTTCGCAATGCTTTTTGGAAAATGAGACTACCATAAGGCCTCCCGCACACACACACAATGCAAACGCAGAATCGGAGGATATTTCTCCTTATGATAGTCAAAGATGCTTGATACGCAAAAATCAAATCATTTTTGATATTATTATTAGTGCATAGTGTAGAAAACATTTCAAAAGTATAATATTAATCTTAGCCAACATACGACCAGTATCGTATGCCTACTATAGCTAATATGTTCAATAGCAGGTTACCGCCACATTCCATAACAGGTAATACAACTAAAACCGTACACGTCACGTATTGTTTCTTTGGATTTCCAACAAATGGTCAGGCTAAGGAACTTCCTATGCCACGATGGGTACGTCCCTGGAATAGACGACCCGAGAACCTAACCGGATCTCTGCCAACACAAGGCCGGGTTACCTCTGCAAAAATAGGTAACTACTGACACGCGTATGCCATCCCCCGATCGTAACCGATCTTCCCAAGGATCCCCGATTCGCAACAAACCACATAATAAAAATGCAGCAACCACATAGGTTAAATATCTGGGCTCCATACCATGATACCACCTCTATCCAGAAGGAATGACATACACTAAGGGGCGCTACTCCCTAGAACCTTGCTGCATTCTTCCTGTTTTGACCATTTCCGGGGTGTGAGGCTCGACGAAGTCTCGTCCACAAAGCTACGCTTTCTACAAAGCCATGCTTCGGGTCAAACAAATGATCAACCTATGATCACAAAGATATAAGATCAAACAAATGATCATATCGCAAATGATCAAACACTGATCATTTCACAGCAACACTAAGTATGCCACGTTACCAAATTGGGAGTATATCGCTGATAAATTTCAACTACATAACCTTTGAGCTCGTACGTCTCAGAGAAGGGTGTTAAGCTAAGAGAATAAATTCTCCGCCACCAATAGAAATGTATTTGAAAGAAATCAGCTTTATATCTCAAATTGTAACGTCAGACACACAATCCATACAAGTCTGTTCCGGGATCGAACAGAACCGAAGGCACTTCTCACGAAGCCCTTGCACATCCGGATAATTTCCTAATCACGTCCGGACTTCCCGTCACTAAGGGTGATAAAAACCTCTAAATCGGAGATCAGCCGATGTAGAGTAACTCGACGGTAATCCTTCCGTTTTCAAAAATATCCGGTCTTCAACACCGGTCATCAAATGCGATTCATAATGACGTATCACATATTCGGAATGGGTTATACGACCCCATGGTCCTTTCCCGGCTAACCCGAATAGTGAGCGCTTATTCAAAAATAAGTGTGGCATTCAAATTCACAACAAATACCTATTCAAGGTAATTATTGATAGTCGGTTATTTAACTATCAATAAAGATGCGCAACATCATCAGATTCCAAATAATTTTCCAAATTATTTTATCTTCCAAAATATCTTTACTAGATATAAAATTTCCACACTTTAAAAATAAATCGATATTTATTTTTAAAATGAATTCCCATAAATTTATCTTTAAGAAGATAAATTCTCAAAAACATTTCATTTCATTATTGGAAAAACAATTCCATGCTTATTTAATAATAAGTATTTCACAAATCTATTTATTTTCAACATTTGAAAATATTCGATATACTTAAATCAAATTAAGTATATATTCATTCTTTAAGGAAAACATTTACTATAACAACATTTATTTGAGTCAAAACGAATGTTGCGTAAAACATCGTTACGACGACTCAAAATCACTAGTATAGGGATTCGGAATTTAAGATAGATATATAAATCCCAATACTAGATAAAAATATTTCCTTTCGGAAATCATTTACTACAACAACAGTGTTATAGTCTATCATTTCCTTCTTCCTTGAAAACGTCTATTTCAACAATAAATGTTGAAATCTAGGGTTTCGATATTCAATATATTTTAAAACATCGTTAAAACAATTAACTTCATTTTAAAATATTCATTTTTCCCAAACATATCCATTTTATTCAATAATATATTCACTGTCCAAAATCGTGAATATATCTTCTTTAATAATCTCCTATATTTAATTTATCAAATTCAATTGATTTCGAATTTATAAAACAACATTTATAAATTCTATTTCTATTTTTATAACAACTTTGATTTATAAATCTTCTTTATTAACAATTCGATCAATATTCCATTTAAAGGCAAAAAATCCAATTCATAAGTAAATTTCTTATAAATCTTTTATTCTACAATTTCATTCATTTTACAACTTCACAATTTATACATCTATAAATTTCATTTTTAACACTTATAAAAACTCGTTTTAAAATTTCAATAATTTTAATTTATAAATATCAATTTTATACATCTTTTATATACATCATTTTTAATAATTCAAAAATCCAAATTTAAACTGTTTTATAAATTTCTTAACTATTTATTTCAAAATCACCTTTCAGTTATATTTCACAATTTATAATTTTCATAACTTTAAATTTATAACATTTATTTATTTAAGATAAATAATTTCAAAAATTCAAATAAAACGTATACTTTCAAATAATCACTTTTAAAATCTCTTTTAAAGTTAAAATCGTTATTTTTAAACTTCAAAATTTTGAATCCAATGATGCAACGCACCAATTAGTCAATCACAACATCAATCATCATATATCATCATATGATAACAGAATATATATCAATATATCTGTAAATAAATAAATACTGGTGAGGAATCTAGTTGGATCCCTCCAACCTGTTTCCCTGCATCCAAAGACGTTAGCACAATACCAATTCCACTTCGAGGTGGAATATCGCGGTATATGGGTTTTATAAAAATCATCCACTTACTAACGGCGCAATAGGGTCTCATCCGCTATACGAGGTGGGAAATCAATCAATCCAATATATATATAGATATATCCTACTCTATCTATTATCACATCCAATAGCAATCATATCAGTCAAATCAATAACTGCAATCCAAATATATTTTGAGTGACAAGATCTCACCTTAGCTTTTTATTTTGCAATCCCATTTCCATTTTTGACTCGATTTCTTCATTGTATTAACCTTGTATGAACAATTATATAAATTAATCAATATTCGAAAAAAATCGAATGATTAAATTTTCGTTTGGTAATTTCAATTATTCAACGCTTTTATTTCAAACCAATTTCTTTTAATAAATTTGCTTAACTAGAAATTAAATTTAAAACTAATTTCTCCTTTAATAATTTAACTAAAACTTTACTTTTCAAAACTAAATTTTCCTTCGTATTTTTATTAACTAATGGTTAAATTCACTTAACCTTACTGAAAACAATCCTCTACCTATTCATATTAAATAAAATTATAACTTCTTATTGGAAAAATCATTTTTTTTTCTAATATATATTTACATTTAAAAATTTCTTTTCTGTAAATCTATAAATCTACATCAAGATTCTTTTCTGCAACTTCTTAATTCCAAATCAAGATGTTAAAATTTTAATATTTTACGTACTGTAAAAAAATATGTTTTCCTTCTTCCGACCGATATAAACTTTACTGAAAATTTCAAATGAACTATAGATTTCAAATACATATATTCTTCAGATTTAAATTCGAGACAAACTTGTTAGCATATGTTTATACCTTCAACCGAGATCGAGCTCCAGCCACCTCGATTTGATTTCAAACCATCTCGTCACCTCACATTGCTGGAACTAAATCGCGAGATCGCTCGTGAATCCCTACCAACGCCTCAATCGCCAATCGCGACACACATCACATCGCGAGCTACCAATCCCTACGAAACCGCCTCCACTTCGTGAACGAGCACGACCCAGCCCACCTGAGCCACCGCAAAGACGAACCCTCGACTACGCCGCCTTGCCTGCCTCGCGAACGCAACCCTCCCCTGCTATTCGCTCGCGACAATTTGCCACCGCCGCCTTGCTCGCGAGTTATACTGCGGCCAGAAATTTCGAACGAACGAAATTGATTCGCAAACTCCTCGAACTTGCGAAGCTTGTTGCCAAATTGAACGTACGCGATTTCGAATTCTATTCTTTTGAAAACGAGCGGCCATTGTTGGTTAATACTTCGGTTGTTTGAAAAATGAAACTGAGAGGAGGAACGATTTTATTATTTGTTTGGAATCGAACTGGAGGGGGAAAAACTCGTGATTTGCTCTGGCCATTATTTTGTTTGAATTGAGAAAAAGGATACGCGGCCATTTTTCCTCTGATTTGAAAAACTGAATGATAAGGGATGGGGACGAGATTATTTAAAAATGAAAGAGGTATGGGTTGCGTGATTTTTCTTCGTGATTTTAGGCGTAAAAAACGGTCCGTGTATAAAGGAGATAATGTGCTGATGTGACCAGATTTTAAATTTAAATTTAAATAAAATCGATAAATTATTGACTAGGCGTTTATATCCCGTACGTTCACACAATGACTCCGAAAAATACGAAATTGGAAATCCAACAATAATTCAATATTACAGACCCAATGGAACTGGTTTCGTCGAATTCCGAGACTGTTTGAAAAATGACTATTTTTAAATATCGATTCAAACAATTAAATTCAAAACTGAGCAAAACAGTTTAAATTTCAATTCTGAAGCTGCTGTTATCTTCAGTGTTATCAATATAAATTTTACAAGCGTTTGTAATATTTTTCTTTAGCTTTAAATTGAAGATTCAATTTTTTTTATCCAGTTTCAATAGATTAAATTATAAAATTTAATCGCCAAATTCCAAGTTATATTCGGGATTCAAATTAAATCATCGTTCAAATATTTAAAATTAATTAAATATTTTCACTTTAATTTGTTCAAAATTCTGGGTCGTTACAATAAGTAAACACGCTGAAATCTATATCGAAAATTTAGTATAAGAATAAGTTCGAAAAGCTATCTTCTCCATACGATCGAATTTGGACTCGAAACCTTTTCCATTGCGTTCGGAATAGGGGTTTAACATTATAAACGCCTGGCGGCACGCCTCGATAGGAGTTCGAAATTTTGAGCTTCGAATTAGAGACGATTTAAATTTGAATTTAAATTTGAATTTAAGATTGAATATATATATATATATATATATATATATATATATATATATATATTCACATTCAATGGAAAAATTTAACACGTTCTTCTTTCTTCAACACTTGGCATTTGTTTTTGACACGCGTTTGTTTTTAAAGAAAAAATAATAATAATAAATGCAACTGTAAATTGAAAGAGAATGGAGATTTTCTTTATCTTCGAAACCAAATAAAATCAAATGGCCGAGCGAAATCAAATCCACACCAAATAAAGGCGGAAATGAAAAAATGGGTAAACACTTGTCGATGGAATCGATTTTCCCCTTTCGTTCTTCTTTCTTTCAAACTCAAAGGGGGGAGTTCATTTGGAATCAGATCGAGTTGGCTATCGCGACAAGTTGTGATACTCGGAGTCGAACCCAGGCACATGGGTTTTTGGAAGTAGCAGCTAGAGGAGGCTCGCGCGCACACTCGCGATGGGCGGCGATCATTGGAGCTCGGAACCGCAGGAAGGCGGCACTGGTAGCTCGCGAAGCTAGGGCTTGTATTTAGGAAGAGCACGTCGATGTGGAGATAATGAGTTGAGGTAGGGGAGATGCGCGAGGCCGACGTGGTCTCTGGAGGAGGCCGTGGAAGTTGCGAAGTTGTTGATGATTAGGACTGTGATTGTAATGTTTCGACCTTTCGACGCTCGAAAGTCGACATTAATACGTCCATGGTATCAAATGCCGCACAATCGAATGCCGGAAAACCGAATCATTAGGGTTTAAAAAGAAGAGGTAGAAGTAGAAGAAGAAAGAAAGAACAGAAAAACAGAAACAGAAACAATATCAGAATCTCACATTCGCAGCGGAACAATATATAATAGATAATCACTAGTCTTTTAAACAAAGAACTATATCAGTTTATACAATACAACAATGAGAGTCAATATACAACTCAATATAACAATGGACAGTTATATAAACTTGTCCCCATATAGAATACACAGTGGAATAAATAAATAAGTACGAGTGTACGTCTCGCCATCCAGCTCGTCTCCAAAGCTCCAGAATATCCTGATAACATAACTCTAGGCTACCCGTGTGGAAAATTATGGGCACCCAGAGTTTAGAAAGGGAACAATAAACTCCGAGTTAGTCATGGTGACTGGTGTGAGATCATAAAACAATTATTTTCACAAAGAAAATAAAGAAATTCGCAATGCTTTTGGAAAATGAAACTACCATAAGGCTTCCCGCCACACACACAATGCAAACGCAGAATTGGAGGAGATTTCTCCTTATGATAGTCAAAGATGCTTACTACGAAAGATTAGTTGATATTGTTATTAATGTCTAGTGTGGAAAACATTTCGAAAGTATAATATTAATCTTAGCCAGCATAGACATTCCAAACTATGCCTACTATAGCTACCATCTAAATAGTGGTGACCACCATAAGTAAATGGCAGGTTCTACAACTAAAACCGTATAAGGTTTGTATTGGGAATTGGATTTCCAATAAATGGTCGGGCTAAGGAACTTCCTATGCCACATGGAAACGCCTCTGGAGGGACGTCCCGAGAGACAACTGCTCTCTGCCAACACAAGGCCGGGTTACCTCTTACTAGTTAACTACTACACGAATATGCCAACACCCGGTCGTTTGCGGCCTTTATCCGAGGGACCTCGATCACAAAGCAACAATCACACAGTAAATAAGATTGATGCCACCACATAGGTAAAGCATCTGGGCTACATACCATGATACCAGCTTTTTCCAGAAGGAAATGACATACCCTAAAGGGAGCGACCCTGTAATGACCCGTATTTTTACGGATCGAAAAGTTGTCAAAATCTGGAATTTTAGCATTTTTGAGCCATTTCAGATTTTAGACGAAATATGGTTAAGTCCTAAGTCGTTCACGACTTAGTATAGGTCGTAAGTCGTATACGACTTAGGGAATAAGCGCGACTTAAGGAATCAGTGAGTTAGCGAGTTGAGGTGGTAAGTCATGGACGACCTAAGGGTATGATATAGGTCGTATGCGACTTAGTATGTTTGTCTTTTCGGTCCTATTTGTTTAAGTCCTAGGTCGTAAACGACCTAAGAGGTAAGTCGTGACCGACTTATAGGGTAGACGACTTATAGAGGCTAGCGACTTAGGAGATAGACAGGTTTGCGACCTAAAGAGTTAGCATGTTAGCGACCTAAGGAGTTAGCGTGTTGGCAGCCTAAGGAGTTAGGTCGCATAAGTGTTAGGTCGTGACACTGTTAAGCCGTATCCCAGTAAGCCGTTAAGTCATATGAAGGTGATAAGTCGTAGCCTAGTTAAGTGTTAAGTCGGCTGACCGAGTTAACGACTTAGGGTGGAGATAGGATGTGAGCGACCTAAGTCTAGAAGTTAAGTTGTAACTCAGTTGAGTCGTGACCGAGTTAAGGTAGTGGTCGACTTAAGACATGGACGACTTAGGAGTTGAGTCTTATCCTGATAGATCGGCAAAGCTGCTATGTTAAGTCGTAGGTAGGCTGCTGTGTTAAGTCGTGACCGAGTTAGGAGTTAGCTGCTAAGTCGTTTATGTTGTTAGACAGGTGAGCTTTTGAGTCGGCTGTTGTTTGGGTCGTATGAGGGTTAAGTCGTAACCCAGTTACTTGTTAAGTCGTAAGTCGTATCTGTAACGACCCCGAATTTTATATAAATTTAAATTGATAATTTAAAGAATTTTTGAATAAAATTTGTGAAATAAATCGATTTAAGTGATGCGAGTTTCCCCGATCTTCGAATAAATTTTGGATGAATCATTTAAATTAAAAATATTGTATATATATTGAATTTGAGTTTAAATCTAAAATAAATGGTTTAAAAATACAAATTATATAAGATATAAAGTAAATATATATTTTAACCTCATGTTATTAAACCAATACAAATAGTACAAATAGAAATAAAACAAAATAAAATATATTCAATTAAGTATAAAGACAAGTATGCAACCTAAGTTAAACTAATACAAATAAATAAAACAACATTATATACATTCAAGTATAAACAAATGAAGCTTGTAAAAGAAGCTTGTACACTTGGGAATGAAACCAGTAGATAAACAAATGTATATATATTCTTGAACACTTGAATAATAAAGAAATACAAATACACAAGGTATAGAAGCCATCATGTTTTCTCAAACATGTAACAGCCGAAAGAAGCAAATAAAATAAGGTTAATGGTACAAGGTAATGAATGTTTTCATCTTTAGTACACAAGACAAATCATCTCAGCCACCTAAAGGAAAAAATATCCCTGCCTATTTTTGTACAAACCAAAAATTATCACCTGTACAAATTGCATACCCAGTAACTCATTTCCATATACATCAACTTTCTCACCTCAGTCTCGATTATTCTGAGCTGTGAAAAAGAAATAAAAAACCAAAGTATACCATCATCAAAACTCAAACAAAATATAACTTAAAACAACTATTTAATTTATACAAATCAGAGATCAACAAAAGGAAAAGAAAGATATCAACTTGCAAAATGTTCAAGTCTGGTTCTTCATCAACTCGGTTCTTCTTCTCTGGAAAACAAAGTGAGCAATCTCCTCCCTGAATCTGTTTATTTTTGTTTGTGAGTAACTTTTAAAAATTTAAAATATTCAATAGCATGATAGTATGGCTAGAACAAGTAAATTGCTTGTATATTCAAGTGAAAGTCTGGTGTTGACATATTGTGTGAATGCTGTGTTGTGCTTTGTTCTTTCTGAATTATGTAACATCACTTTTAAAATTTAAGATTATGAGATAAGGATGCATGATTAATATCTGAAGCTCAATAGGGATATGTGTATATAGAAGTGAAATTATGTGGATAATTAGATGAATAAGGAGGGTATGTTTGCATACTGCTGTTTCCAGTTTCAAAAATTTAGAATTGGATCTAAATGCTCTATCTCTTGATCTAGTGATTTTTAGGATTTAGTATCTGAACAAAATTTACTTGTTTTATCATTAACTAAAGTTTAAATTTTTATTTAAGTCAAAATAAATGGGAAATGGCTCTGGAACTAAAATAACAGACCAAGTTGAATATAAGTGAGAATTTAATTTTCTTAGTTCATGGTTTCAGAAATACAATCTAGAATCTTATACAAAATGATGATTTTTGAAACTAAAATCTGAATTTTTAGTGATGAAGTTAGTGTGCAATTATGGGTTGTCTGGAAATGGTGTTTTGGGTAAGTCCGGGTGATCTCGACGATCTGAGGGGTCGGGTTTCGCTGTGCTGGTAGTGGAGAGATCGGAGACGATGGGAAAAATACTGGATGGGTGGGCAGATGATCGTGGTGGCGACGGCAGGCACTTGAAGTCTGTAGCCCTAGTTTTGTCGAGGCTGAGCAAATGTGCTTTGTTCGACATCGTTGGTTGATCGAGTGCCGTGAGACCTTGGGTGATGGAAGCTTTGTTGCTGACGAAGGCTTGGTCGAAGCTATAGAGTCTCTGGTGGTCGGGAATGGGGGAAACGAGGCATTTTCAGGTTTGGATAGGATGTGCCTATTGTTGTTCCAGGTTCTGTTGAAGCCTCGAATTTGACTTCGAGCTTTGGAGGGCAATCAGATGATCGTGGGATGGTGTTTGAGTAGTTGGTGATGTGTGGAGATCATCGACGATGACCTGAGATGGTCGGCGGCACCGTGCACATGCACGGTGCACTGTCTTTGATCTGGGGTATTTTGATGGAGCAGGGTTTCGTCTCGAGTAATTCTCGAGTAAATGGGGTGTTTTTCTCGAAGTCGAGGTAATGTGAGGAATTCACGGGACTGTCTCGGGGAAATGATGGGTTAAGCTCGGGGTTTTCTCTTGTTATGATATCCAGTTTAAAATAAAGCAAAATAACAAGTTTAAATGAAAACATAAGTTGGTTAACAAGTTTTTAATGAATTTTAAAGTCATATGGGTTGAAATTTAATTTGTTTTGATTTGAAAATTTTATATTAGGTTAATTAATTGAATTTAATATGGAGTTGTTTTAATTAAGTGATTAATTAAGATAATGATTATCTTAAAGTTGATTAAGGTTTTGATGATTAATGATTTAATTAATAAAGGGATTAAAAGATTAATTACTTAATATAATCAAATTTTAAGGGGTTTATTAATTAAAGGAGATTAATTAATTAAAGATAATTACTTAATTAAAAGTAATTAATTTATGATCAAAGTGATTAATTAAAGCCTAATTGATTAATAGGGTTAATTAATTAAAGAGATTTAATTTGAGGGTAAGTAATTAATTAAGATTTATTAATTAAGGGAAGTAATTAAAGTTAATTAATTAAGGAAAATTAAAATCAGATATTAATTGATCTTACTCATGGATGTTTGGATTCTGTTGATTGATTTGATTGTTTGATATCCCTGATATATGATGCTTTGTGATATACCCTGATTTATGTTGTGATCTGAAATTTCTATATCTGTTTTTTTGATATATTACTGTGAATATGAAACCCCTTGACCCGTAAACGACATTTGAATTTCGATGCGACAGGGAGTCGGATTCCAGTTGGTTATCCGAAACCCACATCGAAGTGTAATAATGAATCTTTGTGACTGATAAATTTATTTTATCTATGAATCTGTGAATGAAGATAAGCGTTATCGATTATACCGCTTATCGATATATCTGTGATGATTGATGTTGCACTATTGTGTGTGAAACCCCTGGACTACACTCTTACACACACAAATATGGATTTCACGTGGAAATCGGTTAGATCACAGATGATGTAAATTTAATGTTTTTGAAATTGAAATTTTAATTTCAATTGATTTTGAAATTGGAAATTTGGGTTTAAAGTGAAAAGCTTTTGAAATGGAATTTCAAAGATAAAAGTTATTTTGAATAACTTAATCGAGTTTTGAAAATTTAAATAATTGGATTTAAATTTGAATTCAAGTTTGAAATTGAATTCTATGATTTGAAACTAGGGATTAAAGATGCTGTACAAGTTATATATGAGTTAAATCATTTTAAAGGTATTGATTTGGGAATTTGAATTTAATTCAAGAGTTTTAACTCGTGTAAATATAACTGGATTTTTCTGAAACGAAACTATTTGTTTTCAAATAATAAAAGCTTTCACATAAGAAAGGATTTCCAATTTGTGTTGAAAGGTTTCAAGTTTGAAATGGAATTGAAATGTGTTGAAAACTATGGAATGAGTCTTTGATTCAAAGACCGGATGAGTTAATCCAACTTGAAATAGAATTGTTTTGAAAGACTATGAACGAATCTTGGAAATGAGTTTTGAAAGCTATAAGTTAAATCTTGACTTAAAGATTTAACGAGTTAATCAAATTGAAATAGAATTGTTTTGAAATCTATGAATGAATCTTTGTGAACGGGATAAACTTTGTGAGTTGAATCTTTTTGTTTAAAAGATTACAAGTGTGGAAATTGTTTAAACCATTGAAGGTTTTTGAATTTAATCTTTTGTTTAAAAGATTGGAAATGGTAATTTGTTTTACCATTCGAATGAAAAGTTTTGGGCTTTAAGCTGTGATTTAACTGAGACCCCAGTATCCATATGATTTTTAATTGCGCTCGTTATTCGGTTTAGCCGGGAGAGGACCTTTGTGTCATATATCCCATTCCGAATAGTGATACGACGATATGGATAGCATTTGAAGACCGGTGGTGAAGACCGGGTATTTGCGAGAGCGATAGGATGACCTGTCGATTGTCTCTGCACTGAGTAGCTACGGTATAGAGATTCCCTAAGTGATGGGAAGTCCGATCGAGATTGTGAATACCCGGATTTGCAAGGGCTTCTTTGGAAGTGCCTTCGGTTCTGTTCGAACCCGGAACAGACTTGTATGGATGTGTGTCTGACGTTACACTTTGAGATGTAAAGCTGGTTTCTATCAAATACATTTCTGTTGGTGGCGGAGAATTTATTCTCTTAGCTTAACACCCTTCTCTGAGACGTACGAGCTCAGAGGTTATGTAGTTGATGGTTACTAGTAATACATTCCCAATTTGGTAATGTGGCATACGAAGTGCTGATGATCATTTGTGGATCAAAGCGTCGCTTTGTGAAAAAGCGTTGCTTTGTGAAAAAGCGTAGCGTATGTGGACGAGACTTCGTCGAGCCTCACAACCCGGTAATGGTCGAAACAGGAATGTTGCGGCAAAGGTTTGTAGGGGTAGCGCCCCTAGGGTATGTCATTTCCTTCTGGATAAAGGGTGGTATCATGGTATGGAGCCCAGATACTTACTCATGTGGACACACTGTATTTATTACTGTGCGATGTTGCTTTATGATCGAGACGTCTCGGATAAAGGTCGGTGACGACCGGGGGATGACATGACTCGTGTGTTAGTTACCTAGTTACAGCTCGGTTAGAGCGTGAGGTAGCGTCGGCCTTTTGTTTGCAGAGATCCGGTTAGGTTCTCGGGGCGTCTTTCCAGAGGCGTTTCTATTTCGATAAGGAAGTTCCTTAGCCTGATCATTTGTTGGAAATCCAAAGAAACAATACGAACCCTGTACGGTTTTAGTTGTATTACCTGCTATGGAATGTGGCGGTAACCTGCTATTGAACGTAGTAGCTATAGTAGGCATACAACAATGGTTGTATGCTGGCTAAGATTAATATTATATTTTCGAAATGGTTTTCGACACTATGCACTAATGATAATAATATCGAATGATTTTGCGTAGTAAGCATGTTTGACTATCATAAGGAGAAATCTCCTCCAATTCTGCGATTGCATTGTGTGTGTGGCGGGAGGCCTTATGGTAGTTTCATTTTCGAAAAGCATTGCGGGTTTCAATGTTTAAAGTTCTTTTGTGTTGTTTTAAAGATAAACTGTTTTTGTTGCTCACACCAGTCCCATGACTGATCCGGAGTTTATTGTTCCCTTCCTAAACTCTGGGTGCCCACTATTTTTCACACGGGCAGTCTAGAGTTGGGGTTTTCAGATATTCAGGTTGAGTAGATTTTCTGGAGCTAGTCAGTCCTTGGACGACTGATCTTGCTTACCGCTAGCTATGGATTGGAGCATTCTATTTGAGACATTCTATCCGCTGCTGATGTTATCTTTTCTTTCTGCTGCTATTTGTTGTATCATATCTCTGATGTATATTGATATTCATTGTATCAGATATTGTATATCAATGTATTATTCTTTTATTCCGCTGTGTTATTTACTTAATGTTGTTATAGCTCCGGCGAATCGGATTTGAACGTTCGAATCTGCGGCATTCTAGTACAATGTGAAGTACGGATGTTGATTTTCGAGCGGGCAAAACCCGAGTCGTTACAGTATCTTTGTTAGGTCGCGAGCACTGCTAAGCTATAAGTCATAGGCAGGTGATTCTATTAGGTCGAATAGGCGCGCGCACGTGTTAGGTCGAAGGAGAGCTAAGTTGTAAGTCACAGTGGCTTAGGTGTTAAGTCGGTGAAGGCTTAAGTCGGAGGGGTCTTAGGTCGTAAGTCGGAGACGACTTATGGAGTTAGCCGAGTTACGACTTAAGGAAATTTCTGCTATAAATAGGAAGGGTTTTTCTCACTTTTTGGGATCCGGATTTCGAAGCGACGAAGTGCTGCCATTTTGAGAGCTCGACTTCTACACTTCTTCACTTCTTTTCTCCACTCTAATCTAGTGCTTCCTTTCATCCAAATCGAAGATCAAGATTGAAGATTCAAGAGCTTAGATTGAAGATCTTCATCTTTTCAAGAGAGATTTCTTCGTTTGAAGCGGATTCGTGATAGATCAAGCTTGATCCTTCGCTGTCCAGATCTGAAGTGTGTTGATTTGAGGTTGTTTAGGTGATTTGGTGAGTGGTGATTATCTCTCACACGGATCCAAAGGAGTATATCGGATTGTTGGCTCGATTTGGTGTTAAAATAGTGATTTCCATGCATTTTCTTCATCCTATGTGTAGATCCATGTAGATCCATTGTTCATGATGATTTGACAACCATTTTTGTATATGATTAACCTATGCAAGTTCATTCATCAAGTTGTAGAGATAATTCTCATGTTTTCATGCTTGTTAGACTTTCAACTCCTTAATTACGAAATTGCCATTATTGTTATAATTGTCCATTTTGCTTATATTTGAATGCTTGGTTACTTGGATTGATGTTTGACATGATTGATTGCTGTGAATTAGATGATTGTTGATTGGTTTTAGACAAGGTGGTCGAAGATGATTCAAAAGCTAAGGGAAAGGATCTTGAATTGGGAAAGCTGCTCGTGGCATATGTAGCGGGATGATGAAGCTCTTATGCATAGATTTGATGATGTGATGTTGAGATGAGGCTTTGCGAGGATGTAATGAAGCGAGGCATCATGTGATGAAGACTTGGTCTAATCCAGACGGGATCATTCCAAGCACGTTGGTAACTCGGTGATATGATTCGAGTTAAGAGTAATGGATGCTTGAGAGGCGCTTGAGCTAGTATGGAAATAGTCGTCGAGGAGGATGACTAAGAGGTTTGGATAGCATCGTTATTGAAGGTTCTAGCATGCTCTAAGCAAGAGTACGTTTGGGCAGATTCGATAGTCCCAACGGCCAACTGTTGATGGTCGAGTACTCTGGGCAGATTCGATAGTCCTAGGCACGGGCTGCGACGATGTGCGGGAGTTATGTCTAGAACCGGGGTTTCCATTAGCCCTTGACGGACGGCTGAAAGAATGTGCCGGTCATTCAATTAACGGTGATATCGAAGCAATGATAACAGTGATAGCCAGAGTCATGGATGTTTGGTTGTATCGTCATTCGGACTCAAGAGCGGTATTTTCTGGGTGCTTATCTGATTAAGGCCTTGGTACTTGGAAAACATCACCCTTGACTCGAATGATTATTACATTACTTTAAGTTGTATGCTCTGCTATGTTGCTTCTGCTTAGTGTGTGTATGGGGGCTATCACTGTAGAAAGAGGTGGAGTGGGAGGGTTGTATTCCTATTCCTTTTCCTTTATGCTCTTTTGGTATGTTGTTAGTTAATTTACTGCTCACTAAGACTGTTGTCTGACTCAAGGCTTTATGTTTTAATTCTTATTGCCTTGGGCTGTTCGTCCATTTTTGGGACGGGCAGACTAGGTAGCAGGTGACAGGTGCTGTTCTCTTCTCGCGATGCTGATATCGAA
This sequence comes from Allium fistulosum, assembly GCA_030737815.1. NCBI lineage: Eukaryota > Viridiplantae > Streptophyta > Magnoliopsida > Asparagales > Amaryllidaceae > Allium > Allium fistulosum. The sequence goes on from CM060906.1 coordinate 336,392,583, forward strand.
GACGAGCTGGAGGGTTGCATATTATCTTCTTATTATATGTACTGGATGTTCCGCTGTTTTGTATTCTCTGAGTGTTATGTAGTGAGGCTTGATGTATTGGCTATTTGGATGCTTGTATTCAACTATTATGGAGTTTTATATGATGACATTTTGTTCTGTAAAGCTTCACTGTACATATGTTCTATTGTATTTTGTCCATGCGCTGTGAGTAATACGATAGATTCTGTTGTTTTTAATCTACCCTGACAATCGTCCATGGTCGCCTGGCACACTTTACAGCGCACTATCTCTAGATTTGGTGCAGGGGTCATGGGCGGTCGTCACAGACCCTCATAACCTTACCGCATCTTTCCTGTTTCGACCATTTCCAGGTTGTGAGGTCCGATAAGGTCTCGGCCACAAAGCTACGCTTTACACGAAAGCCATGCTTTGATAAAAAATGATCAACAAATGATCAGCAACACACAGCAACACTTAGCATGCCACACTAACAAATTGGGAGTATATCACTGATAACTTTCAACTACATAACCTCTGAGCTCGTACGTCTCAGAGAAGGGTGTTAAGCTAAGAGAATAAATTCTCCGCCACCAAACAAAAATGTATTTGAAAGAAATCAGCTTTATATCTCAAAGTGTAATGTCAGACATACAACCATACAAGTCTATTCCGGGTTCGAACAGAACCGAAGGCACTTCCAAAGAAGCCCTTGCAATCCGGGTATTCACAATCCCGATCGAACTTCCCATCACATAGGGAATCTCTATACCGTAGCTACTCGGTGCAGAGACAATCGATAGGATAAATCCTATCATTCTCGCAAACGCCCGGTCTTCAACACCGGTCTTCAAATGATGTCCATTTACGTCGTATCACTATTCGGAATGGGTTATATGACACAAAGTCCTCTCCCGACTAAATCGAATAATGAGTGCTTGTTTTAAAAACAAATTCAAATGCCATTTCAAAGGCAAATATTGATAGTCGGTTATGTAACTATCAACAACATTCACAACAATCAACCAATTTAAATAATTTTCTCAAATTATTAAATTTTAAAATATCTTTGCAAGATATATATTTTCCACACTTCATCACTTTGAAAACAAATTTCAAATCATATTTTCACTCGTGAAATAAAATTCCCAAAAGTTATTTATTTTCACTTTTCCTTTATAAATTCCATTGTGAATTTAAATTTCCAAATATTCACTGATACACGATTTTCAAATCGTTTTCCAAATATTCACTTTCAAACACCAAATCAAATTCCAAATTTATTTCTAAATTTATTACAACACCAAATCAATTACAAATTGATTTCTAAGTTCTTTTCAAGCACCAAATCAATTAAAAATTGATTTCTAAATTTATTTCCAATTACTAAATCATTTTACAAACCAATTTCCAAATTTATGTCAACACAAAATCCATTTTCATTTAACACCAAATAAATTTTCATATCAATTTCCCAAAGATTTATTTTCAAATACCAAATCAATTATCAAATTGATTTCTAAAAATTCATTTTCTTTTTAGAATAAATCCTTTTATTCTTTCCAAATTATTTAAAATTCCATTTTCAATAAATTCTTCAGCTTTTAAACAATATTTCTAAAAATCCATTTATAAAAATCCTTTTCTATATTTTGAAATTAATTCGATAAGATTTCAAAAATCAACTTTAATACTTTTAAATTCCTTCTTTTAAATTCACCAAATTCTTTCAAAAGAAATTTACTTAAAATTTCCTACTTTAATTTCAAAATTCCAATTTATTTATTTTTGGTATCCAATAATACCAAAAATACATTCGGCTAAATTATAGCCTTCAACAAATTCAATCATCAATATGATCATTCACAGATTATCAATAAATCATCACACAACATATGAAACAAATTCATACAACATATGAAACAAATTCATATAATTTGAGGAATCCAGGTGGATCCCTCCAACCTGTTTCCTTGCATCCACTGATGTTAGCACAACAATTAAATACCAATTCCACTTCGAGGTGGAATATCGTGGTATATGGGATTTATAAAATATCATCCGCTATTATGCGGCGCATAGGGTCTCATCCGCTATATAATACGGGAAATCAACAACTCCAAATATATATATATACTACTATATATACTATCACATCCAAATAGTCAATCAATGACTGCAATTTAAATTTTTATTTGAGTGAGAAGATCTCACCATTAATTTGCAATCCATTTCCAATCCAGTTTGTTTTCTTTGCGATTTTGACCTTGTATAAATATTTTATACAATCTATTAATATCCGAACCAATCAAATAATTGAATTTCTATTTGAAAATTTAAATTAACCTATGATTTTATTTTAAACTAATAAATTTTCCTTTGAAAAATCCTTTAGTAACCATAATGGATTAAATGAGTTATCTAAATAAATTAACCATTATAACTTATTACCATAAAAATTTCTATCTTATCTATATATATTATCTTCTGTTTACTGGTTACCTATTTAAAATAGAAACCTTAAACCTCATGCTTTAAAATATCATTTATCAATACTGTTATTATATATTTTTTTCTAACCAAAACATACATTCATTTTCTGCTTTTCAAATATACTCATGTTTACTAATAAATCTTAAAACCAAAAACTGATATATATATATATAATAAAAATTTTCATTTTCTAACTAACATGCATAAATTTAATTAATTAAATAAAGGTTAAAATTTGCTATACCTTACTGTTCGAACACAACAGAAAAATCGCACTCTACCTCCATGGACGAAACACTAGCTGCGTTCCCCAATTACTCGCGTACGTCAGCGCGACATCATTTGCTCGACTTCGTCTCGGGTACCCCCAAATTTCACTCTACTGAATCGCGAGTCCAGAGATCCACCAACACCCGATGGAGCAGCCCCCTATCGTTGCAGCGCTTGTGCGTTGATAGCCTCCAGTCGCGAATCCCAAAACGCGATGTGAAACCCTAGCTTCCCTGAGTCGCGACTCGCCGCGCTGCTCCTCCGCGAACTCGAGATATCCTCGTTCGACGCTTATTAATATATATATATATTTTTTACTTCGATTTAAAAGATGACCGCGATTTTTTTTCGTTTCGTTCTTTCTTTTTTTCTTTTCAAACGAGATAGAGGAGAAAAGGCTTCGCGATTTAGAGAAAGGAAGGGGATTTTGTTTTTCTTTGATCGGCCATTTTTATTTTCTTTTGTACGACATTGTATTTGATCGTATAGAAGAAGGAAAAGGGAACAATGAAAGATATTTCTCCCGTGATTTAACTGAAGTGAAAGAAAGTAGGCTGAGAGCAGGGAATCTCTGCTATAGGAAAAGTTGACGTGACAGAAATTTGACTGGTTAATATACATTATATTTAAATTTAAATCGTCTCGATATCACCACTCAAAATCTCAAACTCCTATTGAGGCGTGCCGCTAGGCGTTTATATGGTCATACCCCTATTACGAACGCAATGGAAAAGGTTTCGAGTCCAAATTCGATCGTTTGGAGAAGATAGCTTTTTGGACCAGTTATAATATTAAATTTTCGATATAAATTTCAATGCGTTTATATATCGTACGCTCAAACAACTACTCCAAATGTTACGAAAATTGAAATCCGATAATAATACAATATTACGGATCCAATGGAACTGGTTTCGTAGAAATCTTAGACTATGCCTCGGAACGCTATTTTCAAATATCGATTTAAACGATAAAAATTCAAAACTGAACAGAACAGTTCCAAATTCAATTCTGAAGCTTCCATTACCTTCAGTATAATCAATATGAATTTTCTAAGCCATCAAATCATTTTTAACAGGCTTAAAATTGAAGATTCAAATTTTTACCCAATTGCAATAAATTAAATTCAATAATTAAATTGCCAAATTCATTCTGATATTTGAATTTCAAATTAAACTAACTTCCAGATATTTAAAATCAATTAAATATTCTGATTTTCAATGTCAAAAATTCTGGGTCGTTACATTCTTCCCCCTTAAAAGAATTTCGTCCCAAAATTACAAGTTAAGAAGAATGATCCTCAACCCGTTTATCATTTTCCCAAAACCAAATAATTTTATCAACTTATCAACCCAAATCTTTTTATTAAAGATCATCATTTCAACTAACTGTATAAATCTTAACCATAGTTTCCAAACAACTTTATTTACTTCACAATTCAAATTTAAATTTAAATTCAAATTTTAAATTATCCAAAATTTCTCAAAAATTCTCTAACTCTCTAAATTTCAAAGAAATTTCGCCAGCGATTCTTTTGCGCGGCTAGCTCGGTACAACTACAAAATGTCCCTACGGACTCTCAAATTCCAATAGAAAAAAAAAATGTCAAATGGCTAGATCAAAAACCCAATTAAATTTCATACTGAAATTCAAATACATACCTTTTGTTGAGATATTTTATTTTATCTTCCGCAATCAAATTCCCAATTCCATTTTCCTATAACCTTTATAATCCCTATTTACTTAACTTAACAACAATGTCCAAATTTACTTATTGAATTCCCAATACCCATTTTACTTAAGAATTTTCTCCATTTCTTAAGTTCAATATAAGTATTTACATGCTTATATTTATTTTCACTTCATTAACAAAGTTATATATTCATTTCCATTCAACTTTGCATTTTCAATTCCATTTGAATTCAATTTACTATTTCAATTCTATCTGAATTCATTTTATCTTTAAAAACCAAAAATTCATTTAGTGAAAACTCAATGTTCACTTTTTCCAAGACTTTTATTTTCGACCAAAACAATAGTTTTCCATTACAATTTGAAAATCAATTTTCCATTAACAAAATTTTCCAATTTTTTTTCAAATTTTTTTTTACTCCTAAAATTTTCAGAAAATTTTGGTGGAGTCTCCTTTGTACGGAGGAGTTCTTGCAATTTGACAAAAGATATAAATATATATACATCGACCCACTCGGTCAGAAAAGCAAAAACAATTCATATTTCCGATTTTGTATTGCGTAGGCATACCTTATTTAGCATTTTAAGCAAAGCAGCTTATTTTTAAGCATTTTGCGCAACCAAAATGCAGCCAAACGGCTTCCAAAAACCTGCGCTTACTCAGTTTAAACACATAAGTGACATATATAGGAAATCTATTAACATTTTACTCATTTTCAATAGTAAACACATATTTTTCATAAGCAATATACTCAAAATAATTGTCATAAGCAATTTATATGGTTTCAATACAAATTAAATTGCTTTCATCAAATTCACATACCATTTCTATTCAATTCAAGTGATTTACAATTCACTTTCTTACATTCAATTCATTTTTTACGCGAAACGAATTAATATTCATTTCAATTGATTCAAAAATCAATTTCTATTTTCTTTTAATAACTCATAAAATTTTATATAATCTTGTTTGCGTCAAACAACAACCATTTCAACTCAAAACTCAAATTCATTTTCCTTGTAAACAATTTCTAATTTAAATCCTTGATTTGATTTTTTATTTATCAAATCCATTCCATCTACTAATTTAATTCAATTAGTTTATTCACTCATCCATTTTAAATTTTGAATTTCCATATTCAATTCATCTCGAATTTATTTAATCAATACAAGGAAATTTCAATTTATTTTTTCTACTACTTGAATTTATATGCAAATTCAAGCCATTTTCAAATTAAGCTCACAACTCAACTTCAATTTAACTAATTCAACTTTCAATTCATTATTTCATGAATTAATAATTTTTCAAGTTAGTTTACTTGAATTCAATCCATCTTATTTTATTTTTCCCAAGTTTGGACTTTTATTCAACTTGATTCAAATCAAGTCCCATTTCATTATTCAATTTCCAATTCATTTATTTACAGATGTAACCTCATTTGTTCATTCACAAATTCATTCCTTTTCAATTTGAATCTTATTCCAATCAATTTCAAATATTTTATAAGTCATAAAACTTATTTACATTCCATAACAATTTAAAGAAATTCCAGAGTCTTTTTAAACAATTACTCACATTCTAAAACTAACTTTGAAATTTCAATCCAAATTCTTTAATTCGTATTTCAAAAATTACTCTGGCATCTCATTTCAATTTATAAAACTCATTTCTAAATTCACATTACCAATTTCATTCCATTAATGAATTTATTTCAAATATTTTCTTGGAATTCTATTTCCAATTATAAATCACATTTACAATTTACATTAACAAATCCTATTCGTATATGAATTTATTTCCTTATACTTTCAATTCATGTTTATAAATTTCATTTGTTAAATGAATTTATCTCCAAATCTTTGGTTATACCATTATTTATTATTCTGTTTCCATATAATAATGATAATAATTCAATATTATCTCTTTCTAACAACCAAGCATCCATATACTATAATAATTCATAGAAAATCATTTCTTTTCTATACAAAAATAGTTTTAGGCAAAATTATTTCATTTACCCTATTTTAAAACAATACCGTGTCAGTTTATCTTGTTAAGAGTTTAGAAACCCCAATCGATTACAGTTGGCCAGACTGCACCGACCAGAATCTATAAACAATCAACCGATAAGTCAACACAATATAAAACAATTTTTATTTTCACTAACAAATATGCGCTCATATCTATTATTACACTGACACTCATTCTAGAGTACTACTGACTCTATCTCTGACGAGTAACACCCAACAAAGCCAAGGTTGTCGCTTAACCAATTGCTCTGATACCACATGTAACGTTTCGACCTTTCGACGCTCGAAAGTCGACATTAATACGTCCACGGTATCAAATGCCGCACAATCGAATGCCGGAAAACCGAATCATTAGGGTTTAAAAAGAAGAGGTAAAAGTAGAAGAAGAAAGAAAGAACAGAAAAACAGAAACAGAAACAATATCAGAATGTCACATTCACAGCGGAACAATATATAATTGATAATCACTAGTCTTTTAAACAAAGAACTATATCAGTTTATACAATACAATAATGAGAGTCAATATACAACTCAATACAACAATGGACAGTTATATAAACTTGTCCCCATACAGAATACACAGCGGAATAAATAAATAAGTACGAGTGTATGTCTAGCCATCCAGCTCATCTCCAATGCTCCAGAATATCCAAAATATCCTGATAACATAACTCTAGGCTGCCCGTGTGGAAAATTATGGGCACTCAGAGTTTAGAAAAGGAACAATAAACTCCTAGTCAGTCATGGTGACTGGTGTGAGATCGTAAAATAGTTATTTTCACAAAGAAAATAAAGAAATTCGTAATGCTTTTGGAAAATGAAACTACCATAAGGCCTCCCGCCACACACACAATGCAAACGCAGAATTGGAGGAGATTTCTTCTTATGATAGTCAAAAATGCTTACTACGAAAGATCAGTTGATATTATTATTAATGTCTAGTGTGGAAAACATTCGAAAGTATAATATTAATCTTAGCCAGCATAGACATTCCGAACTATGCCTACTATAGCTACCATCTAAACAGTGGTGACCACCATAAGTAAATGGCAGGTTCTACAACTAAAACTGTACAAGGTTCGTATTGGGAATTGGATTTCCAACAAATGGTCAGGCTAAGGAACTTCCTATGCCACATGGAAACGCCTCTGGAGGGACGTCCCGAGAGACAACTGCTCTCTGCCAACACAAGGCCGGGTTACCTCTTACTAGGTAAATACTACACGAATATGCCACCCTCCGGTCGTTTGCGACCTTTATCCGAGGGCCCTCGATCATAAAGCAACAATCACACATTAAATAAGATTGATGCCACCACACAGGTAAAGCATCTGGGCTCCATACCATGATACCACCTTTTTCCAGAAGGAAATGACATACCCTAAAGGGAGCGACCCTCATAACCTTGCCGCATCTTTCCTGTTTCGACCATTTCCGGGTTGTGAGGTCCGATGAGGTCTCGACCACAAAGCTACGCTTTAGACGAAAGCCATGCTTTGATCACAAATGATCAACAAATGATCAGCAACACACAGCAACACTTAGCATGCCACACTACCAAATTGGGAGTATACCACTGATAACTTTCAACTACATAACCTCTGAGCTCGTACGTCTCAGAGAAGAGTGTTAAGCTAAGAGAATAAATTCTCCGCCACCAAATAGAAATGTATTTGAAAGAAATCAGCTTTATATCTCAAAGTGTAATGTCAGACATACAACCATACAAGTCTGTTCCGGGTTCGATCAGAACCAAAGGAACTTCCAAAGAAGCTTTTGCAATCCGGGTATTCACAATCCCGATTAGACTTCCCATCACATAGGGAATCTCTATACCGTAGCTACTCGGTGCAGAGACAATCGATAGGTTATCCTATCATTCTCGCAAACGCTCGGTCTTCAACACCGGTCTTCAAATGATGTCCATTTACGTCGTATCACTATTCGGAATGGGTTATATGACACAAAGTCCTCTCCCGGCTAAATCGAATAATGAGCGCTTGTTTTAAAAACAAATTCAAATGCCATTTCAAAGGCAAATATTGATAGTCGGTTATGTAACTATCAACAACATTCACAACAATCAACCAATTTAAATAATTTTCCCAAATTATTAAATTACAAAATATCTTTGCAAGATATATATTTTCCACACTTCATCACTTTGAAAACAAATTTCAAATCATATTTTCACTCGCGAAATAAAATCCCGAATGTTATTTATTTTCACTTTTCCTTTACAAATTCCATTGTAAATTTAAATTTCCACATATTCCATGATACACTATTTTCAAATCGTTTTCCAAATATTCACTTTCAAACACCAAATCAAATTCCAAATTGATTTCTAAATTTATTTCAATACCAAATCAATTACAAATTGATTTCTAAGTTCTTTTCAAGCACCAAATCAATTACAAATTGATTTCTAAATTTATTTCCAATTACTAAATCATTTTACAAATCGATTTCCAAATTTATTTCAACACAAAATCCATTTTCATTTAACACCAAATAAATTTTCATATCGATTTCCCTAAGATTTATTTTCAAATACCAAATCAATTGTCAAATTGATTTCTAAAAATTCATTTCCTTTTTAGAATAAATCCTTTTATTCTTTCCAAATTATTTAAAATTCCATTTTAAATAAATTCTTCAGCTTTTAAACAATATTTCTAAAAATCCATTTATAAAAATCCTTTTCTATATTTTGGAATTAATTCGATAAGATTTCAAAAATCAACTTTAATACTTTTAAATTCTTTCTTTTAAATTCACCAAATTCTTTCAAAAGAAATTTACTTAAAATTTCCTACTTTAATTTCAAAAATCTAATTTATGTATTTCTGGTATCCAACGATACCAAAAATACATTCTACTAAATTATAGCCTTCAACAAATTCAATCATCAATATGATCATTCACAGATTATCAATAAATCATCACACAGCATATGAAACTAATTCATACAACATATGAAACAAATTCATATAATTTGAGGAATCCAGTTGGATCCCTCCAACCTGTTTCCCTGCATCCACAGATGTTAGCACAACAATTAAATACCAATTCCACTTCGAGGTGGAATATCGCGGTATATGGGATTTATAAAATATCACCCGCTATTATGCGGCGCATAGGGTCTCATCCGCTATATAATGTGGGAAATCAACAACTCCAAATATATATATATATATATATACTACTATATATACTATCACATCCAAACAGTCAATCAATGACTGCAATTCAAATTTTTATTTGAGTGAGAAGATCTCACCTTTAATTTGCAATCCATTTCCAATCCAGTTTGTTTTCTTTGCGATTTTGACCTTGTATAAATATTTTATACAATTTATTAATATCCGAACCAATCGAATAATTAAATTTCTATTTGAAAATTTAAACTAAACCATGATTTTATTTTAAACTAATAAATTTTCCTTTGAAAAATCCTTTAGTAACCACAATGGATTAAATGAGTTATCTAAATAAATTAACCATTATAATTTATTACCATAAAAATTTCTATCTTATCTATATATATTATCTTCTGTTTACTGATTACCTATTTAAAATAGAAACCTTAAACCTCATGCTTTAAAATATCATTTATCAATACTGTTATTATATTTTTTTTTCTGACCAAAACATACATTCATTTTCTGTTTTTCAAATATACTCATGTTTACTGATAAATCTTAAAACCAAAAACTGTTATATATATATAATAAAAATTTTCATTTTCTAACTAACATGCATAAATTTAATTAATTAAATAAAGGTTAAAATTTGCTATACCTTACTGTTCGAACACAACAGAGAAATCGCACTCCACCTCCATGGATGAAATACTAGCTGCGTTCCCTCAATTACTCGCGTACGTGAGCACGACATCACCTGCTTGACTTCGTCTCGAGTACCCCCAAATTTCACTCTACTGAATCGCGAGTCCAGAGATCCACCAACAGCCGATGGAGCAGCCCCCTATCGTTGCAGCGCGCGTGCGTTGATTGCCTCCAGTCACGAATCCCAAAACGCGATGTGAAACCCTAGCTTCCCTGAGTCGCGACTCGCCGCGCTGCTCCTCTGTGAACTCGAGATCTCCTCGTTCGAAGCTTATTAATATATATATTTTTCTTTGATTTGAAAGATGACCGCGATTTTTTTTCATTTCGTTCTTTCTTTTTTTCTTTTCAAACGAGATAGAGGAGAAAAGGCTTCGCGATTTAGAGAAAGGAAGGGGATTTTGTTTTTCTTTGATCGGTCATTTTTATTTTCTTTTGAACGACATTGTATTTGATCGTATAGAAGAAGGAAAAGGGAACAATGGAAGATATTTCTCCCATGATTTAACTGAAGTGAAAGAAAGTAGGCTGAGAGCAGGGAATCTCTGCTATAGGAAAAGTTGACGTGACAGAAATTTGACTGGTTAATATACATTATATTTAAATTTAAATCGTCTCGATATCACCACTCAAAATCTCAAACTCCTATTGAGGCGTGCCACTAGGCATTTATAAGGTCATACCCCTATTACGAATGCAATGGAAAAGGTTTCGAGTCCAAATTCAATCGTTTGGAGAAGATAGCTTTTTGGACCAGTTATAATATTAAATTTTCGATATAAATTTCAACGCGTTTATATATCGTACGCTCACACAACAACTCCAAATGTTACGAAAATTGAAATCCGATAATAATACAATATTACGGATCCAATGGAACTGGTTTCGTAGAAATCCGAGACTATGCCCCGGAACGCTATTTTCAAATATCGATTTAAACGATAAAAATTCAAAACTGAACAGAACAGTTCCAAATTCAATTCTGAAGCTTCCATTACCTTCAGTATAATCAATGTGAATTTTCTAAGCCATCAAATCATTTTTAACAGGTTTAAAATTGAAGATTCAAATTTTTACCCAATTGCAATAAATTAAATTCAATAATTAAATTGCCAAATGCATTTTAATATTTGAATTTCAAATTAAACTAACTTTCAGATATTTAAATCAATTAAATATTCGATTTTCAATGTCAAAAATTCAAGGTTGTTACAACGATCTAGGGTTTCGAGGATAACAGCAAATTCAAAAAAAAATCGAGAAACCAAGGCAATATTGATGTGGATTGAAAATAAAAGGGCTAAGGTGAGAATTTCTCACTCAATCGGATTACCTAGTTTAATTTAAATAGTTAAATTTAAATTATTGGTTGTTTGCTTGGATTGATAATTGTTATCGGTTGGATTGGTATGTTATATATAGTAGTATATATATATATATATTGGAGTGATTGATTTCCTGCATTATATAGCGGATGAGACCCTATGCGCCGCTTAATAGGGGATGATATGATGATATGACCCCATATACCGCGATATTCCACCTCGAAGTGGAATTGGTATATTATATTGTGCTAACATCTATGGATGCAGGGAAACAAGTTGGAGGGATCCAACTGGATTCCTCAAATGTTTAAATTTATTTCATATGTTGTGATATGATTTATTGATAATCTGTGATTGATTATATTGGTAATTGAAACAATTGAATGCTATGGTTCGACCAAATATATTTTTGGTATTTTAGGATATCAGAAATATAGAAAATTGGATCTTTGGAAGGAAAATTAAAATAGAGAATTTTAAGTAAAATAATTTTAGAAAATTGGATAATTTAAAAGGAAGGAATTTGGAAAAGGATAAAAGTTGATTTTTGAAATCCTATCGAATAAATTCAAGTATGGGAAAAAAATATCTTTTATAAATGAAAATAAAGAGATTTTGAGAACTTAAGTAGTATTGTTTAAAAGTTGAAGAATTTATTTAAAATTCGGATTTTAAATGGTTTGGGAGAAATAAAGGAATTTATTTTAAAAATGGAGTTAGTTTTGGGAAATCAATTTGAAAACAAATTAAATGTTTGAAACTATGTTTTAAAAGGAAGATGAGATTATGGAATTTATAAAGAGAAATAATATATATAAGTGGATATTTGGAAATATAAATTCATAGTGGAAATTTATAATGGATTGGGTAATTTCTTTTAAAAATAAAAAGTGGTTTATTTTTAGAGGTGTGAGAGAAAAGCGTATTTCCCTGGAAAGCCAAGTACGTTTTCAAAGGAGTTTTTAAGTATAAATTAAAAAGTTTTAAAGTTGTTTTAAAAGAATGTTTTGAGGAATTATTTATTTATGTGGTTTAGAATTTTAAAGTTAAATATTTATTGAATTAGTTATAGTTGTAATAATTCAAAAGGGATAAATGGTATTATGATTTAAAAAGATAAATATTAATATTTATATTTTATAAAGTAGTTTATTTATAAAAATAGTTTGGCTAAAGTTTTTATTTGGAAAATTTGTATAGGATTCAATAACCTTTATTTTTAAATTTGTTTTGGCTTAAGTTTTACATGAAAAATTATTATTAAATTTCATAACTGATATTTTAAATAAAGTATTTTAAATAAGTATTTTAAACTATATATATTTTTAGGTAAAGTGATTAAATTATTTTAAAATCTAAAGCATTTAGTGTTGGCGATTTTCAGTGGAAATAAACAATATTTGGAATTTATTCCGCGAGAGGAACGTGATTTGAAAACTGTTTTCAAAAGGGTTGAAGTGTAGAAAAATTTATATCTTGCAAAGATATTTTGAAATAAATAATTTGGGGAAAATTATTAAAATCTGATGGTTGTTTATGGATGTTATTTGATAGTTAAATAACTGACTATCAATATTGGCCTTTAAGATGGCATTTGAATTTCGATGAGACCGGGGGTCGGATTCCAAATGGTTATCTGAAAACCACATCGAATCTTAAAGGTGGATCTTTTATTTAAAAGATCAAAAATGGAAATTTGTTGTGACTTAATTTAGATCTGAATGTATCCACTTTTTTTTTAAATAAGCACTCATTATTCGGATAAGCCGGGGGAGGACATTAAATCATAAAACCCATTCCGAATAATGATACGATGAAATGGGATTGCATTTGAAGACGGTGTTGAAGACCGGGTATTTTCAAAAATGAAAGGATTGCCTATTGAATCTCTCTACACCGAGTTGCTCCAGTATAGAGATTTAGATTATCCTATGTGATGGGGAGTCCGGACGTGATTAGGGAATATCCGGATTTGCAAGGACTTCTTTGAAGTGCCTTCGGTTCCATTCAGACCCAGGATGGACTTGTATGGATGTATGTATGACATTACACTTTGAGATATAAAGCTGGTTTCTATCAAAAACATTTCTGTTTGGTAGTGGATAATTTATTCTCTTAGCTTAACACCCTTCTTTGAGACGTACAAGCTCAGAGGTTATGTAGTTGATGGTTACTAGTGATATTTTCCCAATTTGATAATATGGCCTGCTAAGTGCTGATCATTGGTTGATCGAAGCATGGCTTTTGTGAAAAGCGTAGCTTTGTGGGACGATACTTCATCGAACCTCACACCCCGGAAATGGTTGAAGCTTGAAGGATGCAACAAGGTTATGGGGGTCGCACCCCTTAGGGTATGTACATTTCATTCTGGATAAAAAGTGGTATTCTGGTATGGAGCCCAGATATTTACTTATGTGGATAAAATAAAAATTGGTATTCTGGTATGGAGCCCAGATATTTACTTATATGGTTGTGGGAATTGAGGCGCCTTGGTAAAAATCGGTTACGACCGGGGGATGGCATACTCGTGATAGTTAGTAACCTATTTACAGAGGTAACCCGACCTTATGTTGGTAGAGATCCGGTTAGGTCCTCGGGGCATCCCTCCAGAGGCGTACCCATTCGGAAAGGAAGTTCCTTAGCCTTGACCATTTGTTGGAAATCCAATCACTCAATACGAGCCCGGTACGGTTTTAGTTGTAGAACCTTCCATTTAATATGGTAGCTATAGTAGGCATACTATAATGGTACGTATGTTGGCTAAGATTAATATTATACTTTCGAAATGTTTTCCACACTATTCACTAATAATAATATCAAAAGGATTTTCACGTATCAAGCATGTTTGACTGCTATAAGGAGAAACCTCCCCATGTTTGCGATTGCATTGTGTGTGCCGCGGGAGACCTTATGGTAGTTTCATTTTCCAAAAGCATGAACGGATTTCTTTTTATTTTCTTTTGTCACAAATAATTATTTTAAGATCTCACACTAGTCTCATGACTTACTCGGAGTTTATTGTTCCCTTTTCTAAACTCTGGGTGCCCCTAATTTTCCACACGGGCAACCTAGAGTCAGGTTATCAGGACGTTCTGGAGCTCAGGAGGCGAGCTAGAAGACATGAGCGTATGTAGTATATTCCGCTGTGTATTTTAGATTGTATTGATATTAGTCAGGGACAAGTTATTATAACTATCCGATTTACTGTGAATGGTTGTACTCTGATGATGTAATGTATAAACAAATATAGTTCTTTTGTTTAAAGATTAGTCATTTATCTATTATATATTGTTCCGCTGCGATTGAAAGATTCTGATATTGTTTTCTATTTCTTCTTCTACTTTCTTCTTCTTTAACCCTAACGGTTCGGTTTTTCGGCATTCGATTGTTTGGCATTTGATATAGTGGACGTATTGATGTCGATTTTCGGGCGTCGAAAAATCGGGTCGTTACATGATGGGTGGTACCCTAGTAGCCCAGTCATTGTATGGAATCCATTCTCCAATAAGCGTCGTACGGATGCAAGCATTTTAGCTATATTCATATTTTACTTTGTTCCCTAAACATTATTATAATATAAATGGATTTCTATAGAAATTTTTTGGTTATCGTAAGGTAAAAATCCGTCTGTGTTTATGTGCGGCGTGGTCTTACGAGATGATTTTATTTTCAAAAGAGTTTTGAAACATAAAAATTCAACTGGGTGAGTTTTTCTCACGCTGGTTTTCTAGGCTGACTTGGGTGTTATCTTATTATAATGTTTGGGTCAAACCGAGCATATTACATATTCCTTGGATACATTGGAGCTCAAGAGACGAGCTGGAGGCCCAAGACGTATCTACATACTCCTTTTTGTTCCGCTATGTTATATGTTGGTTGTATTTATCAGCAATTATGAGGACAGGTAATTATAACTTTTTGGGCTGATATAGGTTAGTGTACTATGATTGATGTATATATATTACATTTCTTCTTTGTGTAAAGATTTGTTGTATATTATAGATTATTCGTTCCACTATGAGATTCTGAGTTGTTTAGTTTTCTTCTTCCTTTCTTCTTCTTTTCCCTAACTATCTGCCTTTCCATTCAGTTTGAGTGGGTCATGTGTGGTTGATTGTCCACTTAAACTATACGGAAAAGTGGGTCATACATCATGGTATCAGAGCTGAAGGTTTAGCGAGAACTTTAGCTTTGGTGGGGTAACTCATCAAGATATAAGGTAATGGAATGCCTTATTATGAGTTTGAGTGTATACATATGAGCACATATTTGTTAGTGATATAAAAATGTTTCGTATTGTGTTGATTGATTTGTCGAGTGGCTTTTGGATCCTGCTCAATACGAGTAATTAACGTTATTTGTAGGAATCTCTAAACACTTGAATAGAGAAATTTGACATAGTATTGTTTTGAAATTGGGTAAATGAAATAATTTTACTTCACTGTATTTTTATATAACGGAATAATTTTTATAAATTATTATATTATGTATAGTGTGTTTGGTTGTTAAGGACTGATAATATTTGATCGTCATCATTTGATGTTTGTTGTTTGGGTTCAAATAAAAGTTGTTACTACTATAATGTAAACAAGACAAACAATTAAGAAATGGTTTTATATAACCAAAGTGAAATTATATAAATATGGTTTATAAAAGCGATTTATAAATTAAAAGGATTTAAAAGCTAAGAAATTGAGAATTTAGATCTCGTTGATTTTGAAAATTGTTTTTTAAAGTTTTGGAAAATAATATTATTATTTGGAAAATATTTTTGAATGGAATAATTTTAAAAGGAAATGAACTCACATCGGCTGTTGGAAAATAATTTTGATGATGATTGTAGCATCATCGATATTCTTTCGGGTTTCCAAGTGAGGAATTTCTACCATTGGAGTTTTATTTTGGTAAAACTAGTTTTGATTTAAAATTCGAAGGTATGATTTGAAATACAAAGAAATTATCTATATCATTGTTCCAAAATAATTGAAATAAGAATAAGATGTTTAAAACTTTGGAAATTTTCATTTAAGTGGTTTATGACAATATGAGAAAATAAGTTTTATAACTTATAAATTTTGAGAACTAGTAAGTTAAAATGAATTTTTAGATTTGTTGAATATAAATTGTTAAGGAAAGCAAAATTGAAATGAAATTTAACTTAAGTTAAGTTAAATAAAATGAATTTTAAAAAGAAATTTAGCCTAAATTAGGTTAAATGAAATAATTTTTGGAAATGCAGTTGATTGTGATTTGAAATTAATTAATGAATGAACTAATTAAATAAATTAGTGAATTGAATATGGTTTAGAATGTTGTAGATAGAATTGAATATTGAAATTGAACAATGAATTGCGTTAAATGAAATTGAATTTGATTTAAAATGGATATGGACTTAAGTTGTGAAGCGACAATAAACATGAGAAGTGTTGTATAAAATGTTTATAAACTTGAGTAAAATTTTATGAAATGATTTATAAATGAATTTAATATGGAGTGAAATGTTGTTAAACATAAAATTTGATGGAATAGTTCTTAAGTGATATTAGTATTGAAAGAATATACTAAGTAATAAGTGAATGTGAATAAAGCAATGTGAATAATGATTAAGAATAAATGAATGAAAATAAAGTAATCTGAATAGAAAAAGAATGGGATATAATGAGAAGCCAATTGAAATAAATATGTAAGTTGTACATATATTATATTATTCGCATAATTGTTTGATCCAAATTTGAGTACATGATTACAAGAGGATTTACATTGGACCGAGTTATAATTTTTCACTCGATTCTCTACGACGAACAGTGGATATGGATTTTTGATTTATTTTAGGATTCTCTATCATAGTTTATGGCTATGCAAGGAGAATGGCGGTTTCTATTCAAGGAACCAGATCTGAGTCTGCACTAGAGTGGTCGTGGGTACGATACTAATTTGGAAGTGAAATTGTGTGTCGATGCAAACGATCAGATTTGATATTGCGTACGGATGGTATATGTACATTGTATGGGCTTAAAATTAAGAGTTGAAATTGGAAATGCAAATTAATATGGTATGAACTAATTAAATGGATATTATTGGTTTGATGGTTTCTCTGGTTACATTTGCTACGTTTGCATATGGTTATTGTATAGTCTATGCTATTTATATCACTTTCCCTATACATATTCTAATTAATTGTTGAGTGATTAGTAGGTGCAGTAGGTGTATGCTTCGCATTTAGAGCTCGCTTTCACATTGTGTTGATTGTATATGCTTGCTAATATTGATAAAAGGTGCACATCTCGGATTACATATCGTATTTTTATGTTTTTCCCTATAGGATGCCTCATCCTTGAAGATGAGATGTATAATTGTGATTATATTTATATTGTAAAAAATCTCGAGCGAACAGCGCAAAGGAGACGCTGGTGAAATTTTCCATAACTTTAAGGCGCTAAAAAGTTTTGGAAAATTTTTGTTAACAAAAACTTGTTTATGTTATAATTTGTAATGGTATTAGTTAGTAACTCTGAATGAATTAAAGATTTAGAAGATGTGATAACAAAGTTTCAACAAATTGATTTTGGAAAATTAAAGGCTTAAAGGAATTTGGTAATCCATTTTAACTAATTGATTTTGAAAAGTAAATAAGTATGACATTTTCTTACTTGCCAGTTTCAAGGACAAAATTATATTAAGAGGGAGAGTGTAACAACCTAGAATTTTAGTCATTGATTTTGAGATATTTAATTTATTTTAAATATTGAAATATTAGTTTTATAAGTTTAAGAACTTAAAATTTCAAATATAAGGATTTATTTGAATATGTGAATTAGGAAATTATTAATTGAATCTTGGATAAAAATGATTTCAAAGCTTATTAAAAATTCTGTTGATTAAGAATGGTAATAATAAAATTTTAATTTAGATTTAAAAGTGATTAATTAGGTTTTTATAATAATTCGTTTTAATTAACGTATAAAATAGCCTTCCGGGGCATTGTCTTGGATTTCGACAAAACAAGTTTCATTGGATCCGTAATAGTAAGTCATTATACGTTGTCGAATTTCGTGGCGATTGGACATATTGTTTGGTCATGCGATCTAGGAATGCATAGAAATTAATTAAAGGAATTAAATTAATATAATTCGATTCTAAAAGCTAACTTCTGCATATTATCAAATTAGGACTCGAGACTAGTTCCATTGTGTTTAGAATAAGGGTATTACGTATAAAACACTAGGCGACATGGCTTGTTTGGAATTCGATATTTTTGAGTGCATCAAGTTAGATATTTTTGAATATAATATATATTCACCATAATTTAGCTTATACCCACACCCATACTCTCAACCATAGCCCCCACGTTCGCGCCATACCTGACCCGTTCCTTTCCCTTCTCTATAAACTGTGTTCTGAAATAACCAGGAGAAAGAAGTTTGCCAAAATTTCTTTTTAAACATCACCATCATCCAACGTCCCTAAATAATTGGGACCACTACAGGCCGTTTGAAGATAAATCACCAACTGCAAATTGTAGACGACGTCGAGCTTGACCTATTAGATGGTTGGATCACCTTCGATCATGGCATGAAGGTGGAAAAGCTTGGTTGAACGTGAATTTGTTGGTTTCGGTTTTTTGGGGTTTCCAGCATCGTCGTCGTTCGATGGGCGAGGAGATATGAAGGTGGAGTGTGGAGAATTATGTGGGCAAGGTAGTGGCGAAGTCTCGTGGTCAATGGTGCAACATGGTGGCAGTGGGAGGGAGAAAACAGTGATCAATGTTTTGATGGAATTCAAGGAGGTGGTGGTCATCTGTGTAACGACCCGATATTTTCAACCATTCGCATCCATTATAAGTGTATAGATAGACACTCATGCCGGAGTTGAATTGCTCAAAATACCGCGTTGTAATTAAAATTTGGCAAATCTCAGAATATACAGTAAATAAATATAATCACAGATCACAGACACAGAGTAAAATAATGCAGCGGAAGTAAAAGAAATAGTAGTTCATGAAGTTACTATATAAATATATCAGAGTACATAAGATACAATAGAAGAAATAGAGTACAACGGAAGTATAAATAAGATAACCAAGTACAAGCTGAACAGAGCAACATAACTGAAGTCGATAGAACAAGACTAGCAGATAATCTCCAGCGATTCAAATCTCCAGAAGGTGGAAATCCAAATCTGTGAATACTCAGGCTGACCCGAGCGTAAAGCAAAACACAAACACTCGAGTCAGGACAATATATACTTATATAATATAAACCAACTCAAGTGAACTGTAATAAGGTACAAGTAACTTAAAGAATGCTTGGGACCGCCCATTCTTTAAGGATCCGTTAAACTATCTACTATGTAGTAATATTCGCTATTATAATAATGTCTAATCAGTAAAGTATAATTATATAGAAAATAGCGTTAAGGGGATGGAGAACCTTAACGCGGTCGGATCTTAAAATCATAATCGTAGTAAAGCTCGATATGGTAGGTGACACGGCACAACTAGGCAATGCCAGGGTAGATATACCAATTACGCATCCGGACTAGTGGTGACGCATAGCAGCCACTACCGCCCACCTCGAACAACACTCCCAATCAAGGGTGGCCACCAAATCAATCACAAGTAATAGAATGGTATCGAAGAAGTGTGTCCGATAAGAGGTGCTACCTCCTTGGTCCGTCAATCGCTCCTGTTTTAGCCACCTTATGCCAACTCACGGGAGTTGGGTCCACGTAACATACCTTAAGAACGTCGCCACCATCCTACTTCATTCTGGAATCTCCACCGCGTACACGGTTGTCAAAGTGGTTTTCGGTATCGACAGAGAGTATGTCCATATCCGATCCCGGTCTCTTTGCCAACCAATCGTTATTATAACCCGTGGTTATAACTTTTAAAAACAATACTTTACTTCAAAATAAGATATCATTTCAAAATCATGTCTTTATCAAAATAAAGATTTATCATTTCCAAATCATTTCAATATTCTAAAATATCGTATCCTTTCAAACTTCTTTTCAAATCATTTTAATACATCAAAATATTATATCTTTTCAAACTTTATTTCAAATCATTATTATATATCAAAATATCATACCTTTGATAGTTATACTTCGAAACCAAAATCATTTTATTTCAAAACTATGTTCATTTCAAAACAACATCATTTCCATTTCAAACATATATTCACCTTTCAAATAGTCTATACTTTCAAAGTTATAACTCTTTTGAAACAAAACATTTGAAATCATTATACTTTGAAAATCACAACATTTCGAAATCATATATTTAAAATCATCTTTTAATTCTATACATTTACAAACTTATTAAATTCAAACCATCAAATTTCAATTCAATTACAGTTTACCAACAAACCGTTTCAAATCTTATCAATTCCCAATATAGATTAAATCCACAAAATACAATATTCAATCTTTAGTATATTTCAAAACTTTAAATCTCCCACATTTCATAAATCCAATATCATTTAAATAAACTCAATTAATATATACTTCAAATATTCATTTATCAAATAAATTAAATAAGTCAGAAATCAAGTATCATTTCAAACTCATTTCACAATATCAAAATATTATTCAAAACACCATTCATTTTTATTCATTTAAATACCATTTAAATCCATTCATTTTATTAAATTTAAATACCATTTTAAACTCACATTAGAAATCCAATTTCTTCCACTTAAATATCTCTTCATTATCTTTAGAAATTTAACATTTAATTTCCCAAAATTATATCATTTTCCAGAGAATATTTTTCATTAAAATTAATTTAAACAACAAAATATAGTTTCCGTAGCACTTATAAAATGCTACGTAAAGTTATAGTTTAAAACAGTTAATTAACAAAAGACAGCGTTAAATGCTGTAATAGATTTCTTTTAAGTTTCAATTAACTTACATGTTAAGTTTAACCACTATAGCACTTACAAAGTGCTATAATAGCCTTTATTTCAAATTAACCTTTTAGTTCATTTAAAACACTACAACATTTACAAAATGCTGTAATATCCTTTACATTACATTTCAAAATGCTGTTAAATCATATTCAGAGTTTTATTTACAATTCCACAAATAATTAACTTTTAATATAAATCATTTTAACTTATAAAATCATATATTTCACATTTAACACAATCATTTAAATACCTTTATTTCTATGATTTTATAAAGTCAAATTTCCATACAAAAATCAAATTTAATAACAATTAAATTTTCATTTCTTTAATTAAATTATTAACTTAACAACTAAGTTTAAATTTCCAAAAATATAGCTTATTTCCATTTATTTTACTTAATTAAAATTTCACTTTTAAACAAATTTCACAAAATTCAATTTAAGTTATATTTCCAAATTCAGCTTAAATGTTCATTTATTCCATATTTTAATTTATACAAAATCATTAACACCTTTAAAACATTATTATTACTTAATAAAAATCATTAAATTCATCTTTAAATCAAATTTGTCATATTTTCTTACTTTACAAAAATTCCATTTATAAACAAAATCATAAATTCCAAAATTAACTTATATTTCAAATTCTACTTCACCATTTACTTAATTCACTTATTTAATTTGTAGAAAATCACAAATACTTTATAGAAATCATTTTAATGAAATTTAAATCAAAATACCATAATATTTACATAAAAAAAAGTATTTTAAAAATTTCAGAAAAATATATAAACCACGGGTCTGTATATAATTTTCTAGCCTAGGTCAAGTGATACGGATATGTATCATTTCAATCCGCAGTTTACAAAGAAAAACCGGGTTTTATCATTTCAAACCCGTAATCCCAAGTAATATAAATAAATAAATAAAAACCGTTCAGGCCTATCATTTCAGCCCATAACGATATTTCCTTATTCTAAAGTCCATTCGGGTATGTATCATTTCAACCCATAGTGATTCTAATCTACATGGAACTTGCAGTGTGACAAACTGATATAAATAAATAGAATAGCATGAGATAACAGTAATAGATGATATAACATATGTAATAACAGGGGTAAACATTATATGATCATAATATAACAGTTACAACAGGATGATATAATTTTACAGATTCAAATGGTGTCAGTTTACTAGTTATATAAGTACACATTGTCTGGTGAGAATTACTCACTTGTTCAAGCTGGAGATGACAGCCACAAACGCACAACAAAGATTTCCAGAGGCACGAGAGCACGATAATTATTTGAGTGTGGGAGAGCCAAAGCTAATTGCCTTGTCACATTCAAACCAAACAATTACAAACAACATAAGATTTCAACCCAAAAATTCAATAAACAATGCTAGAAATGGATGCATAAACAAAGTCAAAGTGTTTGCACTTGCTTCCTACCACCTATGCTTCAGCTCCAGATCTGAAATGGCACGGCTAAAGGCATGGTTTGGATCAGGTATGGTCTGGAAAAGGTGCGGCTACAAGGTGATGAAGGTGAGTGGAAGTTACAAGGTGTTGAAGGCAATGGAATACCAAAGGGTTTCAAGGCAAAGTGTGGCTTTTGTTGCACCATACGGTTCGGCCCCTTGCTGATGTGGCTTGGCCATGGTATGTGGTGGTCAGGTGGTGGCTGGAGTGTGGGCCAGAGGTGGTGGAAGGTCAGGTCAGAGGTGGTGGTGGTGGAGGTAGTGGTGGCAAAAGGTGGTAGAAGGAGGAGATGGCAATTCTAGGTCATAAGTGATAGTTTGTGATGGTTTTTGGTGGATTTTGTGTAGATCTTGGACTTGGATTGGTTATGTAACGACCCGGGGTTTTCGAACCCGAAAATTCCAGATAGTTAGGAGAAAAAGAAAAGAGATAGAAGAAAGAAACAGAAAGAAGAAAGAAGAACAGAAAACACAACATCTCACATTCGCAGCGGATTAAATATAATAACAAATAATAGCATTTATACAAAGAAAACCTGTATTTGTTAATTACATTTTTATACATCAGAGTTACAACATTCACAAATATACTAGACAGTTAGAATTAACATGTCTCGGACAACTATAATATATCACAGCGGAATACACTCCATACGTTCCTGCCATCCAGCTCGCCTCCTGAGCTCCAAAACATCCTTACCTGGAAATCTGTAATACTCGGTCTGACCCGAGCATTACATCAAAGTAACACCCGGGTCAGGCTGGAAACCAGCGTGAGTAAACCCATCTAACAAGAAATTCCAATTTATAGAACTTATTTAAAACCCGGGGTAACTCGTACTTTACTTATAAGTAACCAACTTATATAGTCAATACTTATTTTCACAAAACAATATCTAAGTATCCAACTTAGTTTAAATGGTCCATATTATCCCAAACCGGCCTATTGATTTCACATATCAATCTATAAAGAATTATGGAAGATTTCAAATCGAAGTGGTTTCGGGTATTTACTAATACCCGACCCCGGTCTCTTCGAATTCAAATGTCATCATTTTAAATGTCCAAGTTGTTTAAGGGTTTAAACATTTAAACTTATATTCAGGATGATATAAACAGATAGATAAATCACAATATCACAATAAATAATTCATATCAAACATTCATCTCACAAAACAGCATATATCATAGATATCATACCCAAATCATCCAGTATTAATATCAATCAATCATCCATAAGTAAGTTTGATAAACTCTTAATCAATTTAATTAACCTTTAATTAAATTAATTATTATCCTTTAATTACTTGGATTACCTTAATCCTAATTAATTACAAATATATAAATTATCTCTTAATGATCTTCCTTAATTAATCTCCTTTGATTAATTATGTAACATCCCGAAAATTTTCGACTTTCGAAAATTCAACATCGATACTCACTTTATCGACTGCTGAGCCATCGAATGCCGGAAACCCGAAAAGTTATGGTTTTAAGAAAGAAGAAAAAGATAGAAGAAGAAGATAGAAGAAAAAGAAAGAAGAATAACAACAGAACAACAGAACAGCAACAGAAACAGAACAATATCGGAATCTCCCATATCGCAGCGGAACAATATATAATAAATAACACTAGTCTTTTAAAACAAAGAACTATATCAGTTTATACATACATCAATCATCAGAGTCAATATACAACAATGGACAGTTTTGTAAACTTGTCCTCATACAAAATACACAGCGGAATAAATACTATCAGATACAAATACTACGTCTCGTCATCCAGAATATCTCCAAACTCCAGAATATCCAGAATAACCTGGTAATATAACTCTAGGCTGCCCGTGTGGAAATTTGTGGGCACCCAGAGTTTAGAAGGGAACAATAAACTCCGAGTCAGTCATGGTGACTGGTGTGAGATCGTAAAACAGTTATTCTTTAAAATAAACAACAGAATAATTTTAAAGTCAATTCGCAATGCTTTTGGAAAATGAAACTACCATAAGACCTCCCACCACACACACAATGCAAACGCAGAATTGGAGGAGATTTCTTCTTATGATAGTCAAAGATGCTTGATACGCAAAATCAAATCATTTTGATATTATTATTAGTGCATAGTGTAGAAAACATTTCGAAAGTATAATATTAATCTTAGCCAGCATAGGCATTCCGCACTTATGCCTACTATAGCTACCATCCAAACAGTGGTGACCACCATAAGTGAATGATAGGTTCTACAACTAAAACCGTACAAGATCGTATTGTTTCTTTGGATTTCCAACAAATGGTCAGGCTAAGGAACTTCCTATCCACGATGGGTACGTCCCTGGAATAGACGACCCGAGAATCTAACGTTACGGTTAGATCTCTGCCAACACAAGGCCGGGTTACCTCTGCAAAAATAGGTAACTACTGACACGCGTATGCCATCCCCCGATCGTCACCGATCTTCCCGAGGATCCCCGATTCGCAACAAACCACATAGATAATAATAATGCAGTAACCACAGAGGTTAAGTATCTGGGCTCCATACCATGATACCACCTTTATCCAGAAGGAATGACATACACTAAGGGGCGCTACTCCCTAGAACCTTGCTGCATTCTTCCTGTTTCGACCATTTCCGGGGTGTGAGGCTCGACGAAGTCTCGTCCACAAAGCTACGTTTTCTCAAAAAGCCCTGCTTCGGGTCCAACAAAATGATCAACCTATGATCACAAAGATATAAGATCAAACAATTGATCATATCACAAATGATCAAACACTGATCATTTCACAGCAACACTCAGTATGCCACGTTACCAAATTGGGATATATCGCTGATAAATTTCAACTACATAACCTCTGAGCTCGTACGTCTCAGAGAAGGGTGTTAAGCTAAGAGAATAAATTCTCCGCCACCAACAGAAATGTATTTGAAAGGAATCAGCTCTATATCTCAAATTGTAACGTCAGACACACAATCCATACAAGTCTGTTCCGGGATCGAACAGAACCGAAGGCACTTCTCACGAAGCCCTTGCATATCCGGATAATTTTCAATCACGTCAGGACTTCCCGTCACTAAGGGTGATAAAACCTCTAAATCGAAGATCAGTCGATGTAGAGTAACTCGACGGTAATCCTTCCGTTTTCAAAAATATCCGGTCTTCAACACCGGTCTTCAAATGCAATTCATAACGACGTATCACATATTCGGAATGGGTTATACGACCCCATGGTCCTTTCCCGGTTAACCCGAATAGTGAGCGCTTATTCAAAAATAAGTGTGGCATTCAAATTCATCCAATTCACAACAAATACCTATCTAAAGGTAATTATTGATAGTCGGTTATTTAACTATCAATAAAGATGCGCAACATCATCAGATTCCAAATAATTTTCCCAAATTATTTATCTTTCAAAATATCTTTTATTAGATATAAAATTTCCACACTTAACATTTGAAAACAATTTCAAATCAATTTCCACACTTCAAAAATAAATCAATATTTATTTTTAAACAACTTCGCTTTCTCTTATAAATTCCGTATCGAATTTATACTTTCAAAATATCTACTGATATACGATTTTCAAATCGATTTTTAATATTCAATTTCAATTTATCTTTTACAAAGATAAATTCTCAAAACGTTCATTTCATTGGAAAAGCATTTCCATACTTATTTAAAAATAAGTAATTCACAAATCATTTATTTTCAACATTTGAAAATATTCGATATACTTAAATCAATATTAAGTATATATTCATTCTTTAAGGAAATCATTCTTTAAACACATTTATTTGAGTCAAAACGAATGTTGCGTAAAACATCGTTACGACGACTCAAAATCACTAGTATAGGGATTCGGATTTAGATAGATATATAAATCCCAATACTACTTCAAAACATTTCCTTTCGGAAATCATTTACTATAACAACAGTGTTATAGTCCACCATTTCCTTAAATTTCTCGAAAACGTCTATTTCAACAAGAACTGCGGAAATCTCTGCTTTCGATTTATAATACATTTTAAAACATCTTTAAAATGTTTAACTTCATTTTTCAATACCACTTTCCCAAAACAGTATCCATTTTACTTAACAATATATTCACTGTCCAAAATCGTGAATATACTTCACTAACCTCATTTCAATATTTTCTACCCATTTTTATTTCAATAAATATCCACTATCCAAAATCGCGGACATATCTCCTTTATTAAACTTCTATGTTTAACCTATCAATTTCAATTGGTTTTGGATTTATAAAACAATGTTTATAAATTTCACCTTTTATATTTTATAACAACTTCGATTTGTACATCTCCTTTATTAACAAATTCGATCAATATTTCTTTTGTAGGCAAAAATCCAATTTATAAGTTAATTCCTTATAAATCTTTTATTCTACAATTTTATTCATTTTAACTTCACAATTTATACATCTATAAATTTCATATCTTCACAATTTTAAAATTCTATAAGATTCACATCTTCACTTATAAAAACTCGTTTTAAAATTTCCAAAAATTTTAATTGATAAATACATCAATTTTTTCTGTACATCTTTTATAATACTTTAAAAATCTCAATTTAACCCATTTTACAATTAAATCAACTTTCATTTAAAAAAATCACACTTTGGTTATATTTCACCAAAAATCTTAACTCTTATAACTTTAAAATTCTAGACGTTTATTTTTCTAAAATAAATCAATTCAAAAATTCGATAAACGTCTATTTTTCAAAAATCACTTAAAAATCTTTTTAAAATAAAAGTCGTTGTTTTTAAACTTCAAAACTGAATTCAATGATGTCACAACACCAATCAGTCCATCACAACAGTCAAATATCATATATCATCATATGATAACAGAATATATCACAATATCTGAAAATAAATAACTACTGGTGAGGAATCCAGTTGGATCCCTCCAACCTGTTTCCCTGCATCCAAAGACGTCAGCACAATACCAATTCCGCTCCAGTACGGAATTATCGCGGTATATAGGTTTTTATAAATCCGCTTACTAACGGCGCAATAGGGTCTCATCCGCTATACGAGGCGGGAAATCATCAATCCAGTATATACATATGCCAATATGTATATACTGCTATATATATAGATATATCCTATCATATCTAATAGCACATTCAATAGCAATCAATCAGTCAATAAATAACTGAAATATTAAATTTTTCCTTCGAGTGAGAAAATCTCACCTTTGCTTTTATTTTGCCATCCAATTTCCATCTTGACTCGATTTCTTGATTGTAAACCTTATATAAATAATTATACGAATTCATTAATATTTGAACAGACGAACAAATATTTTCCCATTTTAAACAGATTTAGTTAACAAATTTTTAGACCATTTCATTAACTAACAATTTTTCTTCAAATTAATATCTTTAAATCAATTTTCTTTTAATAAAATTTGTTAAACTAAAATTTACTCTAAAATCCTAACGAAAGATTTTCTATTTCTCTTTTATAACAACTTTAATAATTTCAAACTCTTATAAAATTTTCTCTTTTAAATAAATTCCTTTATATGGATTAAAAAATCAAATTTTTAAATAACCTTCTGCAATATTAAAAATATTTATTTTAAAAATTATGAACACATGCATATACTGACCAGATTAAGGATCTGTCAAATTTATTTTTTTATGCAAACCCTACAAAAAATTTCATCTTCAAGATCTCACGTTTGTATATATATTTTTTTTACAGTTAATAAATTCCAATATTTTTTTCTTTCAGTATATACATAGATATATCATAACATCAAATAAACTATGAAATTTAAACCAATTCAATTGCTCAACTTCATACAAGATTTATACCTTACTGTCGAAAGGAGAATCCAAATCGAAGCCAGCCTCGTCGAATTCGAGTTCGAAAGAAACCCAGATCGTCCAATCCCTTGAACGCCATCACTACACTTGAACCACTGCGAGCTTCACGGCTCGAAACCACAACGTGCCAATGCCAGTCGCCGCCCCGTTAGCAACATCGACTACGCCCAGAAACATTTCTTCACGCGCGCGAGCCTCGATCCCATCGCAGCATGAAGTCGCCCCACCGTTGATGATGACTGCTTCGCGAATGAACAGCCTCGCGCATCGACTTCCCTCTACCAACGAAACGCCTCGGGATCGAACCCTAAATCGCGAAACTCCCCCATGGGGCCTAGACCTGGTCACGTCATCGCCTTTTGCTCGACGAATTCGTCGAACTCGAACTTGATCCTAATTTCGAATGCGAGGAAGAAGAGGGGTAGGGTAGAGATGCGGCTTCGATCGATTTTATTTTATTTTCGATTTTGATTCCGTTTGTTTTGATGTTTGGAAGAGGGAAAGAATCGAGATTTTTTAACTGGCTCGCGATTTTAGATTTGAACGAGGAAGGGAAAATCGCGAATTTGATTGAAGAGGAGAAATAAGATTTCGAACGAGAAGCATTTATTCATTCAGCCATTTTTATCTCGTTCGATTTGTAAATGAAAAAGAGACGAGGAAGTGAATATTAAAAAGAGAGGGGGAAGACAGGCGAACATGGGTTGCACGACTCGTTCCGTGATATTTGGCGTGGTTAAAGGAACGAACGTGGCTGATATGTGACAAATTTAAATATTAAATTTAAATTGAATTTGATTTGTTTCCAATGCGTTTGCTCGTCGTATGGCCACATAACAATTCCAAATGCTACGAAATTTGAAATCCGATAATAATACAATATTACGGACGCAATGGAACTGGTTTCGTCGAATTCCGAGACTGTTTTGAAAAATGACTATTTTTAAATTTCGATACGAATGATACAAGTTCAAAACTGATCAAAACAGTTTAAATTTAAATTCTGAAGCTGCTGTTATCTTCAGTGTTATCAATATAAATTTTACAAGCCTTTGAAATATTTTTCTTCAACTTTAAATTGAATACTCAAATTTTTATTCAACTTCAATCGATTAAATTTTATAATTTAATCGCCGATTTCAAAATTATATCGGGAATTCAAATTAAATCATCGTTCAAATATTTAAAATTAATTAAATATTCTCAATTTAATTTGTTCGAAATTCTAGGTCGTTACAGACTTCCCCCCTTAAAAGAATTTCGTCCTCGAAATTACAAGTTAGGGAAAAAGGTCCTTAACTCGTCTACTGTTTTTCACAATCCAATAGTTTTATCAAATTGTCAAAACAAATCTTTCTACTAAAGATTCGTTATTTATTTAACTATCTTTCTAAACCTTTCATAGTTTTCAAACAATATCGTTTACTTCAAAATTCAAATTCGAGTTTAAATTCAAATTTTAACTTCCAAATTTTCTCAAAAATTTTCTAACACTCGAAATTTTCGAAAAATTTCGCCAGCGTCTCCTTTGCGCGGCTAATACGGTACGACTACAAAACGTCCCTACGGACTCTCAGATTTCAAAAAGAAAAAGAAAAAGCCAAGCGGCTAGAGAGAAATCATCGAAAACTCATATTATAATTCAAATACATACCTTTTTCGAGCAATTCGAATTATCTGTGAAATAAATTTTCCAATCCCTTTATACACCTGTATATCCTACTAGCCATTATATCTAGTTACAGCATTCAATCATTTTGCAAATTCGATTACAAATTTTCAATATAAACTACTTATACCTTTTTAACTTACTATTGAAGTTGCATATTCATTCTCATTCAATTTTACATTTCAATTCTCATTCGAATTCAATTCACAATTCCAATCTAATTTGGATTTAGTTTACTTCTGGATATTGAATTTTATCAATTAACTTTAGTTCACTTCAAACTAATCTCAAAACTTCATTTAATTTCACACAATTCAACTTCACTTTCAATATTCAGTTTTAATTCCAGTTTTATTCTTTTGCTCATTTCCAAAATTTATTTTCAGTTTGCTATTTTGGTTTATAACCACTCACATTTAACTGGATTTCCAATTCGAATTGAATTTATCTTTCTTTTACAATTATTGAATTTAATTCGTTCCAAACCTTATTCATTTGGTTAATATTCAATTAGCTTCACTTACTAATTTTAGTTTAATGGTTCACTTCGTTTTCCACAAATCAAATTCAATTGCAGTTTTATTTACTTACAAATTCAAAATGAATTTTAACATTCAATTTCATTTTCTGGCACTTGCAATCGCAATCTATTCATTCGTTTTCACTTTGAATTTCATTCTAATCAAAATTCAAATATTCTATAAGTTATTAACTTATTAATATTTCGTAAGTATTTTAAATAGGATTCCAGAGTCGTTTCCACTTTTTTCCAAAACCATTTGAAAACAATTCAAATTCCATTTGAATTTCCAAAACAAAAACCCAAATTTTCAAACAACTCCTATTTAAAACAATTTGACAGCAATTTCTCTTTTGGAAACCCGAAAATGAATTCTAATGATGTGGCCACCATCATCAGGATTATTTTCCAGCGACCGAAAAGAGTTTAGAGCTTTTCATCTCTTCAAAAGACTTTTCAAAACCTTTGAAATTCATTTTCAAATCAAAAATGATTTAAACTTCCAAATCTCCAAAATTTTCAAATCCTTTTCAAAACATTTCCAAATATTCTCTGGAATTCCGTTTCAAATTACAAATCACAATTATAATTTATATTCTCAAATTTCATTTGTATACGGATTAATTTCTTAAATCTTGGAGTTATGATTTGAATTTCTTATTCAATTTCAGTGATGATAATTCACTATTATTACTTCCTAACATCCATGCAACCATATACTATAGTAGTTCATAGAAAATTATTTCTTTTCTATACAAAAATAGTTTTGGGTAAAATTATTTCATTTACCCTATTCAAAACAATACTGTGCCGAACTGTTCTATTCGAGCGTTTAGAAACCCCTTCGATACAGTTTTGCAAGACTGTGCCGACGAAGGTTCATATACCACTCAATAAACCAATCATCACAATATAAAACAATTTTTATATTCACTAACAAATACGCGCTCATATCTATTATTACACTCAACTCATTCTAGAGTACTGCTGACTCTATCTCTAATGAGTAACACCCAACAGAGCAGGGTTGTCGCTTAACCATATGCTCTGATACCACTTGTAACATCCCTAAAATTTTCGACTTTCGAAAATTCAACATCGATACTCACTTTATCGACTGCTGAGCCATCGAATGCCGGAAACCCGAAAAGTTATGGTTTTAAGAAAGAAGAAAAAGATAGAAGAAGAAGATAGAAGAAAAAGAAAGAAGAATAACAACAGAACAACAGAACAGCAACAGAAACAGAACAATATCGGAATCTCCCATATCGCAGCGGAACAATATATAATAAATAACACTAGTCTTTTAAAACAAAGAACTATATCAGTTTATACATACATCAATCATCAGAGTCAATATACAACAATGGACAGTTTTGTAAACTTGTCCTCATACAAAATACACAGCGGAATAAATACTATCAGATACAAATACTACGTCTCGTCATCCAGAATATCTCCAAACTCCAGAATATCCAGAATAACCTGGTAATATAACTCTAGGCTGCCCGTGTGGAAATTTGTGGGCACCCAGAGTTTAGAAGGGAACAATAAACTCCGAGTCAGTCATGGTGACTGGTGTGAGATCGTAAAACAGTTATTCTTTAAAATAAACAACAGAATAATTTTAAAGTCAATTCGCAATGCTTTTGGAAAATGAAACTACCATAAGACCTCCCACCACACACACAATGCAAACGCAGAATTGGAGGAGATTTCTTCTTATGATAGTCAAAGATGCTTGATACGCAAAATCAAATCATTTTGATATTATTATTAGTGCATAGTGTAGAAAACATTTCGAAAGTATAATATTAATCTTAGCCAGCATAGGCATTCCGCACTTATGCCTACTATAGCTACCATCCAAACAGTGGTGACCACCATAAGTGAATGATAGGTTCTACAACTAAAACCGTACAAGATCGTATTGTTTCTTTGGATTTCCAACAAATGGTCAGGCTAAGGAACTTCCTATCCACGATGGGTACGTCCCTGGAATAGACGACCCGAGAATCTAACGTTACGGTTAGATCTCTGCCAACACAAGGCCGGGTTACCTCTGCAAAAATAGGTAACTACTGACACGCGTATGCCATCCCCCGATCGTCACCGATCTTCCCGAGGATCCCCGATTCGCAACAAACCACATAGATAATAATAATGCAGTAACCACAGAGGTTAAGTATCTGGGCTCCATACCATGATACCACCTTTATCCAGAAGGAATGACATACACTAAGGGGCGCTACTCCCTAGAACCTTGCTGCATTCTTCCTGTTTCGACCATTTCCGGGGTGTGAGGCTCGACGAAGTCTCGTCCACAAAGCTACGCTTTCTCAAAAAGCCCTGCTTCGGGTCCAACAAAATGATCAACCTATGATCACAAAGATATAAGATCAAACAATTGATCATATCACAAATGATCAAACACTGATCATTTCACAGCAACACTCAGTATGCCACGTTACCAAATTGGGATATATCGCTGATAAATTTCAACTACATAACCTCTGAGCTCGTACGTCTCAGAGAAGGGTGTTAAGCTAAGAGAATAAATTCTCCGCCACCAACAGAAATGTATTTGAAAGGAATCAGCTCTATATCTCAAATTGTAACGTCAGACACACAATCCATACAAGTCTGTTCCGGGATCGAACAGAACCGAAGGCACTTCTCACGAAGCCCTTGCATATCCGGATAATTTTCAATCACGTCAGGACTTCCCGTCACTAAGGGTGATAAAACCTCTAAATCGAAGATCAGTCGATGTAGAGTAACTCGACGGTAATCCTTCCGTTTTCAAAAATATCCGGTCTTCAACACCGGTCTTCAAATGCAATTCATAACGACGTATCACATATTCGGAATGGGTTATACGACCCCATGGTCCTTTCCCGGTTAACCCGAATAGTGAGCGCTTATTCAAAAATAAGTGTGGCATTCAAATTCATCCAATTCACAACAAATACCTATCTAAAGGT
Organism: Allium fistulosum; assembly: GCA_030737815.1. Classification (NCBI taxonomy): domain Eukaryota; kingdom Viridiplantae; phylum Streptophyta; class Magnoliopsida; order Asparagales; family Amaryllidaceae; genus Allium; species Allium fistulosum. The sequence goes on from CM060906.1 coordinate 336,426,655, forward strand.
AATTATTGATAGTCGGTTATTTAACTATCAATAAAGATGCGCAACATCATCAGATTCCAAATAATTTTCCCAAATTATTTATCTTTCAAAATATCTTTTATTAGATATAAAATTTCCACACTTAACATTTGAAAACAATTTCAAATCAATTTCCACACTTCAAAAATAAATCAATATTTATTTTTAAACAACTTCGCTTTCTCTTATAAATTCCGTATCGAATTTATACTTTCAAAATATCTACTGATATACGATTTTCAAATCGATTTTTAATATTCAATTTCAATTTATCTTTTACAAAGATAAATTCTCAAAACGTTCATTTCATTGGAAAAGCATTTCCATACTTATTTAAAAATAAGTAATTCACAAATCATTTATTTTCAACATTTGAAAATATTCGATATACTTAAATCAATATTAAGTATATATTCATTCTTTAAGGAAATCATTCTTTAAACACATTTATTTGAGTCAAAACGAATGTTGCGTAAAACATCGTTACGACGACTCAAAATCACTAGTATAGGGATTCGGATTTAGATAGATATATAAATCCCAATACTACTTCAAAACATTTCCTTTCGGAAATCATTTACTATAACAACAGTGTTATAGTCCACCATTTCCTTAAATTTCTCGAAAACGTCTATTTCAACAAGAACTGCGGAAATCTCTGCTTTCGATTTATAATACATTTTAAAACATCTTTAAAATGTTTAACTTCATTTTTCAATACCACTTTCCCAAAACAGTATCCATTTTACTTAACAATATATTCACTGTCCAAAATCGTGAATATACTTCACTAACCTCATTTCAATATTTTCTACCCATTTTTATTTCAATAAATATCCACTATCCAAAATCGCGGACATATCTCCTTTATTAAACTTCTATGTTTAACCTATCAATTTCAATTGGTTTTGGATTTATAAAACAATGTTTATAAATTTCACCTTTTATATTTTATAACAACTTCGATTTGTACATCTCCTTTATTAACAAATTCGATCAATATTTCTTTTGTAGGCAAAAATCCAATTTATAAGTTAATTCCTTATAAATCTTTTATTCTACAATTTTATTCATTTTAACTTCACAATTTATACATCTATAAATTTCATATCTTCACAATTTTAAAATTCTATAAGATTCACATCTTCACTTATAAAAACTCGTTTTAAAATTTCCAAAAATTTTAATTGATAAATACATCAATTTTTTCTGTACATCTTTTATAATACTTTAAAAATCTCAATTTAACCCATTTTACAATTAAATCAACTTTCATTTAAAAAAATCACACTTTGGTTATATTTCACCAAAAATCTTAACTCTTATAACTTTAAAATTCTAGACGTTTATTTTTCTGAAATAAATCAATTCAAAAATTCGATAAACGTCTATTTTTCAAAAATCACTTAAAAATCTTTTTAAAATAAAAGTCGTTGTTTTTAAACTTCAAAACTGAATTCAATGATGTCACAACACCAATCAGTCCATCACAACAGTCAAATATCATATATCATCATATGATAACAGAATATATCACAATATCTGAAAATAAATAACTACTGGTGAGGAATCCAGTTGGATCCCTCCAACCTGTTTCCCTGCATCCAAAGACGTCAGCACAATACCAATTCCGCTCCAGTACGGAATTATCGCGGTATATAGGTTTTTATAAATCCGCTTACTAACGGCGCAATAGGGTCTCATCCGCTATACGAGGCGGGAAATCATCAATCCAGTATATACATATGCCAATATGTATATACTGCTATATATATAGATATATCCTATCATATCTAATAGCACATTCAATAGCAATCAATCAGTCAATAAATAACTGAAATATTAAATTTTTCCTTCGAGTGAGAAAATCTCACCTTTGCTTTTATTTTGCCATCCAATTTCCATCTTGACTCGATTTCTTGATTGTAAACCTTATATAAATAATTATACGAATTCATTAATATTTGAACAGACGAACAAATATTTTCCCATTTTAAACAGATTTAGTTAACAAATTTTTAGACCATTTCATTAACTAACAATTTTTCTTCAAATTAATATCTTTAAATCAATTTTCTTTTAATAAAATTTGTTAAACTAAAATTTACTCTAAAATCCTAACGAAAGATTTTCTATTTCTCTTTTATAACAACTTTAATAATTTCAAACTCTTATAAAATTTTCTCTTTTAAATAAATTCCTTTATATGGATTAAAAAATCAAATTTTTAAATAACCTTCTGCAATATTAAAAATATTTATTTTAAAAATTATGAACACATGCATATACTGACCAGATTAAGGATCTGTCAAATTTATTTTTTTATGCAAACCCTACAAAAAATTTCATCTTCAAGATCTCACGTTTGTATATATATTTTTTTTACAGTTAATAAATTCCAATATTTTTTTCTTTCAGTATATACATAGATATATCATAACATCAAATAAACTATGAAATTTAAACCAATTCAATTGCTCAACTTCATACAAGATTTATACCTTACTGTCGAAAGGAGAATCCAAATCGAAGCCAGCCTCGTCGAATTCGAGTTCGAAAGAAACCCAGATCGTCCAATCCCTTGAACGCCATCACTACACTTGAACCACTGCGAGCTTCACGGCTCGAAACCACAACGTGCCAATGCCAGTCGCCGCCCCGTTAGCAACATCGACTACGCCCAGAAACATTTCTTCACGCGCGCGAGCCTCGATCCCATCGCAGCATGAAGTCGCCCCACCGTTGATGATGACTGCTTCGCGATTGAACAGCCTCGCGCATCGACTTCCCTCTACCAACGAAACGCCTCGGGATCGAACCCTAAATCGCGAAACTCCCCCACGGGGCCTAGACCTGGTCACGTCATCGCCTTTTGCTCGACGAATTCGTCGAACTCGAACTTGATCCTAATTTCGAATGCGAGGAAGAAGAGGGGTAGGGTAGAGATGCGGCTTCGATCGATTTTATTTTATTTTCGATTTTGATTCCGTTTGTTTTGATGTTTGGAAGAGGGAAAGAATCGAGATTTTTTAACTGGCTCGCGATTTTAGATTTGAACGAGGAAGGGAAAATCGCGAATTTGATTGAAGAGGAGAAATAAGATTTCGAACGAGAAGCATTTATTCATTCAGCCATTTTTATCTCGTTCGATTTGTAAATGAAAAAGAGACGAGGAAGTGAATATTAAAAAGAGAGGGGGAAGACAGGCGAACATGGGTTGCACGACTCGTTCCGTGATATTTGGCGTGGTTAAAGGAACGAACGTGGCTGATATGTGACAAATTTAAATATTAAATTTAAATTGAATTTGATTTGTTTCCAATGCGTTTGCTCGTCGTATGGCCACATAACAATTCCAAATGCTACGAAATTTGAAATCCGATAATAATACAATATTACGGACCCAATGGAACTGGTTTCGTCGAATTCCGAGACTGTTTTGAAAAATGACTATTTTTAAATTTCGATACGAATGATACAAGTTCAAAACTGATCAAAACAGTTTAAATTTAAATTCTGAAGCTGCTGTTATCTTCAGTGTTATCAATATAAATTTTACAAGCCTTTGAAATATTTTTCTTCAACTTTAAATTGAATACTCAAATTTTTATTCAACTTCAATCGATTAAATTTTATAATTTAATCGCCGATTTCAAAATTATATCGGGAATTCAAATTAAATCATCGTTCAAATATTTAAAATTAATTAAATATTCTCAATTTAATTTGTTCGAAATTCTGGGTCGTTACAAATTATCTTTAATTACATTCAAATAATTATCCTTAACCATACACAATAATTTACTTTTAATTACTATCATTAAATTACTATAATTAAATAATTAATCTTTAATTAACCATATTCATTAATTTATCTTAATTAATGAACCCTTAATTATTTATTATATAAATTAATGATCCTTAATTACTTCCTTAATTAATTACTCTCTTTTAATTAATTACCTTAACTAGTAATTAATCACATTATTAATTAACCTTAATCCTTTAATTAATTAATCTTTAATTAATTAACTTCAATTCAATTATATTAATTATCCTTTAATTAACACTTAAGTACAATTTAAATTAAGTTTAAAATAACTTAAAGTTTAAACTTAACAAATTATAACTTCCTTAACTTTACTTTTTAATACCATTTATTATATAAGGGAAAGATTTTAAGAAATGATTCAAACTAGGTTTATTTTTATATTTTTTTTTAAACTTGCTTTATTAAAATTTTAAAACTGGTAAATTTACTTCGGGTCCATCCCGATATACTCACGAGCCCAACTCCGAGTTTTCCCCCATCTCTCTCTCGTCTTCGAGTCGAACTACCATTTTCCTCGAGTATATACCCGAGACAAATCATTCTTTCCCAACAATAACATCTCCCAGACACAACACACACGCATGCACGTGTACAGTAATTCCGATCACCTTCGATCAAGTCTCCGACCATCACCAAGTCGTCGTTCCTCCCCTCAGTCACCATAAACACCCAGATCATCTAAACGAATACGAAATCAAAATCGAACTATGCTACTACTTCCAGGAACGCAGACCATGGATGAAATCGCCACGCTCTGATGATCTAGACCACCAGATATTACGAGTCTTCACCTGAAGCTTTGCCACGAACCCTAGTCTCGTTTCCCTTCGATCCGGTCCACCTCGAATCATTACTCACGAATAAAACGAACTGTCAACATTCTCGACCACAACAGGCTCCAAACCCTACTCCATCCAAATTCCAACGCCACGACACTCGATCACCACCTGCGCCATTTTTCCTGACCTTCCCAGTCTACAAACTACCTCTGGCCACAATCCCGATGCCCCCGACCTACGCAATCGCCGGAATTCGAGCAAAGTTCCTTTTCCGTTCAACTCAAGATCTCTCCCTATTTACAATCTTAAAAATCTGGAAATGTTTATCAAAAATCATAATTTTCCAATATGAAGTAACTCCTATAATCTAAACTTGATATAGAGATGATTAATTTTCTAACCCATTTCAGATTGTCACTGTAATCTATATATTTTGAAATAATCACTAAATATAAATTCCGGAAATCATTTTTAAAAATCATTTTACCTTTTTACAAACATTTTTCATTTAGAGATTCTAACCTAAAAAGGTTTGGAGAAAGAGATTTTGAATTTTTAAACATGATTGAAACCTGTAATATGTGAACAGAGGTACGTTTACACAAACATGCACACAGTTATCTACATATATACAGATATGCAAACACATTTTACATACATCAAGTATTTTTCATAACATACATCAAGTATTTTTCACATGCACATCAAGGTATAAACAATTTAAGATTTTATAAAGGGTAGTTTACTCACCTTGTTTTGAAAAGCAGAGAACAGAAATTTTAGTTTCCAGGCTTGTTCCAGGTTTGTTATTTGATTTTTAAGCTTGATTTCTTTTGCTTTGTAGAATTTTAAACTTGCAGTTTGATTAATCCCTCTGATGGCAATTGAAGATTTCGAAACTGCTTATTGAATTTGTCTCCATCTTCTTCCTTTGATTTGCATTTGAAATTTCCAGACTTTCCATTTCCAGATTTTGCTTTTCTTCTTTGAATTTGATTTCCAGTCTTTTATTTCTTTTGATTCGAATTATTTTAGTTGAAGAATGAAGATAGATTAATTCAGCTGAAAGTAAAATATATTTCTTCTTTAAATTTTGATTTATTTATTTTAATTATTAAAAAGAATGTTGACATTTGTCCTTCTTATGTATTAATTTGCTTACACATAGGCCTTAATTTTTTTACAAATGTCTTTACTATCTTTAAAAGCTTACAAGTGTAAATTCTTTTCTTTATTGATTTATTTAAGTCATTAATTAAGGATTATTAATTAATGTAATTAATGAAAGTAATTAAAGGTTAGTTACTATTAATGGTTAAGAATAATTAATTTGTGAAATTAATTAAAGGATAATTACTTTATGTAATTAATAAATAATTAATCAAGGATGATTAATATTTAATGGGTAATTAATTAATTAAAGGTTGTAATTAATTAATGATTGATTAAGCAAGATTAGATAATTAATTCTTAAGTAATTAATTTAATTTAATATAATTAAATTAATTATAATATAGGGTTAATAATTATTGCTTATGGATGATTGTTAATATAGAATATCTAAATTGGATGATATCTATTGGATGATATGCTGTGATGTTCTGTGATATGATATTGGATATATCTGTGATAAATGCGTGATATTTATCTGTGTTAAATACTGTGTGAATTCAAGTATTGAATTAAATTAAATTGTTTAAACCTTTAAACAACTTGGACCTAAAAGATGGCGATTTGGATTTCGATGAGACCGGGATCGGGTTTCCAGATTTGGATATCCGAATACCACATCGATCCAAATTAACGATAGGTCGTGAATCTCAAGTGAAGATGAAGATTCAGAGTGCAAGGGTTATTGTCGTTAACTCTGAGGGTGATTCCAAAATGAGTGTAATGAGATAATGCCTTCGGTTTCGTTCGAACCCGGAACGAACTTGTATGGATTGAATGCTTTCAGCACATCGTCAGGTGGACGATGAGCATTCTAAGTGATGTGTTCTGATAAGGTAATCGTAGCCTCAAGCCTCATCAACCGGGAATGGCTAAAACAGGGGAGGTGCAGCAAGGTTAGTGGGTAGCACCCAAGTAGTATAAGATTCCCCTGTCTAGAGTCCCTTTTTATTTCGGCTGTGTGGGTGGTTGTTTGGCCGCAACCACGGGGTTTCTTATGCGGGAATTATCCAGTAAGGGATGGTTCCGGCCTTGTGTTGCAGGGGAGCGGGCGTACTCCTCGGTACGTTGATCTAGGCCACGTACTGTGACGGGCGGTACCCCAGTAGCCCTGCCATTGTATGGAAATCCAACTTCCAATAAGTGCCAACGGACTTGATTGTATAACCCACTTTGTGGCTAGTATGCTGGAATTTAATAATGTAACAATTTCAGCTATTTCTTATTTACTTGAAAACCTTAGACCCTATTATAATATAACTCGATTTCCTATCAAAGTTTTGGTTAGCGTAAGGTAAAAACGTTTCCATGTTTATGTGTGGGAAGTCTTACGTGATACCTTTGTTTTCAAAAGGCTTTGAAGTTAAACAACTTTAACCCGTTTACTCACACCAGACCCATGTCTGACCCAAGTGTTTGTTTTCTGTTTTATAAACTCTTAGGTACTCAAATTTTTACGAGTAGCCAAGGGATTCAGGTTTGCTTTGACGAATTCTGAAGGAGCAATGGAGCAGGAGGCTTCAGCGTTTAGATATCTGTATTTCCGCTGTGTTGATCTCTGAGTCATTTGTTTAAGTTGTATCTTGAATTGTAATAACTAGACAGGTGTTTATAACTGTCTAGTATGTGTTGTATAAGCTGTGTTTCTCTGATAGCTGTTGTATATGATACTATGTAATATTTATGTTATTAATATAATTTATTCGTTCCGCTGTTAGGTTCTGATGTCGTTTCTTCTTTCTTCTCTATCTTTTCTCTTTCTATCCTTTTCTTTCTTAATAATGATGCGTCTTCCTGCGCATAGGAAGGCGGGTCGTCACAGGTTAGGCCTGAGGAGGAGGGTTGCTAGGATGGGTGATGGTCAGAGGAAGGGGGTCGTGGTGGTCGGCCAAAGCCTGGAGGAGGAGGAACCAAACTATGAAGGTAGAGAGCATATGTAGTTTCAATAGAAAAAACATAGAAAACAAGGTAGAAAGAAGGAATTTTTACCCAAAATTTTGAAGCCATGGCCGTGATTTTTTTGGAGGAGAAAGAGAAGTGTTTGTGTGAAAAAAATGAAAAGAAGTCCGCTGAAAAGAATAGGGTATGCATGGCCAAAAACATTGAAGAGAGGAGTTGAGAAAGTGAAAGGTCGGGAGGTGAAAAGCCATAGGAATTTCAATAGTTTAAAACTTTTCATATTTCCTCTAATTTCTTTTTAAGTTTTATATAACTGAAATATATATATAAACTCAGATAAAATACGAAAATTTAGTAAATAAACAAAAATAAATTAATTAATTATTAATCATATAAAATTTAATTAAGTAAAACAGCAAAAATTGCAACTAGTCTTGAAAATATGAAAAATAAATGCAATGAACTTTGGAAAAAGTTTATGGACTTGTAAAACATTTATAAACAAAGATAATAACATAAAATAAAAATGCATTCACAAAATGAATAAATAAATTTTAATTAAATATAATTTAATTGAAGAAAATAGCAGAAAAATAGAAACTAGCCTTTAAAAATAGAAAATAAATTCAATACGCTTTGGAAAAATTATATAATCACTTTAAATTATTTAAAAGACAAAATTATACATAAAATAAAATACTAACACATATTAGAACAAAATATGACAAATAAAATATAATTTAAAATAGACAATATTGCTAAATACATCAGTTTACACACAATATTGAAATATACATAACTTTCACAATTTAACTCCGTTTCCAACGAAACGAAAAGCTGTATCCATGGAATTAAATCTATTTTCATAATAAAAGATAAAATTTAAGAATTTGAAATATTTAAATTTAAAGTTCAAAAGTCAAAGTTTGACCAGTTTCAATAGAAATTCACTTTTCAGTGAAATATCCAATTTATACTAGTTTGAACTATAAATCACTTAATAGTCAACATTTATATTTAAAATGAAATGTTTGAAATAGAACAAGTTTAAAATAATTTAAAATAAAATAAAGTTAAAATTTAAAATATAGGCCAAAATCTAGGGTTGTTACAATCTGGGTGTCGTGGCTAGCGTAGATGAGTAGATAATGGTTTGGGGTAGCTTTGGTGTTCGATCGGTGGCCAATGGTGGTGTCAGGTGTGGTGGATGGACGGAGATAGCTATGTCGTGTTTTGGCATGTTGGCTGATGAGCGCAAAGGAGAAGGAGTCTAAGATGGGCATGTTATGTTATAAATGAGGTTAATTTAAAGACTAATGATTGTAATTGTAACAACCCGAATTCCAGTGGGTCTGGATTTTTGCAAAAATGCTAAAATCCAAGCCCACTGAAGCTAGAGTTGGGTATCTGGTATCCTACAAATAAGCAAAGACAAATATATCAGAGCTCAAATAAATATCTCATAGCGGAACTAACTAAAATATAATAGTAAGTAAATACTCACCAAGATGATAACACTTTCTAAAAAAGTGTCTCAAAGCTGGAAAGTCTCTGCCATTTACCTAACCTATAGGATGTTATGAGGAGGGGGTCAGAACTAAAGTTCTGGTGAATGGACAAATTATACACTTTTAAGCTTAATTCTACATATATCGTTATATTTCCATGTTCTGTTATATTAGGTTTATTGGGTTTATAATACTCTCACCTCTGTGCATGAATCATACCCATCTACTCCCTAGTAAATTAAAACCTAATAACTAATATATATATATATGTAGCTATATGCGCAATGACCGCATCGGTCCTAGGTACTACCCTTAGTACCTTCCGTATCCTCCTCAAAAAGGACTCCATTGTCTCACTACTAAAGCGTACTGTAACTACATCTGTAAAGGATAGCTTCGTGAGGCCTATAATACAGATGTTCCGTCGTCTACTATGAAAACGTAAAACTGTGTCCTCACTAACCTATACTAGTGCTCGGACATCCACAATGTACCACCCAGTGTGCACCTTGAGGACTATATGTAATCGTTCTGTCTACTATCTAAATCCCGCCAACAAGGTCTACCTTGTACGGAACTCAGTCGGGGATTTTCTATATCTATAAAGGACAGCTTCATTAGGCCTATAATACAGATATTCTATTTGGTCTATCTCTTTTCTCATCATGGCTATGGCCCCACGCAGCCACCCCTCAACTAATCGAAAGACCTCTATAGAGCTAAGTAGTATTATAAATGCTTTTATGGTTTTATAAAGAGGTCATATATAAACAAAAGAATTTTAAAAATGGATCCAAAGATTTATAAGTTAATTTATAACTGGTTTAGAAATTTATAAGGAGTTATAAATGATTTATAATTATATAAGAAGGAAATCTTCCTCAAAATTTCATGAATATACTTCCACCGTGAAATAAGTATATGGATATTTTTCCAAGTATTAAAAATATAAGGATTTGTGAATTATCTTTGTAAAAGTAATTTGATACAAGTATTTACAAGATGAATTTAATTAATGAAAGATAAGGAGGCTAGTGATTGCTTTTGTGTTTCACCAATGTTGGTTTCCCCTTTTGAAATAAATCCCTGATTTGGATGTGCGTTTGTTGATAGTTAAATAACCGACTATCAAATATGGACCCAAAACGTAACTTTGGAAATATATAGGAGAAACACGTGAGTTATATGGCATAGTCATCTCCCATGATGTTGAACTGTGCGTATAAGTATCATTTCGTCCTCCTAGGACAAATGATAAGAAAATCCGTCCACTAATGGTAAAGAGGCGATCTCCGCTTTTATCTTTGACTTTTTATTTCCTAAAGAACCAGGGTTGAGTTTAACGAATACTATCAAATGTTGTTTCAAAGGGACTGAGATCCTATATGTTATCCAAAAACCACTTTGATCCAACTTAAGCATTCCGAAGTGAATATATCTTGTAGATGATGGAATTAAAGACGGAGCTCTCAAGCGTTTCTCCAGTCCTAGAACAAACTTGTATAGATGAATGCTGGCATTGCATTGTTGTTGGGAGGGAAGATTTAACATTCCAAGTGGGAAGTGCTATATAAAAGGTAAAACGTAACCCCAAGCCTCATCAATTGAGAATGGCTAAAACAGAGGAGATGTAGTAAGGCTTAGTGGGTCACTCCTAAGTAGGGTATGATCATTCCTATCTAGAGTCGATATTAACTCTCATTTATATGCTTCGGGACCCATTAACGGAGGGGTGAACATATTCGGTACTACCAGTTAAGTGGTAGGCCTGTTCTGTGTTGGCAGGGGATCTTGGCAAGGTCCTCAGTGTTATTTCATCTAGAAATGCACCATGACGGGCGGTACCCCAATAGCTCAGTCATTATATGGATTCCATTCTCTGCGTATGAACTTAGTTGTGCCCAACTATGCAGAAATGTGAGATGCAAGCATTTCAGCTATATTCATATTTTACTTTAATCCCTAGACATTATTATAATATAAATGGACTTTTATAGAAATTGTTTTGGTTATCATAAGGTAAAATCCCACCATGTTTATATGCATCGTTGTCTTATGAGATGCCTTTATTTTCAAAAGAGTTTTGAAATATAAAAATTCAACTAGTTTGATTTTTCTCATGCTGGTTTTCCATACCGCCTCGGGTGATATTTTATTATAATGCTCGGGTTAGACCGAGCATCTTACTGATTCTTTGGATGTTTTGGAGTTCAGGAGACGAGTTGGAGGCTCAAGACATATCTACGCATTCCTTTTTGTTCTTTTGTGTTATATGTTGGTTGTATTTATTAGCAACTGTGAGGACAAGCTTTTATAACTGTTTGGGTTGAAATAGGTTAGTGCACTTAGATTAATGTATGTATATTACATTTCCTCTTTGTGTAAAGATTTATTGTATATTATAGATTATTCGCTCCACTGTGAGATTTTGTATTATTTAGTTTTCTTCTTCCTTCCTTCCTCTTTTATCTAACTACTCTCCTTTCTGTTAAATTTGGGTGCATCATGTGTGGTTGATTGTCCGCTTAAACGGTATGGAAAAGTGGGTCGTTACACGGATATTATGGATTACCTATGTATATCGTATAGAATTGAGTTTGTAAAATAATGTTTTGGGTAAGTAATACCTAGTTTTTGTTCTAGTGTAATTTCGGGGACGAAATTTTTTTAAGGGGGAAGTTTGTGACGACGCGCAATTTGATCGCTTTGATTAAAGATTTTTAAATTATTTTCAATATCCAAATATAGATTATTTTTCACAAATAATCTAGTTTTAAGTGATGAATAATAATAATGAACATATTTTGGAAAATTGTTCACAAAAAACATTTCCTTGGAAGGATATATCGACAAAATGGCTGAAAACCATTTTATCAATAAATAGCTCTATAATCATAAAACATCACGCATGGAGCTGGATACATGCACTTATTTTTATAGTTGAACATGAATATGAAATAAAATCAATTATTATATTTTCGAAAATAAAATATGTTTATGACATCATCAGTGATGTCTTATATTTAACTATTGATTTATGAATTTAAATTGAGATTTAATGATTTAATGATGATGATAATTATTATAATAATTGTTTTAAGTGATAATATCATTTTTAAATAGCTATAAAGTAATAATAAATCATTTGTAATAGTTTTATAAAGTATTTGATTTGAAATTATAAGAAAATTCGTATCGATTTATCGATATAATAGCGATTTTTGTAAATAATTGTTAACGTTAATTTATATGGTTTTATAAATGAAATGTGATCATTTTAATTAGTTAAAAATGATAAGAAATTAATTGTTAAATTTTGTTTACATTTATACGTAAATTAATTTATAAGTGAAAATGTAATCGGGAATCGGTTTTTCGATTTTCAACGGTTTAACGAACGGAAGTTGTTCAAAGTTGTTGCAACCTTATTTATATGTTATGTGCACATATATAACACATATGCACACCCTGACATACACATGAACATACACACACGCACACATACAAATATACATATACACTTAAACATATATATTAAGATATTTTCTTACAACTGAAAACTTAAGCAAGCAAATAAGCAACCATCAACTCATCTTACACCACCATCATCACTACCACATGGGAAAGTGGAAGGGGTAACATGTATGGCACATGGGGTGGGGGTGGTGGGGGGGTGATGCGTTGCATGATGTGGGGGGGAGATGGTTGTGGAGAAGGCTTTATTTGATGAAAATCCTATAAATTCCCATGCATACCTTCTCATTTCCACACACCTTTCACTTCTTCCTCATTCTCGAGCTTTCTAAATGCTCTTTGATGGCTTCCATGGATGTCTCTCTTCTTTCTCAAAACTTGAGAAAAAGTAGGAGGGTTAAAAATAGTGAAAGTGTTTAAGCACTAATCCACTGATTACTCTCTAACTTTTTCAAAAGTTAACCAAATCTTCTCTAATCTCTTCTAAACTTTAGCATCGAGCCAAAGACATCATGAGAAGCATGATTAGCAAGAAAGAGAAGGTTGAGCTAAGAGCAAAGGTGAGGTGTAGGGGCTTGGTCGTGAGCTTTGGGTGTTTGGGAGATGTTTAGTTAAGTGTTGATTTGAATGAATGTTGGTAGGAAGTATCGGTTTGAATTATGGTGAGAAACTCTATTTATAATATGATATATTGGATGATATATATGTTTTTTCATACTTGTTGTGATGATTTTTTTTATCAAGTTTGGATGTTGATTATATGTTTACTTTGATGTTGAAATGATTCACGTTTAATACACGTCGAAAATCACAAAGGAAACTGCTTAAATTTAATAAATGAAATAGCATATATGAGACTGTTAATCCTCTTGAAAATGGTTTAACTAAAATCCAATTTGGTAAATTTCTGACAAGTTATGAAAATGGACTCAAAAATAGGTGCGTCGTGTAACGGTAGATCGCGATTTCGCACCGTAGAAAGTTAAATCCATTTATACGATGGATTCGATGTCAAAAATTCTTTGTAATAAGAATTTTCCGAACCCTTATAATCACAGTTTTCCAATAAAGAAAGAAAATCAAGATTTTGTTTAGTAGATTTAGGAATATGAGCAAATCAAGTTTTCAAAATAGTCGCGGTTTGGCAGTTTGGAAATCCAAGCGACAAATTCTTTAAAAATGATATTTTTAATTTTTAAAAAATATAAAATAAATTCTATAAATCTTTTGAAAATGTTTTTAAAGAGATTTAAGTTATAAAAATGAATTTCTAAATGATCGAAAAGTTGTCTTGATCTAATAAGCTTTGAAAACTCTATTCGCAGCACTATATGCAGCGCTTCTAATAACTTCTGAAATATGGACTCAAACTTTACAGTTCCTTTCCAAATATTTTATAAATGTTTTCAAATGAGTAATTATGTGTTTTAATAATGCTTTAGAGATTTTATAGTTTATTTAAAAGAGTTTAAATAAATGATTTGAAGAAAAATTATTGAAATAAAGTGATTAAATTTTGGCTTTAAAAGCCGACAAGTAGACTAGATTTTTCTATTCGTGATATCTGGATGTGGGGTGCTTAAACTAAGGTGATGTTCAGGTGTAACCAGTGTCGTGGCTCACTTAGCCTTTTCCCTGAGCGAGGAATAGATAAGGTCGAAATGTCAAAAAGAGACAAGTATAAAAGATTCCAAATTTATAAATTTAATTTAATATTGTATAGTGATAATCTTCTTAAATTGGAATTAAATTCCGAAGAGGGAACTCGTACTATCCGTGTGAATTTAAAAGGCGATGCCACTTCTATTTGACGGATAGTAAAGATTGAATACGAAAATTGATGTCAAGTAAAATTAGTATAATTTCCATGGAACCGCTTTACTCGAATACTAACTAATTTGGATTTACCATCTTAGATAACATGGTTTCAACCTATTAAAAGTTATTAACTTAGTTGTGCCCAACTATGCTGAAATGTGAGATGCAAGCATTTCAGCTATATTCATATTTTACTTTGATCCCTAGACATTATTATATTATAAATGGACTTTTATAGAAATTGTTTTGGTTATCATAAGGTAAAAACCCACCGTGTTTATGTGCATCGTTGTCTTATGAGATGCCTTTATTTTCCAAAGATTTTTGAAATATAAAAATTCAACTAGTTTGAATTTTCTCATGCTGGTTTTCCATACCGACTCGGGTGATATCTTATTATAATGCTCGGGTCAGACCGAGCATATTACTGATTCTTTGGATGTTTTGGAGTTCAGGAGACGAGTTGGAGGCTCAAGACATATCTACGTATTCCTTTTTGTTCTGCTGTGTTGTATTTATTAGCAACTTTGAGGACAAGCTATTATAACTATTTGGGTTGAAATAGGTTAGTGCACTCAGATTAATGTATGTATATTACATCTCCTCTTTGTGTAAAGATTTATTGTATATTATAGATTATTCGCACCATTGTGAGATTTTGTATTATTTAGTTTTCTTCTTCCTTCCTTCCTCTTTTATCTACCTATTCGCCTTTCCGTTAAATTTGGGTGCATTATGTGTGGTTGATTGTCCGCTTAAACGGTATGGAAAAGTGGGTCGTTACATAGATATTATGGATTACCTATGTATATCGTGTAGAATTGAGTTTATAAAATAATGTTTTGGGTAAGTAATACCTAGTTTTTGTTTTTGTGTAATTTCGGGGATGAAATTTTTTTAAGGGGGGAGTTTGTGACGACGCGCAATTTGATCGCTTTGATTAAAGATTTTTAAATTATTTTAAATATCCAAATATAGATTATTTTTCACAGATAATCTAGTTTTAAGTGATGAATAATAATAATGAACATATTTTGGAAAATTTTTCACAAAATATATTTCCTTTGGAAGGATATATTGACAAAATGGCCGAAAATCATTTTATCAATAAATAGCTCTATAATCATAAAACATCATGCACGGAGCTGGATACATGCACTTATTTTTATAGTTGAACAGGAATATGAAATAAAATCAATTATTATATTTTTGAAAATAAATGTGTTTATGACATCATCAGCGATGTCTTATATTTAAATATTGATTTATGAATTTAAATTGAGATTTAATGATTTAATGATGATGATAATTATTATAATAATTGTTTTAAGTGATAATATCATTTTTAAATAGCTATAAAGTAATAATAAATCATTTGTAACAGTTTTATAATGTATTTGATTTGAAATTATAAGAAAATTCGTATCGATTTATCGATATAATAGCGATTTTTGTAAATAATTGTTAATGTTAATTTATATGGTTTTATAAATGAAAGGGGCATTTCACCAGAAGGACAAACTTTGCAGTCCAATTAGTTTCTAGGACACACATTCAAAAAAATTACTTTCAAGGCCAAAGTCAGTAGAATAATTACTTTCAAGGACAAAGTCAGCAGTCCAATTACTCTGAAGGACATAATTTCATAGGTTTTTAGGTCCTAGAAACTAATTATTTTACGTTTTGTCCTTGAAAGTAATTATTTCAATTGTGTGTCCTAGAAACTAATTCCACTTGCTAAAGAGCCCCTTGTGGCTAATTTCCACTAAATGAAATGTGATCATTTTAATTAGTTAAAAATGATAAGAAATTAATTGTTAAATTTTTTTTACATTTATACGTAAATTAATTTATAAGTGAAAATGTAATCAGGAATCGGTTTTTCGATTTTCAACGGTTTAACGAACGGAAGTTGTTCAAAGTTGTTGCAACCTTATTTATATGTTATGTGCACATATATAACACACATATGCACACCCTGACATACACATGAACATACACACACGCACACATACAAATATACATATACACTTAAACATATGTATTAAGATATTTTCTTACAACTGAAAACTTAAGCAAGCAAAAAAGCAACCATCAACTCATCTTACACCACCATCATTACTACAACATGGGAGAGGGGAAGGGGTAACGTGTATGGCACATGGGGTGGGGGGTGATGCGTGCATGATGTGGGGGGGAGATGGTTGTGGAGAAGGCTTTATTTGATGAAAATCCTATAAATTCCCATGCATACCTTCTCATTTCCACACACCTATCACTTCTTCTTCATTCTCGAGCTTTCTAAATGCTCTTTGATGGCTTCCATGGAAGTCTCTCTTCTTTCTCCAAACTTGAGAAAAAGTAGGAGGGTTAAATATAGTGGAAGTGTTTAAGCACTAATCCACTAATTACTGTCTAACTTTTTCAAAAGTTAACCAAATCTTCTCTAATATCTTCTAAAGTTTAGCATCGAGCCAAAGACATCATGAGAAGCATGATTAGCAAGAAAGAGAAGGTTGAGTTAAGAGCAAAGGCGAGGTGTAGGGGCATGGTCGTGAGCTTTGGGTGTTTGGGAGATGTTTAGTTAAGTGTTGATTTGAATGAATGTTGGTAGGAAGTATCGGTTTGGATTATGGTGAGAAACTCTATTTATAATATGATATATTGGATGATATATATGTATTTTCATACTTGTTGTGATGATTTTTTATCAAGTTTGGATGTTGATTATATGTTTACTTTGATGTTGAAATGATTCACGTTTAATACACGTCGAAAATCACAAAGGAAATTGCTTAAATTTAACAAATGAAATAGTATATATGAGATTGTTAATCCTCTTGAAAATGGTTTAAAATAGTTTGTAAATTTTATAAAAACACTAAAATCCAATTTGGTAAAGTTTTGACAAGTTATGAAAATTGACTCAAAAATAGGTGCGTCGTGTAACGGTAGATCGCGATTTCACACCGTAGAAAGTTAAATCCATTTATACGATGGATTCGATGTCAAAAATTCTTTGTAATAAGAATTTTCCGAACCCTTATAATCATAGTTTTCCAATAAAGAAAAAAATCAAGATTTTGTTTAGTAGATTTAGGAATATGAGCAAATCAAGTTTTCAAAATAGTCGCGGTTTGGCAGTTTGGAAACCCAAGCGACAAATTCTTTAAAAATGATATTTTTAATTTTTTAAAATATAGAATAAATTCTATAAATCTTTTGAAAATGTTTTGAAAGAGATTTAATGTAACGACCCGGAGATTTCGAACCCGAAATTTCCAGATAGTTAGAAGAAAAGAAAGAGATAGAAGAAGAAGAAAATAGAAACAAGACACAGAAACCTCACATTCGCAGCGGATAAAATATAATATCACATAATAATATCAGTTATACAAAGAAAACTGTATCAATACACTTATATTTATACATCAGAGTTACAACTTTTTCCCAAACACTGAACAATTAAAATAACTCGTCCCAAGAATTAACAATATATCACACTCCATACGTTCCTGCCATCCAGCTCGCCTCCTGAGCTCCAGAACGTCCTTACCTGAAATCTGTAATACTCGGTCTGACCCGAGCATTACATCAAAGTAACACCCGGGTCAGGCTGGAAACCAGCGTGAGTAAACTCATCTAACATGAAATTTCAATTCATAGAACTTATTTAAAACCCGGGGTAACTCGCATCAATTTACAAATTCACAATTTGTTATAGACATCACTTATTCACATATTAATTTCTAAGTGCCAGAACTTAGATAAAATAATCTAATTCGCTTAAATCATTTCATACCAGCCTATTGATTTCACACGTCAATTTACAAAGAATCGAAGTGGTTTCGGGTATTAACTAATACCCGACCCCTGTCTCTTCGAAACCAATGTCATCTTAAATCCAAGTTATTTTTAGTGAAAACAAGTCAATTTATATTCAGAGTAACATATTCACATAGTGATCCTATTTCAGATAGATAATCAATATCCCAAACATCATATCACATAGCATCTCAATCACATACCAAGAATAACAAATAATCCAAGGTATTCAATATCATTCAATCATTCATAAGCAAGATTTATTAAATATAATTCCTAATTAATTTAATCAATCTCCAATTAAATTAATCACCAACTTTAATTACTTGGGTTACCTTAATCATGCTTGCTTAACATTAGTTAATTACAAACCAATTAATTAATGATTCTTTAATCCCCTATCTTAATTAATCCTCCTTGATTAATTATTCTCTAATTACATTAGGTAATTAACCTTTAATTACCACATAGATTAATTAACCTTAACGCTTTACGTTAATTAACCTTACATTAGTCTCCCTAATTAATTAATTACATTAATTAATGATCCTCTAATTTCTTTCCTTAATTAATTATTCCTTTAATTAATTACATTTATAAATTAACCTTAGTTAATCACATAGATTAATCTTAATTGATATCCTTAATTATCCTCCTCAATTTATTTATCCCTAATTAATTAACTTTATTTTACTACCCTTAATTAATTAATTAATCTTTAATTAAAAATCCCAAAAATTTACTTATTAATAAATCCTAATCACCAAGCCTTAAATAACTTCAAGATAATCCTTTATTTTAATCACTTCCTAAATCATCATCAGAATTAAATGAACTTGATATTAATATTTATAACTTTGGAACTTGTTTGTTTTCCCTTTTAAAACCTTGTTCTTTCATCTTTAAGCTAGATACTTGAATTTCTTTGCCGTTAATAAAACTTTTCATATACTGTTTTTTTCAAAAAAACCAGATTGCTTAAACAAAAATAGACCGAGCTATTCACCTCAATTTACCGAGCTTGAACTCGAGACATCGCTCCCTCTGCTGCTTCGAGAAAATCACTCGATGACCCCGAGATGAACCCGAGTCAGAACTTCTTCCCCAAAACAAACTTTCTAAATACAAGAAAATGTACACGTGCACGTGTACATCATTTCCGACCACTGGTGATCCACGCCGCGACCACCTACATGACGACGACCACTACGCCAAACCCCTCGATAACCCAGATCGACGGAAACAATGTCCAATCGAAATCGAGGCATTCGATCGTCAACAGAAATCGAACCCAAATCGGAAATCCGTCTCCAGCCTCCACCTCCGATCACTTGATCATATGACGATCATCTTGAAGCTACGCCACACTCCAACAAACAATTTCCCCTACTCCGATCATCTCCGACGAGCCAATGACGACATACGATCACCAGAAACCCCGACAACCAAACCCAGCCTCAAAGCCCTAATTCACCTTCGCAAGAACGCTCCGGCGATAAATCAAATACCAGACCATTTTTCGGATGGTCCCCACTTCGCAAGCCTCCTCCAGCTCCGACCACGACACCTAACTCCTCCTTGATCGTCGGCAAATGCCAAAAATCCTATCTCTGATCAACTAGGAAATCCCTAACATCCCTAGCTTTTAAAAATCATGAAATTCATTCCTAAAATCATGATTTTGATGCTTGAGTTCATTTATGAATTCAAAACTTAAAATTTTAATATTTGATTTTTCGTCTAAGATAAATTTAACTGTTTACTTCTTATTTCCACATTACTTCTTCATTTTTCTACCAGGAATTCTTTTACAAAAAAAAAAATGAACTTTCATTGCCATGATCAATTCCCTTTTTAAAGTCTTAGACTAATATTAACTGTAAAATAAGAAATTAAATTTTAAACTTGATTTATAAATCTGTAACCAAGGACAGGAGTTCATATACATATGAACAGGTATACAGGTTCAAACATCTGCATATTTACCTATATACCATCATATTTTCATCATGTAACAAATTTTCACAAAGTTATTTCAATGATTTATCACAAGCATCTGTTAAACAGGTTTAAGCACTAGAGAAGAAAAGAATATATAGCAGTTTACTCACTGTATGAACAGAGAAGCTTTTTGAACTGAAAGCTGCTCCTGCACTTGAAACTGGAAGAATTTAAATCAGGTTGAATCCTTGAAGCTGCAGATCCGATCCTTGTTTGGTTTGAGAATTTGTTGAGCTTCTATGTTTTTGTTTCAGATTTGAACTTGTGAAGAGATACCCTTTGATTTGATTTTGCTTACTGGATTTTTGTTACAGATTTCCTTCTCAGGTTTGAATTTTGTTTTCAGTTCTCTTTTTTTTTTTTTTAATCTTCAGGTTAGAAATGTATCCAAGAAAATTGAAGAGCAAAAGTATAGATGTGTATATATATTTAAATTTCCTTTAATTGATAATTTTAAAATAAATGACACTTGTATTACATGTAGAAATTTAGTACACACTTGTTTAATGCATGGCATAAATCCTTTACACTTGTTAATCTCATGAGAATTTGTTAAATTGTATATATTTAACTTACATTTGTAATTTCCAGGTATTAATATATTTTAATATATATTTATCATACTCTCAATTTGTTCTTATTTTTAAATATGTATCCACACTTTTACAAATTTACAAATATCCTACCACCCATGGCATATATATACATATATATATATTTACACACTTATATATTTGTATAAGTATACATTTTAAAATTTTCAACATTATAAATTTTGCATATATCTTTATATATAGATATATTACTCATTTATCCAAAGATTTATTTGTTTAACATACAAATCGGTGTTTTTATAAATTTAATCCTGTTAATTTACCAATTAACAGATGTCCAAAAATCCGGGTTATCACATTCCTTCCCCCTTTGAATCTTTTCGTCCTCGAAAAGGAACGAAACCAGAATTTTAAATACTTATTATCAGATAAATTATTCTTTGATCACTTTTAAAACACTTTTAAAATCTATATAATTTTATAAGATAGTTTTTACAAAAATACTTTTATAACTCGATGTTTTAATAAGTCCATCCTCGTTCTCACAGAATTTCGGTTATACGTTGATCAGACGTAGGACTGAAAATCTATAAGTACTTAGCAGACCCGTTTTCAACACCCAGTGAAAATACTTTGGAAAATAATTTATTGAAAATATAGAAAACCGTTTTTTTTTTTTTTGAAAATAGAGGAAATATCTTTGGTGAGAATGCTCTGGAAATCATCACCCCTATCCATGGTCACAGTTACATCACGGGTTACGTTGCCATCGCAGCAAAAGTCCATGTAACTGATAACAGCATGGAACCCACAACAGATCGCAGTTACATCCAGGGTTACGTTGCCATCGCAGCAAAAGTCCATGTAACTGTTGGCTCTCAGCGGCACACACGATTTCGCTGTCAAAATGAAACTTCTCCCACATAGGTCGCAGTCTACCGATATAAAATCAAACGTAGACAGTTGGCTCTCAGCGGCACAAACGACTTTCGCTATGTTACCATAGTGTCACAGTCTACCGATATAAAATCAAACGTAGACAGTTGGCTATCAGCGGCACACATGACTTTCGCTATGGTCTGCAGTAGATCGCAGTGACATTGAGTTACACTGTCGTCACAGCATAACCCAAATGCCTCTGTGGGCACCAGCCCCTCGACTTTCGCTACACAAATAATCCTCAGGAACTAGTTTATTCCGGACTCCTCACAGGATTAACTTTAGAATCCCCCCTTGGGGTTCAAGGCAGTACCACCCAGTGGCACTCCTGAGAAGTTCATTTCAAGGGAGCGCCTTTTTTCCCAGAGCTATACTCAAAACATTTTATACTATATACTTATAGTATCTTCAAATCATACCCTTTATGATTTATCAAAATCTCCTTTACACAAAATCGATTACCAAAATCGATAATTCTCAAACTAGGCTTTTCAAAATCCAAAATTGATTTTCCAAAAATCAAAAGCCTTTTCCAAATTATATAGGTTCCCAAAACCTTTTCCAAAATCATTCTCATAAGATCCTTTTTATATATATAGATATATATAACTTTGAAAATCTTTGGATCATTTCAATCTTGTATAAAACCTCTTTTATACATTAAATATTTCAAAACACTTTTTATTCTGGCTAGATTCAGTAAGGGAAGTTTATCATATTACAAAATATAACTTTATTTATTGTCAATCAAATATTCAAGTTTGATTTCTTTATAAAGTTATTTATCATTTACTTACCCCCATAAAGTAAATTTCAACCAAAGAAATATCCAATTCCATTATATTTCACAAATATACTTTTCATTTCAAAGACCATTTTACAATTTTATCCATAAATTTCCAATATCAATTTCATTCAAACCCGTACGATGTACTCATATCATTCGTACGCAATATCAATCTGATCGCTCTTCGATCACACAATTTCTCTTCCGAACTAGTATCGTCCACCCGACTCCCTAGTGCGGACTAAGATCTGGTTTCTTGACCAGAATCCGTCATTCTCCTTGCATAGTCGTAGCTATGATAGAGAATATCCAGAACCAATCAACAATCCATATCCAGGTTCGCCGTCGAAAATCGAGCGAAAAATCCCAACTCGGATCGATAATACTATCTCGAAATTCTGTGTTCGAATCTGGATCAAATCACTATGCGAATAGAATAATATACGTATATCCTACGTATTTATCTTTATTGGTTATTTTAGCTAAATCAATTATCTTTTCTATTCATATTTCCTTTAATTCCATTCACTTATTCTCAATTGCTTGCATTTCCAATTGAGTTATTACTTCAATTACAAACAGTTTGAACTTTGACCTTTTTAAATTTAAAAATAGCTTGAAAAAGTTTAAAATAGATAAGTAGTTGAAAAATAGTTATTAGTTTATAAAATAGCTGTAAAATAGTTAAGTAGGTATAAAATAGTTAGATAATTGCAAAATAGTTTTTAAAATAGTGATTAGATATAAATAACTGAAAAATAGTAATTAGTTTATAAGACAGTTTCAAAATAGTTAAATAGTTCTAAAATAATTGTAAAATAAGTATAGGATAGTTTGGGGTTTAAGAAGAAAGATTGTATAGTAAATAGTTTGGAAAAATATATTTGTATTAAAACAATTTATTTTGAAAATAATCCAGAGCCAAACTGTTCAATTCTCATCAATTCAATTTAAATTTCCACCTCCATTTAAATTAACTCAATTGCAATTTAAATAACTTCAATTTCCATTGAAATTGATTTAACCTCAATTCAAGTTGAATTAATCCTCAATTTCTTTCCTAATTCAAATCAAATTCCATTTGATTTTTAAACTTATTCAATATTAATCACAATTCCAAATTATTTCAAATCAAATTCAATTTGAACTACTTCTATTCAAATTTCAACTTAAAACCATCTCGAATTATATAAATTCGAGTTAAATATTTTAAATGTTGATTTAATCCTTTAAATTAAATTAACCTTTACTTTTTAAATCAAATCAACCTTAATTTTTAATTTAACAACTTAAATCTTTAAACCATTTTATTCTGAACCCAAATTCCAAAATTTCATTTTAAAATTATCTTTACTTAACTTATTACAAAGTTCAAATAAGAATTCAAAACAATTTATTCTTCAGATTCCAATTTATTATCCATTTTCAATTTTCAAAACCAATTCTCAATTTCATTGATTATTTATAACAATAGAATAATATCAGGATAAATAAACATCCAAATTTATCCTAACACCAATTTACAGTATCCATTTTAAATTTCCAGATCTCAAACCCATTTTGAGATTACTCATAACTCTCATTTAAATTAACCATTTAACTACCCAAGTTAAATTTAAATTTCATCTTGAAATTTCAAATTTAAGTTATTCATTCAAACTTATTTAACTTCCTCCAAGTTAAATTAAATTTACTTAATCCGGTCAACATTACACAATTTGAATTCCCATTCAAATTTTTAAACTTCAGATTAATAATCTTTCCCCTTTAAGTTTAAAAACTTACTTCACTTTGGGTTTCACATCACATTCCAAGGAAAATTCAAAACTCAACCTTAGAGTTTATTTCTAAATATAGATATTTATTTCCTTTACACACCAAGTTATACCTTAAATTTTTTTAAATCATTTTTGGTTTTAATTTCAAACAAATTTCTTTAAAACAGTTTCAAGTTTCTGGATTTAGATTTAAAATTTCACAATTTAAAACCCACTTCAATTTACAAGTCATACTTGTCTAAATGTTTTATTTTCCTAAAACATTTCATTTTACTTAATTATTTACAACATTTCATTATATGGAAACCAATTCATTATTATCTTTATTCTGATAACACTTTTGCAATTTCAAGATTTTTATTTCAGTTTGGATCCATTTCAAACTTATCTTTATTCAATTTTAATTTGGTTGTATTTCTATTACCACTTAATTAATTCCAATATTTTAACAACCAATTTCCTTAATATTTATTAGAAAGAAATATCATTTTATATATCAAAATATATTCTTATATAAAATCATTTAAAATCCTTATATAAGAAAATAACAATTACGCTCTCATATATATATATATACACTCAACTCGTTCTAGGGTACCATTGACCCTATCCTTAACGAGTAATCCCAACAGAGCCAAGGTCCTCGCTTAACCTTTGCTCTGATACCAAGTGTAACGACCCGGAGATTTCGAACCCGAAATTTCCAGATAGTTAGAAGAAAAGAAAGAGATAGAAGAAGAAGAAAATAGAAACAAGACACAGAAACCTCACATTCGCAGCGGATAAAATATAATATCACATAATAATATCAGTTATACAAAGAAAACTGTATCAATACACTTATATTTATACATCAGAGTTACAACTTTTTCCCAAACACTGAACAATTAAAATAACTCGTCCCAAGAATTAACAATATATCACACTCCATACGTTCCTGCCATCCAGCTCGCCTCCTGAGCTCCAGAACGTCCTTACCTGAAATCTGTAATACTCGGTCTGACCCGAGCATTACATCAAAGTAACACCCGGGTCAGGCTGGAAACCAGCGTGAGTAAACTCATCTAACATGAAATTTCAATTCATAGAACTTATTTAAAACCCGGGGTAACTCGCATCAATTTACAAATTCACAATTTGTTATAGACATCACTTATTCACATATTAATTTCTAAGTGCCAGAACTTAGATAAAATAATCTAATTCGCTTAAATCATTTCATACCAGCCTATTGATTTCACACGTCAATTTACAAAGAATCGAAGTGGTTTCGGGTATTAACTAATACCCGACCCCTGTCTCTTCGAAACCAATGTCATCTTAAATCCAAGTTATTTTTAGTGAAAACAAGTCAATTTATATTCAGAGTAACATATTCACATAGTGATCCTATTTCAGATAGATAATCAATATCCCAAACATCATATCACATAGCATCTCAATCACATACCAAGAATAACAAATAATCCAAGGTATTCAATATCATTCAATCATTCATAAGCAAGATTTATTAAATATAATTCCTAATTAATTTAATCAATCTCCAATTAAATTAATCACCAACTTTAATTACTTGGGTTACCTTAATCATGCTTGCTTAACATTAGTTAATTACAAACCAATTAATTAATGATTCTTTAATCCCCTATCTTAATTAATCCTCCTTGATTAATTATTCTCTAATTACATTAGGTAATTAACCTTTAATTACCACATAGATTAATTAACCTTAACGCTTTACGTTAATTAACCTTACATTAGTCTCCCTAATTAATTAATTACATTAATTAATGATCCTCTAATTTCTTTCCTTAATTAATTATTCCTTTAATTAATTACATTTATAAATTAACCTTAGTTAATCACATAGATTAATCTTAATTGATATCCTTAATTATCCTCCTCAATTTATTTATCCCTAATTAATTAACTTTATTTTACTACCCTTAATTAATTAATTAATCTTTAATTAAAAATCCCAAAAATTTACTTATTAATAAATCCTAATCACCAAGCCTTAAATAACTTCAAGATAATCCTTTATTTTAATCACTTCCTAAATCATCATCAGAATTAAATGAACTTGATATTAATATTTATAACTTTGGAACTTGTTTGTTTTCCCTTTTAAAACCTTGTTCTTTCATCTTTAAGCTAGATACTTGAATTTCTTTGCCGTTAATAAAACTTTTCATATACTGTTTTTTTCAAAAAAACCAGATTGCTTAAACAAAAATAGACCGAGCTATTCACCTCAATTTACCGAGCTTGAACTCGAGACATCGCTCCCTCTGCTGCTTCGAGAAAATCACTCGATGACCCCGAGATGAACCCGAGTCAGAACTTCTTCCCCAAAACAAACTTTCTAAATACAAGAAAATGTACACGTGCACGTGTACATCATTTCCGACCACTGGTGATCCACGCCGCGACCACCTACATGACGACGACCACTACGCCAAACCCCTCGATAACCCAGATCGACGGAAACAATGTCCAATCGAAATCGAGGCATTCGATCGTCAACAGAAATCGAACCCAAATCGGAAATCCGTCTCCAGCCTCCACCTCCGATCACTTGATCATATGACGATCATCTTGAAGCTACGCCACACTCCAACAAACAATTTCCCCTACTCCGATCATCTCCGACGAGCCAATGACGACATACGATCACCAGAAACCCCGACAACCAAACCCAGCCTCAAAGCCCTAATTCACCTTCGCAAGAACGCTCCGGCGATAAATCAAATACCAGACCATTTTTCGGATGGTCCCCACTTCGCAAGCCTCCTCCAGCTCCGACCACGACACCTAACTCCTCCTTGATCGTCGGCAAATGCCAAAAATCCTATCTCTGATCAACTAGGAAATCCCTAACATCCCTAGCTTTTAAAAATCATGAAATTCATTCCTAAAATCATGATTTTGATGCTTGAGTTCATTTATGAATTCAAAACTTAAAATTTTAATATTTGATTTTTCGTCTAAGATAAATTTAACTGTTTACTTCTTATTTCCACATTACTTCTTCATTTTTCTACCAGGAATTCTTTTACAAAAAAAAAAATGAACTTTCATTGCCATGATCAATTCCCTTTTTAAAGTCTTAGACTAATATTAACTGTAAAATAAGAAATTAAATTTTAAACTTGATTTATAAATCTGTAACCAAGGACAGGAGTTCATATACATATGAACAGGTATACAGGTTCAAACATCTGCATATTTACCTATATACCATCATATTTTCATCATGTAACAAATTTTCACAAAGTTATTTCAATGATTTATCACAAGCATCTGTTAAACAGGTTTAAGCACTAGAGAAGAAAAGAATATATAGCAGTTTACTCACTGTATGAACAGAGAAGCTTTTTGAACTGAAAGCTGCTCCTGCACTTGAAACTGGAAGAATTTAAATCAGGTTGAATCCTTGAAGCTGCAGATCCGATCCTTGTTTGGTTTGAGAATTTGTTGAGCTTCTATGTTTTTGTTTCAGATTTGAACTTGTGAAGAGATACCCTTTGATTTGATTTTGCTTACTGGATTTTTGTTACAGATTTCCTTCTCAGGTTTGAATTTTGTTTTCAGTTCTCTTTTTTTTTTTTTTTAATCTTCAGGTTAGAAATGTATCCAAGAAAATTGAAGAGCAAAAGTATAGATGTGTATATATATTTAAATTTCCTTTAATTGATAATTTTAAAATAAATGACACTTGTATTACATGTAGAAATTTAGTACACACTTGTTTAATGCATGGCATAAATCCTTTACACTTGTTAATCTCATGAGAATTTGTTAAATTGTATATATTTAACTTACATTTGTAATTTCCAGGTATTAATATATTTTAATATATATTTATCATACTCTCAATTTGTTCTTATTTTTAAATATGTATCCACACTTTTACAAATTTACAAATATCCTACCACCCATGGCATATATATACATATATATATATTTACACACTTATATATTTGTATAAGTATACATTTTAAAATTTTCAACATTATAAATTTTGCATATATCTTTATATATAGATATATTACTCATTTATCCAAAGATTTATTTGTTTAACATACAAATCGGTGTTTTTATAAATTTAATCCTGTTAATTTACCAATTAACAGATGTCCAAAAATCCGGGTTATCACATTTAAGTTATAAAAATGAATTTCTAAATGATCAAAAAGTTGTCTTGATCTAATAAGCTTTGAAAACTCTATTCGCAGCACTATATGCAGCGCTTCTAATAACTTTTGAAATATGGTATCAAACTTTAGAATTCTTTTCCAAATATTTTATAAATGTTTTCAAATGAGTAATTATGTGTTTTAATAATGCTTTAGAGATTTTATAGTTTATTTAAAAGAGTTTAAATAAATGATTTGAAGAAAAATTATTGAAATAAAGTGATTAAATTTTGGCTTTAAAAGCCGACAAGTAGACTAGATTTTTCTATTCGTGAGATCTGCATGTGGGGTGCTTAAACTAAGGAGATGTTCAGGTGTAACCAGTGCCCTGGCTCACCTAGCTTTTTCCTTGAACGAGGAATAGATAAGGTCGAAATGTCAAAAAGAGACAATTATAAAAGATTCTAAATTTATAAATTTAATTTAATATTGTATAGTGATAATCTTCTTAAATTGGTATTAAATTCCGAAGAGGGAACTCGTACTATCCATGTGAATTTAAAAGGTGATTCCACTGCTATTTGATGGATAGTAAAGATTGAATACGAAAATTGATGTCAAGTAAAATTAGTATAATTTCCATGGACCTGCTTTACTCGAATACTAACTAATTTGGATTTACCATCTTAGATAACATGGTTTCAACCTATTAAAAAGATATGTATTTGAAATAAGAAATCTTTTGTCAAGATTTAAATAAATGATTTGGAATTATTTTAACTCCTATGGATACTTTTACTTAAAATTAATTTTTTTGGGTTCACAGTAACAATGTCTTAAATAACATTGATTTTGGCCCGTTTTTAAAAGTTATGATTTGGAAATCTTTATTAAGATTTAAATAAATGATTTGGAAATATTTTCCTAAATGAAGAATGAAAAGATTTGGAATTATTCCAAGATTTAAAAAGGTTTTAAGTAATCAAAAGATTTGATAAAAGATGTTTAATGATTCCGTATATGCTAGAAGAAATATTTTAATGATATTTTTGATAAAAAGAAAGTAATTAATCAAATGATAAGCACATATTTACCTAACATCTTTCTATCGACGATTGGTTCAAAGGACCTATGGTTGGATTTGATTGATTCTTATCCGAAAACCACTTCAAACCAATTTACATATTCGAAGTGAAGACTTGGAATGATAATAAATGGAATGAAGGGCCCTCGTGGTAAATTTCCCATACCATATATATGTGGCAGTAGTATCTTCATTTAATCTTCAATGTAAGAGCTGCTCACTACTAATCGTAGGGATGATTCTCGACCGGAATTTGTAGGAGAGTCCTTCGGTTTGTCCTGTTTCTGGACAACTTGTATGGATGAAGGTTTGACGTTGCATTTCTAATCACATTGAATGATCTCTATGAATGTATCATCTGTTTGGTGGTGGAGAAGGCAACTTTTCTTAGCTTAACATCCTTTCCTAAGATGTACAAGCTCAGGAGCTATAAGTTGGTAGAAATCAGTTGTGTGATCATGGAATGGCGGTGTGGCATTCAAAGTAGAATGTGCTATGTGAAATGGTAATGGTTACCTCAGGCCTCATTACCCGATAATGGCTTAAACAGGGTACGTCGTAAGGCTATGTGGTTCGCTACCATTAGGGTATGGTTATCACTTTTCTAGATTACTCTATATATGTTGAGTATGTTGTGTATGCTAAGAGAGCTCTCGAATAGGTCGGTTATGATCGGGGTGATTTCATATTCGGTTTCTATCTAGGCCATGTTTGAGTGCCAAAAAGGGAAAGACTGTCTTGCCAAATGTGGAGGATTGTTTATGTATCCTCAATGCATTCCTTTAGAGATGTACTATATGGAAGGTAGTCCCTTACCTTGTCATTATATGGAATCCATTCTCCCTAAGTGTCTGCCATTTTGTTTGTAGAACTTAACATATCCGTAATTTAATAATGATAACAATTTCGGCTAAGATTCATAAGTTTACTTGCAAATATTTTTAAAAAGAATGTCAAAAATAATATCCTTAGATTTTGGTTATCATAAGGTAAAAACATGTTTTGTGTTTATGTATGGCGTGGTATTATGAGATACCCTCTGTTTTCAACATCCATATTTTGAGTTTCTCACACCAGTCCCATGACTGACTCAGAGTTTATTTTCCTTTTTCCTTAAACTCTGGGTGTCCTATTTTTCCAGGCAGCCTAGTGGTCAGATTTTGTTAGAAGAAATCTGGAAGAGCTCGGAGCATGGAATTAGAACATTCTTCCGAATATTGTTATTCATTTCCACCACACTCATGTATTATTGTATTTCGCATTTGTAAGGACAAATATTTATAACTGTCTATGTTTAACTCTAATAAATGTATTTAAATTTCCACTGTAAAGATTATATATTAAAATAATATATGTTATTCCATTTATATAAGATTCTATTCTGTCTTTATTTTCTTTCTTATCCTTAAAGAACCGCCTCTCCAGCACTTGGTTTTGCGACATATGAATACCGATGATGTATTACTGTCGATTTTCGAAGGTAGAAGAAACGGGTCTTTACAGTTAGGTTTGACATATCGTATGTACACATATAATTTAATGAATTAGCTATAAATAATAGACATAACATTTAAATGGAAATCAATTAGCATAAATTAAAGGGATGAGTGAGCTATGTAATTCTCCAATCACCAGAACATTGTTCGGGCCCCCCTCATCACAACAAACCATAGGTTAGGTTTAGAAGGACAAGCCAATTATGCAAGATGGAAACATTATATGATGAAATCTTCTCTTTCATGCTCTACGTGGACACGATGAATAAATATCCAAGGAACATATTCTAGGTAGTAGCCTTAGTCAATGTGCATGTTTTATTATACTTTCAATTATGTTGTGAGTTCATATTGATCGCACTCTGAAACACGGTTTCAAATCTCGAATTTTGAAGAAAAACTCGGGCTAATATCTCAGTTGAAAAGAAGGAGATTTAAAATTCTAATAACTAACCAAGCTGTCAAATCTAGGATTTAGGAGAAAATCTTGGATTGGTATCTCGGGTGAGAAGAAGGATATTCAAAACCTTGCTTTGATATATTTGTGTTTATTACAGGTTACCAAAGCCAATGATCTATTCCCTGATGGACTTAAGTTTCAATTTAGTCAAAATTCTTGCGCATTAAGGTGTGGGTAGTTACAGAGTATTGACTCTTTGATATGGTACAATGCAAAAATCTAAAAAATATTTCGATTTCATTATCAAAATATGATTTTGCTATTTGTAATGAAAGGAATATGATCCATTAGAAAACCATGTGTCTTTAAGAGAAAGACAAATGCGGTTGAAATATAGTGAGCCATTGATAAGAATAACATCCTAAGTTTCAATTGTTGAAATTAGCATAACAGATTTGCCATTTGATGTGCTCAAGATGATTCATATTTACTCATAAAGAATTTTGAAGGTACATAGATATTTCTAAACATAAGAAAACAACATGCTATTGATTGTTAACAATGTACTTACAATCAAATTAGCTTTTAGTTGTTTCAATAATCAACTTTGGATTTGCAAATTATGTCTTTTTATTGAGTACAAAGTACATTAGGAATGTCTTAGGCAATATGTGGAAACACCTTATTAAAATGCTTAATAAGGAACATGTAAGATGAGTTTCTTATGCATTAAAAATAGGAATTATCATACATATTATATTATCTATAATATCGTGATTTGTTTATGTATCATATTTATGAAGCAAATATCAAATGCAAATTAAAGTCAATAAATGGTCGTTTAGAGTGTTCTCGTGTACTTAAGAAATGCTGGAGAATTGTTTATATAAACATCGAACTCCTTATGAAGAAGTATTCATACTGTGACTTCATATGTGATATTTAGTATAGCATGTCAATATAATATTCATGTTCAAAGCTTGTTAAAGAAGTTTAACTTCAAAATGTTACAAATGAGATATTGTGGATGATTCAATAAAAGCCCAAGTACATCGATTTGAATAGTGCCATAATAAAAGCAATGTATATGCATAATAAATGTAAAAATTTATAACTGAGCTAAGAGCGATTCCAAAATGTTAAGAATCCTATATCATTGTTCACTATTGGGAAAACGCATCAGACGATAGGTATGCTCCGTTATCTTATTGCATATCTATTTGTCGTTAAATCTCATGCCATCTTATTGCATATCAAATCATAGATATGCCCCATTGTCTGATATGCACTAACACAACAAAAAAACCATATGTTGTTTGATGTTATAGTATCATTTTCAGAATTTCCTATTAGACAACATATAAGTATTGACTCATATAAATAATTGTTCATAGAATGAAATAAACGAATCACAATTTTATTTAAACAAATATTGTATTTCAAATCAAATTCAAATACAATACAACTTTTCTATTACTCTACGTATATTTTCAAATACAATACAACTTAAATTTACTCACACTCACTTGAGTTTGTTTTTGATGTTGATCTTGATTTTCTTCTCCAGCTTGTGTCCAGCCAACTCCTATACCTGTTAAATAAACAACGGAGTAAACTTGAAAAAAGAAACAAACCTAAATTGCAAAAATAAAATTTAATTTGAATATTTAAAATTGCCTCGGTTTATGGGTTTGGTTTTTTCTTTTCATTTTTAGACATGGATAAATATATATGTGCACGGACAACATATGATGCACGGTGTATCATTGTGAATATCACAAGGCTGATCCTTGATTCAATCACACAGACAATTGCACAGGTCAAGCCCGAAGGCTCAACACAGTGCAAACACACAGGTTCAAGCCCAAGCAAGATTGGGCTCAACACAAGTAGTTTAATTTAGCTCAAAACAGATCAAGCAACTCAGCAAAGCCAAAGTGTACAAACAAGTTCAATGCATATGGAGACGCACATAGTCGAGCAATAGCAAACCAGATTCATGGCAGTATCAAGAATGATACATAATGATATAGAATTAAATGCACAAATAGCACAAACAAAGAAAAGTAGGTACGGATTTACAAAAATACTACCACTTGCATCTCCTATAGTGATCAACACACATATACACATATGTATATACAAGTATACATACATACATATATATATATATATATATATATATATATATATATATATATGCAACCTGTGCAGTTAATGCCCCGCTATATCCCCACTATAACTCCGATATATCTTATAGCGGATTCCTACCGCTATGATTTTTCCATATATCCCCAACATATAGCCTTTCCGCTTTAATCCCTGCTATTTCCGCTATATCCCGTTATTTCCGCTATATTCCGCTATTTCCGCTATATCTTCTATAAAAAATTGGATTGAAAAATGATATTTATACGCTATAAAAATTATGAAATTAATTAATTTCATTGAATTTTTGATATATGTTTAGAAATGATAATACTCTAATATTCAACTAAATTAAATTAAGTTATATAACAGTTTTACGTTCATTTACAATACATTTACACATATTTTTATTTAAAATTATATTTTGTATTAATTATAATTCAATTGAATGTTAATGTTTCACATAATTGCTATCTATATATTTGTAAAAACAACAAGTATGGGATTTATATGCTATTTTAGAGTAATCTGATATATCCCGCTATATCTTCGCTACATCCCCGCTATGACTTTTTGCACCTCTACCGCATTGAATCCATCGAGCGCTTTAATTGCACAGTATGCAACACATGTCAAATGCAGCCAGGAAGTGCCATAAAAAAATGCAACCAGGAAGTATGAGACGACCCGACCTTCTACGCCCTGAAAGTCGTGTCATCTTTAAGAAAGAAAAGGGTGAGAAATAGAAAAGATAGAGAAGAAAGAAGAAAACAACATCAGAATCTCAACAGCGGAACAAACGAAATATAATATATCACATAAGAGATTACATAGTATCATATACATCAGAGTTGCACAGATAATACAACACATACTAGACAGTTATAACCACATGTCTAGTTAATTCAACTCGATACATCTCAATACAATACATTAGATAAACACTAACACAGCGGAACAACTATATATCTATACGCTGAAGCCTCCTGCTCCATTGCTCCTCCAGAATTTGTCAAAGCTAACCTGAATCTCTTGGCTACTCATAAAAATTTGAGTACCCGAGAGTTTAAGAAAAACATAAATAAACTACAGGTCAGACATGGGTCTGGTATGAGTAACAGGTTAAAGTTGCTTAACTTTGAAAATCCTTTGAAAACAAAAGGTATCACGTAAGACTTCCCACACATAAACATGGAAAAGTTTTTACCTTACGCTAACCAAAACTTTGATAGGAAATTCTATGATATTATAATAGGTATAGGGTTTTCAAGTAAATAAGAAATAGCTGAAATTGTTACATGATTAAATTCCAGCATACTAGCCAACAATGTGGGTAATACAATCAAATCCGAGGGCACTTATTGGATTTTGGATTCCATACAATGGCAGGGCTACTGGGATACCGCCCGTCACAGTACCTGGCCTAGATCAGCGTACCGAGAACCCACCCTAAGTTCCCTGCAACACAAAGCCGGAACCATCCCTTACTGGACAGTCCCAAACGAAACAACCCCGCAGTCGGTGCGCAATTCCAACTTCCACTAAGCCGAATAAAAAGGGACCTCTAGACAGGGGTATATCCCGCTCTCAAGTGGGTGCGATCCATGAAGCCTTGCTGCACCTCCCCTGTTTTAGCCATTCTTGGTTAATGAGGCTTGAGGCTACGATTACCTTTAGAGAACACATCTCTTAGAATGCTCATCGCCCACCTGACGATGTTCTGAAAGCATTCAATCCATACAAGTTTGTTCCGGGTTCGAACGAAACCGAAGGCATTACCTCGTTACACTCATTTTGGAATCACCCTCAGAGTTAACGACAATAACCCTTGCACTCTGAATCTTCATCTTCACTGGAGATTCACGACCTATCGTTAATTTGGATTGATGTGGTTTTCGGACATCCAAATCTGGAAACCCGATCCCGGTCTCATCGAAATCCAAACCGTATCTTTTAAGGCCAAGTTGTTTTAATGTTAAAATAAATTACAATTTATTATCTATATCAACACAGATAGATAATTCACATATCAGCATAAATAGATAATCTATATTATCATCACACTTCAACCAAAGCATCCATATCACACAGCATTATTTATCTCATATCAGAGATTTCAAACCATTCATGGAAATCCATATCATCCATCATATATAAACAAGGATTAATAATCACACCTTTATAATTAATTTAAAATGAATTAAATTAATTACCTTATCTTTAATTAATTTAAAGTAAATTAAATTAATTACTTCATCATTATTAAACTTTCTTATATTACTATTAATTAATTATCAATCAATTAATTAATCATCATTCAATTATTCATTTAATTAATCATCCCTGATTAATTACCTTTAATTATATTTAAGTAATTATCCTTTAAATTATTTTCACAAATTAATTATCTTTAACCAAATATAGAAATTAACCTTTACATTACTTCATTTATTAATTAACTAAAATTAATTAAATTACTTAATTAATTACATTAATAAATTCCTTCATTTATTAATTATTTCTAAATAAATCCATTCTGAATTTTTAGCATTAATTATAATAATTAATGACCTCTAATTACATTTACTATTAATTACATCAAGTAATTAATCTCTAATTAGTTATTTTATCAATTTATTTTTATTAAGAAAAACTAATCTTCAAATCACAAATATTAATCACCTTGATTAATAACATACAGTAATTAACTATCCTAAATT
This sequence comes from Allium fistulosum, assembly GCA_030737815.1. Taxonomy (NCBI): domain Eukaryota; kingdom Viridiplantae; phylum Streptophyta; class Magnoliopsida; order Asparagales; family Amaryllidaceae; genus Allium; species Allium fistulosum. The sequence continues at coordinate 336,463,024 of CM060906.1, forward strand.
AATTACTTTCCAATAACAAACTTAATTAATCCCTTGATTAATTCAAGTAATTATACTCAAATTACTTCCATTAACAAAACATCATCCAATTAATTACAATCAGTAATTATTCTTCAATTACTTTCCTAAGTAATTACACCTCCAAATCATCAAGTGATTAATCCAAATTAATTAAACTAAATTGACTAACTCAAATTAATCAAATTACTCAATTAATTAAAATGAGTAATTAATTCCTTAATTACTTCCCATTAAGTAATTACACTTAAAAAATTACAATGTTGATTATTAAATTAATTAATCCAATTAACTATTAATAATCAATTACATTAATTAATTATAAAATAATCTAGTTAATGACCTTCATTAACATTTATTTAATTACTTTTCTAAAATAATTTTAACTTACATTAATCCTTATTAATTATAAGTTCCATTAACCATCCATTAATTAATTAAAGTCTAATCTATGATTCTTAATTACATATTAATTACTTAATTCATTATTTAAACTTTAATTAATACATTTAAACTTATAATTACAAATTTAATTAATATCAATCATTAATTATTCATACTTAATTAACTTAAAGGTTAATGAATATAAATTCTAAATCTTCATTACTTAAAGTAAACTATTCTTATTATTGATTAAATTTTCACTTCCAATATGTTTAAAAAAATTTATTTCAGATTACTTCCTAAATAAATTCCAATTTACCCTTAACAAAGTTAAAACTATTTTTCAAAACCCCTTTACATTCACATATTTAAAAGCATACTTTAACACTTAAAACTTATTTAAATCAATTTAAATTATAAAACTTTATTTATTCTTAATCTAAAATTCCACTAAACTTGAATTTATAGTTAACCTTTGATTTAAAACTTAGTTTGAACTGGATTTATAAAATTGAATTCAGTCCTTAAATTTTTGAAACAGAACAGGTTTTGAAACCTGTAACTAAGCATCTACTCGAGCCTTCCCACCCTGCTTCGAGTAAAACATGAATCCACTCGAGCAAAACAAGAATCTACTCGAGTAAAACAAGAAACTACTCGAGTAAATCCCGAGTACTCTCTTCCTACCCAAACCCAAACTCAACAGAAAATCAAGATGCACGGTGCACGTGCACACCATCGATGATCGACTCCGGTCATCATCGCGACGCCGAGCAAGTCGACCACGCCGCACCTACCCACTCCAGATCGCCAGAATCTCTATTATCTCTTCGAAACAAAATCGAGCTCAAAGATGAAACCTGGAACAACAATTGCACTTCCAACCAAATCCTGAAATCTTTGTCGTCCTCGCAACCTCGTCCATCAGAGACGCTGAATTTCTGGGTATCACATCGTCGACATTCCCCCTACCTTCCCTCAAGATCGCGTAACACTCGATCGCACGGAGAGGGTGAACGAAACAAAAACTCAGCCTCACTAAAAATTAGGTTTAAAATTTTAAAACGTATGCCTCCACCACCACCATAGTCTGGCCACCTCCACTCCACTTTTCCGAGCTCCACCCATCACTCCTCCACCTCCAGAAGGAAACTCGACTCCTCCAGTCGACGCGATCACCCACGGCGACTCAAAAAGCCTAAAACCGTCGAACCAAAACTTCTCTCTGCCCTTAACTCTAAAAATTATAAATCTTGTCTTAAAATTCATGTATTTGTATGTAGTTTCACTTTGTACACCTGAATTCTTAAAACAAGAAATTTGTTTTTAAACTTATTTAAAGTTGTTATTAGCTTTCTTGGTTTCCAAAGACAGTGACATGCTGTTTCAGCTTTAATAAAATTTCAACACTTAGATTATAATCAAACAAACCACATTTGTTTACATTCTAAGTTCAAACAATTATTAGATCAAGTGGTGAGGGTTGGTTTACATATCTACTCAAAGGAAAAGAAACAACAGTCAAACAGAGTATAAAAGAGGACAAATATACATAGATTTGCACAATCATATACATACAAAATACATGTTATCACAAAGAAAATCATGCCCCATATTAACTTAAGATATATTTTTAAATAAAATGTTACTCACCTGAATTTGTGAAAGAACAGAGCATGGTTTGTTTTAGCAACAGACTTCAAAATTACAAGCCGAAATCTTTCCACTTGATTCTCTGTTCTATTGAGTTGCTTGTTGTTGTTGAATGTATGTTTAGGTTTTTAAATGAAGTTTTATCTTAGTTTTCTTTATTTAGCTCGAATTGGAATGAAAAGATGATATGGGGAAAGTAGCTTACAGGTTGATATATACAACAAGTTACAGGGTATATCATTTTTTTATGCAAAACAGTGTACAAGTTTGTACAATTATCAGAGATAGTTTCTTAGCTTGGTGGCCGAGATTATATGTTATGTACTAGAAAAGATATTTGCATTAGCTAGCAATAAATGCTACTATCCTTAATATGTTTATTTCCCTACAACCTACATATCTATTTTGATTTAGTTGTCCTCAAGACTGCATGCCTATACTCGAACCATTTGTTCACATACTTATCCTATGCAAGCTTACTTAGTTATTATTTTTTTCCTATGAAAGCCTACATACTTGAATATTATTTCCTTTGTTCATTAGACTATGCAGATTTCTGGTTTGATAATGGAATGTCATTCTAACATGTTATTTAAATATTTAGTGTATTTGTTTTATAATTTACAAACTATAAAATTTAACTTATGTATATTTGTTTTATTTCTATGTCTAACTTATCCCTTAAAATCCTGTATTCCTATATGTACATTTTATTTATTAATATTATTTAAAATAAATTACACATTTATCAATTTGAAAGGATTTATAAAAGAAATTATCTTTTTACTATAAACTACTTATTTTATAATATACACTAAAGTATCATTTGACAAAATTGCATTTAAAACTTATATATATTTTTAAACTATATTTTTAACAAGCTATACTTTAAAAGAAAATAGAACAAATCTCTTTTGTTAATAAATTTAAATCTAAACTAAAGTTAGAATAAGTTTAAAACTATTTAAACATTTATCTTAAGTATTTAAAACCATATATTTATTTATTAAATAGCTTTAAAAGGTTAAATATTAAATAAATCATAATTCCCAAATCACTAGAATGTATAGTAGAAATTTGAAAACATAATTCATTAGTTGAATTTAAAACAAAGCTTCCCTATCTACAATATATACAAATATATATTATAAATAGAAAATAATTTATTAGTTCTAAAAGATAGAATTCACCAATTATATATTTATTAAAAGAAAAGTATTAATTCAAATCTTATTAACAAAGATATACCAAAACAATTTAATATTCAATATAAATTATTAAATTGATATTGCTAAAAATTATGGGTTGTCACATTCCTCCCCCCTTAAAAGAATTTCGTCCCCGAAATTTAAAAGCAAAGGTAATTTAATAATCTATTTAAGATTTTAAATTTTAAAACACAAGCATATATCAACCGAATGCAAACAACCATATCAACCAAATTATCTAATCAAACAAATATATCTATCCAGACAAAATTCTGGATAAGATTTTCTCGAGTTTCCCAAGTATAGGTACCGGGATACTCGCTCTACAGAATCCAAACAGTCAATACGACTAAGCTACAGAGCTCCTACTCATCTAGATCTACAAAACAAGGCAGGATATCAGACTACAGACGAGTCTGACTCACAACCAAAACTTCTTGAACTACTAGTTCCAAAACCAACAATAGAATCTTGCACGTACTCCCTCAGAGATACGTGAAACCCAACGAATCCCAGCTATCCAAACTGGCAATTCACTCTAGAAGACCAAACACTAACCTCTCCAGAACACAGAGAAAAACCCTGAACACCTCGGAGCTAATTTCCCAGACTTACCAAATTTTAGAGCTCCTTTGAATTAGAGAAAATTCATCCAAAATCAAATCTCCGACTCTGAAATCCAAATTCCTCCGTCTCTTATCCACCAAACTCTTCGAACGATCCAGAGCTGGCTTCATCCTTACTGACCAGCTAAATCTCCACTGATGCCTTTCAGAACAATCTGAATCCAAAAACAATCCAGTAGAATGATCCCCTCAAGATCAACCAAAATCAAGAACACAACCCTTACTATCATCCGTAGAAAACAATTTCTCTTTTCCAGAAAAGAAAAGCAGATGCACTCCCAACTGCTTCTGCTGCACAACTCTGATCTGGGTAGATGAAAATGCTGATGAGGAACACAAGCAAAGACTGGACAACACATTCCAAAAATATGGTTCAACAGATCCAAAAATAAAACTCAGAAGTTCCTCCAAAAACTGAGCTGCTTCATAAAAATCTTCCTCCAAAAACCATCCTACTAGTAAGATGAACCATTGGTACTACTTTTGGAATCCAGTCGATTCCAAACTCAATCTCCAGATGCTAACAAAATTCTGACTTCCTGAAGTCATCCAGAAAAAATCTCTGAAACACAAGAGAACACTCAAACTATCGCAAGTCACTTTTGCGATTAATCCAGCCTAATTTCCAAAGAAAACTGTTCTCTCTTTACCAAACAGAATAGCTTACGCTTAACTAGCCAATCCAACGAAGGAATGGAACCATTCTACTGCTTCTGAACTCCACTGCTAAGCTAGAAAGCTTCCTTGCCAACACACCGAACACTCCGAGCTGCACTGCTGACACCAATGCCAAGAAATTCCTAATCCAAAGCTATTCGAGAAACTCGGACCTCAAACCAACCAGAAACATCCTGCTGAAAACAGGCACAACACCAAAGCAGACTCACTTCCTTAACTTGTTCCAAAGAAACATCTTCGGAGACAGCCATAGTCACTGTGTCTCATCACACAACTACTACATCTTGAGGGATCAAGATATCATGACTCGCTTCTATCCAACCGACAGATCCAAACTCTAGCTCATCCAAACTCTCGAAAATCCGCTCACACGAGCGCGATCATCTTACACTTAAATGCTGGACTCCGAACCTTAACAGGTTTCCTTCAGAGACTTGGTGAAATCCTTACACCGCAAATTCACTCGAGACGGTATTAGGTCTACAGTCTCGTCAGATACACTTCCGACCTCAACAAATTCAACCATTGGTAGTCGTGTTACACACACCACCACCCCATATACCTTTATAACTTATATTGGAAAACCCGAACAGGTAACCCAACAAATAGGTAGAATATATATATATATATATATATATATATATATATCAAAAATACAAATACGCTCTCTCAAGAAAAAAATCACTCCAGAGCTTAGGTATTCGCTCAACCTATGCTCTGATACCAACTGAGACGACCCGACCTTCTACGCCCTGAAAGGCGTGTCATCTTTAAGAAAGAAAAGGGTGAGAAATAGAAAAGATAGAGAAGAAAGAAGAAAACAACATCATAATCTCAACAGCGGAACGAATGAAATATAATATATCACATAAGAGATTACATAGTATCATATACATCAGAGTTACACAGATAATACAGCACATACTTGACAGTTATAATCACCTGTCTAGTTAATACAACTCGATACATCTCAATATAATACAGAGATACAACACAGCGGAAATACAAATAAACACTAACACAGCGGAACCACTATATATCTATATGCTGAAGCCTCCTGCTCCATTGCTCCTCCAGAATTTGTCAAAGCTAACCTGAATCTCTTGGCTACTCGTAAAAATTTGAGTACCCGAGAGTTTAAGAAAAACAGAAATAAACTCCGAGTCAGACATGGGTCCGGTATGAGTAACAGGTTAAAGTTGCTTAACTTTGAAAATCCTTTGAAAACAAAAGGTATCACGTAAGACTTCCCACACATAAACATGGAAATTTTTTTACCTTACGCTAACCAAAACTTTGATAGGAAATTCTATGATATTATAATAGGTCTAGGGTTTTCAAGTAAATAAGAAATAGCTGAAATTGTTACATGATCAAATTCCAGCATACTAGCCAACAATGTGGGTAATACAATCAAATCCGAGGGCACTTATTGGATTTTGGATTCCATACAATGGCAGGGCTACTGGGGTACCGCCCGTCACAGTACTTTGCCTAGATCAGCGTACCGAAAACCCACCCTAAGTTCCCTGCAACACAAAGCCGGAACCATCCCTTACTGGACAGTCCCAAACGAAACAACCCCGCAGTCGGTGCGTAATTCCAACTGCCACTAAGCCGAATAAAAAGGGACCTCTAGACAGGGGTATATCCCGCTCTCAAGTGGGTGCGACCCACGAAGCCTTGCTGCACCTCCCCTGTTTTAGCCATTCCCGGTTGATGATGCTTGAGGCTACGATTACCTTTAGAGAACACATCTCTTAGAATGCTCATCGCCCACCTGACGATGTTCTGAAAGCATTCAATCCATACAAGTTTGTTCCGGGTTCGAACGAAACCGAAGTCATTACCTCGTTACACTCATTTTGGAATCACCCTCAGAGTTAACGACAATAACCCTTGCACTCTGAATCTTCATCTTCACTGGAGATTCACGACCTATCGTTAATTTGGATTGATGTGGTTTTCGGATATCCAAATCTGGAAACCCGATCCCGGTCTTATCGAAATCCAAACCATATCTTTTAAGGCCAAGTTGTTTTAATGTTAAAATAATTTTCAATTTATTATCTATATCAACACAGATAGATAATTCACATATCAGCATAAATAGATAATCTATATTATCATTACACTTCAACCAAAGCATCCATATTACACAACATTATTTATCTCATATCAAAGATTTCAAACCATTCAAGGAAATCCATATCATCCATCATATATAAACAAGGATTAATAATCATACCTTTATAATTAATTTAAAATGAATTAAATTAATTACCTTATCTTTAAATAATTTAAAGTAAATTAAATTAATTACTTCATCATTATTAAACTTGGTTATATTACTATTAATTAATTATCAATCAATTAATTAATCATCATCCAATTATTCAATTTGATTAATCATCCCTGATTAATTACCTTTAATTATATTTAAGTAATTATCCTTTAAATTATTTTCACAAATTAATTATCTTTAACCAAATATAGAAATTAACCCATTACTTCATTTATTAATTAACTAAAATTAATTACATTACTTAATTAATTACATTAATAAATTCCTTCATTTATTAATTATTTCCAAATAAATTCATTCTGAATTTTCAGGATTAATTATAATAATTAATGACCTCTAATTACATTTACTACTAATCACATCAAGTAATTAATCTCTAATTAGTTAGTTTATCAATTTATTTTTATTAAGAAAAACTAATCTTCAAATCACATATATAATCACCTTGATTAATAACATACTGTAATTAACTATCCTAAATTAATTACTTCCCAATAACAGACTTAACTAATCCCTTGATTAATTTTAAGTAATTATACTCAAATTACTTCCATTAACAAAACATCATCCAATTAATTACAACCAGTAATTATTCTTCAATTACTTTCCTAAGTAATTACACCTCCAAATCATCAAGTGATTAATCCAAATTAATTAAACTAAATTGACTAACTCAAATTAATCAAATTACTCAATTAATTAAAATGAGTAATTAATTCCTTAATTACTTCCTATTAAGTAATTACACTTAAACAATTACAATGTTGATTATTAAATTAATTAATCCAATTAACTATTAATAATCAATTACATTAATTAATTATAAAATAATCTAGTTAATGACCTTCATTAACATTTATTTAATTACTTTTCTAAAATAATTAACTTACATTAATCCTTATTAATTATAAGTTCCATTAACCATCCATTAATTAATTAAAGTCTAATCTATGATTCTTAATTACATATTAATTACTTAATTCATTATTTAAACTTTAATTAATACATTTAAACTTATAATTAAAAATTTAATTAATATCAATCATTAATTATTCATACTTAATTAACTTAAAGGTTAATGAATATAAATTCTAAATCTTCATTACTTAAAGTAAACTATTCTTATTATTTATTAAATTTTCACTTCCAATATGTTTAAAAACATTTATTTCAGATTACTTCCTAAATAAATTCCAATTTACCCTTAACAAAGTTAAAACTAATTTTCAAAACCCCTTTACATTCACATATTTAAAAGCATATTTTAACACTTAAAACTTATTTAAATCAATTTAAATTATAAAACTTTATTTATTCTTAATCTAAAATTCCACTAAACTTGAATTTATAGTTAACCTTTGATTTAAAACTTAGTTTGAACTGGATTTATAAAATTGAATTCAGTCCTTAAATTTTTGAAACAGAACAGGTTTTGAAACCTGTAACTAAGCATCTACTCGAGCCTTCCCACCCTGCTTCGAGTAAAACATGAATCCACTCGAGAAAAACAAGAATCTACTCGAGTAAAACAAGAATCTACTCGAGTAAATCCTGAGTACTCTCTTCCTACCCAAACCCAAACTCAACAGAAAATCAAGATGCACGGTGCACGTGCACACCATCGATGATCGACTCCGGTCATCATCGCGACGCCGAGCAAGTCGACCACGCCGCACCTACCCACTCCAGATCGCCAGAATCACTATTATCTCCTCGAAACAAAATCAAGCTCAAAGATGAAACCTGGAACAACAATTGCACTTCCAACCAAATCCTGAAATCTTTGTCGTCCTCGCAACCTCGTCCATCAGAGACACTGAATTTCTGGCCATCACATCGTCGACATTCCCCCTACCTTCCCTCAAGATCGCGTAACACTCGATCGCACGGAGAGGGTGAACGAAACAAAAACTCAGCCTCACTAAAAATTAGGTTTAAAATTTTAAAACGTACGCCGCCACTACCACCGTAGTCTGGCCACCTCCACTCCACTTTTCTGAGCTCCACCCATCACTCCTCCACCTCCAGGAGGAAACTCGACTCCTCCAATCGACGCGATCACCCACGGTGACTCAAAAAGCCTAAAACAGTCGAACCAAAACTGCTCTCTGCCCTTAACTCTAAAAATTATAAATCTTGTCTTAAAATCATGTATTTGTATGTAGTTTTTTAAACTTATTTGAAGTTGTTTTTAGCTTTCTTGGTTTCCAAAGACAGTTACATGTTGTTTCAGCTTTAATAAAATTTCAACACTTAGATTATAATCAAACAAACTACATTTGTTTACATTCTAAGTTCAAACAATTATTAGATCAAGTGGTGAGGGTTGGTTTACATATCTACTCAAAGGAAAATAAACAACAGTCAAACAGAGTATAAAAGAGGACAAATATACACAAATTTGAACAATCATATACATACAAAATACATGTTATCAAAGAGAAAATCATGCCCCATATTAACTTAAGATATATTTTTAAATAAAATGTTACTCACCTGAATTTGTGAAAGAACAGAGCATGGTTTGTTTTAGCAATAGACTTCAAAATTACAAGCTGAAATCTTTCCACTTGATTCTCTATTCTATTGAGTTGCTTGTTGTTGTTGAATGTATGTTTAGGTTTTTAAATGAAGTTTTATCTTAGTTTTCTTTATTTAGCTCGAATTGGAATGAAAAGATGATATGGGGAAAGTAGCTTACAGGTTGATATATACAACAAGTTACAGGGTATATCATTTTTTTATGCAAAACAGTGTACAAGTTTGTATAATTATCAGAGATAGTTTCTTAGCTTGGTGGCCGAGATTATATGTTATGTACTAGAAAAGATATGTGCATTAGCTAGCATTAAATGCTACTGTCCTTAATATGTTTATTTCCCTACAGCTTACATATCTATTTTGATTTAGTTGTCCTCAAGACTGCATGCCTATACTCGAACCATTTGTTCACATACTTATCCTATGCAAGCTTACTTAGTTATTATTTTTTTCCTATGCAAGCTTACATACTTGAATATTATTTCCTTTGTTCATTAGACTATGCAGATTTCTGGTTTGATAATGGAATGTCATTCTAACATGTTATTTAAATATTTAGTGTATTTGTTTTATAATTTACAAACTATAAAATTTAACTTATGTATATTTGTTTTATTTCTATGTCTAACTTATCCCTTAAAATCTTGTATTCCTATATGTACATTTTATTTATTAATATTATTTAAAATAAATTACACATTGTTTGCACAAAAAATGGACAAACACCTCAAAGTTGTATGATTTAGTGGATCTTATCTTGTTCTTAGCGATTTGAGTAATTTACGCAAATATATGAAAAGCAGGGGCTAAACTGTAAAAAGACACGCAAATTTATAGTGGTTCAGCCAGAATGTGCCTACGTCCACTTTATATGTTATTTCTCTTCTCTTCTTTTGATTACAAGTACAAAGCTTTAATACAAGTAAAAGAAAGTTGTTTGAAAGTTCCTTCCGTGCTTGAGCTCTCAAACTTGTCCTCCATTGTTGTACCCCTGCCTCTCTATTTATAGAGTGAGGTTGGGGGCAGGGGTCTTGGATATATTCAGCTGCTGGTGGGCCTGGGCTGAAGTGATCTGGCCTGGCAGTCTGGTTCGGCATCCTCTTGGTCTGGTCATGAGGTGGAGGAGATTTGGACCGGTTGTACTTCATTCGGTGGTAGTTTGGATCGGTAGAGGGGATTTGGTCCGGTTGAGCTTCATTCGGTGGTAGCTTGGATCGGTAGAGGGGATTTGGTCCGGTTGATCTTCATTCGGTGGTAGCTTGGATCGGTAGAGGGGATTTGGTCCGGTGTTTTGAAAACTTGGCCAACATTTGCCCCCCAAAGTAGGGTATATGTTTACCATATATCGTGCTTTGTTTTTTGTCCATTCGACGTCTGCGTGTGTCTCATGTTGCCGATCCAAGTGGTCCGGTACACTGCCTTCGCCTATAAAATAGGGGGCTAGGGCTTCTATCTTCCCACCTACCGAACCATTCCCACGAACCTCAGCGTTAGCCGAACCAAACAATTAACCGAATCAGTTAGCGTTAGCCGAACCAAACCTTTAACCGAATCAGGTGAGATCTTCAGCCGGATCAAGTCTAATCTTTTTTTTGCCGAATGAACTTGCGTGTGTACGTTTGCATGCCGAATGAACATGCGCGTGCACGTTTGTATGCCGAATGAACGTACGTGCGTACGTTTGCATGCCGAATGAACATGCGTGTGCACGTTTGCATGCCGAATGAACGTACTCCTCTGATACCGAATGACACATGATCGCTTTAATACCGAATGAGATTATTGAAGTGCTGCATCTGTTTGCCGAATGAATTGTTGTATCGAGTGAACATGTGTTTCATACTTCGAATTTTTTAAGCGAAATTCCAGATTACGCTGCTTGTATATTCTAACAATATATTTTTCCCATGTTTGCAGATAAATGTCTCGAAAAGTTGAAACTCGATCAGATAAGAAGAGATCCAGGGGCGAAGGAGAGTCCTCGGCCGTGCCCCCAGCTCAATCAGGATCGGAGCGTCATGGGCCCGCCCCGAGGTCATTAGTGGATGGATATGGTCCCCAGGAGCTGCTGGATTCCCCGCCTGACTGCTTTCCTAGCTCTCTCAAAGAGGAGCAACTCGATGTTATATCTCGTTCCTTTGGGATCGATAGAGCCCTCATGCTGCTGCCGGGCCCAGGAGTCATGCCATACAGTCCTCCCGAAGGATACTTTGCTTATAGTAGGTACCATTGCATGTGTGGTGCTATCCCGCCTCTCAATGCTTGGGTAGTCAGCTTCCTCACGTACCTGAAGGTGGCCCCATTCCAGCTTCAGCCCAACTCTTATGCCATACTGGTGAGCCTTTTCGTTATTTTTCGGAGGAAGTATGGTCGCGCTCCCTCCAACCGGGAGATCCGGTACTTGTATAATTTAAGGGGCTATAAGAAGGGGTCCCCATATATTAGCTTGGAGTCTGCTGTGACCTTCAAGCCGGTCCTGGACCTATACTCTAAATTCAGCATGTTCAAGAAAGAGTGGTTCTTTGTTAGGGACGACTCCGTCTCCATCCGGCGCTTTACCTCTGGATGTAAGTTGATGCTTTTACTTATAATTTCTATTCCGATTGCGATGCTTCTTCTCATACTTTCTCATTTTTGCTAGCGACAGGTGGCTTTCCGGTTGTGGAGACTGACCGCTTGGTTCAGACGACGGCGGAGATAGAAGCCATTCTTGGGAAATACAGATCATCTGCCTTCTTGATTAGAAATGCGATTCTTCTGGAATATAACTTGATCCTTCCGCAGCAGTCTGTAGTTAAGCTGAGGGAAACGGCGGAAGAGAGGGCGGCTGCTCAGGCTAAGGGAGGCGTTGCGGCAGAGGGTGGAAAGAGAAAACCATTCACGAAACCTCCAGCCGTCGGAGGTAAGAAACTTAAGAGGTCGGACGGTCCTTCTCCCAGCAATTGTCCACTTACTCAGGGGGAGATAGATGCGGAGGAAGAAAGAGGTGAGGCGGAGGGCGGAAGTGACGTTGAGCGTCTTGGTGATGATGGTGGCGATGGACAGGGTGGTGATGGTTCCAGGGCTCTGTCTTCTGGGCAAGTAGGCGAAATGCAAGAGTGGACGGATGATGCTCTCCGCAAAGCTTTTGAGGGGTTGGGTGATGATCCGGCTTTGGTAGAGAAGACCGGGAAGGCGGACAAAGCCGGGACTGGTGCAAGTGAGTCTTTTCCGACCATTCCGGCCAAGGCGGCTCTGACGACTCAAGGTGAACTCTTGACCCCTGCATGCTTCACTAATGATAGGGACTTAGGAATATTTTATGACCCGCTCCCGTCCTGGAATGAAATCCAGGACTTATTGCAGTATCCCACTCCTCCCCAGGGTTTGTACAACCACAGCTGTGTTTCTTTTCCTTTTCTAACTTGTAATCTACCGCGTTTCTTGAATCATATAGTAATGTAAGATTGTGACACTTGTTCTTTATATCAGGAGCAGGCAAGACGCCCAAAGCTTCAGACCTTCGACACAGGCTCGAGCAATATAAACTTTCCAAAATTTCTGCTAAGCCGAAGCCCTCAACCCAACGCTCCGGGGATGTAGTCGGATACCGTCCTCTTCTTGGGGTCATCGAAGAGGGTATTCAGCAGAGGAAGAGGAGTCATCCTTTATCCGAAACTTCGCTCGGTCCTCAGCCTCCGGCTCAGCCTATTCATGATATTACTGAGGAGGGTAGCGAGTTTGTACCTTCTCCACACCCGTCCGGAAACCCTTCTGTTATTCATATCGACCGTCCCGACTTGGCCCGTAATCCATTCGCGGGTCATCCTGATCTGGATCCAGGTTCTCATGATATTACTTTTGACGAAGTCACTGGTGAACACCTTCTCCCCCGTAACCCCATGGTACGAGTACTTGATGAAGCCAAGTCCTTAGATCTCGATCTACTCACCACTCGTATAGTCACTATGGGAGACGAGGCCAAAGCTAATATTGATCGGGTGGCAGAGGAGACCAAGAAGCTGATGGGGCATCATGCTCGGCTGGTTAAGGCCGGAGAGGAGATTGGGAGCGCCAATATCCGACTTCGATTGGTGGTTTCGGATCAGGCCAAGCAGCTTGCGGATCAGGCTATCCAGATTTCTCAGCATGAGGCTGCTACTGGGCGATTAAGGAAAACCATGGAAGAGGCCAGTCGGGCCGAATTGCGGAAAATGGAAGCTGCTTGCAAAGAGCGGATTGACATGGCTATTGCCACGGTGGATGAGGTTCGGAGAGCGGATCTCGAGCAGGTGGAGGAATTGTCCGAGAAACTTGAGGCTGCAGAGCTTGCCCAAGCTAAGTTGAGGGAAGAGATGGAGGTGATGCGGAGGTCCCTTCAGGCCGATTGCTCGAGATACAGACTGGAGAGAGATGCTGCCGTCGAAAGGTTGTCGGCCTCCGATGCCCGGATGAGGGAGTTTGAGGAGAACGAGGGAATGATGGATGACATGCTCCAGGACATGTATTTCCGGACTTGGAAGCAGGGCAATCTCTCTTGGATGGATGATTATCCCAAGGTCATGGCCAAGACCTATCTTCGGGCTTTGGAGGAGGCTAAGGCTGGTGCAGATAAAGAGGGTGGAACGGTCTTCAGTATGGATGTGGTCACTGCCCAGTTCACCAAGGAGGAGAAAGTGGCGGTAAAGGAGGGTATGCGGCTGCTTGCTGCCGAAGAGGCAGGTGTGCAGGTGGAGGATGACGACCAGGATGGTCAAGAAGTAGGTGCTGGTAAGTTTTCCTTTCTAGTCTTTCCGTTAACTTGGTTACTCATCACTAATGAATCCTTTTTATGACCGGACAGGCGGGCAAAAGAGCAAGGACAAGTCTTCGACGCAACCGGCTCCCTGATTGGACCTGGAAAATTCTTTTTGTAGGCTTGGTAGTGTTGTATCTGTTAGTCTTAAGATAGTAGAGTAACTTCTAAGTTGTAATTCTTGCTACTTGTAATAATCAACATTATTCTTGACGTGTAATTTTTTAACTTAAGCTGATTTTGTCGTTTCTTGAATGTTTGTTGCTGTTTTGACATGTCGTATGAGATATATAGCTGTGTATATTCTCGTAATTAAATTGTGTTTGATGTCAGATTCTGGTTTTAAATCATAATCTCAGGACTTGCAATGTTAGCGTGTGGTGTGAAAAAATTAAATTACAGTCATGCATCTGCACATAAAGGAAGAAAATACCGCCTTTCATGTTCTGTTTGTAAATGGCAGCTTCGAATATCTTGCATAACCAAGCATGGAAAGCGGTTGAATGTTCTGCCACCCGATTGTGAATCCCTGCATCCATTGGCGGGTATCTCTTACCCTGCATCCTGTACTTTATGGTTGGTTATGGAGGATAGGAGGAAAGTTTTTAAGTAAAATTGAAATATGTAAAATAGTAAAACTTCCAGTCACGGAAGGCCTTCGATGTGCTTAAGTTCGTGGCAAACGGGTTTTGTAGTCACTTTCCCTAGCTGTGGGTCTTGGAGACATTTGTCACCCATCTTACGCCTCCGCGGGGAGTTAATTCTTTTTTTACCACAGCCGCACTTAAGACACACCGGAGCCGAGATCGCGCACAGTAACTACCCGGGCCATTATGGCCCGTACTCATGGGTATTATTCGACTTACTGTGGCCGGCTAGCGTGGGTGCCGATCGTCAACTGTGAACTGCCCCTGGCTGGCCACACCTTATGTTGGGGCTTATAATCGGTTAACAGTTGCCGGCGAGCCTAACGCCGTAATGAGCTGCCTCGGCTATAGTCGGCCTTCTCGGTGGCTTATAATCGGCTCATTACAGTTGGCTTTAAGGGCCGTCGCGAGCAATGAGTTAACCCGCAGCAGAGGGATGCTGGAGCAAAAGTGTCTCATTGACGAGGGCATAGATTCGCATAGTACCTGTTGGGTCTTGTCCACGTGAAGTTGCATTGTGGAGTGCTTTGAATAGAAATGCTATATGCTCAGGATTTCGTTCAACAGAAAAGGATAAAGTTAACAAGCAGCCAAGATACAAAGGAACAAGTTAAAAAAGAGACAAGGCTTTTTTAAAGTGGTTCGGCACGAAAAAAAAATGCCTACGTCCATTGATTCTCTTTGTTAATTCACTTCATATGGGCAATACAAGTTAAGAAAAGTATCGACGGAGGTGTTGGATGTTCCATGCCCTCTGGAACACCTCTCCGTCCACTGTTGACAAAATATAGGCTCCGTTGTGGAGATCTTTATGAATTACATATGGTCCATCCCAGATTCGGTCTAGTGCTCCGGGGCGAGGGAAGATTCGCTTGAGGACAAGATCCCCTTCTTGTAAGGTACGATGTTTGACTGAGTTGTATTGTGCTGCCACCTTTTGCTTGTGGGCTGCTGTTTTTAGGACTGCATCATTCCTTCTCTCCTCGACTAGATCCAAAGACATGTTGAGGAGCTCTTCGTTCTCTTCTGGGTTATAGTGGATCCTACGGTGGGAAGGCACAATGGTTTCAACTGGGAGCATAGCCTCCGATCCGTATGCCAAAGAGAAAGGAGTGTGCCCTGTTGATGTTCTGAAAGATGTGCGGTAGGCCCATAGTGTCGTAGGGAGTTCATCCACCCAAGCGCCCTTTGACTTTTCGAGCTTCTTTTTGATCAGAGTTTTTAGAATTTTGTTGACTGCTTCGACTTGTCCGTTTGCTTGGGGATATGCTACGGATGAGAAGCTTTTGTGAATTCCGTGTTCTTGGCACCAGTTGGCGAATTCCTCGCTGTCAAACTGAAGTCCATTGTCTGATATGATTTTTAGTGGGACTCCGTAGCTGCACAGAACATTTTTGATTAAGAAGTTGATAACTTTCGCTGAAGATACTTTATTTAGAGGTTCTGCTTCCACCCATTTGGTGAAATAGTCGACTGCCACTATAGCATATTTGGCGCCGCCTCGACCCATTGGCAGTTCACCGATTAAGTCAATTCCCCATACTGCAAAGGGCCAAGGGCTGGTCATCTGAGTAATCTCGGTTGTTGGTAGCCGAGGGATCTTAGCAAACTTTTGGCATCTGTCACACTTCTTGACGAAATCTAAGGCGTCCTTGCTTAAGGTGGGCCAGAAATATCCGTATCGGAGTATCTTTTTTGCTAACGTTTGCCCTCCGGTGTGATCTCCGCAGCTTCCTTGATGAATGTTGGATAAGATTTCTTTGGCTTCCCTTCCGGCGACGCACCTTAACAATGGGTTAGAGAACCCACGCCGGTAGAGGATGTCTCCTTGTATTGTGTAGCGGGACGCTTTCCTCAAGATTTTCTTGACTTCGTTACGCCCGTCGGGTAGTGTGCCATTTTGTAGGTAGTCTCGGATGGGAGTCATCCAAGTTGCTTCTTCGGTTGCAGCTATCAGATTCACTTGCTCAAAACTTGGGATCGTTTGCTTTGAGATAGTTACTGCCCCGAAGACGGCGACGTCTCTCATACTTGCTTGCTTTGCCAATTCGTCGGCCTCTTGGTTCTCTTCCCGAGGGATGTGTTTGACTAAGTAGTGGTCCAATCGGCTGAGAAGTAACTTGGTCTTCTTTAGATATGCTATGAGTCGTTCTTCTCGAGCTTGGAATTCCCCTAGTATTTGATTAATAATAAGCTGAGAATCGCTGTGAAGACACAAAGAATTGGCTCCGATCTCGATAGCAATTTCTAATCCGGCTATTACTGCTTCGTATTCTGCATCGTTGTTGGTGGCAGCGAACTCCAACCTTATAGCATAGTGTAGTTTATTTCCCCTGGGAGTGATTATTACCACACCTGCTCCCGAGCCTTGTTCGTTAGATGCACCGTCCACAAAGAGATTCCACTTGATATCTTCTGTTATCTACAGTTGCTCCTTATCCTCGTTGGTAGTGAATTCTGCAATGAAATCAGCCATGGCTTGCCCCTTGATGGCGGTGCGAGGGTGATAGGTGATATCATATTGACTCAGCTCAATACACCATTTAAGTAGTCGCCCGGAAGTGTCGGGACGATGGAGTACCTGCCTCAGTGGTTGATCGGTCAGAACTTTGATGGAATGGGATTGGAAGTAGTGACGTAGCTTTCGTGAAGTGATTAGTAAACAGTATGCTAACTTTTCAAGCTTAGGATATCTGACTTCTGCCCCAGTAAACCTTTTACTGACGAAGTAAACTGGTCGTTGCGTGCGGTTATCTTCCCTTACCAAGGCAGCGCTTAGAGCGTGAGATGACACAGCAAGGTATAGGTATAATTCTTCGCCTTCGCTTGGGGTCGAGAGTACCGGTGGTTTCTGGAGGTGTTCGATTAGGTTAAGGAAAGTGGTCAAGCATTCGTCCGTCCATTCGAACTTTCCTTTATCTTTCTTTAGAGCTTCGAAAAAGGGGACGCACTTGTCCGTTGCTTTGGAGATGAATCGGCTTAGGGCAGCCACTTTTCCATTTAGGCTTTGCATTTCCTTTCGGGTGGAAGGTATCTTGATGTCCCTTAATGCTCGGACTTGTTCAGGGTTTGCTTCTATCCCTCGGGCATGGACGATGAATCCTAAGAATTTTCCCGATGACACTCCGAAGGAGCACTTTAGTGGATTCAACTTCATTCCATACTGTCGAAGTACCTGGAACATTTCGCCTAGGTGGCTTACGTGATCTTTGGCTTTCCGTGATTTTACCAGCATGTCGTCTACATATACTTCCATTGTTCGTCCTATTAGCCCTGCGAACATCTTGTTGACGAGGCGCTGGTAGGTGGCTCCTGCATTTTTAAGTCCGAAGGGCATCACTTTGTAGCAGTACAAACCCCGGTCGGTGATGAAACTAGTGTGGTCTTGGTCGGGAGCATGCATAGGAATTTGGTTATATCCTGAGTATGCATCCATAAAAGACAGGAGTTCGTGCCCGGCTGTGCTGTCTACAAGTTGATCGATTCTGGGAAGCGGGAAGCAATCCTTTGGGCAGGCGTCGTTTAGGTTGGAGAAGTCAATGCAGGTCCGCCACTTCCCATTAGCCTTCTTTACTAGTACCGGGTTGGCGATCCATTCTGGGTAAATAGCTTCTCGTATGAAGTCATTGGCGAGTAGATTCTTTACTTCTTCATCGAGGGCTGCTGATCGCTCTGCCCCCATACTTCTCTTTTTTTGTTTTACGGGCGCCTTGGTAGTATCAATTTTTAATACGTGGCATGCTATGTTGGGGGAGATTCCGGTCATGTCAGCGTGTGACCAAGCGAACACATCCAAGTTGTGGCGGAGAAAATCAATGAGTTGTTCCTTCAATTCAGTTTTCAGCTGCGACCCAATTTTCAGTAGCCTACTTGAGTCGTGCTTGTCTACAGATATAAACTCCATAGCCTCTGCAGGCTCGGCGGTGGCCTCCTCCTCTTTGTCCCTAGGGTCTAATTCATTGAAAGGGTCGCTGGTGTATCGAAGAGGAGGGGCTTTCTTTAGTTGCTATGCTTCAAGGCTTTTTGTGCAGAGGGCAATCTCTACACCTTTCCCTTTATCTCTCCTGTGGTTGTTGCGAAGTTCGGTTACATAGCAGTCTCGTGCAATATCTTGGTCTCCTTCCACTTCCCCTACCCTATTGTCTGTTGGAAATTTCATTTTCAGGCACCACGGGGCTAGGACAATTTGGAAGTCAGATAGGGCTGGTCTTCCTAGGAAGGCGTTGTAGGCCGAATGGTTTTCTATCAGCACAAACGTCTGTTTCCTTACAACGGAGCGGGGATGGCTTCCAATTTCAACGAAGAGGTCCAGCTGCCCGATGGGCATTTTCGCATCTCCAGTGAAACCGTGTAGCGGTTTATCGCAGGGAGATACATCCTTCATTGATAGCCTCATTTTGTCGAATGCGTGTTTGAACAGGATATTTACAGAGCTTCCAGTGTCTACCAGGATTCGGTAAACTTCGGCGGGACCGAGTCGGGCAGAGATAACCATGGGATCCATGTGAGGGTACTGTCTTCCTTCTAGGTCGCGTTTACTGAATGTGATGTCATCACTTTCTTTCCGCTTTGGGTGGCGCTCTTCTATAACCGTATTGACACAGCCTCTATTGTCTCTGAGCGACTTCCCATATCTTTCCATCTCTTTCCAACTTCTGTCTGCGATGTGCGGACCTCCTGAGATGGTATGGACCACTATCTTCTCTTGACTAGAGCTGCTAGCGTTGCGGTCGCCTCTGCCGGTCCCTGGTGAGGGTAGCCTTGGGTTTTCATTGGCAGGAGCTGGAGTCCTGTCTTGACTTTTTACATAGCGTTCCAGTTTCTTTCTTCTGATGTGTTCCTCAATCAGATCTCGGAGATGATGGCATTCGTTGGTATCATGTCCGTGGGATTCGTGGAAGCGGCAGAATTTTCCAGATTTCTGTGCGCTATCTGATTCCTTCTTGTATGGTGGGCGTTTGTATCTAACTTCGCCTTGGGTGGCAAGGAAGATGTTTTCGACGGTCTCGTTCAAAGGGGTGTAAGAGTCGAATCTTGGTCCTGGTCGATATAGGCGTTTTTCTACTTTTTTGCCCCCAGCATTGTCTCTGGAATCATTTCTTCGAGCGTCCCTCGCCACAGCAGGGGCGTTGCCATGGGTCGTCTTACTTTGCTGTCCTGACTGCCCCTCAATGGCAGCATCCTCAAGCCTCATGTATTTCCCGGCTTCATGGAAGAAATCGGGTAAAGTAGCTGGTTTTTCTTTTGTCAATCTTCTAGCAAATTTAGTGTCCGGATGCACCCCACTGCAGAGGGCCATCAGGATAAGCTTCTCATCGGTGTCTTGAACTGCGGCTGCTGCGGCGTTGAATCTGGTTAGGTATTGCTGCAGCTTTTCTCCAGGTTTCTGTTTGACGCTGGATAAGGAATAAGCGTCCTTAGGTTGCTCCACATGAATGCGGAACTGACTGATAAATTTTTCTTTCAACATTTCCCATGAGCTGATGGATCCTTGGGGTAGATGACAGAACCAGGAGGTAGCAAGATCTGCTAAGAAGAGCGGAAAGCATTTGCACAGTACTCCCTCTGTTGCTCCACTCATGAGCATATGCTGTGTGTATCTCTGTAAGTGTACAACGGGATCGGAGGTTCCTTTGTAGGGTTCCATTGTTGGCATCTTCCATTCTCGGGGGGTGATAGCAACTTCGATATTGCGGTCGAAAGGGCTGGTTACCCTAGCGCCTATCCCTCGATCTCTTTGCTCCCGTTGGACACACTCTCTGAATAAGCGCGCCATCCTTTCATCAGAATTTGGAGCAGACAGAAATGAGTTTGGTTCTGTTCTGTGGGGTTGATTTCGTCCAGACAACCTGTAGGGATGGTATCGTCTATCATTCCTCATATTTTCCAGTGGCTGCCTTTGATCTTCTGGGAGCATGCTTGGGTCAGCTATAGTTGGCCCTTGCCTTGATCTTCCCCTGTTGGGTTCTGATCTAAGCACTTCCTTGGGTCCAACTTCGGGCTGAACCCTAGCTCGGCCCCGTTCACTGGTGTTTCTATGGTTAGGCAGCATGACAGGCTCAGCTGCAGTTGACCTTCGCCCGGTACCTTCCCCGTTGGGTTCGACACCAAACGTTTCCTCAGGCCTAACTTCGGGCTAGGCTCGGTCTCGGCTCCTACCACGGCTACTCCTGCCGTTAGCTCCTTCGAAGAAGGAAGATCTTTGCTGTCTCTGAGATCCTCCAGACTGGGACTCGCCCCATGATTCAGTGTTGCGGTTGGATTCTTCAGCGTCCCTCAAGCGTGACATGAGATGGTCCACCAAGGCTTCCTACTGGGACGTGAAGCGGTTAGTTACTTCAACAACAACTCTGTCCAAATCTGCCCTAGTAATTGCTGCAGGCTGTTCTGTGGCAGGAGTGGTTGGGTTAGCCTGTCCTTCATTTGTTGCCGTTGCTGGAGGAGGACGATTTACTTGATTCACGGCAGCTGGATCAGGAAGGCTACTGGATGCGATGTTTTTTCCTTTGTTAACATCTTTTCTCTGTTTGGGAGGCATGTTTTTCAAGTGGCGAACGATGCTGTTAGGAAAACTTGTTAAGCGGATGAAGCTGAAGCTTCGAGCTTCTAACTCTCAATGAAAGCACCAAAAATGTTTGCACAAAAAATGGACAAACACCTCAAAGTTGTATGATTTAGTGGATCTTATCTTGTTCTTAGCGATTTGAGTAATTTACGCAAATATATGAAAAGCAGGGGCTAAACTGTAAAAAGACACGCAAATTTATAGTGGTTCAGCCAGAATGTGCCTACGTCCACTTTATATGTTATTTCTCTTCTCTTCTTTTGATTACAAGTACAAAGCTTTAATACAAGTAAAAGAAAGTTGTTTGAAAGTTCCTTCCGTGCTTGAGCTCTCAAACTTGTCCTCCATTGTTGTACCCCTGCCTCTCTATTTATAGAGTGAGGTTGGGGGCAGGGGTCTTGGATATATTCAGCTGCTGGTGGGCCTGGGCTGAAGTGATCTGGCCTGGCAGTCTGGTTCGGCATCCTCTTGGTCTGGTCATGAGGTGGAGGAGATTTGGACCGGTTGTACTTCATTCGGTGGTAGTTTGGATCGGTAGAGGGGATTTGGTCCGGTTGAGCTTCATTCGGTGGTAGCTTGGATCGGTAGAGGGGATTTGGTCCGGTTGATCTTCATTCGGTGGTAGCTTGGATCGGTAGAGGGGATTTGGTCCGGTGTTTTGAAAACTTGGCCAACACACATTTATCAATTTGAAAGGATTTATAAAAGAAATTATCTTTTTACTATAAACTACTTATTTTATAATATACACTAAAGTATCATTTGACAAAATTGCATTTAAAACTTATATATATTTTTAAACTATATTTTTAACAAGCTATACTTTAAAAGAAAATAGAACAAATCTCTTTTGTTAATAAATTTAAATCTAAACTAAAGTTAGAATAAGTTTAAAACTATTTAAACATTTATCTTAAGTATTTAAAACCATATATTTATTTATTAAATAGCTTTAAAAGGTTAAATATTAAATAAATCATAATTCCCAAGTCACTAGAATGTATAGTAGAAATTTGAAAACATAATTCATTAGTTGAATTTAAAACAAAGCTTCCTTATCTACAATATATACAAATATATATATTATAAACAGAAAATAATTTATTAGTTCTAAAAGATAGAATTCACCAATTAGATATTTATTAAAAGAAAAGTATTAATTCAAATCTTATTAACAAAGATATACCAAAACAATATAATATTTAATATAAATTATTAAATTGATATTGCTAAAAATTCCGGGTTGTCACATTGTACACGAGTTCAAGGCAAGAAGTATAAAACAAATGAACAGGAATCAAAAGAAAATTCACACATGAATCAAATGAGCCAAGGAGTACATGGAATTTAAGGTAGTGTACACTGCCTTCTGCAAAACAAGAAATTCAGAAATATGGAAGGTAATCAAGCTATGGAGAAGATATAAAAGCACATGAAAGGGATTCAACCTGTAACGACTTGTAAATTTTTAATAATTTTATTTGTTTTATTAATATATTTAGTTGAAATTTTGTGAAATTTGAAATAATAAAATTTTAAAATAAAAATTTGATATTTGAAATACGTCTATTTTAACATAGCAACTGGTAAATTTTCATCTGATAAAATGGAAGTTTATTTTCTTGTGTAATTCTATTTCAATTTAAATCAGTTGAAATTTGATGATAATAAAATGTTTTCCAAACCTGAATATTTTCTTAGAAAATTTGTAAATCATCTTCTTAGTGAGATGTCATATTTCGTTTCTCAAAGTTCGGACTGTTATTGCTCGGTCGATCTTATTTTCGACGAAATAGCGGCATTTTCGGTACTGATATCGATTTTTGATCGGATGATCATAACATTGATATTTGTATACCGTTTTGATCGTCTCATCGTGCTGATTCCCACAGTGTATTCGTTGTAATGTTCGGTGTCCAGTACACGATGAATCTGCAAAACTATTGTCATATCGGTTCCGCAATTTAACCCTTTAACTTCCTATACCCCTTCGTATTCACTGTATACAACTGCTGACTTTTGTTATTCCACGCCCTTTGTTTTCTCACTGTTTCCTTTTTATGTTGTTTCATTTCTGCCTGTTCACCAAAAACAAGAAAATAAAATACGTGTATTATATTTATTTATTTTTGTTTTTGTTTTTGTTGCTTGAACCTCACCTGCTCGATATCCATTACCGACCTTCCATTCACCCTACTTTGGATCGCGCTTCAAAACAAATTTCCAACCTCGCCAGCCACCTCTACTCTTCGACTTCCCCTCTTCGACACAGCCAACCAATCGACCCATTCCCTTCACCGTTGACTTGCAGCCTCCCCAGCCTCGGCCACTGCCATGTGATTCAGTCTTTCCTTTCCCTCGGCCGCATGCCCATGCATCCATCGGCGCCGCTTCACCTCATCAGTCTCCTGTTCCCAACACATCACCACTACAAGCTCATTGGCCGAGCATCTCTCTTCCAGCCGTGCTCTGCCTTGTTTTCTGGTAGCAAAAACTTCTCTGTTTTGTTTTCAATTCTATTCATAGATGTTAATTTATAATAGTTATATAATATGTTAAGTTTGTTCCAGTTAGATGAGCATACTTTAATTTGTAATATATAAATGTTAGTTATATGACATTATATAAATTTGATTTTTTTCTCTGTGTTAATAGATGTTATATATATAATTATAAGTATGCATAAGTTATACAAGATTTGTATTATCAGATTTAGCTCATATGCATGATTTGAACAGTTTTAACGTAGTATATATTAATTTGAAGTTTTGATTTCATATAAATATAAATATATCATTTTGTATACAAATATTTTAGTTTATATAATTTGTTGTTTAAGTACTTTTAGTTTATATGCACATGTTTGTTATTTTGTATACAAATATGATTTGCATAGCTTTACTGTATGAGTTTGTATGAGTTTGTATATACATATAAAGTTATATTTGTTAGTTGTAGCATATTATAAATTTTATACTGTATATATTTATGTTTTTATAAGTCTATTTTTCATATGAAGTACAGTTCTATATATAGTTATAGTTATAGTATTAGTTTATGTTCATATAGTTATAATATGCTCATATATTGGTTCATATAGTTATAGGTATAGATTTCAAATATATATTGCATAGTGTTATATATATTGTGTATATATATAAAACAGTTTGTGTATACTTAAGTCATATAGTTTGTTTAACTTTATATTTAAGTTATAAAGTTTATGTAAAGTTTATATTTTTAGTGTGTTATAGGTTTTGTTTAGTTGGGATTTTAGTATAGTATGGTCCAATATATATTTGTCTGGGTTGCAATATTATAGCACTTTATATATATAAGTTTTAAGTGATTGATATTTAAATTATAATTGTATCTGGTAGTTATGTATATAGAAGTTAATATATATTATGTTATACTCTATACATATACGTTATGCATTATGTATAAGTTGTATGTGTGTGTGTCTATATATATATATATAGGTTATGGGTTGCGTGAGTTTATATGTATATTATATTACATGCCTGTTAGTTTACCTATAATAGTTAAATATGTATATATAAGTAATACATGTTATATATATTATGTTCGTGGTATGTATATGATTTAGAGCTATATATTATGTAGGTTGGTTTATTTAAGTTTTGAATATTTCATCTTACATATATATGTGTTATATAGTACTGTAATGGTCATGTCTGATATCCGTTGGAATTTTTTTTTTAAAGATATACATATATACTTTTATAATATATGGGTTTCATAACTTGTTGTTAATATATGCAAGTTGTTGGTATACACTAGTTATTTTATAACTGCTCTAGTATGAATTTTCCTATATTATATATATATATGTTTATACATAATTTGCTTATATATTAGTTTATTAAGTTTACATATGGGTTTAGTTATGTATTTTATATATACATATATTAGTTGATAAATAGCTGATATTGATGTATACCATATATGGTTTTGAAATTTTGCATTTTGAGCTGTCTTGTTTTTTTTATTTGTAAATAATAATGACTTTGAAAATTTTATATTATTTCAATATTTGTCTTAATTTGAAATATTGAAATATATATAATATAATAATAATGTATATATTTTCAGTTTATATCAAAACTGATTTGATTTGTTTTCATCAACTCTTATTATCAGCTCTATTCATTGAATTCGTGCCATCCTTGCTTTGCTTTGGAGTTCGTGCTTGGATTCGTAACTCATCTCATTCTCGTTCGTCTCTAACCTCGAAAGGTGAGCAATCACTCACGATTAACGTTCTTTTATCTATTAATTTTGATTTCAATTGAAACAACAATTGAAATATGTTGTTGTTAGTTATTTATATTGCTATATATATGTTGTTATCTGTATCTGTTCACCTGTGACATCTGACACCATTATCTGTTAGTTATATTAATGATATATGCCAGTTATATTATTATCATATCTGTTATCACTCTGCAAGTTCCCTGTTAGTATAGAATTCACTATAGGTTGAAATGATACATACCCGAACGATCTGTAGAATAGGAGAAAATCGTTATGGGTTGAAATGATAGACCCAAGCGATTTTCAATTGACTTGAATTTGGGATTGCGGGTTGAAATGATATATACCCGTATATATATTTTAGATTGCGGATTGAAATGATAAATATCCGTATCACTTGACCATAGGATAGAAAATTATATACAGACACCACTGGTCTATATATAAATATTTTGAAAATGATTTCTATGATTTTGGAAGGAAATATATGGTTTATATAAATATTGATTTTAGATATTATATAAATGTTATTTTATATATAGTTAAATTTTTGATTTTAAGCTATGTATAAATTTGTTTTAATATAAAATAAGTTTAATAATAAAGTTTGATTTTATATAATATGGTTAAGTATTTATTAAAATATAGAGTTTATAATGATTTTTATAAATTAAGGTTGAGAAAATAAAAGTGAATTGGTTTGAAATGGTATTTATTAAGAATTTATTTAATTAAATCGATTTGGAACTTATTGAATTTGAGATTTTTAAAGGATATGATTTTGTAACTTGATTTTTTGTTTAAGATGATTTAAAATGAATATTTCAAGTTTAAATAAATTGAAGGAAATATTTAGTGATTTGAAATTTTAGGTTTATTTAAATGATATTGGATTTATTAAGTAAATATTTCAAAACTAAATAATAGTAAATTGAATTTGATATATATGAAATTATCAAATTTAGTTTTGAAATTGTTGAATATTTAAAGCTTTAGAATATATCGAAATTTAAATGGCTTATTTTGTGGTTCAAACCTGTTTTGAAATCGATAAAATTTTGAATGGTTTATTGGGAAACTGAATTGGATTGAAATTGATGAATTGAGATTTGATTTAAATTGAATTTTTGGATTCGAGTTGATTTGAATCAATGCATGAAGTTTGAGGAAATTATTTTATTATATAAAGTATTTTAATTTTATGTTTAAAACAATTTATATATTTTACTTTATAAACTATTTTAAATTATAACTATTTTTATATAAACTATTTTAAATTATAACTATTTTTATATAAACTATTTTTAATTATAACTATTTTTATATAAACTATTTTATTATATATAGTATTATTAATATTTAAACCGGTTAAGTGGGAAGTGTTATAATTCCAAGCATTATGATTTCTAAATTTTGATTTCCAAAGTATTATGATTTCCAAAGGGTTTTGATTTAGGAAGTGTTATAACTTTGAAGTGCTAAGATTTTGGAAATGGATATATTTGAAATGGATATATTTGAAGTAGAAATGATGTCATATTTGGTTTTGAAATGGAAGTGATATAGTATTGATATGGTTTTGAAAAGGCAATGATATTTTGATTTTGAAGTATAAACTATTTTGAAATGACCGCGGTGTTATAATAACGTTTGGTTGTTAAAGAGATCGGGATCGGATATGGGCATACTCTCTGTTGATATCGAAAACCACTTTAACAACCGTGTACGCGATGGAGATTCCAGAATGAAGTAGGGTGGTGGTGACGATCCTATATGAGGTATATACGTGGATCCGACTCCCATGAGTTGGCATAAGGTGGCTAAAACAGGAGCGATTAATGGGCCAAGTGAGGTAGCTCCTCCGATCGGGCACATTCCTTCGATATTATATTCTAACTTTGTGATTTATTTGATGGCCATCCTTGATTTTGATTTGGGAGTGTGTTCCGAGGTGGGCGGTAGTGGCTGCTATGCGTTACCACCAGCCCGGATGCGTAATTGGTATATCTACCCTGGCATTGCCTCATTGTGCCGTGTCACCTACCATAGCGAGCCTTACTACGAGTTTGATTTGTGTCATACCTATGGAGTATCCTCTGGTAGCCTCCCGATCAAGAGGTATTACGGTACTGTTTATACTATTGGCACTATAAAATGTGTTAAGGGGATATGGGTAACGCCTTAACGCTATTTTTATAGTTTACTTTACTTTAGACATTATTATAATAGCATATATTACTACATAGTAGATAGTTTAAAGGATCCTTAGAGGATGGTTATCCCAAACATCCTTTGAGTTACTTGAATTTCATTTGATATTTTACTTGAGTTGGATTTATTGATATAAGAATGTTAATCCTGACTCGAGTGTTTTGTTTTTGCTTTACGCTCGGGTCAGACTGAGTGCTTCAATGTTCGAGACTCACCTTTGGAGTTGGAGCTTCGCTTGGAGATCCAGCTATATCTATTCAACTTGCAGTTATTTAGTTGATTCCAGTGATGTATTCTGATCTTGTATTTGACTATTGTATTGCGACATCTATGTATTCGAAACCTCTGTTGTATCTTATTTAACTCTATTATATATATAGTAGCTTTATGAACTACTATTCTTTTGTTTCCGCTGCATTATTGTTATATTACTCTGTGTCCGTGATTTTGTGATTTGTTTATTTACTGTATATGCTGAGTTTGCCAAATATAAAAATTAACAATCTGATATTTTGAGCAATTCAAATCCGACATGTATGGATGCGAATGGTTGAAAATTTCAGGTCGTTACACAACCAATGTCAAGGTAGTGCACTGTTTGAACAAGGCAGTGTGCAAGTACATAGACAAGGCCATAATGCAACAATTCAACATGTGAAGAAGGCCAACAACATGGACCAAGGCAAAGCAAAAACAAGATTGCAACACACAGAAGACACACACATGGAAGTTCAAAGAAAAAACATGGTAATATTTCACAGATATATACATACATACATATATATATATGTATGTATGTGACGACCGCCCATGACCCCTGCACCGAATCTAAAGATAAAGCGCTGTAAAGTGTGCCAGGCGACCATGGACGATTGTCAAGGTAAGATTTAAAACAAAAGAATCTATCGTATTACTCACAGCGCATGGACAAAATACAATAGAACATATGTATAGTGAAGCTTTACAGAACAAAATGACATCATATAAAACTCCATAATAGTTGAATACAAGCATCCACATAGTCAATACATCAAGCCTCACTACATATCTCTCAGAGAATACAAAACAGCGGAATATCCAGTACATATAATAAGAAGATAATATGCAACCCTCCAGCTCGTCTTCGATATCAGCATCGTGAGAAGAGAACAGCACCTGTCACCTGCTACCTAGTCTGCCCGTCCCAAAATGGACGAACAGCCCAAGGCAATAAGAATTAAAACATAAAGCCTTGAGTCAGACAACAGTCTTAGTGAGCAGTAAATTAACTAACAACATACCAAAAGAACATAAAGGAAAAGGAATAGGAATACAACCCTCCCACTCCAACCTCATTCTACAGTGATAGCCCCCAGACACACACTAAGCAGAAGCAAACATAGCAGAGCATACAATTTAAAGTAAAACTACTATCACTCGAGTCAAGGGCGATGTTTTCCAAGTACCAAGGCCTAAATCAGATAAGCACCCAGAAAATGCCGCTCTTGAGTCCGAATGACGATACAACCAAACATCCATGACTCTGGCTATCACTGTTATCATTGCTTCGATATCACCGTTAATTGAATGACCGGCACATTCTTTCAGCCGTCCGTCAAGGGCTAATGGAAACCCCGGTTCTAGACATAACTCCCGCACGTCGTCGCAGCCCGTGCCTAGGACTATCGAATCTGCCCAGAGTACTCGACCATCAACAGTTGGCCGTTGGGACTATCGAATCTGCCCAAACGTACTCTTGCTTAGAGCATGCTAGAACCTTCAACAACGATGCTATCCAAGCCTCCTAGTCATCCTCCTCGACGACTATTCTCATATCCATTCATTATCTTCAACTCGAGTCATATCACCGAGTTATCAACATGCTTGGAATGATCCCGTCTGGATTAGACCAAGTCTTCATCATATGATTGCCTCGCTTCATTACATCCTTGCAAAGCCCCATCTCTACATCACATCATCGAATCTATGCATAAGAGCTTCATCATCCCGCTACATATGCCACGAGCAGCTTTTCCAATTCAAGAGCCTTTCCCTTAGCTTTTGAATCATCTTCGATCTAATCTAATCATCAATCATCTAGTTCATAACAATCAATCAAATCAAACATCAATCCAAGCAATCAAGCATTCAAAAATGATCTAAGTAGACAATTATAACAATAATGGCATTTTCGTAATTAAAGAGTTGAAAGTCCAATAAGCATGAAAACATGGATTATATCTCTACAAACTTGATGAATGAACTTGCATAGGTTAACATATGATAAAATGGATGTAACATCATCATGAACAATGGATCTATATGGATCTACACATAGGATGAAGAAAATGCATGGAAATCTCTACTTTAACACCAAAACGAGCCAACAATCCGATATACTCCTTTGGATCCGTGTGAGAGATAATCACCACTCACCAAATCACCTAAACAATCCAAAAGATATCAACTTCAGATCTGGACAGCGAAGAACTAAGCTAGATCCGACAAGATCTCACTTCAAACGAAGAAATCTCTCTTGAAAAGATGAAGATCTCCAATCTAAGCTCTTGAATCTTCAATCTTGATCTTCGATTTGGATGGATGGAAGCACTAGATTAGAGTGGAGAAAAGAAGTGAAGAAGTGTAGAAGTCGAGCTCTCAAAATGGCAGCACTTCGTCGCTTCAAAATCCGGATCCCAAAAAGTGAGAACAACCCCTCCTATTTATAGCTGAAAACTGCTCTAAGTCGTAACTCGGCTATCTCCCTAGGTCGTTTCCGACCTAAGCCTCTCCGACCTAACGACTTAGCCAGACCCAGCGACTCATCGCACGCGCGACCTAACCTCTTACGCGCTTAGCGACCTAACAGGCCTCCCCATCTTACGACCTAACGATGTTACGACCTAACACTTAACTCCTAGGTCGCTTTCGTCTTAAAGCATAGGCTACGACCTAACACTTAAACTATCTAAGCGACTTAACAACCTACGACTCAGTTGGGTTGCGACCTAACAACTTAGGCTCCTACGCGACCTAACACACACGCGACCTAACCATCTTAGGTCGTCTACGACCTAACTCAACACAGATCTAACGACCTAACTACGCTAACACTTAGGTCGGTCAATCCCATAGGTCGCTAACTCTTATAGGTCGCAAACCGCTTATTCCCTAAGTCGTTAACTCTATTAGGTCGCTAACTCGAACTGCCGACCTAACACTTAGGTCGCTCACACATTTTCTTAGGTCGCCTGAACCTCTTAAGTCGGTCACGACTTAACCCCTTAGGTCGCCTACGACCTAACCAAAGCCAACAACTAGTCTTCCTTAAGTCGGTCAGTCTTTAGGTCGTTAACTCGCCCTGCCGACCTAATTACTTAACTAAATCCTAGGTTGCACAATTCTATAGGTCGCTCCAACTAACCCACGACCTAACACTAACTCGCCGAAGTCCTTAACTCGGTCACGACTTAGCTCTTAGGTCGTCCACGACCTAGGACTTAGACAAATTTCCACAAAAATCTGAAATGACTTAAAAATGCAAAAATTCCAGATTTTGACGAACTTGTCGATCCGTAAAAATACGGGTCGTTACATTCTCTCCCCCTTAGGAATTTCGCCCCCGAAATTCCAAGCAATCAAAACTATTCTGTACGCCTACCATCCATAGCAATCAACAAACCATGCATCCAATTCTAACTTAGCGTACAGAATTCTAAAATTAGAACAAGTTACAATATCGTGAGATGACACGACACCTTAGGGCCATACCTTGAAGAGTTCAGGATGAGCTGCTTTCATCCTCTCTTCCACCTCCCACGTACAGTCGTTATCATCTTCACTCCATTGTATCTTGAGCAACTTAACTACCTTCCTCCTAAGCTGTTTCGTGTCGGTTTCAACAACACGAAGCGGCTTACGAGGTCTTCTATCAACTGGATCAACTTCTAAGTCTTCACAGCTATCAGCAGAAACCACTGTTCTCGAGTCGTGCACATACTTCCGTAGATATGATACATGAAAAACATTGTGCACACTCGACATCTTCTCTGGTAACTCCAATCTGTAAGCGAGCTTTCCAATTCGCTCGATAATCGGGAATGGTCCAACAAATCTCGGAGTCAATTTTCCTTTCTTCCCGAATCGGATAACATTCTTCAGTGGAGAAATCTTCACAAAAACCATATCTCCTACGTCGAATTCCAAATCCTTTCGACGCTTATCAGCATAACTCTTCTGACGGTCTTGGGCTGCCTTCATTCGTTGCCGAATGATCTCTATGCAATCCGAAGTCTGTCGAATCATCTCTGGCCCAAGTATCAGCTTTTCTCCAGTTTCCAACCAACATGTCGGAGAGTTACACGGTCTTCCATACAACGCCTCATACGGTGCCATACCAATGCTTGACTGGTAACTGTTGTTGTACGCAAACTCCACCAAATGAAGGTGATCTTCCCATGATCCTCCGAAATCCAAAACACATGCTCTGAGGAGATCTTCCAAAACTCGGTTGACTCTCTCGGTCTGACCATCTGTTTGGGGATGATAAGCTGTACTCAAACACAACTCGGTTCCCAAAACTTCCTGGAAGCTCTTCCAAAATCCACTAGTGAACAATGGGTCTCGATCGCTCACTATACTCTTCGGAATACCATGGAATCGAACTATCCACTTAACATACAACTCAGCCAACTTTGATGCAGTCCTAGTCGATCGAACAGGAATGAATCGTGCACTCTTAGTCAGACGATCCACAATGACCCAAATCCCTTCATTTCCCGTTCTGGTTCTAGGCAATCCATCGATGAAATCCATCGACACTTGTTCCCACTTCCATGTAGGAACTTCTAATGGCTGAAGCAATCCACTTGGCTTCTTCTGTTCAGCTTTAATCAACTGGCAGTTCATACACTTGGAAATAAAATTTCCAACATCCTTCTTCATACCTTCCCAATAGTAGGTTCTCTTCATATCCCGATACATCTTATTTCCACCTGGATGAATTGTCAACCTCGAGTGATGACTTTCCTTCAGAACTTCACTCCTCAACTCATCTATATCGGGAACAACTAGTCGTCCTTGCTTCCGAAGCCAACCCTCTCGATCGACCTCGAATCCTTTATCCTTTTCTGGATCCAATCCAGATTCCAACTTACGGATAATCTTGACAAGCTTATCATCTCGCTTTTGGCTCTCACCAATCCTTTCCACAAGAGTGGGTCTTATTGATAAGTTTGCCAGCATCTCAGGTTCCAATTCGCATCTAGGCCTGAAGTCAAATCCAGCTAAATACTCGAGACTCTTCCATTCAGAAAACATGGCTCCCAATCCTGCATGTCTTCGACTTAACGCATCAGCCACTGCGTTACCTTTTCCCGGAGTATAAGCTATACCAAAATCATATGATGCCAAAAACTCTAGCCAACGTTGCTGCCGAAGATTCAAATCCTTTTGGGAGAAAAGATACTTCAACGACTTGTGATCCGTAAACAACTCGAATCGAACTCCCAACAGGTAATGTCTCCATATCTTCAGAGCAAATACAATCGCCGCTAACTCCAAATCATGAGTCGGGTAATTCCTTTCATGCGGCTTTAGTTGTCGACTGGCATACGCAACAACTTTATCCCTCTGCATCAGCACTGCTCCAAGTCCAGTACCACATGCGTCGGTGTAAACTACCATCTCATCATTCCCACTTGGAATAGTCAAAACAGGAGCACTCGTCAGTCGCTCTTTCAGGGTTCCGAAAGCTTGCTCACACTTAGCATCCCAACTGAACACTTGGTTCTTCTTCGTTAATCCTGTTAACGGTGCAGCTACCTTGGAGAAGTCTTTGATAAACCGTCGATAATATCCTGCTAATCCAAGAAAACTTCTCACATCTGATGCATTCTTAGGTCTAACCCAATCCTGGATTGCTGCCACCTTAGCGGGATCAACCGCTATCCCATTTCCAGAAATCACATGGCCTAAGAACCTCACTTCACTCTTCCAGAAGTGACACTTCGAAAACTTAGCCTTCAGCTGATGTTTCCGTAAGATCTCCAAAACAATACGCAAGTGCGTCTTGTGCTCTTCTTCCGTTCTGGAATAAATCAGAATATCATCCACGAACACCAGTACGAACTTGTTCAACTGATCTCTGAACACTCTATTCATAAGATCCACAAAATATGCTGGCGCGTTAGTCAATCCAAACGGCATTACCAGCCACTCAAAGAACCCGGATGGTGTCCTAAAAGCAGTCTTCGGCACACTATCCTTAGCCACTCTCAACTGGTGAAATCCCGTTGCCAAATCCATCTGAGAAAACACCTTAGCTTCGTGAAGCTGATCAAACAAGTCGTCTATCCTTGGCAATGGATACTTGTTCTTCTTAGTCACCTTGTTCAGCTCACGATAATCGACACACAATCTCAATGATCCATCTGCCTTGGTTGCGAACACAACTGGTGCACCCCACTCGGACACACTACGCCGAATGAATCCTTTCTGTAAAAGGTCGTCAACTTGCACCCTCAACTCCTGCTGTTCCCTAGGCGCCATCCGCCTAAGAGGCATCACAACAGGTCTGGCTCCTTCAACTAGATCTATACGAAACTCGATCTCTCTATGCGGCGGCAACCCTTTGACTTCGTCAAAGACATCCTCGAATCTATTTGCGATTGGCACTAAAGACAGTCCATCCCGTGGAACAACTAGCGAATACATGAAGCTCATGAAGACGCCTTCCTCATGCTTACATCGTATCACAATCTTTCGCCCTTCCACATTCTCGACTGTCACCTCCAGCCTCTCACAGTCAACCTTAGCCGCATACTTCCTAAGCCAGTCCATACCCAAAATAATTCCGAACCCCGCAAAGTTCAGAACAAAGCAATCACAAACAAAAGAGCAACCAGGACTCGATACAACTAGATCACGGCATAACATACACAAACAAGACGAACCCCCAACTGGATTAGTCACAACCAATGGCCTATCAACAATATCCGGCTTCAAATCTAACCGGCCTACTAGTTCATTACAAACAAACGAATGCGAAGCTCCAGTATCAAACAAAACTCTAACTGGAACACCACATAGGAAAAGAGTACCTTGAACAACCACACTCTTTCCCTTCTCTTCAACAGTAGGAGCTTTCGAAGACGACGGAACAGCCCCCAAAGCATAGGCTTGCACAATCTGCCTGTCCTTCCTCGGTTCTGGACAATTCTTCCTGAAATGCCCCGGCTTGTCACAGTTGTGACACTTCATCGGCGCCTTCGGATTCTTACAATCCTTAGAGAAATGGCCCTTCTGTTGACAATTGTAGCAAGTCACCTCGCCTTTCGGCTTCTTCTGGCCATCCTTACCTTTCTGCTGCTGCTGCTTCCTCTTCTGGTTTCCACCCTGCTGTGGTTTAGATTCTCCCTTGGTAACAGCAACAACAGGTCCTTCCTTAGGAAACAAACTCTCATGCCTAAGAGCGTTCTCCACAAGCTTCTCAAATGAATCGTCCAAATGATCCACCAATTGTCTCCCAAGATAACTGTCCAAGCCGGTCACAAACTTCTCATTCTTCTGATAAGCAGATTCAATATACGACCGGGCATACTTGGACAAAGCTTCGAACTCAGAAACATACTCAAGAACTGATCTTCCACCTTGCTTGAGCTCCACAAACCTCTTGAACAGAACAGACTTCTGAGCTGTAGAAATGAACTTAGCTTCAAATCTAGCTTGGAATTGCTCCCAAGTAATCTCTTCTTCCGGAGTAGTGATGGTAATAGAGTTCCACCAATCAGAAGCTCTCCCTTGAAGCTGTCTCGATGCTAACTTCCTCTTAGTTGCATCATCAATTCCCAAATCACCAAAGATCCTTCTACAAGCATCTATCCACCTCTGGACTTCAATGGTAGATTCTGTTCCCAAGAAAACCTTCCCTCCAAGAGCAGTATAATCCTTGCACAGCTTAGCAAAATCCACTGGTTTCGGAGTTTGGACTTGAACTCCAACATCAACTGCCGCCCCCGGAACTGGTATCCTTCTCATGATCGAAGTCATCATAGCTTCGAACATGGCTGCATAATCAGCAGTCTCTTCAGTAGCGCGACCTTCCCTAGCAGCTGGTCTCCCTCTTCGACTCATTCTCAATATCTATAAAAAGGAATGATCA
Organism: Allium fistulosum; assembly: GCA_030737815.1. Taxonomy (NCBI): domain Eukaryota; kingdom Viridiplantae; phylum Streptophyta; class Magnoliopsida; order Asparagales; family Amaryllidaceae; genus Allium; species Allium fistulosum. The sequence continues at coordinate 336,499,052 of CM060906.1, forward strand.
GAACATCTAGAGAAACAACTGCATAAAGGACTCAAACTCTACCAAACTACTATATTATATATAGTAATCATCCATCAAAATACAATTACGTCTCTCATACGTAGTTACTTCAGCGAGCGTTGGGTAAAATCGATTAACCAATGCTCTGATACCAAATGTGACGACCGCCCATGACCCCTGCACCGAATCTAAAGATAAAGCGCTGTAAAGTGTGCCAGGCGACCATGGACGATTGTCAAGGTAAGATTTAAAACAAAAGAATCTATCGTATTACTCACAGCGCATGGACAAAATACAATAGAACATATGTATAGTGAAGCTTTACAGAACAAAATGACATCATATAAAACTCCATAATAGTTGAATACAAGCATCCACATAGTCAATACATCAAGCCTCACTACATATCTCTCAGAGAATACAAAACAGCGGAATATCCAGTACATATAATAAGAAGATAATATGCAACCCTCCAGCTCGTCTTCGATATCAGCATCGTGAGAAGAGAACAGCACCTGTCACCTGCTACCTAGTCTGCCCGTCCCAAAATGGACGAACAGCCCAAGGCAATAAGAATTAAAACATAAAGCCTTGAGTCAGACAACAGTCTTAGTGAGCAGTAAATTAACTAACAACATACCAAAAGAACATAAAGGAAAAGGAATAGGAATACAACCCTCCCACTCCAACCTCATTCTACAGTGATAGCCCCCAGACACACACTAAGCAGAAGCAAACATAGCAGAGCATACAATTTAAAGTAAAACTACTATCACTCGAGTCAAGGGCGATGTTTTCCAAGTACCAAGGCCTAAATCAGATAAGCACCCAGAAAATGCCGCTCTTGAGTCCGAATGACGATACAACCAAACATCCATGACTCTGGCTATCACTGTTATCATTGCTTCGATATCACCGTTAATTGAATGACCGGCACATTCTTTCAGCCGTCCGTCAAGGGCTAATGGAAACCCCGGTTCTAGACATAACTCCCGCACGTCGTCGCAGCCCGTGCCTAGGACTATCGAATCTGCCCAGAGTACTCGACCATCAACAGTTGGCCGTTGGGACTATCGAATCTGCCCAAACGTACTCTTGCTTAGAGCATGCTAGAACCTTCAACAACGATGCTATCCAAGCCTCCTAGTCATCCTCCTCGACGACTATTCTCATATCCATTCATTATCTTCAACTCGAGTCATATCACCGAGTTATCAACATGCTTGGAATGATCCCGTCTGGATTAGACCAAGTCTTCATCATATGATTGCCTCGCTTCATTACATCCTTGCAAAGCCCCATCTCTACATCACATCATCGAATCTATGCATAAGAGCTTCATCATCCCGCTACATATGCCACGAGCAGCTTTTCCAATTCAAGAGCCTTTCCCTTAGCTTTTGAATCATCTTCGATCTAATCTAATCATCAATCATCTAGTTCATAACAATCAATCAAATCAAACATCAATCCAAGCAATCAAGCATTCAAAAATGATCTAAGTAGACAATTATAACAATAATGGCATTTTCGTAATTAAAGAGTTGAAAGTCCAATAAGCATGAAAACATGGATTATATCTCTACAAACTTGATGAATGAACTTGCATAGGTTAACATATGATAAAATGGATGTAACATCATCATGAACAATGGATCTATATGGATCTACACATAGGATGAAGAAAATGCATGGAAATCTCTACTTTAACACCAAAACGAGCCAACAATCCGATATACTCCTTTGGATCCGTGTGAGAGATAATCACCACTCACCAAATCACCTAAACAATCCAAAAGATATCAACTTCAGATCTGGACAGCGAAGAACTAAGCTAGATCCGACAAGATCTCACTTCAAACGAAGAAATCTCTCTTGAAAAGATGAAGATCTCCAATCTAAGCTCTTGAATCTTCAATCTTGATCTTCGATTTGGATGGATGGAAGCACTAGATTAGAGTGGAGAAAAGAAGTGAAGAAGTGTAGAAGTCGAGCTCTCAAAATGGCAGCACTTCGTCGCTTCAAAATCCGGATCCCAAAAAGTGAGAACAACCCCTCCTATTTATAGCTGAAAACTGCTCTAAGTCGTAACTCGGCTATCTCCCTAGGTCGTTTCCGACCTAAGCCTCTCCGACCTAACGACTTAGCCAGACCCAGCGACTCATCGCACGCGCGACCTAACCTCTTACGCGCTTAGCGACCTAACAGGCCTCCCCATCTTACGACCTAACGATGTTACGACCTAACACTTAACTCCTAGGTCGCTTTCGTCTTAAAGCATAGGCTACGACCTAACACTTAAACTATCTAAGCGACTTAACAACCTACGACTCAGTTGGGTTGCGACCTAACAACTTAGGCTCCTACGCGACCTAACACACACGCGACCTAACCATCTTAGGTCGTCTACGACCTAACTCAACACAGATCTAACGACCTAACTACGCTAACACTTAGGTCGGTCAATCCCATAGGTCGCTAACTCTTATAGGTCGCAAACCGCTTATTCCCTAAGTCGTTAACTCTATTAGGTCGCTAACTCGAACTGCCGACCTAACACTTAGGTCGCTCACACATTTTCTTAGGTCGCCTGAACCTCTTAAGTCGGTCACGACTTAACCCCTTAGGTCGCCTACGACCTAACCAAAGCCAACAACTAGTCTTCCTTAAGTCGGTCAGTCTTTAGGTCGTTAACTCGCCCTGCCGACCTAATTACTTAACTAAATCCTAGGTTGCACAATTCTATAGGTCGCTCCAACTAACCCACGACCTAACACTAACTCGCCGAAGTCCTTAACTCGGTCACGACTTAGCTCTTAGGTCGTCCACGACCTAGGACTTAGACAAATTTCCACAAAAATCTGAAATGACTTAAAAATGCAAAAATTCCAGATTTTGACGAACTTGTCGATCCGTAAAAATACGGGTCGTTACAATGTATGTATATACATGGAATATATTTCACAAACCAGACTCAAAGGTCAACAACATGTCAGTAATGGTACACATGCATGATACTGGTGAAACCAGTACAGGGATTTCACAAACCAGTTCATAAAAAGGTACAACATGTGCACATAGTAAATGTAAGACAAACACATTCAAAAGGCGTTTGAGCAGAACAAGGCAGAGTTCAAGCCATTCAAGGTTCAGGCATGGCATGGCATACTCATAAGTCCATCGGAAAATTAAAACCATTCATAGTTCAAGCATGCTAGCGTACATATATACATATATGTACATACATGTAGATATGTATATACATATGTGTGCAAGTATATGGACAAGGCCAACAATGCAACAAGGCAGTGCCACAAATTAAAACAAGGCAGTGCTACAAATAGCAAGTGCCACAAATTAAAACAAGGAAGTGCCACAAACATTCACACACATATACATACATATGTATGTATGTATATACATGGAATTTCCCAAAATTGAACAATGAAGTGAAAAAATTAGAAGCGCAAAGGGCAACAAAATAAGCAACGGAAACTGACAATACAATGAACTTAACAAAGTTGAACAATGAAGTGAACATGGAAAGCAACTCAAAATCGATCAATGAAATGAACAACGAAGTGAATAATGGTTCAAGTTCATAGGCCACAAATAAGTCGAGTATGCATTGCCTTGAACAACCAATTCAATAACTAAATAAGTGCTAGTGCCTTGCACAACTCTTATATCACCAGCTAGTTCAACAAATTCAAGTCAGATATACAAATTTAGGTAAACTAGGCAGAAAGCTTGAAAACAATATATTCAACCAAGTGAAAACATATTTGAGTATGTCAGAGAAACCAATATTTGAACGAGTCAAGGATATAAAGCAGAAAATAAAAAAAAGTCAAAAATATATGCAGTAATACAAAATCAACATCCAATATTTAAAATCCAAAGTCAAGTCTAAATAAAAAATATAGGGTATAAATCGACAAATTGAAGCAAGCTTGAATAAACATGGCCATGAAATGGAAAACAATTTCTTTATCAGTCATTATTTGAGAGTGAGAGCGTATCAGTAGAGTGATTTCATTATCAAGCCGATTTGAAACCATAATTCCAAAAGATGGGTCGAAGACGAGTTTAAGTTTAGGGTTTTGCTGATTTAAATTTTGAGAGGAGGGAAATAAATTTTGGGAAGGAGGAAAATTTTGAGAAGAGGGAAATATATTGTGCGAAGACAAATGGAAAGAAAGTGAGGAGGGAATAATTAAGGAATGCGACTACAAAAATATTGAAATGGAAAATATTGAGCCAATACTCATTTTTTGATAACTTCAATCAGACAACGGATAAAATGTTGTTTGAAGCATAAGCATGAACATAGAGATTTAAGGGATATTCAAACAACAAATTATTTTATCTATATGTTGTGTGAAACAGTGGTAAATAGCGGGATAATAGAAAATCTACCTTATGTTGTGTGATCACTGTTATCGATTCACTTGTGGCATAGTGGTTATATGATAACAATGTTGCGATATAGTTCATTGTAGAACTTAGAGCTCACTGAAGGTCGAGAGACATACTCTAAATTGTTCCACAAGGTAAAGATAGTTTATCAATGTTGGAGACACTGGTTGATGTAGTATAAGATTGAACCATAATAGCATACTCGTTCATCAAGGGACTGACCCGATTGGTTTTGAAGAAACTGATTGGAGAAGTTGGAATAAGATTCCATAATTGACCCCAAGTGCAAGTGGATGGTTAATAGAGTTAGGAATATGCCATAGGGGCATTTATTTAATTTTTACATAAATCAAACTTGATAACCGATCTTGTTAAAAATAAAAGTTATTCTATTTTATTATATACTTGCTATAAAATTCTATAAATAATTAATTAGTAAAATTAAGTATATGTAACGTCCCGCACTCCGACCTTCGAAAATCGGCATCCAATACATCACCCGTATTCAAATGCCGAAGATTCAAACGTCGAAGTCCGTATCGCTGGAGCATATAACAACATTAAGTGATAACAAAACAGTGGAAACAAAATGAAAAACTATCATTGATACACCAAATGGATACAACATTCTACAACAATTGCCCATCATCAATATCAGAGATCAATATACAACACCACAGTGGAATACAACAACCAATATCGACTTCGAGAGAGAGAGATAGAATCCAACAAATGTATCTTCATTGCCAAAACTCCAAAGACCAATCCAAAAAGCTCGAAACCACCATCATGCTGAACTTATAGCAAACTCTGTGCGATCCCCGATCCAAAGACTTCCAGATCCAAAGACTTCAAAGATTTCCGAATCTACATCCACTATCTGAACTAGCTCCACAAACTACTGATAACCTAACTCTAGGCTGCCCGTGTGGAAAATTATGGGCACTCAGAGTTTAGAAAGGGAACAATAAACTCCAAGTCAGTCATGAGACTGGTGTGAGCAAACAAAAACAGTTATTTGAACAAAAAAGGAATAAAAGAAATTTGCTATGCTTTTGGAAAATGAAACTACCATAAGGCCTCCCGCCGCACACACAATGCAAATGCACACATGGGGGAGATTTCTCCTTATAGCAGTCAAACATGCTTGATACGCGAAAATCCTACTGATATTATTATTAGTGCATAGTGTGGAAAACATTTTGAAAGTATAATATTAATCTTAGCCAACATACGTACCATTATAGTATGCCTACTATAGCTACCATGTTAAATGGTAGGTTGTACAACTAAAATCGTATAGGACTCATATTGAGTGATTGGATTTCCAACAAATGGTCAAGGCTAAGGAACTTCCTTTCCGAATGGGTACACCTTTGGAGTGACGCCCCGAGAACCTAACCGAATCTTTGCCAACACAAGGCCGGGTTACCTCTGTAACTAGGTAACTAACTGTCACGAGTATGTCATCCCCCGGTCGTAACCGACCTTTATCCGAGGGCCCTCAACACCAACAAAATTCCAACAACCACATATGTTAAATATCTAGGCTCCATACCATGATACCACTTTTTATCCAGAAGGAAATGTACATACCCTAAGGGGCGCGACCCCCATAACCTTGCCGCATCCTTCCTGTTTTGACCATTTCCGAGGTGTGAGGTTCGATGAAGTCTCGTCCCATAAAGCTACGCTTTTCACAAAAGCCATGCTTCGATCAACCAATGATCAGCACTTAGCATGCCACATTACCAAATTGGGAGTATATCACTAGTGACTATCAACTACATAACCTCTTAGCTCGTACGTCTCAGAGAAGGGTGTTAAGCTAAGAGAATAAATTCTCCGCCACCAAACAGAAATGTATTTGATAGAAACCAGCTTTATATCTCAAAGTGTAACATCAGACATACATCCATACAAGTCCATCCTGGGTCAGAATCGAACCGAAAGCAGTTCGAAAGAAGTCCTTGCAAATTCGGATATTCACAATCCCGACCGGACTCCCCATCACATATGGAGATCTCTATACCAGAGCAACTCAGTGCAGAGACAATCGACAGGTAATCCTTTCGTTCTCGAAAATACCCGGTCTTCACCACCGTCATCAATTGCAATTCCATTCTGTCGTATCATTATTCAGAATGGGTTTTATGACATAAAGTCCTCCCCCGGCTAATCCGAATAATGAGCGTTTAACTTCAAAAACATATGGATCCATTTGGATCTTAGTTAAGTCACAACTTTTAGCCCTCATTTCCCAAAACCTTTTCTTTTGAATGGTTTAAACAAATTTCCACTTTTAATCTTTTAAACAAAAGATTCACTTTTAAGATCCACTTCAATTTGAAAACAAGGTTTACCCAAATCTTTAACAAAGATTCATTCATAGCTTTCGAAACTATTTTCATTTCAAATTTGATTTACCCATAACTTAAAAATCCTTTCATCAAAAACTGGAAATTCTTCCTTTATATGAAAGCTATTTTCATTTGAAAAGAGTTTTCGTTTCGGAACAATCTGATTAAATTGGCTCAAATTATAGCCTTTTTAAGTATAAACCGGAAAATTCAACTTCAATTCTTGAATTTAAATTCAAATTTAATTTTAAATTTTAACAAACCATAATATTATATTTAAAAATGATTTAATTTCAAAAACTTCCTTTTCAAAAGTTTTTCATATATAACCCAATTTCATTTCCAAACCATTTTGGATTCAAAATTCAACTTTGAATAATATTAAATTCAACATACCCATGACTTAACCAATTTCCCGCAAAATCCATATTTGTGTGTGTGTTGTCCAGGGGTTTTGCACACAACAATAAAATATCACAACCATCATCAAGCACAACAATATCAATAAGCGGTATAATCCTATAACGCTTATCTTCCATTCACAGATAAATATGTAAATTCATCACATATAAATAATTTACATTGATCACAGCTCAATTCGAATAATTCATATCATAAAATTTTACAGATCAGAGATATCAAATAATTCAAGGCATCCAATACAATCCAATCATCCATTAGCAAGATTAATCAATCACATAATTTATAATTAATTAAATTAATCTCAAAATAGATTAATTACCTATGAATTAATTACCTAACCCTACTTGATTAACATTAATTAATTACAAACCATTAGTTATTATTTTAATTAATTAATGAAATTAATTAATCATCCTTAATTATCCATCTTAATTAATTATCCTTAATTAATTAATCATCCCTAAATTAATCACATTAATCAATTAACCTTAAGTTAATTACATAATTAATTAACCCTTAATAAAAGTAATCATCTTTCAATCATAAATTAATTAACCTTTAATCATTAATTAATTCACCTTTAATTAATTAGTCATCCACTAATTATTAAATAATTAACCTTTAATTATTAAGTAATTAATCTTTAATTACTAATTAATTAATTAACCCTTAATTAATCACATTAATTAATTATCCTTTAATTAATCACTTTTATTAATGAACCTTTAATTATTAATTAATTAACCTTCAATTAATTAACCAATCAACCTTTAATTAACTAATTATCCTTTAATTATTAATTAATTAATTATCCTTAATTACTTGCATTAATTATCCTCAAATTACTTAGGTTAATTAATAACCTTTAATTACTTACATTAAGTAATTAACCTTTAATTACTTAAGACCTTATTTAATTGCAGATAAACCATTTATCTTAATTAATTACTTAATTATCATTTAAATCTTATTCAATGATATACTTGAAATTAATTTATACTAAATCACTTGAGTCCCTTTTGATTAATTAAGTTCAATACATTTATCTTAAGCACTTACTTAATTACATTTGAAAACATTTAGGAAATTATTTAATAAATTAACTTAATAATTAATCAAAACCCAAAAAAAATAAATTCAAAGACATTTGACTTTATAATTTAAATTTTTGAAACTTGCTTATAAACTTGACCAATACTTTTATTTGAAAACTTGTTAATTTCTTTTTTTTTTTTAATGTTTGCTTTGAAAACTTGTTTTAGAGTTTTTCTTTACCCTGCTTTTAAAGCTTGATAACTACCAGAGGAAAAACCCGAGTCAACTAAAGAAAATACCCAAGCTAAACCCGCTATCTCCCCGAGCTATTCAAGCCCTCTCCTTACTTCGAGACAACCCTCAATTATCTTCGAAACAGACCCGAGTAAACATTTTATACCCCGACCTTTCGAACAACATAGATACTGTAACGACCCAGAATTTCTAACATTTGAAATTCGAATATTTAATTTATTTTAAATATTAATAAGTAGAAATTATAAGTAGAATAATTTAAAATTTCGAATAACTAGATTTAATTGGACATTTAAATGGATAATTTAATCGATAATTTCATATTTGAAATTCCAGAAATAATTGAAATTGGGTTTAATGTGATTAAAAATGATTTATAAAGTTATATTAAATCATATTGGAGTTAGAATGATGTTATAGAACTTTTAAAATTGAATTTAGAGTTAATCTGTGAAAATTGAATATTTAATATTTAATCGACTAGTGAAATTAGCCATTTTTCGAACAGTCTCAGAATTGGACGGAACTAGTTCCATTGGATCCGTAATAGTTTGTTCTTATCGGATTTCAATTTTCATAGCAATCGGAGTTGTCGTTTGACCGTGGCAACTCGAAACGCATCGAAATTGTTTTAATATTAATTTGGCGAGTTAAAATAGTCATTTTTCAAACAGTATCGGATTTTGACAAAACTAGTTTCATCAGATCCGTAATGTTAAATTATTGTACGGTTTCAAATTTCGTGTCAATTGGATTTACCGTTTGTCCGGGGCAAGCCAAACGCATCGAAATCGGTTTAAATCGGTTTAATTTAAAATTGATCGTTTATTTCCGTAACTCGCACATATGACCGAATTAGCTCCCAAAACACATTCAATTGTGTTCGGAACGCGGGGTAAACCTTAGAAACGTCAGCCGGCACGCTTCGTTTGGAGTTCGGAAAATTTTCGATGAATAGTGTTTTGGCAATTTTCTATAAAAGCACCTCCATTTCACAATTTGCAAACAAAGGCTAGGGTTTCAAGCTTCAGCCGCCTCTAAACATTTCAATGGCCAGAAATGTCACAACTTCTTCCTCCAAAATCTCTAAATCCATCAACAATTAGCAAAAACTCTCAACTACAAAGTTGTAGAGGGCATCAAGATCTAGCTATTCAACGGTGGAGATCGGAAACAGAGCTTCGGATCGACTGGAAATCGCGTTCAAAGTCGCTGCGTTTTTCATACAAATCGAGGTGATGGGGTTGACCGGGTTTGACCGCACTCATGGCGTAGGTGGCTCTGGTGATGGGCTTCGTGGTGGCGCTAGCTGATCGTCTTCAAGATGATGGAGGTGGTCGTGAAAATTGATGGTAGTTCGGCGGCCGATGGGTTCAATTCACGTTCGTTACCTGTTGGGAAGAAGTAGAATCATGCGGCTGAGATCTGGATGCTAGGGAATGAACGGCTTTGATCAAGCTAGGGTTTTAAAATAAATTTTTAAATTGATTTAAATATATATATAAATGTGTACAATGTTTAAAATAGCGTAACTCTTTCATACGAGGTCGGAATTCGACGAAACTTTTTGCGTTGGCTTCGTTTTGACGAGCTCTACGCAATAGAGCTGGATTGGAGTTGATAGGAGTCAGTGAAAATTTTGAGTAAAATTAAACCTGTGTTTAATTTTATTCGAAATAAAACGCTGCAACTGTTATCGGAAATTCACGGTGAGAACTCCTCACTCAATCGAATGTTTTGTTTCAATTTAAATTTTAAATAGTTAGATTTAAAATTGTTGATAGTGTTGAATGTGATGACTGGATGATTGGTTGCTATTTATTGTGTTAAATAGACCCTATACGCCGTATATTAAGCGGAGGTTATTTATTAAAAACATATACCGCAATAATTCCATATTGAAGTGGAATTGGTATTATATATGTATATAGCAATATATATATATTGGAATATGTATATATTGGAGTTGATTTCCCGCATTATATAGCGGATGAGACCGTATTGCGCCGCATAATAGCGGATAATATTTACAAATCCCATATACCGCGATAATTTCACATTGACGTGAAATTGATATTGTGCTAACATCTATGGATGCAGGGAAACAGGTTGGAGGGATCCAACTGGATTCCTCAAACATTTGAATTTATTTCAATGTTGTGTGTTGATTTATTTATAATCGCCGTGTGATTATATTGTATTGAAATTGTATTCGGCTAAAATTTAGCCAGATATATTTTGGTATCGTTGGATACCGAAATTTAATAAAATTGGATTTTCGAAATATAAGTTGGAAATGGATCGAAAAAATTATTTTTGATAATTGGATAAATTTAAAAGGAGTTTAAAAAGATAAAAGTCTTATTTTGAACTGTATTGAATTAAATTTCAGATTTTGGGAAAAAGGCTTTATAAATGGATTTCGAAAATATTATTTGTAAGTTGAAGAATTTATTAAAAGTTGGATTTTTTAAATAGATTTAAAGAGATAAAGGAATTTATTTTAAAAGGAAATAATTTTGGAAATTCATTGGAAATTTATTTGGAACGTGAAAATCTATTTGAAAATTTATTTGGAGCTGGAAAATGAATATTTGTGAAATCGATAAAAAGATTAATTAGAATTGTTTGACATCTTTGATGTGTGATGCTTTGTGATATATCTGTTTTGTATTGTGATTTGTGATTTTTTATCTATGATATGATATATCTGTGATCTGTGAATGAAAGATAAGCGTTATGTTTATATCGCTTATCAAATACCTTGTTATATTTGATCTGTAATGATTGAATGATTGTGCACTATTGTGTTAAACCGTGGACTACACAATACACACACAAATGTGGATTTCACGTGGAAATCGGTTAAGTCACAGATTTTTTTATCAATTTTGGAAAAATTGAGTTTTTGAATCTAAAATGGCTTTGGAATTGGAATTGAAATGGGTTTCAAAAATAAAAGTTATTTTAAATAACTTAATTGAATTGAAATTTAATCATTTGATTTAAATTTTGAATTCAATATTTTGAAATTGAATTCGATGAATTGGGAATTTTGGTTTAAAAGATTGTATAAATCATAAAAGGTGTTTATATGGGTTTTTACCATTTAAAATATGATTTTGGAAATTTAAATTCAAATTCAAGTGTTATACTTGAAGAGCCGTAACTAGTATAAATGTAACCAGTTTTTCCCAAACGAAAACTATCCGTTTTCAAATAATAATGGCTTTCATAAAGTAAAGAGATTTCCAATTTGTATCGAAAACATCTCTAGTTGAAATGAAATAGTAAATAATTTGGAAAACTATGAATTAACCTTTGTCAGGATGATTAAACTTTATTTTGAAACCAAAGACGATTTTAAAAGGTGTATCTTTTATATTATAAAAGATTTGAATTGTGAATAGTTTTGAAAGATATTAATTAAATCTTTATTTAAAGATTTAATGGGTTAATCAAATTGAAATGGAAATTGATTTGGAAATCTATGAATGAATCTTTGTGAAAATGGGTAAACCTTGTGAAGTAAATCTTTTTGTTTAAAGATTTGAAGTGGTAATTTGTTTAAACCATTTGAAAGAAAGGATTTGGGTAATGAGTTGTGACTTAATTGAAATCCCATATCCAGATGTTTTAAATATTGTGCTCACTATTCGGGTTAGCCGGGAAAAGACCTTTGTGTCATATAACCCATTCCGAATTTGTGATACGACGATATGGATCGTATTGAAGACCGGTGGTGAAGACCGGGTGTTTGTGAAAACAATAGGATGACCTATCGATTGTCTCTGCACCGTTAGCTACGGTATAGAGATTTCCTTTGTGATGGGAAGTTTTATCGGGATTGTGAATACCCGGATTGCAAGGGCTTCTTTTGAAGTGCCTTCGGTTCTGTTCGAACCCGGAACAGACTTGTATGGTTACATGTCTGACATTACATTTTGAGATATAAAGCCGATTTCTTTCAAATACATTTCTGTTGGTGGCGGAGAATTTATTCTCTTAGCTTAACACCCTTCTCTGAGACGTACGAGCTCAGAAGTTATGTAGTTGAAATTTATCAGCGATATATTCCCAATTTGGTAATGTGGCATGCTGAGTGTTGCTGTGTTATGATCATTTATTGATCATTTGTGATCAAAGCGTGGCTTTTTGAAAAAGCGTTGCTTTGTGGACGAGACTTCGTCAGGGCCTCACAACCCGGAAATGGTCGAAACAGGAATGTTGCGGCAAGGTTATGAGGGTCGCGCCCTTTAGGGTATGTCATTTCCTTCTGGAAAGGGGTGGTATCATGGTATGGAGCCCAGATACTTACTCATGTGGACACACTCTATTTATTATGTGTGATGTTGATTACCGAGCGCTCGGATAAAGGTCCCAAAGGACCAGGGAATGGAATATTCGTGAGTTACTTGTTACAGGGGTAACCCGGCCTTGTGTTGGCAGAGAGCAGTTTGTCTCTCGAAGCGTCCAGCCAGAGGCGTTCTTTCGTGGCCTAGGAAGTTCCTTAGCCTGACCATTTGTTGGCAAATCCATTTTCCAATACGAACTTTGTACGGTTTTAGTTGTAGAACCTGCCATTTACTTATGGTGGCGCCCCACTATTTAGACGGTAGCTATAGTAGGCATACGATACTGGTCGTATGTTGGCTAAGATTAATATTATACTTTCGAAATGTTTTTCTGCACTATGCATCAATAATAATAATCCAATGAATTGCGTAGTAAGCATGTTTGACTATCATAAGAAGAAATCTCCTCCAATTCTGCGTTTGCACTGTGTGTGTGGCGGGAGGTCTTATGGTAGTTTCATTTTCCAAAAGCATTGCAAAATTGTTTTATTTCCTTTGTTGTTGTTGATTTAAAGATAAACTGTTTTAGTTCTCACACCAGTCACCATGACTGACCTGGAGTTTATTGTTTCCTTCCTAAACTCTGGGTGCCCACCAATTTCCACATAGGCAGTCTAGAGTTAGGTTATCAGGTCATTCTGGATTCAGGAGATGCTGTGGAGCTCATTGGCAAGCTGGATGACGAGACGTACAACTTGTATATGATATTATTTATTCCGCTGTGTATTATGTATATGGACAAGTTTATATAACTGTCCAGTGTTGTATATTGTTGATGTAAACTATGATGATGATGTAATGTATAAAATGATATAGTTCTTTGATTAAAGATTATTCATTTATTTATTATATGTTGTTTAGCTGCGAATGCGAGATTCTGATATTTTTTCTGTGTTTTTCTGTTCTCTTTTCTTCTGTTTTCTTCTACCTCTTCTTTTTCTCCATAACAATTCAGTTTTCCAGCATTCGATTGCTCGGCAGTTGATACAGTGGACGTATTGATGTCGATTTTCGAGCGATGAAAAGTCGAATCGTTACAGATACGATCGTGCACACATGCACGTGCACGACGATCTGATTGCTTCCGACCATCGCCGAGGCCTTCAACATGTCGTCGAACATCTCCTCCGACGACCCTGACCACCCAGCATCCTCGATGCAATGGAAATCAAACTCGAGCCGATCGATCACTTGGAGCCCAAAACCCGATCAATAAAAATACCTCGCCATTGACGATTCCAGCCACCAGCAACCTTGCCACCATGACCATAGCTTCGCCACTGTCCTACGCTCCTTTTCCCTCTGGTTCGATCGCCTCTAGTCCACCATCGACGTCGTGATCAACCCGAGAGTCATCCACGACCAAAACTGTTCCTAAACCCTATTCCTCCTTCGACCGACCACCATGACGACCAGGAAATTCCTACACCATTTTTCTTGAGCTTCCCCTCCTCCGATCCTTCTCCTGACCATATCCCGACCACCATTAATGCTCGCTTCACCGGAATTTGATCAAAACCCAAATTCCAGTCAACCTGAGATTCCTCTTTCGAAACACAGTTAAAAATCTTGATTCCACTTTTAAAAATCATCGTTTTCGAAAATGATTTAGGTTATATAAGTAAATTAAATAATTAAGGAAATCGAAATTTCATCATGCATTGAGTTTCACTGTATATTCTTGTTCCAGGTTAAAACTACTTTTTAACCATACTTAAAAGTATTTTTAAAATTAAGTTCTAGTAATTTTTAACACATTTTGTTTTAACATCAAGGCCTAACAAGAATTAGAGGAAGAGAAATTTGTTTTGAACTTGTTTTTGAAGCCTGTAACCAGAACAGAGGTGTATATATAAACATATTCAGACATGCATAGGTTTTTTTTCACATTTATACATAGGAAATCATCTTAATTTATCCATGCAAAGCATATTTACAATATTACTTCAATAGTTTATCATATGCAACCACATATATAAACATATTAAGTTTTTAAAATAGGAGTTTACTCACCTGGAATTTGAAAGCAAAGAACAAGCTTTGAGCTTTAAATCTGGAAGTTTGTTTTGATGTTGAAACTGAAATGCTTTGATCTTTGCTTTGATGTATGATTTAAATTTGCTTGATCTTTGAATTTGTTTGAATTGCTTCAGGTTGGAACTGAAGTTGCTTAAGTTGTTTTTAGTTTTAGTTTTCCTTTTGGTTTTAGAAGATGAGAAATATTTGAGAAAGTTTTGAACTGAAAGGAATAACCAGATTTTTCTCTAATATATGTTATTAATATTTCAAATTAAAAGAAAATCAATTGCCACTTGTTAATACTAAGCCTACACTTGTAATTGCATGTTTTATTATTTTACAAATGTCATAAATTTGTATTTTTATGTTAAAACCCTTACTTAGTTTTATGTTTACATATGTTTGAATTTATCTATTATGTTTATAAATGTTTATATATATAAATTAAATTTATCTCATGTTAATTTTAAAAGAAAATGTATTAAACCTTTTTATCTATTTCTATTCAAACTTAAGCTATTATGCTTATTACTAAATATTTATTTTTATTGATCTATGTTTATATATTTTTTTATACTATATTTACTATTTTAGTTATATATATATATAAACAAACACATATTTATTTGTTTTGGGAATTTTTCAAATTAATTCACAAATTAATTCACAAAATTATATTAATTACCAAATTAAATTTGATTTAAAAACGGGATAGTTACAAATTCCCCCCCTTAAGAAAATTTCGTCCTCGAAATTTGAAAGTAAATTTGATTATTTTTTTGCTTTTATTTCAAACAATCAAAGCATACATATCAGCCATATATTAACAACCAAAGCAAACAATTCATTCAAACAAACATTCCTAACTATCCAGACACAAATCCGGATAGGCTTTTTAATGCTATCTAGAGTTTCCTAGATACAATCATTCGGATCTCCACTCCATTGTACTTTCATCAATTTCACCACTTTATCCCTTAACCGCTTTTCATCTTGACCAATAGGTATGGATTCCAAATTCGGGTTGGAATACCCTAAACTATACATTAACTTGTCCCTCTTCGGACTTGGATCCTCACAAGAAATCACAACAAAATTTCCAAGTTTGGTTTTGACCGAAATCGTTTTATTGATACAATCTAATTTAGCTTCATATTTTGTTAACCTATTCATTTCGAGTAATATTTCAAATTCATTAAAGTTAAAAACGAAAAGCTAATACGGGTTATGTTGTAGAAAAATAATAATACGAAACTTATGAACATGAACCTTTCTTCAATGTAAACAAAGATTCGCAGGGCCACCAACCGGGTTCTTCACACAAATAGGTTCGTTTACGAATTCGGGTTCAAGATTTAACATGCCAGATTTGGCTGGGGTTGGATGAGAAAAACTGCTTTTGTTGTTGCAGGGACTTGACCATTTGTAGTGGTACTCCCCTATCCCCTACCTCGTCCTCTTCTTGCACTCATTCTCACTATCAGTGAATAGTAAGTGTAACGACCCGGATTTTTGGACCATTCGCGTCCATTATAAGTGAATAGGTAGACACTCATGCCGGAGTTGAATTGCTCAAAATACCGCATTGTTAATTTAAATTGGCAAAACTGAACATATACAGTAAATAAATAATCACAGATCACAGACACAGAGTAATAAATGCAGCGGAAATAAAAGAGATAGTAGTTCATGAAGCTACTATATGAATATATAAAATACATCAGAGTTTACAACAGAAGAGTAATACGATACATAAGATGCAAATCAGAATACATCACTGGAATCATCGAATACTGAAAGAAGAATAGATGGCTGGATCTTCAAGCAAAGCTCCAACTCCAAAGGTGAGTCTCGAATACTGGTACACTCAGTCTGACCCGAGCGTAAAGCAAAACACAAGACACTCGAGTCAGGATTAACATTCTTATATTAATAAATCCAACTCAAGTGAAATAGCAATTGAAATACAAGTAACTCAAAGGATGTTTGGAATAACCATCCTTTAAGGATCCGTTAAACTATCTACTAGGTAGTAATGTACGCTAAGTAGATAATGTCTATCAGTAATATAAAGATATCAAAGTAGGGTTAAGCAGGGCCCATACACCTCTTAACCTGTTTATTCCCAAAAGCATATACAAGACCGTAGTTTCCCCAAAACCGGAAGTCACCAGAGGGCAATCCATATACTGAAGGTACAAATCAAAATCGTAGTGGTCGCGAATAGGATAATCAGTATGACAAGGTACATGAGGCGATACCAACTAGGATACTAGTAGTTGCCTGATCCGGACTGATGTTGGGCATAGCAGCTACTACCCCAACACCGCGAACAACACTCCCAAATCGAGGGGTGCACCCAAATCGAATCACAAAAGTAATAGATATGGTATCGAAGAAGTGTGTCCGCTAGAGATGGCGATCCTCAATGGCCCGGCGCGGCTCCTGTTTTAGTCATGTCAAGGGTCATCCAAAATCGTTCTCTTTCTTCAGTCAACGCGTTCATCAAAACCATCCACTTCGTTCTGGATCAACACTCCGCGTTTAGTTATTAAAGTGGTTTCGGTTCAGATAGAGAGTATATCCATTACCGATCCCGGTCTCTTTAATAACTTTCGTAATTATTACACCGATTGGTCGTTTATATATTTCAAAAACCAAATCAATTTCAATTTCAAATAGAATTCGTAAATCAACATTTCATTTGTCTTTCTAAACAATTTCCAAATTTTCGTTTCAAAACTTCCAATTTTCCGTTTCAAAATCTTATAATTCAATTTCAATTTTTATTTAAACAATACGAATATAAGTTTTATTTCGAAATCATTTAAATTACTTTAATTTAACATTTAAATCAATTTAAACTCATTTATCGATTTCATTCAATATCGTTAAATTAATTTATCATTCAAAACAATTTCTATTAAATTTCCAAATCATTAAATCAATTTCTTAAATTCAACTTCATTAAATCAAAACTTGCAAATTAAATTAAATTAAATTCATCAAATCAAATTCTTTACATTTCAAGTCTTACATTAATCCCAAAATATCACATTTTCATTTCTTGTTAAAGAAATTCCATTTCACTTATTTACTTACTTAAATAATTTTCCAAAACTTAATTAATAAAGAAACTCAATTTCAATTATTATGAAGTAAAATTCACTTATTCGAAATTCAATTTAATTTAATCATTAAATAATTCAATCTTATTTAATTATTAAATAATTCAAAACTTAATTATTTAATAGTTTCAAAGTTTAATAATTTCAAACTTAATTATAATTTCAAACTTAACTCAATAGTTTCTCAAATTAAACAACATTCTTTCATCAATCACATTTTTAATAATTTGTATCAGATTATTAAACATTAACATTTCCTTTTTCTTAAATTCAAATTTCAACTTCATTTCAAAACCATATTATTTATTCAAATAAAATCCTTATTTTATTTCAAAATCAAGTTATTGACCAATCGGGTTTATTTAATTTTCTATCCTAGGTCAAAGTTCAATTTTGGGGTATTTATCATTTCAACCCGATTCCAATTCAATTCAAAAATCAAAACATACAAAGGGAACTTGCAGTGTGATAACTGGGATGGTGTCAAAGTAAATAAACAAGTAATAACAACAATCAATATCAATCCAATAATCAATTCAAATAATCCCGAAATAACCATATTAATTCGCATTGTTATTTGTACGAATTAATATAATTATTTCTAGAATCCACACTATCATTTCATGTAGATTAAAGATTATTACATTACGGTTTTCACTTGTCATCTATTTACAATTTCATACATCATCAGTTTAAGCAACATACAATTGATGGTTCAAGGTGTAGTTAACAATCCTACGTGTCAATAAATTTAACAGTTAAAGGGGTCATATTATACAATGTCCGTTAATCAAATTTAACATTTAATTATCCTATATCAATTTCAATTTCATACTATTTATCAGTTTAACATTAACAATTTTAACGTCCAATATAAACTTCAACAATCAATCAATTATCAGCCAAACTGTATTATCATCGCATAAATAATTAACAGATAATGGTGTCAGATGTCAAGGGTGAACTGATACAGGTAATAGTATATATAACAGTGTAATAACTAACAGCAGTATATTTCAATTGTCGTTTCAATTGAAATCAAATCTAATAAATAAAAGAACGTTAATCGTGAGTGAGTGCTCACCTTTCGAGGCTAAAGAGACAAGAAGATGACATGGACACGAACAGCAACAAGCTAGGAATTTCTGTGATAAATCGATTTGACATGGTAAGTTAAGATGGCACGAGGTCGATGAACGAGATATACTGCATATATATAAATTTTCAAAATCATTTTTAAAACATATCTTTCCAAATCGATATTAAATTCGAACACAAATAAAATTTAATATATATGCATTTCAACAGCATTGTTTTAAATTAAAACGCACGTATTTAAAAGTCAATAATAAAGTTAAAACACATAAAACTTAAATTCGAAATATTTTATATTTTAAAACAACTCTTAAACAAAAATTCAAACCTATAACATACAATATCATTGCTTTTAAAAGTTCAGATTACTATATATATAACACACGTCAATAGTAAGCAACTTTGGAAAACATTATTTATAACCTACACCTTCTATATACATATATATAAAGCAACAACAAACCCCAAATTCACTATGTATAACAAGTATAACTTATGAAAACAGATTATATATATATAATATTACTAAGATCTTAATATAAACAAATAATACATCAAATACTAATGTAAACCTTTGTTTTCAGTTGTTAAAAATATACTATAAGATATAAGACAGAAGAAAACAAAGTAGCCTCCAGGTAAGAATATATATATGTAAACTTGCGAAATATATAACTATTTACATTGTTAAGTAAGATATAACTATATATATTAACCATTACAAGCTGATGTTGTATATTCGAAAATCTATGTATATTAGTAGGTTATATAGAATGGAATAGAACTGCAAATACACTCACGAGGCACAAATCTGGTGGAGGCGGGACCCAAATCTGGTGGAGGCTCTGACATGGTGGAGGCGGGAACAGGGAGTTGTAGGTGGAGGCGGGTCAGATCTGGTGGGGAAGAAGAGGCCGGGCGGTGTAGCGCTTGGAGGGTGGAGCTGCGTGGTAGGCTCTGGGTTGGAGAAAAGTAGATGCGCGGAGGGGTTGACGATGGAAAGTTTGGTGAAGTTGCTCGGCAACCGTGGTGGCTGGGTGCGTGACATGCGGGGTGTTTACTTGGTGGCGAGAATGGGAAAACTTTGGTGGTTCACGACATAAAGGTGGAAGCAAGGCGGCGGTTGTGATCGGTGAGGCCGAGCGGTTACTACTGGTGGGCGAAGGGAAGCGGCTACTGCATGGAGGTAGTGGCGTGTGATCACGAGCTGAGATGCGGAGATTGCTGACTCGGTGCGGAGGAAGACTACAAGCTTGATTCAGTAAACTGAAGAGAATGTATGGTTCAGGCGAAAGCTGAGAACGTGATGTATATATCACAATTTGCAAGTTATAAGTTATGTGCTGTCACTATCTTGGCTTCGGTTGAATTTTTTTTTTTTATAAATGGCGAAGGACTAAACAAAAGAAGAGGAAGGTGAAGCAGTTACAATTTGTGAGGAAGTAAAATGGATGGCACGTTAGTAAAAGAAAGAGGAAGTGAAGAGAATTGAATAGGCAGTAAACAAATGAAGCTTTAAAATTATTTCCCTTGAACCGATGGAATATGAATGATCAAAAGTTGTTTTTGAAAATAGTGAAAGCCAATTGTCACGTTCAAGTAGTTATAAATGCTAAATTACTACCGAGTTCACATAGGTAAATCAATGATCACAACAAACCAAAAAGGCACGCAACCAGTATTGATACGGTTACCGGTTTTGCTGATTCCGCTGTGTACCGGAATTCAAAACACAACATTGAATATATCATAGTGATCAGCATGACGAGGCGATCAAAACGGTGTACAAATATCGGTGGCACGACTTGAATTTAAAAATTCGAATTTTCTAATAGTAGAAAATGCAAGAAAAACGCTGAAAAATAAGATCGACGGAGCCAAAGATGTCCGAATTTGGAAAAACGACAAACTGACATTTTGCTCAGAAGATGGTTTAGAATTTTTCTATGTAAAAATATTTAGGTTTTGGAAACATGTTATTTTCATCGCTTTTTAACCGATTAAATTGAAGTGAATTTACGCGCGAAATAAACTTTCATATTTTCGGACGAAAATTTACCAGTTGCTATGTTTGACTCGACGTATTCCAAATATAAAATTTTTATTTCAAAATTTTATCGTTTGAAATTTCGTAAAATTTCAACTAATTACGTTATTAAACAGTTGAAATTTTACGGGTCGTTACATTCTCCCCCACTCAAAACTTTTCGTCCCCGAAAAGGAACGAGGTAGGAGAATAGAAACAACCAGGAAGAAAACAGATTTGAAATACAAAATAACAATTAGTTTAAACCGTATAAATTTCAAATTTACCTTAATTAATACTCAATATTTGATTTAAAATTCAGGGTATTTCAATAAGTTGATTTAATTCCAATTTATTAATATTTTATACCAAAAGATTTCTTCAAAACAAAATCTTATTTTATTTATCTCATTTATTCATTGTTTTATTATCCAATTATCATTTATTAACAATTTCTAAAATCATAAATTTTGAATAGTCTTTTATTATAATCATATATTTTTTTTCAATAATTTAAATTCTTTAATTCCAAGTTATTATAAATTTATTCTACTTAATATATCTTATCACATATATTTAACCCATATAAATTAATTTAAACCATAAAAGTTTCGATTTAAATTAATTTATATTTACTAATTGCTTTCAAATTCAAGGTATTTTCATAAGTTGATCAAATTTCAATTTATTAATTCTTTCAAAACAAATTTATTAATTCTTTCAAAACGAAGTTATTTCATTATTAACTGAATTTACTTATTATCTTATCTAATTCTATTAACATCTTTATAATCAAAATTCAGTGTATAACATTTATTATAAACACTCAATTTTATTTATAAATTCAATTTATCTTATATATTATCCAATCACATATTCAACTTCTGAATGATTTAGGTAAGTTGTATTAGAATGCAGTTGAACAATATACAAATAAAATTTTCCCAATTCAATTATTCAAGTTTAAATATTTATTCCAAATTTTGATTTTATTTATAATTAAAATCATCCTTTAACAAAAATTTAAGAATTAGATTTCCGATTAACTTAAAAAAAATTTAGAGATATATCTAATATATTTATATCAATCAAATTAAATTTTTAAAATAATAAAATAAGATACCTATACATATATATAAATCAAATTATACTGAAGAAATTCAAATCAAAATATTTTTCAAAACAAAACCGTAGCAAAGCTACAGAATAGTATCTCCACTTCGAAACTCGAAAATGAATGTCGATGATGCGGCCGCCATCACCGAAACTATTTTCCAGCGACAAAGAGAAGAGCACTGGTTTCAACATTTTTAAAAATACTTTGAAAACGATTTCTTTTCGAAAATACTTTCAATATATATGCTTTAAAATTTTAAAACAAAAGTTCGAAATCACCGGAAACTTAATAAATTCTCAAATTTCTAAATTAAATTCATTTCAAATTCCAAATCAATTTATAAACCGTATTTATAAATTTATTTAGAACAATAAATGATAATCAAATATTATCATTTCAAACAAACAATTTAATTAACCTATTAAATTCCAGAAAATTTTACTTATATTTTCACAATATAATCAAACAAATTTATTTCATTTTCCAAATTTGAAAATAATATTGTGTCAGTTTGCTCTGTTTATGTGTTTTGGAAATCCTATCGATAGCGTTGATCAGACGAATCGATCGGAAACCCAAATCAACATCAACAACTCAAACAACACAGCATATATTAAAACATTTTAAATATTAATCTACAAATACACTTCCTCGCTCGACTATATAAGAATAGATTTCAAAGCAAAGATAGAGATTCAAATTTGGTTTAAAGATAATTTTGATTCGAAAATAAGTTTGAAACAGAAGATAAGATAATTCAATTACCACAATCGAAAGATGGATGAGTTTATTTAATTCACGGGCAACCTTAACCGAGTCGTCCGTAACTTCAAGAATAAGACCGATGCTGAATTCCGAGGTAAATCAACACTCGATCTCACGAGATGGAATTCAGGTATAGCAGGGAATAGACAGCATCGTAAACCGAGGATACAGAAATCTCTGATAAATCGATGCCTATTATAAAGGAGTTTTGCTCCTTTACGAATAATCCGAAGATTGGAGAGACCGCCGATCTATTATAGATATCATTCAAAATGGAGTTATGGGGTGCTCCAGAATTTGAAAGAAGACAAATAGTGAAGGACACGAATGAATTTCGGAACCGAGGGGAACGTTCCAAAATTCAAAAGAATTTGAGTCAAGGGAAGAGATTTGAAACTCGAATGAGAGTGATTCTGTAAATACATTTACCCTATATGTTGAGTTTTGCCTAGAGCTACCAAAGCTCTGATACCAACTGTAACGACCCGGAATTTTGGACCATTCGCGTCCATTATAAGTGAATAGGTAGACACTCATGCCGGAGTTGAATTGCTCAAAATACCGCATTGTTAATTTAAATTGGCAAAACTGAACATATACAGTAAATAAATAATCACAGATCACAGACACAGAGTAATAAATGCAGCGGAAATAAAAGAGATAGTAGTTCATGAAGCTACTATATGAATATATAAAATACATCAGAGTTTACAACAGAAGAGTAATACGATACATAAGATGCAAATCAGAATACATCACTGGAATCATCGAATACTGAAAGCAGAATAGATGGCTGGATCTTCAAGCAAAGCTCCAACTCCAAAGGTGAGTCTCGAATACTGGTACACTCAGTCTGACCCGAGCGTAAAGCAAAACACAAGACACTCGAGTCAGGATTAACATTCTTATATTAATAAATCCAACTCAAGTGAAATAGCAATTGAAATACAAGTAACTCAAAGGATGTTTGGAATAACCATCCTTTAAGGATCCGTTAAACTATCTACTAGGTAGTAATGTACGCTAAGTAGATAATGTCTATCAGTAATATAAAGATATCAAAGTAGGGTTAAGCAGGGCCCATACACCTCTTAACCTGTTTATTCCCAAAAGCATATACAAGACCGTAGTTTCCCCAAAACCGGAAGTCACCAGAGGGCAATCCATATACTGAAGGTACAAATCAAAATCGTAGTGGTCGCGAATAGGATAATCAGTATGACAAGGTACATGAGGCGATACCAACTAGGATACTAGTAGTTGCCTGATCCGGACTGATGTTGGGCATAGCAGCTACTACCCCAACACCGCGAACAACACTCCCAAATCGAGGGGTGCACCCAAATCGAATCACAAAAGTAATAGATATGGTATCGAAGAAGTGTGTCCGCTAGAGATGGCGATCCTCAATGGCCCGGCGCGGCTCCTGTTTTAGTCATGTCAAGGGTCATCCAAAATCGTTCTCTTTCTTCAGTCAACGCGTTCATCAAAACCATCCACTTCGTTCTGGATCAACACTCCGCGTTTAGTTATTAAAGTGGTTTCGGTTCAGATAGAGAGTATATCCATTACCGATCCCGGTCTCTTTAATAACTTTCGTAATTATTACACCGATTGGTCGTTTATATATTTCAAAAACCAAATCAATTTCAATTTCAAATAGAATTCGTAAATCAACATTTCATTTGTCTTTCTAAACAATTTCCAAATTTTCGTTTCAAAACTTCCAATTTTCCGTTTCAAAATCTTATAATTCAATTTCAATTTTTATTTAAACAATACGAATATAAGTTTTATTTCGAAATCATTTAAATTACTTTAATTTAACATTTAAATCAATTTAAACTCATTTATCGATTTCATTCAATATCGTTAAATTAATTTATCAATCAAAACAATTTCTATTAAATTTCCAAATCATTAAATCAATTTCTTATATTCAACTTCATTAAATCAAAACTTGCAAATTAAATTAAATTAAATTCATCAAATCAAATTCTTTACATTTCAAGTCTTACATTAATCCCAAAATATCACATTTTCATTTCTTGTTAAAGAAATTCCATTTCACTTATTTACTTACTTAAATAATTTTCCAAAACTTAATTAATAAAGAAACTCAATTTCAATTATTATGAAGTAAAATTCACTTATTCGAAATTCAATTTAATTTAATCATTAAATAATTCAATCTTATTTAATTATTAAATAATTCAAAACTTAATTATTTAATAGTTTCAAAGTTTAATAATTTCAAACTTAA
The DNA here is from genome assembly GCA_030737815.1 of Allium fistulosum. Lineage (NCBI taxonomy): Eukaryota > Viridiplantae > Streptophyta > Magnoliopsida > Asparagales > Amaryllidaceae > Allium > Allium fistulosum. Next base: position 336,524,312 of record CM060906.1, read on the forward strand.
TTATAATTTCAAACTTAACTCAATAGTTTCTCAAATTAAACAACATTCTTTCATCAATCACATTTTTAATAATTTGTATCAGATTATTAAACATTAACATTTCCTTTTTCTTAAATTCAAATTTCAACTTCATTTCAAAACCATATTATTTATTCAAATAAAATCCTTATTTTATTTCAAAATCAAGTTATTGACCAATCGGGTTTATTTAATTTTCTATCCTAGGTCAAAGTTCAATTTTGGGGTATTTATCATTTCAACCCGATTCCAATTCAATTCAAAAATCAAAACATACAAAGGGAACTTGCAGTGTGATAACTGGGATGGTGTCCAAGTAAATAAACAAGTAATAACAACAATCAATATCAATCCAATAATCAATTCAAATAATCCCGAAATAACCATATTAATTCGCATTGTTATTTGTACGAATTAATATAATTATTTCTAGAATCCACACTATCATTTCATGTAGATTAAAGATTATTACATTACGGTTTTCACTTGTCATCTATTTACAATTTCATACATCATCAGTTTAAGCAACATACAATTGATGGTTCAAGGTGTAGTTAACAATCCTACGTGTCAATAAATTTAACAGTTAAAGGGGTCATATTATACAATGTCCGTTAATCAAATTTAACATTTAATTATCCTATATCAATTTCAATTTCATACTATTTATCAGTTTAACATTAACAATTTTAACGTCCAATATAAACTTCAACAATCAATCAATTATCAGCCAAACTGTATTATCATCGCATAAATAATTAACAGATAATGGTGTCAGATGTCATGGGTGAACTGATACAGGTAATAGTATATATAACAGTGTAATTAACTAACAGCAGTATATTTCAATTGTCGTTTCAATTGAAGTCAAATCTAATAAATAAAAGAACGTTAATCGTGAGTGAGTGCTCACCTTTCGAGGCTAAAGAGACAAGAAGATGACATGGACACGAACAGCAACAAGCTAGGAATTTCTGTGATAAATCGATTTGACATGGTAAGTTAAGATGGCACGAGGTCGATGAACGAGATATACTGCATATATATAAATTTTCAAAATCATTTTTAAAACATATCTTTCCAAATCGATATTAAATTCGAACACAAATAAAATTTAATATATATGCATTTCAACAGCATTGTTTTAAATTAAAACGCACGTATTTAAAAGTCAATAATAAAGTTAAAACACATAAAACTTAAATTCGAAATATTTTATATTTTAAAACAACTCTTAAACAAAAATTCAAACCTATAACATACAATATCATTGCTTTTAAAAGTTCAGATTACTATATATATAACACACGTCAATAGTAAGCAACTTTGGAAAACATTATTTATAACCTACACCTTCTATATACATATATATATAAAGCAACAACAAACCCCAAATTCACTATGTATAACAAGTATAACTTATGAAAACAGATTATATATATATAATATTACTAAGATCTTAATATAAACAAATAATACATCAAATACTAATGTAAACCTTTGTTTTCAGTTGTTAAAAATATACTATAAGATATAAGACAGAAGAAAACAAAGTAGCCTCCAGGTAAGAATATATATATGTAAACTTGCGAAATATATAACTATTTACATTGTTAAGTAAGATATAACTATATATATTAACCATTACAAGCTGATGTTGTATATTCGAAAATCTATGTATATTAGTAGGTTATATAGAATGGAATAGAACTGCAAATACACTCACGAGGCACAAATCTGGTGGAGGCGGGACCCAAATCTGGTGGAGGCTCTGACATGGTGGAGGCGGGAACAGGGAGTTGTAGGTGGAGGCGGGTCAGATCTGGTGGGGAAGAAGAGGCCGGGCGGTGTAGCGCTTGGAGGGTGGAGCTGCGTGGTAGGCTCTGGGTTGGAGAAAAGTAGATGCGCGGAGGGGTTGACGATGGAAAGTTTGGTGAAGTTGCTCGGCAAACGTGGTGGCTGGGTGCGTGACATGCGGGGTGTTTACTTGGTGGCGAGAATGGGAAAACTTTGGTGGTTCACGACATAAAGGTGGAAGCAAGGCGGCGGTTGTGATCGGTGAGGCCGAGCGGTTACTACTGGTGGGCGAAGGGAAGCGGCTACTGCATGGAGGTAGTGGCGGGTGATCACGAGCTGAGATGCGGAGATTGCTGACTCGGTGCGGAGGAAGACTACAAGCTTGATTCAGTAAACTGAAGAGAATGTATGGTTCAGGCGAAAGCTGAGAACGTGATGTATATATCACAATTTGCAAGTTATAAGTTATGTGCTGTCACTATCTTGGCTTCGGTTGAATTTTTTTTTTTTTATAAATGGCGAAGGACTAAACAAAAGAAGAGGAAGGAGAAGCAGTTACAATTTGTGAGGAAGTAAAATGGATGGCACGTTAGTAAAAGAAAGAGGAAGTGAAGAGAATTGAATAGGCAGTAAACAAATGAAGCTTTAAAATTATTTCCCTTGAACCGATGGAATATGAATGATCAAAAGTTGTTTTTGAAAATAGTGAAAGCCAATTGTCACGTTCAAGTAGTTATAAATGCTAAATTACTACCGAGTTCACATAGGTAAATCAATGATCACAACAAACCAAAAAGGCACGCAACCAGTATTGATACGGTTACCGGTTTTGCTGATTCCGCTGTGTACCGGAATTCAAAACACAACATTGAATATATCATAGTGATCAGCATGACGAGGCGATCAAAACGGTGTACAAATATCGGTGGCACGACTTGAATTTAAAAATTCGAATTTTCTAATAGTAGAAAATGCAAGAAAAACGCTGAAAAATAAGATCGACGGAGCCAAAGATGTCCGAATTTGGAAAAACGACAAACTGACATTTTGCTCAGAAGATGATTTAGAATTTTTCTATGTAAAAATATTTAGGTTTTGGAAACATGTTATTTTCATCGCTTTTTAACCGATTAAATTGAAGTGAATTTACGCGCGAAATAAACTTTCATATTTTCGGACGAAAATTTACCAGTTGCTATGTTTGACTCGACGTATTCCAAATATAAAATTTTTATTTCAAAATTTTATCGTTTGAAATTTCGCAAAATTTCAACTAATTACGTTATTAAACAGTTGAAATTTTACGGGTCGTTACAGTAAGAGAATCGACTGAGGCATACGGACAAGATATCTTAGGGAATATACTCATTCTAGGGCATTTATAACCCTATCTCTAATGTGCCACCTAATGTGTTATACTCCAAAGCTAAAGTTCTTACTCAACCTTTAGCTCTGATACCACTGTAACGACCCGCACTCCGACCTTCAAAAATCGGCATCTAATACATCACCCGTACTCAAATGCTGGAGATTCAAACGTCGAAGTCCATATCGCTAGAGCTTATAACAACATTAAGTGATAACAACACAGCGGAAACAAAACGAAAAACTATCATTGATACACCAAATGGATACAACATTCTACAACAACTGCCCATCATCAATAGCATAGATCAATATACAACACCACAACGGAATACAACAACCAATATCGACTTGGAGAGAGAGATAGAATCCAACAAATGTATCTTCATTGCCAAAACTCCAAAGACCAATCCAAAAAGCTCGAAACCACCATCATGTTGAACTTATAGCAAACTCGGTGCGATTCCCGATCCATAGACTTCCAGATCCCAAGACTTCAAAGATTTCCGAATCTACATCCACTATCTGAACTAGCTCCACAACCTACTGATAACCTGACTCTAGGCTGCCCGTGTGGAAAATTATAGGCAACCAGAGTGTAGAAAGGGAACAATAAACTCCAGGTCAGTCATGGGACTTGTAACAACCCGGAGTTTTACAACAAGTATTTATCGTCAAAATGACGATTAAATCGGTTGTTAATTGCTATTGCAGTTTTGAATCGATTGAAATTCTTTTTAGATTTGTAAAATTCTTTAATAAAAGATTGGTTAATTGTTGATGGGCTTTTGAAATGGAGCCTATCCCTTGTTTTATTTTGATGCCATGATATAATTAAACACCCGTTCCCCAATTCATTTTCTCTTTTTTTAAACCCTAAAAACAAACGAAGAGAAAACGAAAAAAAATGGTGGCTCTCTCTCATTCATCTCTCCCAACAAAGAGTAAGGTTTTCGTGAATTCTCGAAGAGGCCGTTTATGATTGTTAGATTATGTGTCCCTACGTGCTTGTTCCGTCCAAAGATCGTCTCTTCGATTTTACGATGGCTGCTAGGGTTTCGTTTTCCAACGACTTCTGTTTCTCGATCGAAAGAGGTGAGTGAATCTCGACTCTCACTCACATCTAATTTAATCTCGTTATTCGTGAATCTGGTTGTTTGCTTTCTTGGCTACTACTGCTTTGAACTTGAGTTATTTCTGACTTTGGTTTGAAAATGTTGGTTTGAATTCTCTGCTATTTTGATGTTAACTTCGAACAAAAATTTGTCTTTGGTCAAGAATGCTACGTGATGCTTGCATCCCCATGCTTCCTGTTATTCGGTCTTGACTTTGTTTACGTGATGATTTTTGCAATTTGTTAGCCTTAGATTATGATAGTATTGCGGGGATATTTTAGCACAGCTCTGATTTTTAATTCTTTGATGCCATGGCTTTGATTCATTTCTTGTTAATTTTGGCCTTGCTGTGTTTTCATTTGTATATATATGATTGTGTTGCTTCTAGAATTTCATTGCGTATCTACACATCTCTGTAGCATATGTGGAAATCTGTTATCACCTTATGATATAATGGTTGAAGCTCTATTAGTCTGGTTCGTGTGTATTAATCATTTGTATATATATATACATTCATGTATGTATATAGGTGTATGTTGTTTTGAACCATGTTCGGTGTGGCATTGCATTGCTGTATATTGAGCATTGTCACTTGTATCACCGAGTCATTCATACATGTTCTCCATGCCTTGTTGAGTCCTTGGGCCTTCTGCATCGTTCATGTGCATTTTCATTTAAGTTGGCAATCTCCAGTTATTGTTGCCTTGAACTGTTGCATTCATGTTCATGACATTAGCTTGCATTATTCACAACTGCATATATGTTTGGGTGGTCATGCTAGTGACCAATCATGTTGTTGCATTGGGTAGTACTTCACTGTGTTCACCTTGCATTGTCCACTTTGACCACTGTCCAGTTTTACAAGTGCATCTCATATAGTTGCATTTGTGTTGTCTTTGAGTTTTAGACCATATATGTGTGTTCATGAATGTGTGCATCGATGTACATGCATTTGCCACTGTTTATTTGATAGTGTACTGACTGAAGCTCGAGTTGCATTCATTTGCTTGACCCTTGTATTTCATTCATACTGTCACTCCACTGTTTTGTCTGGTATTTGAATTTAAAGTTTTCTTATTAAACTTGGTTCATGCCATGGTTCTTCTGATACATTTACTTCTGGCTAGCACATGAGTTGTTTGGATTTGTTCTACTAGTTGCTGTTAGCTGTGGCTTGTGGTCTTTGCTTGTTAAGGCTGCTACTCGTATGCTCTAACCTGATGCATATTGCATGACCATTCAGTTTGCATACATATTCATCATGTTCACTGTGTATATGCACAGTTTCATACATGTGTCATTCTTTGCTTACATTTGCACATCCCTGTCATACTTGTGATGTCTTTGTATTGATGTTAGCCTTGTGTTTGTTGTATGTATGAACTTAGTTCATATGTATGCTGGGCAATTGTCTTTGGTTTCATGTTGTAGCTATACACTTTGTACATGTGATTTTCTGATTACTTGGTTAACATTGTTTCAACTACACTGTAGAGTCTTGTGACTCAACTTGATGCTCATAGTTGTTTAGCTGGGATTGGTCTGTACCGGATTCCCTGAGTTGTTGAAGTTTGTACCACTTGAGGCATTTGTGTTGAGTCAATGACTTGACCTTTTGCATTTTGTTTATGGTTTGGTGTCTTTTGTTCTTCCACTGGTTCATTGTAGTTGGGTTTGGGTTTGAGCATCACTGATCTGATATACATTGGATTTGTTTTTTTGACTACACTTGAGTTGAATCCAGCTGAAACGCTCGGGTTTGACCTTGTGCTCGTGTTGTGATTTCATTTGAATTTATATTTGAGTTGAACCTGATTTTTCTTGGGTTTGACCTTGCACTTGTTTGTGAACTTTCATTGAGCTTTTGTGTATTTCCTCACTGTATTGGCGAGGCAGTGCACGCGTGCGTGTACTGCAGCCAATTCAGGACTTGACGTTTTGAAGTGATAATTCAATTGTTTGAATTGATTTAGTTAGATTTGATTCTGCTGATTTGTTGTTTAACACTGTTAAGTGTTATATTTTACCGTTATCCGATTTCTTTATTAAAAGAGTCGAATAGACGAGAATTATTGTGACTGTCGTCTATTTGATTATTTGATTATTATTGCTTCTATGCACTAATAACTGAGTTTGAATTAGACTGACCCGTGTATTATTTTATTTTGAATTTAATACTCGGGTCAGACCCGAGTTATTTCAGGTTGTAGATATCTTGCTTTGGGTTGCTGTTTGAGCTATGAAGACTTTTCATATCTTTTGAACTGGTCTTCGTCTGGTTGTAGTAGTCAGTGTGTCTCTTTTAGGTTGATATGTATTCATGTATATTAGTCGATAATGTACTTGTATATATAACTTCTAGAGTCGACAGTTGTAGTTGTATCATATGTATTGTGTCAACTGTATTGTAACTGACATCAGTTATATATATGAGATTTTTGTTATCTCTGTTCCGCATTTTATTATCTGTGTTATTTTTTTATACATTGTCCTAAACTACTATGAACCGTCGTAGTTTGTTTTATACTAGAATTGGGTATGTCGATGGGAGTAAATAAATAAGAGACAAAAAGTGAAAAATATATACCACTCCTATCGAGGTAACCAACACTAGTGTAAGGCCAACTACGGATGGCTGCTCCTATCCAGCCTTATTCTTCGTAATAACAGACAGTGTTTCTTTTAATACTCTTTGTTATTGTAAGCATAGAGGTGGGGCGTCACAGGACTGGTGTGAGCAAACAAAAATAGTTATTTGAACAAAAAGGAATAAAAGAAATTCGCTATGCTTTTGGAAAATGAAACTACCATAAGGCCTCCCGCCGCACACACAATGCAAATGCACACATAGGGGAGATTTCTCCTTATAGCAGTCAAACATGCTTGATACGCGAAAATCCTATTGATATTATTATTAGTGCATAGTGTGGAAAACATTTCGAAAGTATAATATTAATCTTAGCCAGCATACGTGCCATTATAGTATGCCTACTATAGCTACCATGTTAAATGGCAGGTTCTACAACTAAAACCGTACAGGGCTCATATTGAGTGATTGGATTTCCAACAAATGGTCAAGGCTAAGGAACTTCCTTTTCGAATGGGTACGCCTCTGGAGTGACGCCCCGAGAACATAACCGGATCTCTGCGAACACAAGGCCGGGTTACCTCTGTAACTAGTTAACTAACTGTCACGAATATGCCATCCCCTGGTCGTAACCGACCTTTATCCGAGGGCCCTCAACACCAACAAAATTCCAACAACCACATAAGATAAATATCTAGGCTCCATACCATGATACCACTTTTTATACAAAAGGAAATGTACATACACTAAGGGGCGCGACCCCCGTAACCTTGCCACATCCTTCCTGTTTCGACCATTTCCGGGGTGTAAGGTTCGATGAAGTCTCGTCCCACAAAGCTACACTTTTCACAAAAACCATGCTTCAATCAACCAATGATCAGCACTTAGCATGCCACATTACCAAATTGGGAGTATATCACTAGTGACTATCAACTACATAACCTCTGAGCTCGTACGTCTCAGAGAAGAGTGTTAAGCTAAGAGAATAAATTCTCCGCCACCAAACAGAAATGTATTTGATAGAAACCAGCTTTATATCTCAAAGTGTAACGTCAGACATACATCCATACAAGTCCATCATGAGTCTGAATGGAATCGAAGGCACTTCGAAAGAAGTCCTTGCAAATCCGGATATTCACAATCCCGACTGGACTCCCCATCACATATGGAGATCTCTATACCGGAGCAACTCAGTGCAGAGACAATCGACGGGTAATCCTTTTGTTCTCGAAAATACCCCTGGTCCGATCGCCTCTAGTCCACCATCGACGTCGCGATCAACCCAAGAGTCATCCATGACCAAAACTGTTCCTAAACCCTATTCCTCCTTCGACCGACCACCATGACGACCAGGAAATTCCCACACCATTTTTCTCGAGCTTCCCCTCCTCCGAGCCTTCTCCTGACCATATCCCGACCACCATTAATGCTCGCTTCGCCGAAATTTGATCAAAACCCAAATTCCAGTCAACTTGAGATTCCTCTTTCGAAACACAGTTAAAAATATTGATTCCACTTTTAAAAATCATCGTTTTCGAAAACGATTTAGGTTATATAAGTAAATTAAATAATTAATGAAATCGAAATTTCATCATGCATTGAGTTTCACTGTATATTCTTGTTCCAGGTTAAAACTACTTGTTAACCATACTTAAAAGTATTTTTTAAATTAAGTTCTAATAATTTTAAACACATTTTATTTTAACATCAAGGCCTAACAAGAATTAGAGGAAGAGAAATTTGTTTTGAACTTGTTTTTGAAGCCTGTAACCAGAACAGAGGTGTATATATAAACATATTCAGACATGCACAATTTTTTTTTCACATTTATACACAGGCAATCATCTTAATTTATCCATGCAAAGAATATTTACAATATTACTTCAATAGTTTATCATATGCAACCACATATATAAACAGATTAAGTTTTAAAATAGGAGTTTACTCACCTGGAATTTGAAAGCAGAGAACAAGCATTGAGCTTTAAATCTAGAAGTTTGTTTTGATGTTGAAACTGAAATGCTTTGATCTTTGCTTTGATGTATGATTTAAATTTGCTTGATCTTTGAATTTGTTTGAATTGCTTCAGGTTGGAACTGAAGTTGCTGAAGTTGTTTTTAGTTTTAGTTTTCCTTTTGGTTTTAGAAGATGAGAAATATTTGAGAAAGTTTTGAACTGAAAGGAATAACCAGATTTTCCTCTAATATATGTTATTAATATTTCAAATTAAAAGAAAATCAATTGCCACTTGTTAATACTAAGCCTAAACTTGTAATTGAATGTTTATTATTTTACAAATGTCATAAATTTGTATTTTTATGTTAAAACCCTTACTTAGTATTATGTTTACATATGTTTAAATTTATCTATTATGTCTATAAATGTTTATATATATAAATTAAATTTATCTCATGTTAATTTTAAAAGAAAATGAATTAAACCTTTTTATCAATTTCTTTTCAAGCTATTATGCTTATTACTAAATATTTATTTTTATTGATCTATGTTTATATAAATTTTTTATACTATATTTACTATTATATATATATATATATAAACAAACACATATTTATTTGTTTTGGGAATTTTTCAAATTAATTCACAAAATTATGTTAATTACTAAATTAAATTTGATTTAAAAAGGGATTGTTACAGTATATATATGTCAGAAAGTCCAAAAATGATGTGTTCATGATAGCAGTTACAAATAGTTGTAACTATGAGTATTATATCACCTTATGTTAAGCACAACATTTTATATATTCCTAGTCAAGATGTATCGAGACAGGACACTGATTCATCCATTGAGACTAGAGTACGTAATGCTCTCTAAATGTAGGGCAGTGTATTACTCACAGCTACTGGGGCACCAAGAGGTTAAGTACTGACGGTTATTGGATAACTATGGAACGACTCACACAATAGTTTTCCGTTGGTTAGTATAACTAAAGTCTAACATAAAATATCAAAATAATTAATTTACATAGTTCTCTTGACTTGAGAATACTATTAATCTTCAATAAGAAAGACCTTCTTTAATTATATTTATATCGCGACATGACGTCCATCGAACGACTATAGTTGGGTCAACTGGAAGTAATGGAAGTGAAACACTACTCAAGAGTGGATTTGTCTCCTCAGTTATATAGGGTTAGTATCAGGGTCAACTTAAGTCAACTCAAAGTCAAAAATCTCTAGCTAGAGTAGTTAATAATAATTTTTATTATTGGACTAAGGACTTTGTGTTTGGACTATAAATTTAATGTAGTTGATATTAGAATATTGACCATAACTAAATTCCATAAGTCCTAATGTGATATAACATTAACGAAGAGAATTGATGTAAATAATTCTTACTGTCAGATACTGCTTAACAAAAAGTGAAATTGGTTTTTACTAAAAAGATTTATAAGGAATGAATTTGGTCAAACTATCACACCAATAGATAAGTTGGCGTATGAATGTTAATATACGAATTGTTCAATATTAATTGCTGATTGAATTCACACTTCTAAGTTTCACTATCGTGTTTGTGATTCCTCTAAAAAACCACATGATGTAATTAATTTATGATATGTTATAATTTGGTTATATTAATTAGTATTTGTGAAATATTTATTAATTGATGTTTTGAATGTAGTTAGCAGTTATTTAAATGCATGTATAAAAGTTAGATTTGCAAATATAGATATTCAATATCGGTGCACCTTTTAAAACGGGTTTAAAATAAATAATTACATAAAGGTTTTGTTTTGTTAAAAACTTTATGTATTATGGATGCATATTAGGACCAGCCAATACATCGAGAAAACAAAGGGATTAATTGATTGAATTAAATAAAGAAGTTAAATAAGGAGAATGGGAAATGTTTTTTTATTCCAGTAAAAATAAAATCTCCTCATTTCACTTTTCTTTTTACAGAAAATCCTTCCTCCCACTCTCCAAAATAATGGCTTCCATCATCTTCCTTTAATAGAATAAAAACCAACAACAACTTAAAATTACTCATCAAATTAAATTAAGACAAAAATGGTTCATCTGTCTCTTGCAAGGATTAGATGTGGATCTTGGGCGATCTAAGGAGAAGGCATAAATCAAGGTATGACTTTAGGCTAGATCTAAGGGGTATCTTCTATTTTAAATGTTCTATTAATAATATAAATGATCATCATAGTTTGTATGCATATAATATTGCTTCATTTTATTTGAAATTGTTTATTGAATTTATATCGTTTGTTGAATGAATTGATTTGATTTTTATGTTGATAAATCAAAATTGAAATTTGGATACAATTAAAGCAATGTTTTAATTATAGATCTATATTTTAAACTCTCAAATCAAAGTGTAACTTTTAGATCTTACATATTATTTGGATTTGTGTTGAAACAGAAACATTGTATGCACATGTTGTCATTTCACCTTGAATCGAAAAATAAACATGCTTAATTTGATGAATTGTAGTAGAAATTTAAATACGATTAAAGGAATGTTTTGATAATGAATATAGGCTTTAAAACTAATTACAATAATATTTTAAATTTGTTAGTCAGCTTACTATCTCAAATGTCCTTATTTAAGTCTTAAAGGACTGTTAATATATTGTTTAATTTGTTGTATTCCGCTTTTGTTTTGTGAAAGAAATCATTTTGGTTAAAACTCTTAATTTATAAGTGTATATATATATATATATATATTTTTGTTAAGTAATTCAAGTATACATAAGTTTACAAATGCATCAGAAAATTTTAATGCAGTATGGAAGTTTGGTGCAGTCTTTATATACATATAATTATATTTATATGTGTGTGCACGTAAAAACATGTAGTATTTGTATTTCAAATTGCTAAAGCACGATTTAAACCCTTCTAATATTATAGAACAATTTAAAAGTGAGGCCATAATATATACATACTAATTATTGTTTATTGTTTGTGTTACATTGTCATTACTTCTTGCATGTTAGTTAATTGCTATATATTTAAAATTTGCTAATGAGGGTAGGTGGAATCAATCAACAATGCCATCTTTTATTTCCTTCCCTATTAAATTCTTATGTGATTGCATCTAGATTTATTCTTGTTTACTTCTATGTATTGCCATCAATTAGTCATACTTGCTTTATGTTTAGCAATTCTATTAATTAAAGTATGACTATGTTTGATATATTCAAACCTTTTCATGTCTCACACTTAATTAATTTAAAATTAAATTAATAAAGCTAAGAAAAAATTAATAAAATATGAATTTTGTAATGACCCGCCATTTCGACCATCGAATGTTGACATCCAATGCATCCATGGTATTCGAAAGCGGAACTTCCAATAGTCAGAAGGGCAGATTGTTAGGATAAAATAAAAGAAATTGAAATAAAGGACAGGTTGTTCACAGCAAAAATGATAATATATAATAAAACAAAGATAGTATAAAATGTCACTCCAAAATAAATGATACATAGAGTTAAAAACAAACCTTATCAGTTGGATAGTTATAAAATCCCGACCTTACAATTGTTGATAGGAATACCATGTAATACAGCGGAAAATAATACACTACAATAGATGAACATCCAGCTCTTCTCTAAGAACTCCATATCACCAAAGCCAACCTAGGAACATACACGGTCTGACTCGACAATATAATAAAATAACACTCGGATCAGTCTGGGAAACCAGTGTGAAAAAACTCAAGTAATATGATGAACATATAAAAGTTCTGTGAGACTACGCCGCTAAACGCGGAACAGGTTTTTACCTCACAAGAGCAACATCCATACATGAAAGAGTGGAAATAAACAGCATGAAACAAATCCAAATATAAAGGATTGGTACCTGTAAGAACAAATCCCATACTTAAGGAATGTGCATAAATAATATCAAAATACATACTCGAAAGAATGGAAACAATCAAAGTAAATCCAAACTAGAAAGAATAGACAAACAAGATAAAAGTCCAAACTTGAAAGAATGGAAACAAATAATTGCACATCGAGAAGATCTCCTGTCACTTCTCGATGAAATCAAGGAAACTATTAAAAGATTTGTAAACAACAAGGAAATGAATTTTCCAATAATGGCTAGGAGGGTGCTTTCCTTACCAAAAGTATACCTCTAGAAATATACTTGAGGACAAATGATGGCCGTTGGAAATGTACAAGCCGGATCCCGCCAACATTACCGAGTATCCAAGTATTTCACTCCACAATGTGCAAAATCGAATCTAATCTAGAGTGGGTATGAAAATACACTAATGGGAGCAACCCCATATAACTTGACGTCCGTTCGCATTTTGGTTTTAGTCATTTCTGATAAAGGATAACAAAGTTCAAATAAGCAACACATCGTCTAAGAGTGATGAAATACAAAGAAGATAGCAAAATCAAAATCGATAGTCGAAAGATCAACTATCAGGAATTACAAAGTGATTTATGTATGGGAATTAAATTGTATGCACCTACCACCAATAAATGAGTCAAACTTTTAAAAATTTTGATTCACACTTAGGCTTGATTTTCACATTTCTAATATTGTAAAACATTTTGAAAATACTCTTTGAAATATTATTTTAAAAGGGAAAATTTTAATACTAAGTGTATTAAAACAAGGGTTAAAACAAATGCCATTAAAACATTACTTACTATAAACACAAAAAAATTTATAATTAGTTTTATTTTTAAACGATCCTATTTAAAGGATTTTCGATTTATAAACTATCATTTATAAATTTAAAACAACATTTATTATCCCAGGAGATAATAAATCAATTTAAATTACTTTTATAAATTTTAAATTAAATGTTAACATCCCCAAGGTAATTTATAAAATCCATTTAAAATTTAAAACACTTTTATTAAATATTATTAATTATATCCAAATATGTTTATCTAAAAGGATTAATTAAATTCAAACATCATTAATTAAAATTATAAATTAAATCCAAATATCATAAATTTAAATAATTAACTAAATTCAAATGTCTTTAGTCAAAATGATTAATTAGATTCAAACATCATTAATTAAAATGATTAACTAATTTAAAACATCATTAATAAAAATGATTAATTAAACTCAAATATCATTAATTAAAATGATTAATTAAACTCAAATATCATAAATTAAAATAATCAATTACATCAAATATCATTAATTATAACGATTAAATAAATCAAAATCTCATTAATCAAAATGATTAAATAAATTTAAACATTATTAGTTAAAATGATTCATTAATTTAAATATCATTAATCAAAATGATTAATTAAATTTTAACATCATTAGTTAAAAGGATTAATTAATTTAAATATCATTAACTAAAATGATTAATTAAATTTACACATCATAAATCAAAATTACTAATGAATTTTAAACATCCATTTTGTGAAAATATAAGCTCAAGATAGCTCACACAAAAGTTTAGAGGATGATATTCAATAAGTGACGATATAGCGAAAATTGCTAGAATGATATTTAAACAATTTAAAAAGAATGTCACAATTATTTTCAACCAAACAATAATTTAAGCAAAATAAATTATTAGTGGCGAGAAACCCCCAAGGGTCTCTCTATAAATGTCTCCTGCAAAAACAATGGTTACGAATAACATAAATAGTTATATTGGTTCACTGCAAATTACATAACATGTCATCCATTTATCCAAAGCAGGAACCCAACCAGACAATCAATTAAACAACAATATATAAACATCCAAGCATGCAATAATAATCTATAGCATTACATATATTCTATAGTTTATTTAAAGGTGAGTTTACTCATCGAAATTCCAGTGGATGCTTTCGCATTCTAGTTTAGTCTAAAATCGAATGACGTTCAATTTTAGCAAAAAATTCAATTAGCTCAAAATTTCACGAATCTAATTCCAATGCAAAGCTAATGATCCCATGAATACAAAGCAACTTACCATGCTCGAAACCAAGCTTGTATGAAATAGTAAATGGGTTTATAAGATTTTGTAATTAAACAATAATAAATCAACCGATTACATTTTTTATTACAAATTTAAACTCTAATCATTCTCTTATCACCCAAGCTACTAAAAAAACCATCGATCACCTCCGTTCTACCACCACCATGGGTTAACTCCAACCATTATTGAAACACCCGACACCCCTTAGTATACCCAAAAGGACACACTAAAAGGCATAGTGCATTGTAGGTATAAACTAAAAACTAACAGAGACTAATATTCACAAGACGGAAATAGGTAAAAACAGTGGAAACTAAAATAACTTATTTTAGACAAAACTTCATAAATGCTTCATAAATCAAATAAGTCAAATACCAAATTGTAACGTCTTCGGATTTTTCGACTTCCGAAAATCGACATTAATACGTCCACTGTATCAACTGCCGAGCAATCGAATTGTTATGGTTAAAAAGAAGAGGTAGAAGAAGACAGAAAGAAAGAAAGAAGAAACAACAGAAACAATATCAGAATCTCACATATCGCAGCGGAACAACTTATAATAGATAAATGAATAACCTTTAAATCAAAGAACTATATCAGTTTATACATTACATCATCATCAGAGTGTACAACAACAATATACAACACAATACATCAATGGACAGTTATACAAACTTGTCCTCAAACAGAATACACAGCGGAATAAATAATATCATATACAAGTGATACGTCTCGGCATCCAGCTCCCCACTTGAGCTCCACAACATCTCCTGAATCCAAAATAACCTGAAAACCTGACTCTAGGCTGCCCGTGTGGAAAATTATGGGTACCCAGAGTTTAAGTGTAATACCCCAAAATTTTGTGAAAAATCATTTTTGTAAAATGATTTAATTTTGAAATATTTAGATTTAAATATGGTGAAATTTCTGGAATAAATAGTGTGCAAGTATATGTGTGCACGTGCACACTGAAATGGCACAAGAAAGAACTCCAGATTTCTTGGATTTAAAACAAGAATTAAAGAGCAATACAAACATGATTTTGCAACATGGTTATTTGATTTCTGAGATTTTATGGGTCATCTTAGAAAAATAAGAAAAGTAAGTTTTACTTTAGATCAGTAAACAAATTTATTTAAAACCCAGAAAAGAAAATAATATATATATTTGTAAACTTGTATACATATAGGTGCATATGTTTCTGAATTTAAAAGAGGAATTAAAATAAGCCTAGATAAGATATGTGTACATATATATATATATATTTTTAAGTACTGAAAAGTATATATATATATAAGCAAGTAAATCAATGACATTAAAATGACATGAAATGTGATACAAGTTAATAAGCTTGTATAGGCAAAAATAGCAAAGGGGATTTTCAGAAATAATTAAAATAAATAGAATAGTCACACTTTTGACATGACTAAGTGAGTGGCCATTTTCTGAAAAAGTAAAAGAAAGAAAATGCAGCCTTTAAATTGGTTAATATGGCCGGGGTAATATGAATGAAAAATGCATGATGCTAAGCCAGGACAGAAATGGAATTCTGTTTCAATAAAACCCTAGAGGAAAAATGCTTATAAATAGGCAGTTTAGCCAGTAGAATTATTTTACCCCGAGCTGCATAAAAATAAGAAAAGAAGAAGAAAATATTGAAAGGAAGGAGAAAACACTCAAACAAGAATTTTCTGGATTAATAAGAAGAAAAATTTAGGTGAGTAATCTCACTGAGTTCATGGCATTAAGACCTGAGTTGAGGCAGCCACTTTTTATATTGCCATTTATGTATTTCTGGTTTTGATGTATATGATTTCATCAATGCTTTTTGGATGTTTTATTTTAAATCTGATATGATTTAATATGGATGATTTTGATGATCTTTGATTGGTTGAGACATTTGTCTTTGGATGAGTATCATACTGTTTTATTTATACTCATAAATGTTAAAGTTTAGGATCTTAAAAATTATATAGAGAATACTCTCAACTGTTATAGATCTATGGCATGGAAACCTTATAAAAATGATTGGAGCTGCATTATACTTGGTATAAGTGCTGAGGCTTGAAAAGAAAAATGTTAAGGGTGCAATAGAAATTTTCTAAGTGCTGAGCCCTTAATCAAAAAAAAAACCCACAAGCTAAAATTATGATTGAACCAGATCTTGAATCTGAATCAATCATAAAGGCTTGCAGATCAGTATAACATGCCATGCCTCTTTTACAGTTGAAAATGTTCTTATATTTACTAAGATCAAGACATATTGACCCCATTTAGGAAATGACTGTCTGATTATTTCTGAAGGGAAATTATGCTAGAAGAAATTATGGATGTTTCCATGTTTGCAGTGACATGTTCACTTAGCATATTTGATGTTAGGATTTAAGACAATACACTAGTAAATAAACTAGGGAAGGGAAGGCCAAGATGACTGCTGGAATGCTTGTCATATTTGAAGTATGCAAGTTGGCACATGGTTTGTTTAAGCCCTGAGATCTTTGTGCAATGATGTGAATTAGTTCATTGCAATGTGTCCCAGTGATTCCTTAATAGCAGATGAGGCAGGGATTTAAATTGAATATTACAACCTGTAAATGAAGAAATAGGAATATGGATATTTCTTAGGTTGAATGGTATGGAACCAAGATGATTCCAGTGAATGAAAATTGTTGCCAGTAGATAATTATGTTTGCATGATTATGTATGCAAGTGAAGGAATGATAAGTGAATATATCATACCTGAATCAACTTAATTATACTATGTTAAAATATTTGATTGCAGAAATTTGCTTAAATAACAAGTCAGTACCCTTATATTCTCTATTGCTTAATATCATGAATGAATTGATGTTATTCATACCAGATCATAGATCTGACCCTTGTTTGCTCATGGCATCTGGGGTGTCTCATTTTAAAATGAGGCAGCCACTTATGTTCTTTCAGGTAACCCAGGCACTAAGTAAAAATGAAGTTATGGCTTTTATGGAGGAGTGAATGAACATGCTTGCTAGTCTCAATAAGAGTTTAAATTGATTATATCTGCATGTATTCAGGAAAAATATTATGTTTCTAAGATTTCCAGTCATGTATTGAATATTTTATGGTTAGTGATCAAGTTGCCCTTATGATCTGTAAAGTGTCAGATTAAAATTTGTTGTTCTGTTGAAATGGTTGTGTGTTAAGGTTTGATTTGTTTTTGAGGTGGTGTCTGAAATATAAACAAGAGAAATATGCTCAAGTAGGTTCATATAAATAAAAATCTGGAAGAAATATACAATTATGTGATAGCATAATTCATATATGTATTAGCTAATCTTGTGACATAACAGAGCATTGAGTTTTAGAACTAAAATCTGGATTTAGCAAGAAGAAAACTTAAAGGATTTTATTTTCTTTTTACTGAAATGCTTTGTAAATAAGTTTGAATTCATTTCTGAGTTGTATTGAGAAAAGTAAAATGTTTTTTCTAAAAGCTTCAGACAGAATGTAAAGAAAGGTATCTCCATTGCTTTGAACTAATGTGGTAGATACAGGATCCATGAGTTAACCAGCTCCAAATGAATGAAGTATTGGTTGATCATGATAGATTGTATTCTGAGAATAAAAGTGCATTTCAAAGCTTAGTACCTTTAGTAATTGTTTCACCCAGTTTTCTGGAAAATAAGCAGAGATATTGACATGTACATGTATATCTGTGTACATGTTGATATTTGAGCAAAAATATAATTATAATTCCTAGAACAGCTATAGGAATGGGATTCAAAAATAGTAAAGTAAGAAGAATTGTCTTGTATGTTAGGTTATAGGCAAACATTAAAAATATATGTACAAAGATAGGTAGATATCAGATTACAAACCATACAGGAAAAAAAAAAGAAGAAAAACAAAAACTGTGTTTGAACCGACCTGCATAGTACTCGAACCAGTGACCTCTTGTGTATAAGTTAGGCGCGTTTCCATTACGCCTAGATGTTGCTTGTGTTCACTTAGGATCCACTTACTTTTATACTGAATTTGATATTATCCAGACTTTAACATAATCATCTATATTAAAAGCTTGTTTACCACTGATTATTACTTGATCATTTCTAAATTATAATGACAGTCTAAAATACATGTTTCCAGTGGATTTTAGGTCCAAAAATCAGGGTGCAATAATTAATCTGAAGTGCTAAAAATCTAAATCAAACAGGATGTTCTTGTACAAAAAAAAAGATAAAGTATATACTCTGAATTTAAACAAGAAGAACACATACATCTTCATATGTATGTGTATGTTATTAGATATATACTGATATATTTATATTGGTAAGTTATTTTGATCCTGGATATATTTTGTTTATTAGAAAAAGAAAATGACCCTGGGAAATATATTTGTAAAGAATGATATATCTGTATATCATCTCTTAGCAAAAAAAAAAAATCCTTATGAAATTAGGGTGGAAATTAGGAGGGTCATTTCAGTTGGTATCAGAGCACTTGGTTGCATTGATTGTTAAGTATTATAGAAATGTATAATGTCTGTTTGTTTTGGATGAAATAATTTAGATAAGAAGTTAGAAATTATAGAAGCACTCATAATATACTAATACCATTTACCCAGAATTTAGTTAGCAGAACATGGTAGGAAGAGGATCTCATCACAATGCAGGAACCAGTGCACCTCAAATGCTTGATATGCAAGAATTTGTGAGGGTTTTAAGAGATGGAATTGGGCATAGGCCTGAGAACCCACATGAAGAGCTTTCAAAACTACTGAAGACTTATTCCAATTTGGGAGGCAAGAGTTTTGAAGGAACAGAGAGTGTGATGGAAATTCAAGCATGGTTGAGAACACTTGATAGGATTTTCAATGACATGCAGTTGGATGACCAAAGAAAGAGGCAAGTAGCTTCTAGACAACTGAAAGGGGTAGCTTTAAGCTGGTGGGAGGTGATCATAGCTGGAAGAAATGAAAATGAAATCACTTGGAATCAGTTCAAGGAGATGTTGGAGGCAAGATTTGTACCAGCATCAGCCAAGACCATTTTGCTTGAAGAATTTATCAAACTTAGGCAGGGAACTTTGAATGTCACTGAATACACTCAAAAGTTTGAGGGGCTATCTAATTATGGAGCAATGCTAGTGGCAGATGAAGCATCCAAGAATGATAGGTATATAAAAGGGCTGAACCCAGGACTTAGCAGAGCTATGCTACCATATGCAGATAGAACATTTGATCAAGTAATTGATCTGGCTTTGAAACTGGAACAACATGACAAAGAAAGAGAGAAATATAGGAATTTTAAGAGCAACAACAAGAAGGATAAGGGAAGATATCACCCTTATGATAAAAAGAAGGAGGAGGCAGACAACAGGAAGAGTAAAGATACTAAAGCCAATGATACTAAGAAGAAATTGGTTTGCCATCATTGTGGAAAAGAAGGACACATCAAACCAAGGTGCCCAGAGTTAAAAGGAGGAGCCTTCAAATGCTACCTATGTGGGAAAGAGGGGCATATGAAGAGGAACTGTCCTGAGAATAAACAGCAAGGGAAATTGGCAACTTTGGAAGGAAAAGGCAAATCTGCAGTGAAAATTGATGCTGAAAACCATGGCCAAGTGGAAGGTACATTACTCATTTGTGCCATACCCATACCAGTAGTATATGATACTGGAGCAACACACTCTTTGATTTCCTATGAATTAGTTAAAGTGTTAAAATTAAACTGCAAATTGGTTGAAACCCCATTGCTTGTACAAAGTCCCCTAGGGAGTTCTAGTGTTTTGAACATGAATTGTGTGGATGTGGAGTTAAACATAGGAGGAAATATTTTTATTTCCAATTTATATGTTTTAAATTACCCAAATATAGGAGTTATATTGGGGGTAGATTGGTTAAGGCAATTTAAAGCCATAATTAATTTAGACTCATCCACCATATCATTGCAAGATTCTAGAGGCCAGAGAATCACAGTTCTATGTGAAATAGCTAAGGAAGGGAAATTGTATCATTTAGTTGACTTAGAAAAAGATCTGAGTGAACTAACCATTGAAGAAATTCCCATAGTTAATGAATACTTGGATGTGTTTGGGGAAGTTAAGGGTGTTCCACACCACAGACCAGTTGAGTTCCAAATTAATCTCATTCCAGGAGCAAGTCCAATAATCAAGAAACCTTATAGAATGGGGCCAAGTGAACTGAAAGAATTGAAAAATCAGTTGGAAGAATTAGAAGGCAAGGGATTTATAAGGCCAAGCAATTCTTGCTGGGGTTCTCCAGTAGTGTTTGTAAGAAAACATGATGGTACCTTGAGAATGTGCATAGATTACAGAGAACTAAATAAAGTAACCATCAAGAATAAATACCCATTGCCTAGAATAGATGATCTCTTTGACCAACTCAGTGAAGCTAAAATATTTTCTAGGCTAGACTTAGCATCAGGATTCCATCAAATGAAGGTTGAAGACTCAAGTGTTAAGTATACTGCATTTAACACAAGATATGGCTTATATGAATTTTTGGTCATGCCATTTGGTTTGACAAATGCTCCTTCATATTTTGTTGATTTGATGAATAGAATATTTAGAGATTATCTAGACAAGTTTGTACTGATTTTTATTGATGACATTTTGATTTATTCTAAGACAGTGGAAGAGCATAAAAATCATTTGCATTTAGTTTTGTCAAGACTAAGGGAAAATGATTTAAAGGCAAAATTTTCAAAATGTGCATTTTGGAAAGAAGAAGTGCATTTCCTTGGGCATGTCATCTCTGCCAAAGGAATATCAGTAAACCCTAACAAAGTAGTGGCAATCCAAGCATGGAAAAGGCCTAGCACCATCAGTGAGATTAGATCATTTATGGGGATGGCAGGATATTATAGGAGATTCATAAAAGATTTCTCAAAAATATCATCACCACTTACCAATTTAACTAGAAAGAACCAAGCCTTTGTATGGACAGAAAAATGTGAGCAAGCTTTTATCAAAATAAAAGAAGCCCTGATTGATGCACCAGTATTGAGAGTGCCAGAAGGAAATGAAAATTTGGTTGTGTACACTGATGCAAGTGGCTCTGGGTTAGGGGCTGTGTTGATGCAGCAAGACCAGGTGGTAGCCTATGCATCTAGGCAATTAAAGCCACATGAAACCAGGTATGCAACCCATGATCTTGAACTAGCAGCAGTTGTGTATGCTTTGAAACTTTGGAGACATTATTTATTAGGTGCCAAATTCATTTTGTACACTGATCATAAGGCACTGAAATATTTATTCTCACAAAAAGATTTGAACATGAGGCAACATAGATGGGTAGAGTTCCTAGCTGCCTATGACCTAGATATACTGTATACACCAGGCAAGGCAAATAAAGTTGCAGATGCCTTGAGTAGACAACATGCCAAGGTAGCCATGTTGATGATGGAAGAGTTTAGGGATTTGTCTATACTTACTGATTTGGAAATTGAGGAAAACAGTGAGGAACAAATGATGCCTATTGAAGAAGGTAAAGGTAAAGGAAAATTAAGTATGATATCTCTGCAATCAGATTTACTTCTTAAGATTGGACAAATGCAGGAACAAGACTTAAACATGATGGAAAAGAAAATGCTCATATCAAAAGGGGAGGAAGTAATAAATTATCAAATTGATAAAAATGGTTATTTAAGGAATAAAAATAGGATATGTGTTCCAGAAAATATAGAATTGAAAGAGGAAATATTAAATGAGTACCATAGGAGTAAGTACTCCATACACCTAGGTAGCACCAAGATGTATCAAAATTTGAAAAGAAATCTTTGGTGGAAGGGGATGAAGTCAGATGTGGACAGATATGTTGCAAGGTGCATGACTTGCCAACAAGTCAAGGCAGAGACACAAAGGCCATCAGGACTATTGCAACCCCTTAGTATACCACAGTGGAAGTGGGAGGATATATCTATGGATTTCATAGATGGTCTTCCTAGATCTAAGAAGGGAAACACAAGTATATGGGTAATAGTGGATAGGCTAACTAAGGTAGCACATTTTATCCCAGTTAAAACAGAAAGAAATGCTCCAAAATTGGCTCAAATATTCATGAAAGAGGTAGTAAGGTTGCATGGCATACCCAAAACCATTGTGAGTGATAGGGAAACCATCTTCACCTCAAGGTTTTGGAAAAGTTTTCAAGAGGCTATGGGGAGTGAATTGTGCTTAAGCACTGCCTACCATCCACAATCAGATGGTCAAACTGAGGTGGTGAACAAAGTCTTAGAGGATTTGTTGAGAGCATGTACACTGGACTTTGGAGGCAACTGGGAAGACCACCTCCATCTAACTGAATTCACTTACAATAACAGTTACCAAAGCACCATAGGGATGGCACCATTTGAAGCCTTATATGGCAAGCCATGTTTATCACCTATATGCTGGGTAGAGGCTGGAGAAAGGGCTATTCTTGGACCTGAATATGTTAAAGAAACCACAGAGAAAATTGGGTTAATAAGAAAAAGAATAGCAGCAGCTCAAGATAGGCAAAAGAAATTTGCAGATAGGAAGAGAAAGCAAGTGGAATATGAAGTGGGAGACTTTGTTTTCATCAAGATTTCACCTATGAAGAAAGTCATGAGATTTGGCAAGCAAGGTAAGCTTACACCAAGGTATGTTGGACCCTATAAAATTCTGGAAAGAATTGGTTCATTGGCTTACAAATTAGAACTACCAGAGGAGATGAAAGCAATGCATAATGTTTTTCATGTGTCCCAACTTAGAAAATGGGTACATGATAAGGAAGACATTTTGGAAAAGCCTACCAAAATTCAAATAAATCCTGACTTGGTTTATGAAAAAGAACCAGTGGGGATTATAGCCAAGGAAGAAAAGAAATTAAGGAGCAAAACCTTGAAACTAGTTAAGATCCAGTGGAGTAGTGATCCTAATGACTGCACATGGGAGTTAGAGGATAAGATTAGAATGGATTATCCTAAGCTTTTTGCAAATTAAAAGGTAATTTTTTTTTCTTCTGGAAAAATTATTTGTTATGCATGGTTGATATGGTTGAATTTGTTTGCTTATGCATATATTTGATAAGTTTTCAGAAAAGAAAAATGATGCTTACTAAATGTTAGAAAAATTGTGAGGACACAATTCCTAAAAGGAGGGGTGAATGTAATACCCCAAAATTTTGTGAAAAATCATTTTTGTAAAATGATTTAATTTTGAAATATTTAGATTTAAATATGGTGAAATTTCTGGAATAAATAGTGTGCAAGTATATGTGTGCACGTGCACACTGAAATGGCACAAGAAAGAACTCCAGATTTCTTGGATTTAAAACAAGAATTAAAGAGCAATACAAACATGATTTTGCAACATGGTTATTTGATTTCTGAGATTTTATGGGTCATCTTAGAAAAATAAGAAAAGTAAGTTTTACTTTAGATCAGTAAACAAATTTATTTAAAACCCAGAAAAGAAAATAATATATATATTTGTAAACTTGTATACATATAGGTGCATATGTTTCTGAATTTAAAAGAGGAATTAAAATAAGCCTAGATAAGATATGTGTACATATATATATATATTTTTAAGTACTGAAAAGTATATATATATATAAGCAAGTAAATCAATGACATTAAAATGACATGAAATGTGATACAAGTTAATAAGCTTGTATAGGCAAAAATAGCAAAGGGGATTTTCAGAAATAATTAAAATAAATAGAATAGTCACACTTTTGACATGACTAAGTGAGTGGCCATTTTCTGAAAAAGTAAAAGAAAGAAAATGCAGCCTTTAAATTGGTTAATATGGCCGGGGTAATATGAATGAAAAATGCATGATGCTAAGCCAGGACAGAAATGGAATTCTGTTTCAATAAAACCCTAGAGGAAAAATGCTTATAAATAGGCAGTTTAGCCAGTAGAATTATTTTACCCCGAGCTGCATAAAAATAAGAAAAGAAGAAGAAAATATTGAAAGGAAGGAGAAAACACTCAAACAAGAATTTTCTGGATTAATAAGAAGAAACATTTAGGTGAGTAATCTCACTGAGTTCATGGCATTAAGACCTGAGTTGAGGCAGCCACTTTTTATATTGCCATTTATGTATTTCTGGTTTTGATGTATATGATTTCATCAATGCTTTTTGGATGTTTTATTTTAAATCTGATATGATTTAATATGGATGATTTTGATGATCTTTGATTGGTTGAGACATTTGTCTTTGGATGAGTATCATACTGTTTTATTTATACTCATAAATGTTAAAGTTTAGGATCTTAAAAATTATATAGAGAATACTCTCAACTGTTATAGATCTATGGCATGGAAACCTTATAAAAATGATTGGAGCTGCATTATACTTGGTATAAGTGCTGAGGCTTGAAAAGAAAAATGTTAAGGGTGCAATAGAAATTTTCTAAGTGCTGAGCCCTTAATCAAAAAAAAAAACCCACAAGCTAAAATTATGATTGAACCAGATCTTGAATCTGAATCAATCATAAAGGCTTGCAGATCAGTATAACATGCCATGCCTCTTTTACAGTTGAAAATGTTCTTATATTTACTAAGATCAAGACATATTGACCCCATTTAGGAAATGACTGTCTGATTATTTCTGAAGGGAAATTATGCTAGAAGAAATTATGGATGTTTCCATGTTTGCAGTGACATGTTCACTTAGCATATTTGATGTTAGGATTTAAGACAATACACTAGTAAATAAACTAGGGAAGGGAAGGCCAAGATGACTGCTGGAATGCTTGTCATATTTGAAGTATGCAAGTTGGCACATGGTTTGTTTAAGCCCTGAGATCTTTGTGCAATGATGTGAATTAGTTCATTGCAATGTGTCCCAGTGATTCCTTAATAGCAGATGAGGCAGGGATTTAAATTGAATATTACAACCTGTAAATGAAGAAATAGGAATATGGATATTTCTTAGGTTGAATGGTATGGAACCAAGATGATTCCAGTGAATGAAAATTGTTGCCAGTAGATAATTATGTTTGCATGATTATGTATGCAAGTGAAGGAATGATAAGTGAATATATCATACCTGAATCAACTTAATTATACTATGTTAAAATATTTGATTGCAGAAATTTGCTTAAATAACAAGTCAGTACCCTTATATTCTCTATTGCTTAATATCATGAATGAATTGATGTTATTCATACCAGATCATAGATCTGACCCTTGTTTGCTCATGGCATCTGGGGTGTCTCATTTTAAAATGAGGCAGCCACTTATGTTCTTTCAGGTAACCCAGGCACTAAGTAAAAATGAAGTTATGGCTTTTATGGAGGAGTGAATGAACATGCTTGCTAGTCTCAATAAGAGTTTAAAATGATTATATCTGCATGTATTCAGGAAAAATATTATGTTTCTAAGATTTCCAGTCATGTATTGAATATTTTATGGTTAGTGATCAAGTTGCCCTTATGATCTGTAAAGTGTCAGATTAAAATTTGTTGTTCTGTTGAAATGGTTGTGTGTTAAGGTTTGATTTGTTTTTGAGGTGGTGTCTGAAATATAAACAAGAGAAATATGCTCAAGTAGGTTCATATAAATAAAAATCTGGAAGAAATATACAATTATGTGATAGCATAATTCATATATGTATTAGCTAATCTTGTGACATAACTGTGACGCCCCACCTCTATGCTCATAATAACAAAGAGTATTAAAAGGAATACTGTCTATTATTACGAAGAATAAGGCTGGATAGGAGCGACCATCCGTAATTGGCCTTACCCTAATATTGGTTATCTCGATAGGAGTGGTATATACTTTTTAATTTTTCATCTATTAATTATTTACTCCCATCGACATATCCAATTATCAGTATAAAACAAACTACGATAGTTCATAATAGTTTAGGACATTAGATATAACAATAACACAGATAATATAAATGCGGAACACAGATAAAAACAAAAGTCTCAGATATATATAACTGATGTCAGTTAATACATAGTTGACACTATACATATGATACAACTACAACTGTCGACTCTAGAAGTTATATATACAAGTACATTATCGACTAATATACATGAATACATATCGTTCTATACAATGACGCGACTACTACAAAATGACACTGACAACTTCAGAAGATGTGAAAAGTCTTCAAATCCTGAACAGCAACTCAAAGAAGAAAATCTACAACCTGAAATAACTCGGGTCTGACCCGAGTATTACATTCAAAAGAAAATAATACCCAGGTCAGTCTAATTCAAACCAGTTTATTAGTGCATATAGGCAGTAATAATTTAAATAGACGACAGTCACAATAATTCCCGTCTATCCGATTCCTTAAACAAAGAAACCGGATAACGGTCAATATAACACTTAACAGTGTTTAGCGAAAATCAGCAGATTTAAATAATCAACAGAGATAAATAAACAATTTATCAAATCGACTAGATCAATTTAAAACAATCGAAATTGTCACTCTAATACCATCAAAAATTAGATTGGCTGCCGTACACGCACGCGTGTATGGCCTCGCCAATACATCATACGAAATACGCAAAAGATCAACAAAAATCCATAAGCAAGCACAAGGTCAAACCCAAGAAAAAGATCGGGTTCAACACAAGGCAAAATGAAACTGAAGCGTGTCAGGTGAACACCAAAGTGCAATACTAGGTAGATGTATTCATATACATACATGCATGTTAACTTAATCAGGCAGCAGGTCAACTCAGGGCTTCAAGGCAAACCCAGAAATGATGGTGGCAACGTGAAACTACACTACAGGGATGTCCTCAAGAGATAACAAATATGTATACCCAAATTAAGGCAACACAGTACAAAGCACAAGGCTACAGGTCAAATAAGCTTATGTACCCAAGGTAAGGCAACACAGCACCCACTAAATCATTCAAGCATATAGATGCAAGTAAATGTCACTGAGATGCAATGTTTTGCATACACATGAACCAAGTTCACATGTACAACAAACACAAGAATAAGCTCAGCAATGCAAGTGAATCACAAACCAAAGGAGAGAGACATGAACAAAGATATAACATGCATGCTCTGTAAAACTAGACGGTGCAATTACCATACTCAAGAGCAAAGGCCACGATACCACTCAATTTAATATGCCAAAAGTGGTACTAATACAACTCAAATCAAACTACAATGACCAGAAGTGCAACAGGAATCAAGAAATGCAACTTAAGATAAAAGCTATGCAGTGAGGACATAAACAAGTATATATATGAAGACCACTTGAGGTATGCCAAACAGACTGCAGGATAAATCCCCAAAAATATGCATATGAATCAAGTAGAAGTGCACACGTACTAGCACTACGACTACCAGTGGACAACTGCCATAACAAAGTAATGACATACGGATGCCACCAAGTCACAGTGTCCAGACTCAATCAAATGAAACAATAATGGATATACAAATGTGCACAGCAGCTAGCAACGGTAAGATACGAGTGTAGTGAACCTCAATGCAAACACTAATGCAACTGTACACAAAAATATCAAACTTCAAACATCATAGTGAAGAATGAATACAACACAACAACTCGAGTGGTTCGATATGCCATGTGTAAGACCCAAAGACAGAACAGTTCAATATCACAAGCAAAGATAACAAAGACCATCAAGTCATTGCAACAGAACAATTAAACAGTAAATACCCTGGCATGTTCGAAATACAAATCAAAACAGTGGTGACCCCCAAAAACGACAACTATGAATGCTACATCAATATACATTGAAGTAACCTGAGCTCAAGACAGTACAAAATAATTGGTATTGAAATGAGCATTTGGGACAAGCCTACGCTACCAGACAGAACACGAAAAGCACACGAACAAGGTCACATATTTCATTCAGGAATGTGCAAAAACTGGCCAAAGTCGACATCACTTCAAAACCAATAAAACACGAAATCGCAACTCAAAATTTCTAAAGTTCGAACAAGATGTGAGTGAAAGTAAAATCGCTCAAGTTCATAGCAGTGGTAGCCGAGAAGACCAACAACAAGATTTTCGAATAACGAGCTTAAATTAGATGTGAGTGAGAGTTTCACTCACCTTCGATTCGAAGAGCTCCAATCCAAAACGTGGTCAAAGCAAAGATGGAAGAATCTGAAGAAGCTCTCATTGACGAAGCTGCCTCTCATTCGTTGGCGCCTTCGACAATCGAAGCCCCATCTTCTTCGCAGCGGTTAATTGGAAGAGAAAAGAAAGGGGGACGAACGAGACATTGAGTCGCCACTTATTTCGTTCCCTTTGCTTTTGTTTAGGGTTTTCGAAATTGAGGGATGAAAGAAAGGAAGGTCGGGTTTTCTTGGATAGATATCAACACAACAATTGAAGATGTGGGCCAAAAATAAATAAAATTTAAAGCCCGAAACCCTTTAACAAAATTATTTAAAAGAATTTGCAACTGATAAACTAATTTCAACTCGAATATAATTCCAATTACAATTGTCAAACAAATTAAATCATCATTTGACGATAATCAACAATTATAAAACCTCGGGTTGTTACAATAACAGAGCATTGAGTTTTAGAACTAAAATCTGGATTTAGCAAGAAGAAAACTTAAAGGATTTTATTTTCTTTTTACTGAAATGCTTTGTAAATAAGTTTGAATTCATTTCTGAGTTGTATTGAGAAAAGTAAAATGTTTTTTCTAAAAGCTTCAGACAGAATGTAAAGAAAGGTATCTCCATTGCTTTGAACTAATGTGGTAGATACAGGATCCATGAGTTAACCAGCTCCAAATGAATGAAGTATTGGTTGATCATGATAGATTGTATTCTGAGAATAAAAGTGCATTTCAAAGCTTAGTACCTTTAGTAATTGTTTCACCCAGTTTTCTGGAAAATAAGCAGAGATATTGACATGTACATGTATATCTGTGTACATGTTGATATTTGAGCAAAAATATAATTATAATTCCTAGAACAGCTATAGGAATGGGATTCAAAAATAGTAAAGTAAGAAGAATTGTCTTGTATGTTAGGTTATAGGCAAACATTAAAAATATATGTACAAAGATAGGTAGATATCAGATTACAAACCATACAGGAAAAAAAAAAGAAGAAAAACAAAAACTGTGTTTGAACCGACCTGCATAGTACTCGAACCAGTGACCTCTTGTGTATAAGTTAGGCGCGTTTCCATTACGCCTAGATGTTGCTTGTGTTCACTTAGGATCCACTTACTTTTATACTGAATTTGATATTATCCAGACTTTAACATAATCATCTATATTAAAAGCTTGTTTACCACTGATTATTACTTGATCTTTTCTAAATTATAATGACAGTCTAAAATACATGTTTCCAGTGGATTTTAGGTCCAAAAATCAGGGTGCAATAATTAATCTGAAGTGCTAAAAATCTAAATCAAACAGGATGTTCTTGTACAAAAAAAAAAAGATAAAGTATATACTCTGAATTTAAACAAGAAGAACACATACATCTTCATATGTATGTGTATGTTATTAGATATATACTGATATATTTATATTGGTAAGTTATTTTGATCCTGGATATATTTTGTTTATTAGAAAAAGAAAATGACCCTGGGAAATATATTTGTAAAGAATGATATATCTGTATATCATCTCTTAGCAAAAAAAAATCCTTATGAAATTAGGGTGGAAATTAGGAGGGTCATTTCATTAGGAAAGGAACAATAAACTCCAGGTCAGTCATGGGACTGGTGTGAGAACTTAAAACAGTTTATCTTTAAAACAAACAACAAACGAAATAAAAGACATCCGCAATGCTTTTTGGAAAATGAAACTACCATAAGACCTCCCGCCACACACACAATGCAAACGCAGAATTGGAGGAGACTTCTTCTTATGATAGTCAAACATGCTTACTACGCAAAATCATTGGATATTATTATTAGTGCATAGTGCAGAAAAACATTTCGAAAGTATAATATTAATCTTAGCAAGCATAGACATTTCGAACTATGCCTACTATAGCTAACATCTAAACAGTGGTGACCACCATAAGTAAATGGCAGGTTCTACAACTAAAACCGTACAAGGTTCATATTGGAAGATGGATTTGCCAATAAATGGTCAGGCTAAGGAACTTCCTACTGCCAATGGGATTGCCTCTGGATGGACGTCCCGAGAACCTAACCGGATCTCTGCCAACACAAGGCCGGGTTACCTCTTACACTAGGTAACTACAACACGAATATGCCACCCCCCGGTCCTTTGGGACCTTTATCCGAGGCGCCTTGATCAAACAACAATCTCACAGTAAATGAGATTGGAGTAACCACATAGGTTAAATACCAGGGCTCCATACCTGATACCACCCGTTTCTAGAAGGAAATGACATACCCTAAAGGGAGCGACCCTCATAACCTTGCCGCATATTCCTGTTTTGACCATTTCCAGGTTGTGAGGTCCGAAGAGGTCTCGTCCACAAAGCTACGCTTTTTCACAAAGCCACGCTTTGATCAACAAATGATCAATAAATAATCATCACACAGCAACACTCAGCATGCCACATTACCAAATTGGGAGTATATCACTGATAACCTTCAACTACATAACCTCTGAGCTCGTACATCTCAGAGATGGGTGTTAAGCTAAGAGAATAAATTCTCCGCCACCAACATAAATGTATTTGAAAGAAATTAACTTTATATCTCAAAATGTAATGTCATACATGTAACCATACAAGTCTGTTCCGGGTTCGAACAGAACCGAAGGCACTTCCGAAGAAGCTTTTGCAATCCGGGTATTCACAATCCCGATCGTACTTCCTATCACAAAGGAAATCTATATACCGTAGCTAACGGTGCAGAGACAATCGATAGGTCATCCTATCATTTTCACAAATACCCGGTCTTCACCACCGGTCTTCAAATGTTATCAATATTGTCATATCACTTATTCGGAATGGGTTATATGACACAAAGGTCCTTTCCCAGCTAATCCGAATAGTGAGCACAATATTTAAAACATATGGATATTGGTATTTCAATTAAGTCACAACTTATTACCCAAATCCTTTCCTTTAAATGGTTTAAACAAATTACCATTTTAAATCTTTAAACAAAAAGATTTACTTCACAAAGCTTACCCGGTTTCACAAAGATTCATTCACGGATTTCCAAATCAATTTCCATTTCAATTGGATTAACCCATTAAATCTTTAAATCAAGATTCAACTTATAGCTTTCAAAACTATTCACAATTCAAGTCTTTTATAATATAAAAGATACACCTTTTAAAATCTTCTTTGATTTCAAAATAAAGTTTAATCATCTTCACAAAGGTTAATTCATAGTTTTTCCAAACTATTCACAATTTCATTTCAACTTGAAATGTTTCGATATAAATTGAAATCTTTTCACTTTATGAAAGCTACTATTATTTGAAAACAGATAGTTTTCATTTTGGGAAAAACTGGTTACAATTACATAGGTTAAAGCCATACAAGTATAAAACTTGAATTTAAATTTAAATTTCCAAAACCATCTTTTAAATTGTTAAAAACCCATATAAACACCTTTTATAACTTGTACAATCTTTTAAACCAAAATTCCCAAATCATCGAATTCAATTTCAAGTATTGAATTCAAAATTTAAATCAAATGATTTAAATTCCAATTTTATTAAGTTATTTAAAATAACTTTTATTTTTGAAACTCAATTTCAAAAACTTCCAATTCTAATTTCCAAAACTATTTTGGATTCAAGAATTCAATTTTCAAAATTGATAAAAATCTGTGACTTAACCGATTTCCACGTGAAATCCACATTTGTGTGTGTATTCTGTAGTCCACGGGTTTAACACAATAGTGCAACAACATTCAACCATCACAGATCAAATATATCAATATAATTGATAAGCGGTATAAACTATAACGCTTATCTTTCATTCACAGATCACAGATATATATATATATCACAGATAAACAAATTACAGATCACAACACAAATCAGGATATATCACGAAGCATCACATATCAGAGATATCAAACAATTCAACCTCTAATATAATCCAAACATCCATAAGTAGGATTAATTTAATTATCTGATTAATTTAAATCAGATAAATTTCTATAAATCAATTTTACTAGTTATGGTAAATTAATAATCAATTAATTACAAATTTATTTTCAAATTTATTTCAAAACACCAAATCAAATTCCATATTGATTTCCCAAATTCATTTCAAGACACCAACTAAATTTCCAAATATTTCCAAAAGATTTATTTTCAATCACCAAAAATAAATTACCAAATGGATTTCTAAATCTATTTCCTTTTTAAAATAAATTCCTTTTTAAGAAGATAAATTCCATTATTTTTGGAAATAATTCGATATGATTCAAAAATAAAACTTCACCCTTTTCAAACTTCTTTTTAAATTTGTTCAATCCTCAAAAATAAATTTTATTATAATTTTCAACTCGAATTTTCAAAAACCCAATTTTTGTTTATTTTCGATATCCAATGATACCAAGAATATATTCGGCTAAATTATAGCCTTCAACCATTCCAATCACAATATAATCACATACATATTATAAATAAACAACACACAACATTGAAATAAATTCAAATGTTTGAGGAAACCTGTTGGATCCCTCCAACCTGTTTCCCTACATCTACAAATGTTAGCACAATACCAATTCCACTTCGAGGTGGAATATCGCGGTATATGGTATTTATAAAATATTATCCGCTATTATGCGATGCAATAGGGTCTCATCTGCTATATAATGCGGGAAATCAACTCCAAATACATATATAATACCAATTCCACTTCACGGTGGAATTATCGCGGTATATGGGTTTAATAAATAACCTCTGCTTAAAATGTGGCGTATAGGGTCTATTTCAGCACAACAGATAGCAATCATCATTCAATCACACAATCAAGCAATTTTAAATTTAACTATTTAAAATTTAAATCGAAACAATTTCGATTGAGTGAGGAGTTCTCACCTTTCTTTTTAAAATGTCGAGCGTTCAATTTTTTTTTTACATTAAATCGAGCACGTTCGATTTAACGCAAACTTTTCACTTGCTCGAAATGATTCCACATCTGCACCACAGCGAGCTGCTCGTCGCTGCGATTCCGGCGCCGCTAGTTTCGCTTGATTCCGACCTCGTATCAAAAAGATATGGCATTTTAAAGTTTATACGAATTTAATATATAATTATTTTCAATTTTATTTTAAATTTTAAAACCCTATTTCATCATCACCGTTCATTTTTGCTTGAGAAAAATCTGGGCCACCCTCCTTTTCTTCTTCCTCCCAGGTAATTCACGCACGCAACATTACCCATAGCCGCCAAACAATCGTCGAATTATCCACCTCCCGCGATGACATCTACAACGATCAACCACCATTGTTCGACTCGCCTATGAAAGAACCACCCTCGGCTAAGAGCTCATGAAAATCGGCCCTCCCTATGCATCGAAACGCGTGCACGAATGTGTGACGTTCAAGCTCGAACTGACGACGATTGGCTTCGTTTTAAACGATCTCCACCGTTGGATATACAGTTCTCGACGTGCTCTACATTTTTGTAGTTGAAGCCTTTTTGCATAGATTGACGGATTTGGAGAAAATGAGCGAGAAAGAGGATGCATTTCGGGCCATTGATTTTGAAAATGGCGGCCAGACCTAACTAGGGTTTCTGAATGCAAATGTGAAAATAGGGGGGGCCGTATATAGAAAATTTCTCAAAATACTATTCATCGAAAATTTTCCGAACTCCAAACGAAGCGTGCCGGCTGGCGTTTCTAAGGTTTTACCCATGTTCCGGACACAATGGAACGTGTTTTGGGAGCTAATTTGGTCATACGTGCGAGTTACGGAAATAAACGATCAAATTAAAATTAAATCGATTTAAAACGATTTCGATGCGTTTTGGCTTGCCCCGGACAAACCGTAAATCCGATTGACACAAAATTTGAAACCTTACAAAAATTTCATATTACGGATCCGATGAAACTAGTTTAGTCGAAATCCGAGACTGTTTGAAAAATGACTATTTTTACTAGTCAATTAAATATTAAAATATTCAATTTCTACAAATTTACTTTTAATTACATTTTAAAAGTTCTATAACATCGTTCTAACTTCAATATAATTTAATATAACTTTATAAATCATTTTTATTCACATTTGATCCAATTTCCAATTATTTACGCAATTTCAAATATTAAATTGTCGATTTAATTATCCAATTAAAGCCCTATATTCGGAATTAAATTTATTCAACTTACAAATCTTACTTGTTAATATTTAAAATCAATTAAATATCTGAATTTCAAATGACGGAAATTCTGGGTCGTTACAAAATACAACATACATGTCTCAAAACCCAATATATCTCATGAAATAAAAACTCATATTCTCAACAAAAATCAGAGTACAGATCTCGCTCTCAAGTGTCAGTACAAAAAGATGAAATAAAAATAGGGAAATACATAATAGAAACTTCCTCCAAGAAAACACCGAGAACCTGTAGTCTACTGTCCTCTCCCTTGATTGCCTATGGGGGAAAAGGGGAAAAATAGAGCAGTGGGTCAGACTAAAAGTCTGGTGAATGATAGTAATTACTAGAGTCTTTAAGCAAGATAAAAGTAATAGACTCTACAACAGTTCTAGTATTTAAAAGGAAATAAAGGAAATAGGAAAGAGATAAACTGGAAATAAATATGATTAAATTATTCCTCAATTAATTAGATAGGTTTACTTTGATTGTTTGCCCATGTCTTTGATAGCTGCTTGATTAGGCTGAATTCCTAATCATATAATTAGGCTGAAATCCTAATTCTACCCTTTGATCGGCCTGCTACTCCATAGTTCTTACTGCGGACTGGACGCTATATAATTCCCTATAAAACAGCTAATGGTAACTACGAAAGATACACAAAGCACCCATTGTGGACTAGATGATACATAGCTCTCTACATAGAAGGCAATGGTGTCTATGAAAGACACACATACTAAGTGCTTGGAACTCATAGCGATTACTAAGCACCAAAATGGAAGTCGCATGCGTAACTGCCACCAAGCTCATGCCAATTGTTGCTCCACCTATTGGGTCGTATTATTACCTCGACCCAGCATAAGCGTGCTCCTCGTCTCACTTCAGGAATATGTGAAACACCATATCCATAGAAAATATAGGGGAATGCTGCCTGTACTGGCATGTCATCCAAACAATATCTAATAGCTCCCTTGTCTAAATCCCCCATGATTTGAACATCTCAATATTGACCAATTACTACCACTACTACTATAAGCGTGCCCCTCGTCTCACTTCAAGTTTATGTGAAACACCGTACCCATAGAAAATAATAGGGGAATGCTATTTGGTATAGGTCCTACTTTAATTCTTTTCTTATTAACTTAGATAAATTATCTAAATAAGCTTTTATTCTTGTTCTTGCTATCTGTGCTTATTAATTTATCCTAAATCTTAAAATAAGCCTTATTCTATTCTATTTCTTATTATAACCTACATTATAATCATGCTTATTACTTAACCCAAGGTCCAAGTGTGAAAAAAGCTTCTTTTCTTCTTTTATTCTTTTTAGTTATAATTCTAAGTTATAACTAGGCCAATCTCTTTAATTCAGTCCAACTAATATCATAATTAGGCATAATTTCAGTCCAATTCCATTTATATTACAATCTTTATAATTTACATCTTATATTCCATTATTTCAGGTTTCCTATAATTTAATTTAATTTTGCGTTAATTCTATTCTAATCCATACATGAAGAAGAAGAGGGAGAAATAAAAGAAAACTGAAAATGGAAGGAAATCCAAAGCGTAGGAAGAAGATGTAAAAAATGCATAAATAACAGTAAATAAAATCAAATACTGTAAATAAATTGTAAATAAATAGAAAAGCTATAAATAACAGAAATAAACTAAAATTAACTGAAAAGAATAGCTAGAAAGAAATAGGTTGAAAATAATTCTAAAAACTGTAAATAAAACTGCTAAAAAGGTTATTCCAAAAATCATAGTAAAACTACAACTATTGAAAACTCTATTATTTTTAATTACTTAAAGAAATCTAAAATAATTAAAATCACTCACCTCTGGTCCTTCGCTCTTCCCTTTAGACCTTCATGGATCCGCTTGGGCTTGTTAAATATTTTTATTTTAAACAATTTCATCCTCGGAAAATTATTCCGCTTAGGGTCCTACCTGAATAGGTGAACCCAATTGGAAAAAATCGTAGAATGAGAAAAAGTGTTAGGCCTAGAGTTCAATTTATAGGGTTAGATGTGGATCTCGGACTATTGGATTTGGGGATCGAATAGGATGCAACCACGTTATAGCCTGAATAGGGGCCATCGGATGCAGAAACGGAAGGACCAGATCGAGTTGAAGAATACAAAATACATTACTAACGTTCAAACGAATGAACATTCGTTCGTTCACTAAAAAAAGGCAGGTTGACCAGGCGGTCGACCGCTCTTGCGCCCAGGTCGACCGGCCGGTCGACATGGCCTATATTTTTTTCTTCTGTTTATTTTGTTTAATTCATATTTCGTTCATTTTAGCTCGGATTCTGACGTTCTATATATGGAAATTGACCAGAAAATTACCATGGACACAATGGAGCAACTCCCGTGCCTCAATTCTAATAATTTCACAAAGTTATTTTATTACTTAGTTAATTAACGAATTAATTATTACAGGTTAAATTCAGCTTGTAACATTCTCCCCTCCTTAAGGGATTTCGTCCTCAAAATCTCCAAGGATAAAAGAATGTACTAAATGTTTTCATCCAATTCTACAACCAACTACTCAATCATCAACCATTCATCCACTGTCCTTAAGTTGTCTTAATGTAATTTATGATACTTATGCAATTAGTGTAGTGTAAATGTCCCTAACTAATGCAAAAGATTAGGCGGTCCACTGATTTAGTTGACCTTCTTTTATGCAATCATGTCTGTGCCATGTATCCAAATGAATGCGAAAATTTCCTAATGATAACTGATAATTCTATATGCGTGCTACAAACATCATCCAAATGCAATGAACATGTGAAAATTTTCCATTTATTGCAACCATGGAAAATAGAATAAAATGCGCATACATCCATATGTGTATGCTCTGGTGTCCTATTTAGGCCGATCCCTAAAGAACAATAGTGCCTAGTGTACCTATATGCATCCATTAGCATCCACTAGTAAACACTTGCAATCACTAGCATAAATAATTCATAACATGTTCTATTAACATGTTTACATCAAATCCTACCATCCATAGGTTAAATCCTAAGTTCTACCCTCCCAAAGGATAATAAAGGAAAGAACCTATTCAAAACTAAAGATGGAAATAGGAAATTCAAAATTTACTATCAAAGAGAGATGTCGATAAGAAGTACGCATTTTCTCCTAATCAATTTAATCTTCTTCGAAGTCTTTTTAACCTCTACAGACTCTATCCAACACGAAAGCGACTTGCGTGATCTTCCATAAAGAGCTTCGGAAGGTGCCATTCCAATGCTAGCTTGAGAACTACTATCTTATTTGAATTCCACTAAAAGAAGATGCTTTACTAAAGTTCTTCCAAAATTAGGAATATCCATTCTCAACCATGTGTGCCTTACAATTTTACTAACCTCATTTTACTGTTCTTCTTTAGTCTGCTCACATGAATCAACATTCCTAGGTTCTCACTAGGATCTTATACACTCTACAGAAACTCTATTATTACTTCCAAAAGTAATTACTGCTGTCTCCTTTGTAGCCTTAGCCCTTTTCCGTTACACCTAGGAATAATTCCTATCTACTATACATTTTGGAGTTTGGTTCGGTGTTTATAGTTCCATGTTAAAAATTAAGGTTTCTAAAATTTTTAAACATCAAATCCCAAAATCTTTGTCTTTAAAATGTGTTATTTTTGAGTTTTTATTAAATTCAAAATAACTTGGTTACTTAACATTATTTTCCAACTTAGAGGGGAAAAGTTTCAAATTCTAAGTCCAAAACCTAGTCCTCGTTTTTTTTAAAGACCTTTTCAGTTTTCTATAAAAATTTGAATTTTCAAATTCAACTTTTATTAAGTTTTTCATTTCCAAAAACTTATTTACTTTTTCACCAAACCATTTTCTTTTAAAATATCTTTAAACTATTTTTATGCGTTACCAAACATCTTCTTATTATACCTTACGGTCTCATACCTTAATATATTGGAACTACTTTCTCAAATGAGAAACTAATAACGCTAAAATCTTTTATGAACCTTTTAAATGAGAATTTCATGTTTATATGAAATTACAAGAAACTTATTTTATATTTTTTGAAATGGGCTATACAAAATATTGTGCTTTTCATACCTTATGTATCTCTTTCATGTATAGCTTGTAACTTGCACAAAATATTTTTATTGGTTTCATAGAAAATCATACCATTATTCTTTTCATTCCAATAGATTAAAGTATGTTTAATTTATATTCTTCTATGACAAATATTTTCTAATACCTAACTTACACATTTTCCTTTCAGAAAAACTCATCTTCAAAACTGTTTTAATATTTCCATAACTGCAAAAACACTTCCTAATACTTATTAAAAATAATAAGTGTACTTTACAAACCATTTTGTTTCTAATATTTAGAAATTACCTTTTAAAATACATTTTTATTTGGGTTAAAAAGGATGTTGCGTAAAACACCATTATTACAACCCAAAAATACTAGTGTATGGATTCAATTAAATAAATACTAATAAATCTCATATATGTAAAAGTATTTTTCTTGGGTGTCACTTACTATAGCAATAGTGTTATAGCCTATGCTCCACTTAATTTTCATGAAAACATTTATAACAACGATAAAAGTTGTAATCTACGTTTTTGATACTCGATACACTCTAGGTTTTTATATTTAAAATCTTTGTTTACTTACAAAGAAACTAGTGAGTTATATATATATACTCCATAATTCTTCAAAAGGAATTCCAATTTTTCATTATATAAAAACCAACTTAAATTTCATACCATTCTTCAAAAACTCTATATTTAGTTTCTTAAAAGAAAATTTTAAAAATGAAATTTTTTTCAATTCTAACAATTACATTTTTTTCAACTTTTTAAATTTCAAATTTTCATTTCATTGGGCTTGGCATAAAGTGGATTTTCCTACTTACTACCATAGGAGTATCCTTTCTAAACCTTGGAAATCTCATTTTCTTACTTAAAGTCTTTTGTTCCTATACTCATATTTATTCAAAGGTGCTACCGTTAAATCCACTTATATGAAACAATTATAATTTCTGCAATTATCTACACATGGGCTTTCTTCCTTCCTTATCAATTGAATCTATTGTACATCTCCAACCTCTGCCTACCTCTTTTTGGATTTTCAAAATCCAAACCTAAATGTACAAAATCGTTTCTCAAACTTTTTCCATGTGTAGACCTTCTCTATGCCCCAAGAAACACGCTTCCTTATGCCAATAGTGATACTTCAAGAACTTTGCTTTTAACTAAAGAATGTGAGGTGTATGAAGAACCTCCTCTATACTCTTGGAAAACACCAAAATGTCATCCACGAACACCACCACAACTTATTTAGGATGCCTATAAAAACACGGCTCATCAAATGAACAAAATAGGCTGGGGCATTGGTTAGCCCAAAAAGCCTAACCAACCACTCAAAGAATCTGTCAGGTGTGCTAAAAGTGGTCTTATTAATGCCATCATCAGTGACCTTAAGCTGATGAAATTCTATGGCTCAATTAAGCTGAGAGAATAATATAGATCCAAATAACTGGTCAAAAAGGTCATCTATCCTAGGAAGTGGATAACGGTTCTTCTTTGTGAGATTATTTAATTCTCTATAGTCTACGCAAAGTCGAAGGGAACCATCCATCTTAGTAGCGAAGACGACTGGCGCTCCCCACTTTGATATGCTCCTTCTTGTAAATCCTTTCTCCAAAAGCTCACGGATCTGCTTGCTCAATTCCTTCCTCTCCCTAGGCGCTATATGCCTTATGGGTAATGCTACTAGCGAGCAAAATAACTCTTGAAGTCAATATCTCTCTTAGGGGTAGTCCCCTAAACTCCTCAAAGATGTTTGGAAAATATCTGACGACAAGAACCGAACCTAACCTTGTTGATGATGAATCAAGGGAATAAAGGAAGCTTAAAATAACCGACCCTTGCGGGTCGCAATAAATCTCGAGAGTCCTACTGATGTATGTCTCTAATCTAGCAACTTTCCTCTCGCAGTCTAATATAGCTCCATATGCGGATAGCCAATCCATACCCAAGATTATCCCATACCCCGAGAATCCCAAAACATAGGCGTCACAGTCAACTTCTATGCCTAGGATAAAAAATTTCAAACCCCTAAAAACCATAGACAAGTGTGCCAATCCTCGTACGGGGTTTGAAACAACAATGGAGTCTACTACTAAAGAGATGTCTAAGTACAAACAATCTACCAAAGAATTCGTAATGAAAGGGTGAGATGCTCCTAAAATCGAAAAGAGTCCGAATGGGAAAATAAAAAAGAGAGATTAATCCTTCTAATGAGATTTTCCTACCTCTATCTGAATCACTACTAGAAAGTGCTGCATCAAGCTTGTACCTGCGGCTTAGGTGCGCTTGCTCTCTGCCCCATTCTCTAAGGACAAGCTGTACTAAGATGATCGGGTTGCCCATAGTTGAAACACCTCCACTTCATCGTTTTATTCTTATAGCCCCTTACGTAATGACCAACCCATCCATAGTTATGACATTTCCCGCTTTTCTTGATCCACTTCTTAGGTCCTCCAAATCTCACATCCTAAACCTTTGCTCTATAACCTCCAACCTAGCTCGTGCCACCTTGAAATCCTCTGTGCCAGAAAACATTCTACCTCCTATACTAGCGAAGCCCTTGCATAGCTCAGAAAAAGGGGCCGGCGTGGGTGGATTAAAGGGATCTCCACATACTGGTGTTGTATTGGACACTTGCCCTTACACATATGGTACCGTAGCTCTACGGAACCAGTCAGTTATTCTATGCAAAGAAAAGAGAATTTAGACTCAAAAGAATTGAAAGAAGATTGCACTGGACTTGGAGGGGATTTTTTATAAAAACTTTTTTATACTAAAAACTATTTCTAAGAGTTATTTTTTGAAAAATACTTTTTAAAAGAAGTTATTTTAGAAAATACTTTTACTTTTAAAATAAATTTTTAGAAATCGTACAACCTTAGGCTGTAATACCAAGTGAAACACCCCACAACCCTTAGTATACCCAAAAGGACACACTAAAAGGCATGGTGCGTTGTAGGTATAAACTAAAAACAAACTGAGACTAAGATTCACAAGACAGAAATAGGTAAAAACACCGGAAATTAAAATAACTTATTTTAGAAAAAACTTCATAAATGCTTCAAAAATCAAATAAGCCAAATACCAAATACAACATACATGGCTCAATACCCAATATATCTCATGAAATAAAAACTCATAGTCTCAACAAAAATCAGAGTACAGATATCCCTCTCAAGTGCCAGTACAAAAGGCTGAAATAAAAGTAGAGAAATACATAATAGAGACTTCCTTCAAGAAAAATATGAGCAACTGCAGTCTATTGTCCTCTCCCTTGATTGTCTATGGGGAAAAGGAAAAAATAGAGGAGTGGGTCAGGCTAAAAGTCTGGTGAATGATAGTAATTACTAGAGTCTTTAAGAAAGATAAAAGTAATAGACTCTACAACAGTTCTTGTATATAAAAGGAAATAAAGGAAATAGGAAAGAGATAAACTAAAAATAAATATGATTAAACTATGGCTCAATTAATAAGATAGGTTTATTTTGATTGTTTGCACTTCTCTTTGATAGCTGCTTGATTAGGCCGAATTCCTAATCCTATAATTAAGCTGAAATCCTAATTCTACCCTTTGATCGGCCTGCTACTCCATAGACCTTACTGCGGATTGGACGCTATATAACTCCCTACACAAAAGGAAATGGTGTCTACGAAAGACACACATACTCAGCGCTTGGAACTCATAGCGATTACTAAGCACCGAAATGGAAGTCGCACGCATAACTGCCACCATGCTCATGCTACATGTTGCTCCACCTATAAGGTCATATTATTACCTCGACTCAACATAAGCGTGCCCCTCATCTCACTTCAGGATTATGTGAAACACCGTTTTCATAGAAAATATAGGGGAATGCTGCCGGTACTAGCCTGTCATCCAAACAATATCTAACAGCGCCCTTGTCCAAATCCCCCGTGATTTGAACATCTCTATATTGACCAATTACTACCATTACTAGCATAAGCATGCCCCTTGTCTCACTTCAGGTTTCTGTGAAACACCATACCCATAGAAAATAGTAGGGGAATGCTATTTGGTGCAGGTCCTACTTTAATTCTTTTCTTATTAGCTTATAAATAAGCCTTTACTCTTGTTCTTACTATCCGTGCTTATTAATTTATCCCAAGTCTTAAAATAAGCCTTATTTTGTTCAATTTCTTATTATAACCTACGTTATAATCATGCTTATTACTTAACCCAAGGTCTAAGTGTGAAAATAAGCTTATTTTCTTCTTTTATTCTTTTTAGTTATAATTCTAAGTTATAACTAGGCCAATCTCTTTAATCCAGTCCAATTAATATCATAATTAGGCATAATTTTAGTCTAATTCCATTTATATTACAGTCTTTATAATTTACATCTTATATTCCATTATTTCAGATTTCTTATAATTTAGTCCAATTTTATGTTAATTCTATTCTAATCCATACCGAAGAAGAAGAAGGTGAAATAAAAGAAAACTGAAAATGGAAGGAAATCCAAAGCGTATGAAGAAGATGTAAATAACGCATAAACATCAGTCAGTAAACTAAAATACTGTAAATAAAACGTAAATAAATGGAAAAGCTATAAATAATAGAAATAAACTAAAATTAACTGAAAAGAATAGCTAGAAAGAAATAGACTGAAAATAATTCTAAAAACGATAAATAAAACTCTAAAAAGGTTATTCCAAAAATCGTAGTAAAATTACAACTATTGGAAACGCTATTATTTTAAATTACTTAAAGAAATCTAAAATAATTATAATTACTCACCTCTGGTCCTTAGCTCTTCCCTTTAGGCCTTCACGGATCTACTTAGGGTTGTTAAATATTTTTATTTAAAATGGTTTCCTCCTTGGAAAATTATTCCGCTTAGGGTCCTTCCAGAATAGGTGAACCAAATTGGAGAAAATCTTAGAATGAGAAAAAGCTTTAGGTCTAGGGTTCTATTTATAGGGGTAGAAGTGGATCTAAGACAGTTGGATTTGGGGATTGAATAGGATGCAACCACGTCATAGGCTGAATATGGGCTATTGGATGCAGAAATGGAAGGACCGGATCGAGTTGAAGAATGTAAAATACGTCACTAACGTTCGAACGAACGTTCGTTCACTAAAAAAACAAGGCCGGTCGACCGGCCGGTCGACCTGGCCTATATATTTTTTTTCTGTTTATTTTGTTTAATTCATATTTCGTTCATTTTAGCTCAGATTTTGACGTTTTATATATGGAAATTGACCATAAAATTACCACAGACACAATGGTGCAACTCCCATGGCTTGATTCTGATAATTTCACAAGGTTATTTTATCATTTAGTTAATTAACGAATTAATTATTACGGGTTAAATTTTGGGTTGTTACAGTTACCAGCCTCTAGGCAAAAGTCCTCTCCATCCTCGACACTATGCCATCAGCCACACCTCCCAATAATGGTGCTAGCTCCAGATCGAACCCAATTCAAACAGCTCTGTTCATCTCCCCTCTAGTGCCGCCATAACCAACCCAAGACCGCCGCTCCACCTCCAACGATAGCCCAACTCACCATGCTTCCATCTAGACCCAGCACACCCTCTAACTCGTTGCTACTAGTGAGATCTCCCCCTTCGAAGGCATCACCGTTCATCACAAATCTACACCGCCAAGCTTCGATCTAGCTCAATCCAACAGTTTAGGCCCCTCCACATCTGTAACGACTCTCAAAGATTTAAGTTAAAATTTAAAATTTGAATTTAAATAACGAATTTGAAATGTTGAGTAATATATTTTTCCAAATTCATTAGAAAGGAAAATTTTGTGAAAATTCAATTTTTTCTCAAATTTAGTCAAAATTTGAATT
Source organism: Allium fistulosum (assembly GCA_030737815.1). NCBI lineage: Eukaryota > Viridiplantae > Streptophyta > Magnoliopsida > Asparagales > Amaryllidaceae > Allium > Allium fistulosum. The sequence goes on from CM060906.1 coordinate 336,569,244, forward strand.
TAGGTTGAAAATTTAAAATTTTAAAATTTATTCTTTTTTTATGATACTAGACTAAAGTCTAATATCCACTCTACTTTTTGTTTCGTTAAAATTCGATTTCTACAATTTTAAATCTGCAATTTACAGTGTAAAAACATTCAAATATGGACGTTGTATTTGTGTGTATATTTTACCTGTATTTTTATTTTGGGTTTTGGGTTGTGTTTGATGGGTTTGGGTTTATTGGGCTTGAAGTTTAAGGGTCTCCTGAAAATCTACGTACCTTTTCACCCAACAGAAACATCTATTGGGAAAATGGTACGTACCTTTTTCTTTACTTTCTGGTTTCTTCCTCTTTCTCATTTTTGTAAACTGTAAACAAATTTACAGTAAACTTCATCTACCATCCCTCCTTCTTCCTCCTTCCTAAACCTAAATCCAATTCCTAAAACCTAGCCTTCCTCTCTCTTCCTCCTCCTTCCTCTCTCTTCTCTCTCTCCTCTCCTTCCTCCTCCTTGTCGCCGTCCACTATCACCTTGCACCGTCCAACCACCCGCGGTCGAACCGCCCTAGGCTAAACACCACCTAGCTGAGCCCATCCACCCTTAGCCACAAACCCTCCTCCACACACCCCTTACCACCACCTAAGACCGCACCTCCACACACCCCTCACCACCACCTAAGACCGCACCTCCACACCACCATAGTCGAGCCCGAAACAAGCCTAGCCGAGCCCAAAACCCCTAGGGCCAAACCCATTTAGTCCTCCTCTTCTCTTTTATAAAAATAAGAAGAAGAAAAAGAAGAAAAAAAAGAGAGAGAAAAAATAATTTTGTTTCACAATATTCAAGCTTGGTTTGTGCTTGTTCATGTCTGTTCGTCGTGCATGTTTGTGTTTGTTCATCGTAGTTGTCACTTTCATTTGCCATAAAAGGTGAGAATCACTCATGACTAACCTTCTTATGATTAAGTTAATGGACCCCGATCGAAATTTCTTTTGAAATGTTGTTATTGTTCGTATTGTTTAGCTTATACTATATGATTCTGATATGATATAATGCTCACCTGTGACACGATATGATATACTCTATTATATGATCTATACAGTTATGTTATTTATTTATATCACACTATAGTTCCCTAATATGTTAGTTAGGAAAATCACTATGGGTTGAAATGATACATACCTGAACGATCTTATAGATTAGGAAAAATCGTTATGGATTATAAACCGAAGAGATTTTATTGATTTTGAAATTTTGGGATTGCGAGTTGAAATGATATACACCCGGAAATATAATTATAATTTTGGGTTGAAATGATATATATCCGAATCACTTGACCATAGAGTAGAAAATTATATACAAACACTGTGGTCGGTTTTTAAATTATTTTCTAAAATTTTAAAGTATGTTTGATTTAGTAAATTATATTTTTAAATTTAATTAAATGATTTTATTTAAAAACTTATATTTGGAAAATAAATTATTTTTTATGTTTTAAAGTTTAATTATAAGCTAATGTATGGTTTTAAATGTAATTTTAAGATTTTAACTTATAATTTATTTATTTTAAATACATAATTTAAATATAAAAAATTAATTTAATAAAATATAAGTATATTAAATTTAATTTGATATAATAAATATAGTTTTAATTTAATATAATAAATATAGTTGATATTTAATATAATAAATATAGATTTTTATATAATAACTTTAATAAATAAAATTTAAGAAGTTAAGTAGAGAATAATTTGTAGTTATATATGATTTAAAGGATTTAAATTTAAAAAATATTTATTTAAGTTTAAAAATGTGATTTTTTGGAATATAATAATTTGATTTAATATAAATTTTAAATTAAATATTTTAAGTCTAAAATATAATTGAAGTTAAATATTTTAGTATTAATTTAAATTGTAATTTAAGATTTATTATTTAAATGTTTTATAAAATGACCACAGTGTGATATAAGTGTTTGGTTGTTAAAGAGGCTGGGGTCAGATATTGTCATACTCTCGGCCAATTCCGAAACCACTTTAACAACTGTGCAGGTGGTAGAGAATCTAGAACGAAGTAGGATGGTTTGGCGAACGCTACTGGTATGAGGTAAGAACGCAGCTCTGACCTTCGGGTCAGCTTGATATGACTAAAACAAGAGCCATAATCAGGCCAAGTGAGGTCGCTCCTCCTATCGGACACGCTCCTTCGAAACCATACTTTTTCTTTGTGATTGATTGGTTCACACCTTTGATTATGAGAGTGTTGTTTTGAGGTGGGCGGTAGCTGCGGCTATGCGATACCACCAGCCTGGTTCCGCAAAATGGTAGAATCCTACCCTGGACATTGCTTCGTGTGCCTTGTCATATGCCTTATCGAGCCTACTATGATTTTGGTTTGTGTCGTACCTATGGAGTGCTCCCTAATAGCCCACCAGTTTACGATGGAGTTTACAGTAATGTATATACTACAATGCCTATAAAAATATGTTAAGGGGGATATGGGTAACGCCTTAACTCTATTTTCAATATTATACTTTACTCATAGACATTACATAAATAGCACATATCAATACATATGTAAATAGTTTAACGGATTCTTAAAGGATGGGAATCCCAAAAATCCTTTGATTTATTGTTGCATTTCACTTGTTACATTTCACTTGAGTTGATTTACTTACATGAGAATGTTAGTCCTGACTCGAGTGTTTTGATTTACTTTACGCTCGGGTCAGCCTGAGTATCATAGCCTTGGATTCATCTTTTGTAGCTAGAGATTTGCTGGAGATTTAGCTATCTTTCTATTATTTCCTATTTCATTTATTTTCCATTCAGTCATTTGCTTATGTATTAGTGGACTTATGTATTTGGATTTCCAGTTGTATTTGTTTTCAGACTCTGATATTATGTATTTGTTTTGAGACTATGTATTTAGTAGCTTCATGAACTACTATGTTTTATTTATTTCACTGCAAGATATTCTGTTATTCTGTGTCTATGATTCTGTGTCTATAATTCTGTGATTGATTTTATTTACCCCAATTAAATTAACAATTTGTTGTTTTGAATGATTCAAGTTTGACATGTGTGGTTTTATTGTCGATTTGAATGGATTGAAATAGCGGGTCGTTACAGTTGGTATCAGAGCTTTGGTTTTAGGTAAACCTTAGCCTACGGGGTAAAAACTCATTAGAGATAGGGTAGTGATACCCTAGAATGAGTAGAATCAGTCTCAGAATCATTCTTGAGAGAGAGCGTATTTTGAAAAGTATAAAATGGTTTTAAATGTTTTTGAAGATTTTTGGATATAAAAATTTGTTTTAAAACTTATTCCTTTTCCTAGAATTTTCTTCCTTTGAATCCATCTTGTTAGTTAGAATTCTTTGATTAGGATTTACTTTAAGTCTAATTTTTACCCCAGTCCTAAAAATTCATTCTTGAATTTCCTGGATGAATCGTAGGAATGCCCAAGGTAGGGGTCAAGGAATTGCCCCGGCATCAGAAGCTGTTGCACCAGTCAGTTTCACCACTCTTTGTAAGGAGTTCACTCTGCTTGGTGGTACCAAATTTACTGGAGCAGAGAGCATCATTGAGGCTCAGCAGTGGCTAAGGAGTTTAGAGTGGATTTTAATAGCTCTTGAGATCACCGATGCTCAAAAGCATCAGTTAGCCGCTTGGTAGTTGCAGGAGGCAGTTCATGATTGGTGGGAGTCTATTACAGCCCACACTATTGAGGCAAATATCACTTGGGAGCAGTTTAGGTATAAATCTTGAGTTAGATTGAAGTTTGGTTAAGTTATCTCTTTGGAATCTACCTTAAGTCTTGAATACCATATTTCAGGGATGCGTTTGTAGCTAAGTGGATGCCCAAAGCCGGGAAGTCTTAGTTATACAGGGATTTTATGGATCTTAAGCAGGGAAGTATGACATTTTCTGAGTATGAGAGGAAGTTCAACAAACTGTCCAAGTTTGATCCTAGCTTGATTAATACCCCACTTAAGAAGAATGAAAAGTTTATAGCTGTAGCTCTCCCGGAGTATTATGATCATTTGATTGATCGTGTGCATAGCCCTTTTAATAGATTGATGGATATGGCTATTAGATATGAGAACCCCACTTCTAGGGAAGCATCTGTTGTTCGTGCACTTCCATCTCAGCTTTCTTCCAACAGCTCCAAGAAGAGGAAGTTCAACTTCCAGCAGCAGAAGAAGAATTGATAGAAGACTCAGGGTTTAGGAACTTCTTCACAGAGGAAACATATTGATCCATCTTCTATTACTTGCTTCAAGTGTGATCAGAAGGGATACTATGCCAACAATTGTCCTAGTTCAGTCAGAGCTTCTGTCCCACCAGTTCAGATGACTAGGCGTGATCTATGCTATATTTGCTTGCAGCCAGGCTAATTCAAGAAGGACTGTCCCACTCAGAAGAAGGGTAAGGCATCTGGAATCTTCACAATTACCTCTTCCACTCCTAGTGGTGATGATACTAAGGGTACGCTTCAGGGTACCTTTACTTTGCATTTTCATCCTATTCGTGTTTTATTTGACATCGGTGCATCTCATAGTTTCATCTCTTTGGACCTTTGTAACAAATTTAAACACATTCTTTCACCTGAATATGCAACTGAATCCTTATGTGTGTCTAATCCTATTGGTGGTCCCGCGAACCTTAGTAGGATTTGTAAAGGGGTGACACTCCTTTACAAGAGGCATCGTTTTATTGGCAATTTCAACGTTCTTGGTTTTGATGCTTTTGACATTTTGCTTTGAGGTGATTGGCTGAAGAAATATGAAGCTGTTATCTCTTGCAAAGCCCAAACTATTTTTTAGTTGATGATAAGGGTAATCCTTTGGCGATTGAATGTCGTATGCCTTAGAATTATGCTGGCAGTTTTATCTTTTCTCTGGATTCTCATCCTAGTGACCTTAACTCCACTCCTGTGGTCAAATTCTTTCTTGATGTTTTTGGTGAAGTCTCTTCTCTTCCTCGTAGGCAGGAAATTGAATTCTGTATTGATCTTATTCCTGGAGCCCGGCATGTAGTTCTTCCTCCTCGTAGGATGGTACCCAAGGAGAAAGCCGAGTTGAAGAAGCAGATTGAAGACTTATTTTCCAAGGGTTTGATTAGGCCGGATCACTCAGAATGGGGAGCAGTAGTGGTCTTTGTCACTAAGTCTGATGGCTCTTTGAGGATGTGTGTTGATTATAGGGAGCTAAATAAGCTTACTATGAAAAACAAATATCCTATGCCTCGAATCAACGACATGTTCGATCAGCTCTACGGAGCTAAAGTGTTCTCTCAACTAGATCTTGCCATCGGTTTCCACCAACTTGAGTGGCCGAGGAAAGCATTCCCAAAACCACTTTCCGAACTGAAAATGGTTTCTATGAATGGTTAGTTATGCCCTTTGGCTTAACTAATGCCTCGGCTTTCTTCGTTGATCTTATGAATCGTGTTTTCTGTGATGTTCTCAACAAGTTCATTCTTGTCTTTGTCAATGATATTCTTGTCTTTTCTAAGTCAGAGACAGAGCATGAATCGCATTTGAGTTTTTTCCTTGAAACCTTTAGGATTCATCAGTTGAAAGCTAAGTTTTCTAAATGTCATTTCTAGAAGGATAAAGTATGATTCCTTGGGCATATCGTTTCTTAAAGGGGTTTCGGTCGATCCTGTTAAGGTCACTTCCATAAATGTAAGTCTATCCATCTTTCTCCTTATGTAATTTAATTTTTCTTATCTTTCTTTGAATTTAAACACTCTATTCTATTTCAGGATTGGGAAAAACCTAAAAATCCTTCAGATATTCGTAGCTTTTTGGGCCTAGTTGGTTATTATCGAAAATTTATTGAGATTTTTACTCGGATTGCTGCACCTTTTACTGCTTTGACTCATAAGAATGCTAAGTTTGTTTGGAATGATAAGTGTGAAGCTGCATTTAGTGAGTTAAAGCATTACTTCCCCACCAGTTATTACTGTTCTGAATGGAAGTGAAGGATTAATGGTATACACTGATGCTAGTCGAGAAGGTTTAGGAGCTATTTTGATGCAGAATGGGAAGGTTATTGCTTATGCCAGTCGTCAGTTGAAGACCCATGAAGCCAATTATGCAGCTCATGATTTGGAATTGCTTGCCGTAGTGTTTGCTTTGAAGTTATGGAGGCACCATCTCTAAGGAACTAAATTTGAGCTCTTTAGGGATCACCGGTCATTGAAGTATATTTTCACCCAGAAGGATTTGAACTAGAGGCAAGTTAGATGGCTTGAGTTTCTAGCTTCTTATGACCTCAACATCAACTACACTCCTGGGAAAGCTAATGTAGTAGTCGAAGTAGTCGATGCTAAGCAAGATCAAGATGATATGTTAAGGCTTATTAAGAAGAATGTTCGTAATAGGGAAGGTGGTAACAAATATGGAATGGGAGCACAAATTGATAATAAAGGGATTTTGAGGATTAATAATCGAATTTTGGTTCCGAATGTCGATGGATTGAGGAAAGAGTTACTTCAGATAAATCATCAGTCCATACTTTCTATTCATCTCGGTGTGACAAAGATGTACCAGAATATGAAGAAGTTGTACTGGTGGAGTGGTATGAAGCATGATATCTCCCTTTATGTTAGTAGATGTGCAACTTGTCAAAAGGTTAAGGCTGATCATCAAAAAACTGTTGGATCGTTGCAACCCCTTGAGATTCCCAATTGGAAGTGGGAACAAGTTTCTATGAATTTTATTGATGGAATAACGAGGACTAGAAGAGGTAATTAGAGTATATGGGTGGTTGTTAATAGACTGACTAAGTCAGCTCATTTTATTCCGATAAGGTCGAACAACACTACTCGAGTTTAGCTGAGATTTATATGAGAGAGATTGTTCGACTTCATGGTGTTCCGATCAGTATAGCTTTTGATAGAGATCCCATCTTTACCAGTAACTTTTGGAGGGTATTTCAGGAAGCTTTGGATACTCTGTTGAATCTTAGCACAGCTTACCATCCGCAGACCGATGGTTGGACGGAAAGTGTGAATCAGATTCTAGAAGATCTTCTTCGTGGCCGTGTTCTTGATTATGGGGGATCTTGGGAAGATCATCTCCATCTCGTTTAATTCACTTATAATAACAACTATCAGGTATACTCTTAATTTTTAATTTAAGGTTACCATAAGCGTAAATCAATTTAATTCCATCCTTTGAGTTTAGGCTAGTATCAAGATGTTCTGTTCGCTGCTCTTTATGGACGATCTTGTAATTCTCCATCTTGCTGGATTGAATCCAGTAATCATTTGGTTCTTGGTCCTAATGTGATTTTGGATGTTTCTGAGAAGGTTGAGGAGATTAGGAAGAAGATTAGGATTGCTTAGGATAGATAGAAGAAGTATGTTGATAGGCGATGGAGGAGTTTGGAATTTGCAGTGGGTGATCAGGTTTTTCTAAAGATCTCGCCATTGAAGAATGTGATTCGCTATGGATGGAAAGAAAAGCTAACTCCTAGATTCATTGGTCCTTTCTGTATATTAGAGAGAGTTGGTCTTTTAGCTTATCAAGTGGTTTTGCCAGAGAAGCTGTCTGGAGTACATAATGAGTTCCATGTTTCGCATCTTCGCAAGTATCTTCATGATCCTTCTTTGATTGTTCAGCCTCCTTTACTTGAGAATTTGGATGTTGAGCCGAATCTCACCATCGAGAGGAGCCGCTTCGTATCATTGATCGAGGTATGAAGCAGTTGTGGAGGAAGTCAATCAACATGGTCAAGGTGCAGTGGAGTGCTGATGATCGGGATTATACCTAGAAGATGGAGGAGAACATGCATGCTTCGAATTCGGAGTTGTTTGTTTCAGGTACTATTCGTTAAGTCTATCTTATCTTTCTTTTATTTTATCCCTGTGTCTCGTTTCTTTTCGAGGATGAAAAGTTTTGAGTGGGGGAGAGTGTAACGACTCTCAAATTTGAACTATTTTAAATTAAGTATTATTTGGATTTAGGTTAAATTTTAAAATTGGAATTTAGATAACGAAGTTGAAATGTTGAGTAATATTTTTTTTTCAAATTCAATAAAAAAGAAAATTCTATGAAAATTCAATTTTTGATCAAATTAGTCAAAAATTGAATTTGGGTTGAAAAATTGAAAATTTAAGATTTATTCTTCTTTTATGATATAGACGAAACTCTATTATCCACTCCACCTTTTCGTTTCGTTAAAATCCGATTTCTACAGCTTTAAATATGCAATTTACAGTGTCAAATCGCGCAAATATGGGCGTTGTATTTATGTGTATATTTTACCTGTATTTTTATTTTTTGTTTTGGGTTGTGTTTGATGGGCTTGGGTTTATTGTGCTTGAATTTTAAGGGTCTACTGAAAAGATATGTACCCTTTCACCCAACAGAAACATCTATAGGGAAAAAGGTACGTACCTTTTTCTTTTCTTTCTGGTTTCTCCCACTTTCTCATTTTTGTAACCTGTAAACAAATTTACAGTAAACTTCATCCACCATCCCTTCTTCTTCTTCCTTCCTAAACTTAAATGCAATTCCTAAAACCTAGCCTTCCTCTCTCTTCCCCCTCCTTCCTCTCTCCTCTCTCTCCTCCCATTCCTCTTCCTTGCCGCCGTCCACCATCACCTTGCCGCCGTCCACCCACCCATGGCCGAACAACCCTAGGCCAAACCCCACCTAGCCGAGCCCATCCATCCTTAGCCATAAACCCTCCTACACACACCCCGAACCCCTCACCACCACCCAAGACCGCACCTCCACCCCACCGTAGCCGAGCCCAAAACCCCTAAGGCTGAACCTATTTGATCCTCCTCTTCTCTTTTATAAAAAAGAAGAAAAAAAGAGAAAAAAAAAAGAATTTTGTTTCAAATATTCGAGCTCGGTTCGTGTCTGTTCGTTATAGTTGTCACTTTCATTTGCCACGAAAGGTGAGAACCACTCACGACTAACCTTCTTGTGATTAAGTGAAACCCTAATTGAAATGTCTTTTGAAATGTGTTATTGTTCGTATTGTTTAGCTTATACTATATGATTCTGATATGATATGATGCTCATCTATGACACGGTATGATATACTGTTATATAACCTGTACTGTTATGTTATTAATTTATATCACACTGCAAGTTTCATGATATGTTAGTCAGGGAAATCACTATGGGTTGAAATGATACATACCCGAACGATCTTATTGATTAGGAAAAATCGTTATGGGTTGAAATGATAAACCCGAACGATTTTGTTGATTTGGATTTGGGATACGGGTTGAAATGATTTACACCCGGAAATCTAATTATAATTTTGGGTTGAAATGATATATACCCGAATCACTTGACCATATGGTAGAAAATTATATACAGACCCCGTTGTCGGTTTTTAAATTATTTTCTAAAATTTTAAAGTATGTTTGATTTAATAAATTAATTTTTAAATTTAATTAAATGATTTTATTTAAAAACTTATATTTGGAAAATTTTTTTTATGTTTTAAAGTTTAAATTATAAGCAAATGTATGGTTTTAAATGTAATTTTAAGATTTTAACTTATAATTTATTTAGTTTAAATATATAATTTAAATAAACAAAAATAATTAATTTAATAAAAAATATTTTTTAAATTTAATTTAATATAATAAATATAGTTTTAATTTAATATAATAAATATAGATTTTTATATAATAACTTTAATAAATAAAATTTAAGAAGTTGAGTAGAGAATAATTTGTAATTAAATCTGATTTAAAGGATTTAAATTTGAAAAAGGTTTATTTAAGTTTAAAAGATGTGATTTTTTAGAATATAATAATTTGACTTAATAGGAATTGTAAATTAAATGTTTTAAGTCTAAAATATAATTGAAGTTAAATATTTTAGTATTGATTTAAATTGTAATTTTAAATTTATTATTTAAATGTTTTATAAAATGACCACGGTGTGTAATAAGCATTTGGTTGTTAAAGAGACCAGGGTCGAATATTGCCATACACTCTACCAATTTCGAAACCACTTTAACAAATGTACATGTGGTGGAGAATCCAGAACGAAGCAGGATGGTTTGGCGAACGCTACTAGTATGAGGTAAGAACGCAGCCCCGACCTTCGGGTCAGCTTGATATGGATAAAACAGGAACCATAACCAGGCCAAGTGAGGTCGCTCCTCCGACTGAACACGCTTCTTCGAAACCATATCTTTTGCTTTGTGGTTGATTGGTGCGCACCTTTGATTATGGGAGTGTTGTTTTGAGGTGCACGGTAGCTGGCGCTATGCGTTACCACCAGCCTGGTTCCGCAAAACGGTAGAATCCTACCCTAAGCATTGCCTCGCGTGCCTTGTCATATGCCTTATCGAGCCCACTACGATTCTGGTTTGTGTCATATCTATGGAGTGCTCCCCGGCAGCCCATCCGTTTATGGTGGAGTTTACAGTACTGTATAGACTACGATGCCTATAAAAATGTGTTAAGGGGGATATGTGTGACGACCGCCCATGACCCCTGCACCGAATCTAAAGATAAAGCGCTGTAAAGTGTGCCAGGCGACCATGGACGATTGTCAAGGTAAGATTTAAAACAAAAGAATCTATCGTATTACTCACAGCGCATGGACAAAATACAATAGAACATATGTATAGTGAAGCTTTACAGAACAAAATGACATCATATAAAACTCCATAATAGTTGAATACAAGCATCCACATAGTCAATACATCAAGCCTCACTACATATCTCTCAGAGAATACAAAACAGCGGAATATCCAGTACATATAATAAGAAGATAATATGTAACCCTCCAGCTCGTCTTCGATATCAGCATCGTGAGAAGAGAACAGCACCTGTCACCTGCTACCTAGTCTGCCCGTCCCAAAATGGACGAACAGCCCAAGGCAATAAGAATTAAAACATAAAGCCTTGAGTCAGACAACAGTCTTAGTGAGCAGTAAATTAACTAACAACATACCAAAAGAACATAAAGGAAAAGGAATAGGAATACAACCCTCCCACTCCAACCTCATTCTACAGTGATAGCCCCCAGACACACACTAAGCAGAAGCAAACATAGCAGAGCATACAATTTAAAGTAAAACTACTATCACTCGAGTCAAGGGCGATGTTTTCCAAGTACCAAGGCCTAAATCAGATAAGCACCCAGAAAATGCCGCTCTTGAGTCCGAATGACGATACAACCAAACATCCATGACTCTGGCTATCACTGTTATCATTGCTTCGATATCACCGTTAATTGAATGACCGGCACATTCTTTCAGCCGTCCGTCAAGGGCTAATGGAAACCCCGGTTCTAGACATAACTCCCGCACGTCGTCGCAGCCCGTGCCTAGGACTATCGAATCTGCCCAGAGTACTCGACCATCAACAGTTGGCCGTTGGGACTATCGAATCTGCCCAAACGTACCCTTGCTTAGAGCATGCTAGAACCTTCAACAACGATGCTATCCAAGCCTCCTAGTCATCCTCCTCGACGACTATTCTCATATCCATTCATTATCCTCAACTCGAATCATATCACCGAGTTATCAACATGCTTGGAATGATCCCGTCTGGATTAGACCAAGTCTTCATCATATGATTGCTTCGCTTCATTACATCCTCGCAAAGCCTCATCTCATCATCACATCATCGAATCTATGCATAAGAGCTTCATCATCCCGCTACATATGCCACGAGCAGCTTTTCCAATTCAAGAGCCTTTCCCTTAGCTTTTGAATCATCTTCGATCAAATCTAATCATCAATCATCTAGTTCATAACAATCAATCAAATCAAACATCAATCCAAGCAATCAAGCATTCAAAAATGATCTAAGTAGACAATTATAACAATAATGGCATTTTCGTAATTAAAGAGTTGAAAGTCCAATAAGCATGAAAACATGGATTATATCTCTACAAACTTGATGAATGAACTTGCATAGGTTAACATATGATAAAATGGATGTAACATCATCATGAACAATGGATCTATATGGATCTACACATAGGATGAAGAAAATGCATGGAAATCTCTACTTTAACACCAAAACGAGCCAACAATCCGATATACTCCTTTGGATCCGTGTGAGAGATAATCACCACTCACCAAATCACCTAAACAATCCAAAAGATATCAACTTCAGATCTGGACAGCGAAGAACTAAGCTAGATCCGACAAGATCTCACTTCAAACGATGAAATCTCTCTTGAAAAGATGAAGATCTTCAATCCAAGCTCTTGAATCTTCAATCTTGATCTTCGATTTGGATGGATGGAAGCACTAGATTAGAGTGGAGAAAAGAAGTGAAGAAGTGTAGAAGTCGAGCTCTCAAAATGGCAGCACTTCGTCGCTTCAAAATCCGGATCCCAAAAAGTGAGAACAACCCCTCCTATTTATAGCTGAAAACTGCTCTAAGTCGTAACTCGGCTATCTCCCTAGGTCGTTTCCGACCTAAGCCTCTCCGACCTAACGACTTAGCCAGACCCAGCGACTCATCGCACGCGCGACCTAACCTCTTACGCGCTTAGCGACCTAACAGGCCTCCCCATCTTACGACCTAACGATGTTACGACCTAACACATGTCGACCTAAAACAACATACGACCTAACAGTTAGATCCACGCGACCTAACACTTAAACTATTCTAGCGACCTAACAACTCACGCGACCTACGACTCAGCAAACTCGCGACCTAACACACACGCGACCTAACCATCTTAGGTCGTCTACGACCTAACTCAACACAGATCTAACGACCTAACTACGCTAACACTTAGGTCGGTCAATCCCATAGGTCGCTAACTCTTATAGGTCGCAAACCGCTTATTCCCTAAGTCGTTAACTCTACTAGGTCGCTAACTCGAACTGCCGACCTAACACTTAGGTCGCTCACACATTTTCTTAGGTCGCCTGAACCTCTTAAGTCGGTCACGACTTAACCCCTTAGGTCGCCTACGACCTAACCAAAGCCAACAACTAGTCTTCCTTAAGTCGGTCAGTCTTTAGGTCGTTAACTCGCCCTGCCGACCTAATTACTTAACTAAATCCTAGGTTGCACAATTCTATAGGTCGCTCCAACTAACCCACGACCTAACACTAACTCGCCGAAGTCCTTAACTCGGTCACGACTTAGCTCTTAGGTCGTCCACGACCTAGGACTTAGACAAATTTCCACAAAAATCTGAAATGACTTAAAAATGCAAAAATTCCAGATTTTGACGAACTTGTCGATCCGTAAAAATACGGGTCGTTACATTCTCTCCCCCTTAGGAATTTCGCCCCCGAAATTCCAAGCAATCAAAACTATTCTGTACGCCTACCATCCATAGCAATCACCAAACCATGCATCCAATTCTAACTTAGCGTACAGAATTCTAAAATTAGAACAAGTTACAATATCGTGAGATGACACGACACCTTAGGGCCATACCTTGAAGAGTTCAGGATGAGCTGCTTTCATCCTTTCTTCCACCTCCCACGTACAGTCGTTATCATCTTCACTCCATTGTATCTTGAGCAACTTAACTACCTTCCTCCTAAGCTGTTTCGTGTCGGTTTCAACAACACGAAGCGGCTTACGAGGTCTTCTATCAACTGGATCAACTTCTAAGTCTTCACAGCTATCAGCAGAAACCACTGTTCTCGAGTCGTGCACATACTTCCGTAGATATGATACATGAAAAACATTGTGCACACTCGACATCTTCTCTGGTAACTCCAATCTGTAAGCGAGCTTTCCAATTCGCTCGATAATCGGGAATGGTCCAACAAATCTCGGAGTCAATTTTCCTTTCTTCCCGAATCGGATAACATTCTTCAGTGGAGAAATCTTCACAAAAACCATATCTCCTACGTCGAATTCCAAATCCTTTCGACGCTTATCAGCATAACTCTTCTGACGGTCTTGGGCTGCCTTCATTCGTTGCCGAATGATCTCTATGCAATCCGAAGTCTGTCGAATCATCTCTGGCCCAAGTATCAGCTTTTCTCCAGTTTCCAACCAACATGTCGGAGAGTTACACGGTCTTCCATACAACGCCTCATACGGTGCCATACCAATGCTTGACTGGTAACTGTTGTTGTACGCAAACTCCACCAAATGAAGGTGATCTTCCCATGATCCTCCGAAATCCAAAACACATGCTCTGAGGAGATCTTCCAAAACTCGGTTGACTCTCTCGGTCTGACCATCTGTTTGGGGATGATAAGCTGTACTCAAACACAACTCGGTTCCCAAAACTTCCTGGAAGCTCTTCCAAAATCCACTAGTGAACAATGGATCTCGATCGCTCACTATATTCTTCGGAATACCATGGAATCGAACTATCCACTTCACATACAACTCAGCCAACTTTGATGCAGTCCTAGTCGATCGAACAGGAATGAATCGTGCACTCTTAGTCAGACGATCCACAATGACCCAAATCCCTTCATTTCCCGTTCTGGTTCTAGGCAATCCATCGATGAAATCCATCGACACTTGTTCCCACTTCCATGTAGGAACTTCTAATGGTTGAAGCAATCCACTTGGCTTCTTCTGTTCAGCTTTAATCAACTGGCAGTTCATACACTTGGAAATAAAATTTCCAACATCCTTCTTCATACCTTCCCAATAGTAGGTTCTCTTCATATCCCGATACATCTTATTTCCACCTGGATGAATTGTCAACCTCGAGTGATGACTTTCCTTCAGAACTTCACTCCTCAACTCATCTATATCGGGAACAACTAGTCGTCCTTGCTTCCGAAGCCAACCCTCTCGATCGACCTCGAATCCTTTATCCTTTTCTGGATCCAATCCAGATTCCAACTCACGGATAATCTTGACAAGCTTATCATCTCGCTTTTGGCTCTCACCAATCCTTTCCACAAGAGTGGGTCTTATTGATAAGTTTGCCAGCATCTCAGGTTCCAATTCGCATCTAGGCCTGAAGTCAAATCCAGCTAAATACTCGAGACTCTTCCATTCAGAAAACATGGCTCCCAATCCTGCATGTCTTCGACTTAACGCATCAGCCACTGCGTTACCTTTTCCCGGAGTATAAGCTATACCAAAATCATATGATGCCAAAAACTCTAGCCAACGTTGCTGCCGAAGATTCAAATCCTTTTGGGAGAAAAGATACTTCAACGACTTGTGATCCGTAAACAACTCGAATCGAACTCCCAACAGGTAATGTCTCCATATCTTCAGAGCAAATACAATCGCCGCTAACTCCAAATCATGAGTCGGGTAATTCCTTTCATGCGGCTTTAGTTGTCGACTGGCATACGCAACAACTTTATCCCTCTGCATCAGCACTGCTCCAAGTCCAGTACCACATGCGTCGGTGTAAACTACCATCTCATCATTCCCACTTGGAATAGTCAAAACAGGAGCACTCGTCAGTCGCTCTTTCAGGATTCCGAAAGCTTGCTCACACTTGGCATCCCAACAGAACACTTGGTTCTTCTTCGTCAATCCTGTTAATGGTGCAGCTACCTTGGAGAAGTCTTTGATAAACCGTCGATAATATCCTGCTAATCCAAGAAAACTTCTCACATCTGATGCATTCTTAGGTCTAACCCAATCCTGGATTGCTGCCACCTTAGCGGGATCAACCGCTATCCCATTTCCAGAAATCACATGGCCTAAGAACCTCACTTCACTCTTCCAGAAGTGACACTTCGAAAACTTAGCCTTCAGCTGATGTTTCCGTAAGATCTCCAAAACAATACGCAAGTGCGTCTTGTGCTCTTCTTCCGTTCTGGAATAAATCAGAATATCATCCACGAACACAAGTACGAACTTGTTCAACTGATCTCTGAACACTCTATTCATAAGATCCACAAAATATGCTGGCGCGTTAGTCAATCCAAACGGCATTACCAGCCACTCAAAGAAACCGGATGGTGTCCTAAAAGCAGTCTTCGGCACACTATCCTTAGCCACTCTCAACTGGTGAAATCCCGTTGCCAAATCCATCTGAGAAAACACCTTGGCTTCGTGAAGCTGATCAAACAAGTCATCTATTCTCGGCAATGGATACTTGTTCTTCTTAGTCACCTTATTCAGCTCACGATAATCCACACACAATCTCAACGACCCATCTGCCTTGGTTGCAAACACAACTGGTGCACCCCACTCGGACACACTACGCCGAATGAATCCTTTCTGCAAAAGATCATCAACTTGCACCCTCAACTCCTGCTGTTCCCTAGGCGCCATCCGCCTAAGAGGCATCACAACAGGTCTGGCTCCTTCAACTAGATCTATACGAAACTCGATCTCTCTATGCGGCGGCAACCCCTTGACTTCGTCAAAGACATCCTCGAATCTATTTGCGATTGGCACTAAAGACAGTCCATCCCGTGGAACAACTAGCGAATACATGAAGCTCATGAAGACGCCTTCCTCATGCTTACATCGTATCACAATCTTTCGCCCTTCCACATTCTCGACTGTCACCTCCAGCCTCTCACAGTCAACCTTAGCCGCATACTTCCTAAGCCAGTCCATACCCAAAATAATTCCGAACCCCGCAAAGTTCAGAACAAAGCAATCACAAACAAAAGAGCAACCATGACTCGATACAACTAGACCACGGCATAACATACACAAACAAGACGAACCCCCAACTGGATTAGTCACAACCAATGGCCTATCAACAATATCCGGCTTCAAATCTAACCGGCCTACTAGTTCATTACAAACAAACGAATGCGAAGCTCCAGTATCAAACAAAACTCTAACTGGAACACCACATAGGAAAAGAGTACCTTGAACAACCACACTCTTTCCCTTCTCTTCAACAGTAGGAGCTTTTGAAGACGACGGAACAGCCCCCAAAGCATAGGCTTGCACAATCTGCCTGTCCTTCCTCGGTTCTGGACAATTCTTCCTGAAATGTCCTGGCTTGTCACAGTTGTGACACTTCATCGGTGCCTTCGGATTCTTACAATCCTTAGAGAAATGGCCCTTCTGCTGGCAATTGTAGCAAGTCACCTCGCCTTTCGGCTTCTTCTGGCCATCCTTACCCTTCTGCTGCTGCTGCTTCCTCTTCTGGTTTCCACCCTGCTGTGGTTTAGATTCTCCCTTGGTAACAGCAACAACAGGTCCTTCCTTAGGAAACAGACTCTCATGCCTAAGAGCTTTCTCCACAAGCTTCTCAAATGAATCGTCCAAGTGATCCACCAACTGTCTCCCAAGATAGCTATCCAAGCCGGTCACAAACTTCTCATTCTTCTGATAAGCGGATTCAATATATGACCGGGCATACTTGGACAAAGCTTCGAACTCAGAAACATACTCAAGAACTGATCTTCCACCTTGCTTGAGCTCCACAAACCTCTTGAACAGAACAGACTTCTGAGCTGTAGAAATGAACTTAGCTTCAAATCTGACTTGGAATTGCTCCCAAGTAATCTCTTCTTCCGGAGTAGTGATGGTAATAGAGTTCCACCAATCAGAAGCTCTACCTTGAAGCTGCCTTGATGCCAACTTCCTCTTAGTTGCATCATCAATTCCCAGATCACCAAAGATCCTTCTACAAGCATCTATCCATCTCTGGACTTCGATAGTAGATTCTGTTCCCAAGAAAACCTTCCCTCCAAGAGCAGTATAATCCTTGCACAGCTTAGCAAAATCAACTGGTTTCGGAGTTTGGACTTGAACTCCAACATCAACTGCCGCCCCCGGAACTGGTATCCTTCTCATGATCGAAGTCATCATAGCTTCGAACATGGCTGCATAATCAGCAGTCTCTTCAGTAGCGCGACCTTCCCTAGCAGCTGGTCTCCCTCTTCGACTCATTCTCAATATCTATAAAAAGGAATGATCAGAACATCTAGAGAAACAACTGCATAAAGGACTCAAACTCTACCAAACTACTATATTATATATAGTAATCATCCATCAAAATACAATTACGTCTCTCATACGTAGTTACTTCAGCGAGCGTTGGGTAAAATCGATTAACCAATGCTCTGATACCAAATGTGACGACCGCCCATGACCCCTGCACCGAATCTAAAGATAAAGCGCTGTAAAGTGTGCCAGGCGACCATGGACGATTGTCAAGGTAAGATTTAAAACAAAAGAATCTATCGTATTACTCACAGCGCATGGACAAAATACAATAGAACATATGTATAGTGAAGCTTTACAGAACAAAATGACATCATATAAAACTCCATAATAGTTGAATACAAGCATCCACATAGTCAATACATCAAGCCTCACTACATATCTCTCAGAGAATACAAAACAGCGGAATATCCAGTACATATAATAAGAAGATAATATGTAACCCTCCAGCTCGTCTTCGATATCAGCATCGTGAGAAGAGAACAGCACCTGTCACCTGCTACCTAGTCTGCCCGTCCCAAAATGGACGAACAGCCCAAGGCAATAAGAATTAAAACATAAAGCCTTGAGTCAGACAACAGTCTTAGTGAGCAGTAAATTAACTAACAACATACCAAAAGAACATAAAGGAAAAGGAATAGGAATACAACCCTCCCACTCCAACCTCATTCTACAGTGATAGCCCCCAGACACACACTAAGCAGAAGCAAACATAGCAGAGCATACAATTTAAAGTAAAACTACTATCACTCGAGTCAAGGGCGATGTTTTCCAAGTACCAAGGCCTAAATCAGATAAGCACCCAGAAAATGCCGCTCTTGAGTCCGAATGACGATACAACCAAACATCCATGACTCTGGCTATCACTGTTATCATTGCTTCGATATCACCGTTAATTGAATGACCGGCACATTCTTTCAGCCGTCCGTCAAGGGCTAATGGAAACCCCGGTTCTAGACATAACTCCCGCACGTCGTCGCAGCCCGTGCCTAGGACTATCGAATCTGCCCAGAGTACTCGACCATCAACAGTTGGCCGTTGGGACTATCGAATCTGCCCAAACGTACCCTTGCTTAGAGCATGCTAGAACCTTCAACAACGATGCTATCCAAGCCTCCTAGTCATCCTCCTCGACGACTATTCTCATATCCATTCATTATCCTCAACTCGAATCATATCACCGAGTTATCAACATGCTTGGAATGATCCCGTCTGGATTAGACCAAGTCTTCATCATATGATTGCTTCGCTTCATTACATCCTCGCAAAGCCTCATCTCATCATCACATCATCGAATCTATGCATAAGAGCTTCATCATCCCGCTACATATGCCACGAGCAGCTTTTCCAATTCAAGAGCCTTTCCCTTAGCTTTTGAATCATCTTCGATCAAATCTAATCATCAATCATCTAGTTCATAACAATCAATCAAATCAAACATCAATCCAAGCAATCAAGCATTCAAAAATGATCTAAGTAGACAATTATAACAATAATGGCATTTTCGTAATTAAAGAGTTGAAAGTCCAATAAGCATGAAAACATGGATTATATCTCTACAAACTTGATGAATGAACTTGCATAGGTTAACATATGATAAAATGGATGTAACATCATCATGAACAATGGATCTATATGGATCTACACATAGGATGAAGAAAATGCATGGAAATCTCTACTTTAACACCAAAACGAGCCAACAATCCGATATACTCCTTTGGATCCGTGTGAGAGATAATCACCACTCACCAAATCACCTAAACAATCCAAAAGATATCAACTTCAGATCTGGACAGCGAAGAACTAAGCTAGATCCGACAAGATCTCACTTCAAACGATGAAATCTCTCTTGAAAAGATGAAGATCTTCAATCCAAGCTCTTGAATCTTCAATCTTGATCTTCGATTTGGATGGATGGAAGCACTAGATTAGAGTGGAGAAAAGAAGTGAAGAAGTGTAGAAGTCGAGCTCTCAAAATGGCAGCACTTCGTCGCTTCAAAATCCGGATCCCAAAAAGTGAGAACAACCCCTCCTATTTATAGCTGAAAACTGCTCTAAGTCGTAACTCGGCTATCTCCCTAGGTCGTTTCCGACCTAAGCCTCTCCGACCTAACGACTTAGCCAGACCCAGCGACTCATCGCACGCGCGACCTAACCTCTTACGCGCTTAGCGACCTAACAGGCCTCCCCATCTTACGACCTAACGATGTTACGACCTAACACATGTCGACCTAAAACAACATACGACCTAACAGTTAGATCCACGCGACCTAACACTTAAACTATTCTAGCGACCTAACAACTCACGCGACCTACGACTCAGCAAACTCGCGACCTAACACACACGCGACCTAACCATCTTAGGTCGTCTACGACCTAACTCAACACAGATCTAACGACCTAACTACGCTAACACTTAGGTCGGTCAATCCCATAGGTCGCTAACTCTTATAGGTCGCAAACCGCTTATTCCCTAAGTCGTTAACTCTACTAGGTCGCTAACTCGAACTGCCGACCTAACACTTAGGTCGCTCACACATTTTCTTAGGTCGCCTGAACCTCTTAAGTCGGTCACGACTTAACCCCTTAGGTCGCCTACGACCTAACCAAAGCCAACAACTAGTCTTCCTTAAGTCGGTCAGTCTTTAGGTCGTTAACTCGCCCTGCCGACCTAATTACTTAACTAAATCCTAGGTTGCACAATTCTATAGGTCGCTCCAACTAACCCACGACCTAACACTAACTCGCCGAAGTCCTTAACTCGGTCACGACTTAGCTCTTAGGTCGTCCACGACCTAGGACTTAGACAAATTTCCACAAAAATCTGAAATGACTTAAAAATGCAAAAATTCCAGATTTTGACGAACTTGTCGATCCGTAAAAATACGGGTCGTTACAATATGGGTAACGCCTTAACGCTATTTTCAATATTATACTTTACTGATAGACATTGCATATATAGCGTATATCACTACATACGTAAATAGTTTAACGGATCCTTAAAGGACGGAAATCCCAAACATCCTTTGAATTATTGTTGCATTTCACTTGTTACATTTCACTTGAGTTGATTTACTGACATGAAAATATTAGTCCCGACTCGAGTGTTTTGTTTTACTTTATGCTTGGGTCAGCCTAAATATCACAACCTTGGATTCACCTTTTGAAGCTAGAGATCTGTTGAAGATTTAGCAATCTATCTATTATTTCTTATTTCAGTTATTTCCCTTTCAGTCATTTGCTTATGTATTAGTGGACCTATGTATTTGGATTTCCAGTTGTATTTATTTTCAAACTCTGATATTATGTGTTTGTTTTGAAACTATGTATTTAGTAGCTTCATGAACTATTATGTTTTATTTATTCCGCTGTGAGATATTCTGCTATTCTGTGTCTATGATTCTATGATTCATTTTAATTACCCCAATTAAATTAACAATCTGTTATTTTGAATGATTAAAGCCTGACATGTATGGTTTTATTGTCGATTTGAATGGTTCGAAATACCGGGTCGATACAACATCTCATCAAGATGATCAACTTTCATGTTAGGGTCGAAGCACAATTTGGCCTTTAGCTCTCCGATCAACCACAGTCGTTAGATTGGTTATCCTAGGGTTAAATTTTAGGGACATTGAGAGAAGTGAAGGTCCTTATATAGTAATCTTAGCTAACACTATTCATCCTCCAAAATCACGAGCACCAATTGAGGCTTGCTCACTGGCGATTCTATCTAATTGCCCATATTCCAAATACAATGAAACTATCATCGAGACCTAATTCCATCACATGCAAAAGTGAGCTTTTTAAAATACAATTATATTTTTTTAATTCTCTAAAATTAATCGTTAACTGTTTCGAGCTTGCACGGTCCCACGGTACGTCCGATCGTCACAAAACTCGTCGGCGTGCAATAAAAGGCCTGCCTATTCTACGTCAAGCTTGGAGAACATTAATTTATTATCTTGGATCTAATGGCACTAGTTTCGTCAAAATTTGAAACAGTGCCTCGGAATGATAATTCCACACATTTTAAATATCGTTTTATATTTTCGATCCAATTATCGATATTCATCCGACCTATCTATTTTTGTAATTAAATTTGCAAATTGAATTCACCAATATTATTTATTAATTAAAAGGAGTTAAATAAAACCATTAAATCCAATTATTTAATATTTAATCCACAAATTCAAATATTCAAGTAATCCCTATATATGAATATAAGTTATTAAATTCCAAAATCCAATTATTTAAATACTTAAAATTATTTAAAAATCAATGACCAAAATTCTAGGTTGTTACATTCTCTCCTTTAATAGAGTTTCATCTTCAAAATTCCCAACGAAGAAAATATCTCCAAACCCATAAATTTAAAACTAATAATTAAAATGAGTTATTAAATTATTACTTAATTAATTCCCAAATATTACGGAAAATTTCAGCAGCAACTACTTTGTACGGCTTGATCGAAAAAAATTACAAATCGCCACTATGGGTTGCTAAACCAACAAAAAACAAAAGCCAAGTGGCCTCCCATATCTGGGGCATAAAATCATCAACCAATTTCAATTTCTAAATCTATTACGTTCCTTTTAGAGTTTGGAATTTTTAACCAAGCAACTTATTATCTCTACACTAATGCAGGTGTGTCAGAAACCAAATAACAATCTCTTGCTTTCCTGTACTTACATAATTCAAAAGAGAGTCATGCTGACAAAAGAGCAATATACTGGCTATCTCCATCTTAAGCTCAAACAAAATAAACAACGTAACATTCATAGGCAACAAGGCAATATGATGCAGCAAATAATAATGAAGCAACTCTACATGCAAAAACTAGCAAGATATAGCTCTACATGCAACTCCAATGAATAAAGCGACATGCAACCAAAAGCAACATATCAACCATATGCAATAAAATACAAAGAATACTCTGTAATAATAAGATTATACGTATCCAATCATTTCAAAAGATATATTTTAGAACTACTATTCAAAATATTTTAAAAAAAAATTCTTTTCAATAAGAAATATATACAAACTATTTCCAATAATGACTAAGAGGGCGTGCCCCCCTTTTTGAGCATAGTATAACTTTAAACAAAAATAAAGCATCCATTGGTATTCCGGTGCCTCCTAAACACAATAAAGTAAATAAATATACCCGGCGAGTCCCAAAATGGAGAAACTACCAATCACCTTTGGTTTTAGTCATTCTTCGAAATAAATAAAAATATTTGTAAAACTCTTTGCAAATATTTATTGGAACAAATTCCAAACTCTCATCAAAATAATATTATTCCTCAAACACTTCTAATCATACTATTATTATTTCTTTCCTCAACCATTCTAGAAACTCTTTTCAAGACGATTTCAAAACCAACGGGATTTAAATCCTAATAAACAATAATCCAAAAACCTTTATTTGTAAATCAAACTTTATAAACTACGGTATATAAATCGCACAACCAATCAATCAAATCTAATCAAATGAAATTATGTATAGGAATAAACTAACACTTAACATTATTTAAAATGTTAAATGACAAACAATCAAATCTCAGCTTAGGTTCAAAACTTTCTTGATTGTCCAAGAATATAGATAATTTCCCAAGCGTACTTTTTGCTTATCAGTCTTTGGTTATTGCTTAGAAGATTATCTAAGTTGCCTAGGATAAAATTTAAAGTCGTTTTCTAGAATTATTGGTTTCATAATATACCAATTTTTTCTAAATCGCTTATAATTCCTATTTAGTATTTCATTCAACACTAAAATTATTTATGAACTATTTCATAAATTTTCACCTAAGTTTATAAGTATTTTATAAAGATATTTCTTTATAAAACATCAATCAAAAACTTACTCCACCATTTAATTGTACAATAATCTTCTATATCCTAAGAGTACATACAAAACACTAATTTGATTTTACTTTTCAAAATTTAGATGGAGACCTATGGGTCTTTTAAAACTGAATCAACCTTTGGACCTCTTTAACTTAGAGTTTTATAATAAAAGGTGTCTATGGGTTGACCCAAAAACAACAAATAGTTCACACTACTTAAATGTTTTAACCAAAAGCTATGGTTTTGAATAAACAATGTTAATTAAAACCTCTCTATCTATTTTAATCCAATTTTCAAATCATTCTTTTTATTACAAATACCTTTAGTTTTGAAATTAATTCCTTTTAAGGGAACTTAATAACTAAATAATCGACTTTTATTTCAAATCTACTTTTTGAAAACATTCCACAAATATTTCTACATGAAATAACTTCAACAATTTTATTTATTAAAACTCACTTTAGGTCCGTCTGGATTTGAACTCATCTCGATCACATAATGATAAAGAGAATTACTTACTAAGGGCACTGCAACGTTCGCCTAAGCAAACATCTGATCGTCACTTAGAAGGTTATTTAGCTTACCATAAAACAAATCAGGACATTTTCCTTGAATTACCATAAAGAGAATGCATTACAATCAAAATTTATCTTCTAAAATGTTTAATTTTTTAGAAATACTTCCAAGTAATACTACTTTTACTTTTTTTTTCAAAAACCTTTCGAAATTATTTCAAACGACTCTGGTATCTAAATTCAAAAATCCTTTTTAAAACACATTTTATAAATCAAAATTATAATTTAAATCATTTCATATTATAATAATCCTCCTTTATTATAATAATATTTCCTAAATATTCATTCTCTAAATGTCTTACCTTACCTTTTAGATTATTCTAAACAACTTTTATTAAAAGTTTACTCTTAACCCAACATTATAATCGAACACCTTATAGTCAAATTGTGAAACTTAATTCCTAAGGGGTTCGTTTAAAATAAAAACAATAAATGCTTAAAAGTAAGCTTAGCACAAATAATCAGCAATCAACAAATGAAAATCATCGCTCCTAATTTAATCGAGCATGACTGATCAAACAACAATGATAATAAATAAATATTATCACATTCAAACAATCAATAACACTCTATAACTATATAAATTTTTAAAATTATTCCATTATATATATAAAAATATAAACCATGTTAAAGTATTTCATTTACCAATTTTCAAAAGTCAATATCATGTCTATTTGCATGTTCCAATGTTTAGAAATACCTATCGATACTGTGGCATCCCACGTCTCGACCAAAATTCATAAACAACTCAATAGAGCAATTAACACGATATGTTTTTATAACATTAACAAATACGCACTCATATATAATACTCTCAAACTCATTCTACGGTGTCACTTACCCTATCTCTAATTAGCCATACCCAACCAAAGCCATGGTTCTTGCTTAAACTTCTACTATGATACCAAGCTGTAATGATCCGCCATTTCGACCATCAAAATTTGACACTGAATACATCCATAGTATTCAAATGCTGAACATCTAATAGTTGGAAGGGCAGATTGTTAGGGTAAAATAAAATGAAAAGAAATAAAGAACGGGGAAAACAGAATTTAACAGCGGAAATGGCAATATATAATAAAACAAAGATATATAAACTATCGCTCTAAAATATATGGTATATCAGAGTTAAAAATAAAGCTTATTAGCTGGACAATTATAAATTCATGGCCTTACAATTGCTGATAGGAATACCATATAATACAACGGAAAATAAAACACTACGATAGGTGAACATCCAGCTCTTCTCCAAGAACTCCATATCACCAAAGCCAACCTGGAAAAGTACTTTGTCTAACCCAAAATAACACCTGGATCAGTCTGAAAAACCAGTTTGAGAAAACTCAAGTAATATGATGAACATATAAAAATTCTATAAGACCACATTGCTAAACGTAGAATAGGTTTTTACCTCGTAAGAACAACATCCATACATGAAAGAGTGGAAATAAACAACAGGAAACAAATCCACATATAAAGGATGGGTACCAGTAAGAACAAATCCCATACTTAAGGAATGGGCATAAATAATATTAAAATTTAGACTTGAAAGAATGGAAATAATCTGAAGAAAATCCAAACTGGAAAGAATGATCAAATAAGATAAAAGTCCAATATTGAAAGAATGAATACAAATAATTAAACATTGAGAAGAGCTCCTGTCACTTCTTAATGCAATATGGAAATAATTCAATGATTTGAATTAACAACAAGGAAATGAATTTTCCAGCAATGATTAGAAGGTTGCCTCCTTTACTAAAAGTATACCTCTAGAAATATACTTGAGGAAAAACGATGGTCCTCGAAAATGTACAAGCCGGACCCTTTCAACCTTATCGAGTATCCGACACTACAAGAAAACTTACATGTAGGTGCACTTAATGGCAGCATTTGTAGCATGAATGCAACTAATATTATTCTTACTTTTTCACGTTTTCTGTTTTTCTGAACACTACCAAATTTTTCCGCCTTCCCTCCAAATACTAAAAAACTTACCATTTTTCTCCATCTCCTTCCCTAATCCATCGTTACCCCTACCCTCGTTCGAAAAAATACTTCTCGCTTCTCCTGTCACATTTACTCCATCTCGTGCTACTTCTCTTCACAATCTGCTCCCTTCCACTTCGTCGATCCGCACTTCCTTCAATCTGCTCCCTTTCACCTCCTTTATATTTGTTCACAAGCCCTAAATCAAAAACCAAGGTAATCACCAAAACCCTTATTAGGATGAGGTATTTTAATTTCCGTACTATGTTTGCTGTTACTAAAAGAACCCTAATTACAATAGTTTGTTGTTATTATTCGAGTTAAAGATAGAATTAGGAAATGTCTTATGAAATTAACCATGAAGTTTGCATTTTTCCTCAAAAGTCAAAGAGTTTTCCTTGGAATTTTTTTGTTAAAACTACATATTTCATTAGAATTTTACATCTAAATTTAATCGAAGTGAAATTCTTAAGTTAGTGAGTTCATGATGTTTCATAAGACATTTTCTAATTATAATTTTACATCTGAATTTTTGTGAGTGCTACAGATTAAATTTTTCTCTAGAGTCGGTGAATCTTGTTTAGCATCATCCACTTCCATTTGTTGTGCGTTGTTTCAGTTTACACCTGAATGTAATGTTGGATGATGGTGTTATATGATAGTTGATACGTGAACTATTTTAATGTGTTTATTTATCTTCTTATCAATTTAATCTTCTATGCTATGAGTATCTATGCACTAGTCATGCTTGTTTTATATACATATAGTGTGACACCCAATGTGGATTAAATCTTATATATGCTTAATTAAATTCATTAGGAACCTCAATGGTCAAATCAGTGGGAGTGTGATTTCATTTAAATTTGTAGGTTTCCATGTTAAGTTAGTGATCGAGTTGGTAATGTCACTAAAACTGATGTTATAGAAGTTGTAGATGTGTTATAGATGATTGAGTAGTAGTAGTAATAGGTGGTCTACTAGGTTAAGGAGTTGAGTTTCTAAGCTGGAACTTAGGATATAGGCCTGTAGTATGATATTCAGTATTTAGGTTGTAGGGAAGAATGTAAATAATGGGGACAAAGGTAAATACTTGAGTTTAATGAGAAATATCGAACTACTTGGGTATAACGGGGGAAGATTTTGATTTACTTAGATTTAAGAATTTTTTTAAAAAAAATTAATATGAATTACTTGGATATAATGCTATCATTGTGTAAGCCTTAAAACTCAGCCATTGTTTTATGTCCAACTCTAAGTTGACTTGCCTATAAAGAAATAGAAGATAGAAATTTGTACCATAGAACTAATGCGTAGTCCAATTTGCCAATTTCTTCTCAATCATGTCTGTTTCTTTCTAAATTTGTATTTCATTAATATTGCAATTTCTTGTACTTGCTACATGTTGTATAACTTTGTTGCCTTTGAATATTTTGATAATGCGCTACTACCTAGTGATCAAATTTTGGCTAATGTTGTTCTATTTAATCAGCTTGAAGGTTGTCATGAAAGTTGGGTATTACAAGAGCAGTCTCTCCTCGAGCTCCATGTCATAATTTTTTGACAGAGCATGAGGTTTAACATCAAAAGATGGCTGGATAAACCAATCAGCTAACGAATTTAAGTCTAACTTCGATGATGATGAGCCTATTAAATTTTCAAAAGAAATTGAAGCACAAGCGATTAGAGATCTTCATCCTTTAGGTATAAATCCACATGAAAAAGAAGGTAAACCAATAATTTTTTGCGCTTTATAACATTTAAATTAATGTTTTACCATCTTTTATACCTAAATTTATGTCATGTATTGATTAAATTCATATCCTATATTGATTAACCTGAAACTAGCATGTGTTTCTCATGCTATATATATTTCAAGCTGCTAGTATCAAAAAGAATAAACATAATAGAACACAACTACATAACTATTCAAAATGGTTAGCACTTTTGTTCTTTTTTGTTCTATTTTCATGTTCTCTCTTACAATTTTAGCCCATTCATATGCTCCTGCTTGTGGTATAGTCCTTCATTTTTAAATTATAGTTCATTAATTAGCATTATGTATATTGATGTTGGTTGATAATTATTGTAGGAGACATGACGCCATTACAACAACATGCTTTGTTTTTCGATAAAAACAAGGGTGGTGTGATTTATGTTTCTGAAACAGCTGAAGGTTTGGATCATTAATTTATGGTAATTTTGTATTATCAATTTTTTTATTCTCATATAATTTATATATTATAAATATTAGGTCTTCGACCTATTAGATTGAATGATGTTGAAGTTGCATGTAACGACCTGATATTTCGAACCATTCAAATAAACAATCATCCACACATGTCGGACTTGAATTGCTTAAAACAATAGATTGTTAATTTTATATTTGGCAAAACTTAGTATATACAGTAAAAAAATCAATCACAGACATAGAGTAATATAACAATAAGCAGCAGAAATAGATAAATAGTAGTTCATGAAGCTACTATAGAACATCAGAGTTTAAAACAAGATACAACAGAAATCTCAAATACAAAGTAGTCTCAAATACAAAAGCAACTGATAAGACTGCGCATAAATTACTGGCATAAACTGAAATTACTGAATGGATAAGAGATAGATCTTCAAGCAAAGATCCAATCTCCAAAGGCGAGTCTCAAATGCTCTGACACTTAGTCTGACCCAAGCATAAAGCAAACACAAAACACTCGAGTCAGGATTAACATTCTTATGCAAGTAAATTAACTCAAGTGAAATGTCCAAGTGAAATGCAATATAACTTAAAGGATGTTGGGATTCCATCCTTTAAGGATCCGTTAAGCTATCTACATACATAGTACAATACGCTACATATATAATGTCTATAGCAAAGTAAAATATCAAAATAGCATTAAGACGTTACTCATATCCCCCTTAACACATTTTTTATATATTCACGTAGTCT
Source organism: Allium fistulosum (assembly GCA_030737815.1). NCBI lineage: Eukaryota > Viridiplantae > Streptophyta > Magnoliopsida > Asparagales > Amaryllidaceae > Allium > Allium fistulosum. Next base: position 336,598,402 of record CM060906.1, read on the forward strand.
ATATAGATACTGTAAGCTCCACCAAACTGGTGGTTTACTGAGGGAGCACTCCATAGGTACGGTGCAAAGCAAACTTGTAGTGAGCGCGCGTTAAGGCATGTGACAAGGCATGCGAGGCAAAGCCTAGGGTAGGATTCCACCATTTTGCAGAACTAGTCTGGTGGTAGAGCATAGCAGCTACTATCGCCCACCTCGAGACACATTCCCAAAATCAAAGGTGCACCCAATCAAATCACAAAGTAGTAGAAAGGTATCGAAAAAGCCTGCTCGATCGGAGGTGCGGCATCACTTGGTCCAGGTATAGCTCCTAGTTTAGCCACATCAAGCTGACTCGCAGGAGTCAAGGCTGCTTTAATACCTCATACGGAATCGTCGCCGAACCAACCTACTTCATTCTGGAATCTCCACTACGTACACATTTGTTAAAGTAGTTTTCAAAATTGGCAGAGAGTATGACAATATCTGATCCCGGTCTCTTTAACAACCAAACACTTATTTCACACAATGGTCATTTTCATTTCAAATAGTTCATTCTTCATATCAAAACATCATATTCATTTCAAAATCATATCACTTTCAAAATCATATTCACTTTCGAAATTATATCACTTTCGAAATCATATCCTTTTCAAAATCATAAACATAAAAGAGTTTAAACCTTCGTATCAAAATATTCGAATTTAAATCCATTAAATCTAAATCATAACAATTCCAACTTAAACAGTTTAAATATTGAAAATAGTCTATATATATTGAAATAGTTATAAATTAAAAATAGTATATATATTTAAAATAGGATATAGATTAAACTAATTTTTATATAAAAAAATACTTTATATAATAAAAATAGTTTATATCAAAAATAGTTTCAAACTAGAATTGTTTCTTCCAATTTCACAAATCAATTCAAATCGATTTCTTTAGTTCCAAAATTTAATTTAAATCAGTTTCAATTCAAATTCCCATTAAAACCCTTTTTAACTAATTTCATATCCAAGTTCACACTATAATTTTAAACCACTTCAAATTCAATAGGTTTTAAAGTTTAAATCATTCAAACATTTACAATAACTAAATTTATAATAAATTTCGTTTATATTCCAAAATTCAACTTTGATTTTATTTAAATTTGAAAATATTCACTTAATCATTTTTATAATATCTAAAAAATCTCAAATTACAAATTTAAATCAAAATTAATATCTAACTTATTATACTTAATTTGAAATTATCCACTTTATCACCCTTTTATGAATATTTAAATAAAATCTCAAATTTCAAATTTAAATCAAAATATTAATATTCGATTACAATTTTATTTAAATTTGAAATACTCATTAAATCACCTTTATAAAATCGAGTTATTAAGTTATAAATCATATCTTTAAAATCTTAAAATCAATAAGTTTCAAATCAATACTTATTTATTTTCTTAAATCAACTTAATTATAAGTCAACTCAATTTATCTTTCCAACCTTAACTTTATTAATGTTATTACAAATCTATTTTAAAATATCAATATAAATTTTATATAAACATTTTAAACATATTATATATATTTATAGTAATTAAATTAAATTCTTATTAAATTTTATTATATTAAGTATTATTAAATTAAATCTTATTATCATTAGATCTATTTTAAATCTTATTTTATATATTTAAAAATAATTAAGTTATAAGTAAAATTTTATAATTTACATTTTAAAACTTAACTTATAATTTTAAAATTTCCAAAACATATAAATTTTTAAAAATCTAAATTTACATATATATTTATATTATAATTTAAAATCAATATTCATCAGAACCCATATATTTTCCTTTTAAAATTTCAAAAATCATTTAAAATAGACCAACGTTGTCCGTATATAGTTTTCAAACCTATGGTCAAGTGATATGGATATTTATCATTTCAGTACGTAATAATTTAATATTTACGGGTATATATCATTTCAGCCCGGAATCCCAAAATTTCAAAATCAATAAAATCGCTTGGGTTTATCATTTCAACCTATAACAAATTTCCCTAATCTATAATATCGTTCGGCTATATATCATTTCAACCCATAGGGAATTCCTAAACTAACAGGTAACTTGCAGTGTGAAAATATAAAATAGCATAAAATAACATACGTATCAATGACAAGCATATATAATCATAATTAACAAATTTAAATACAATATACATACTAACAAGTTATTGGTGTCAATATTGTAAATTAGCATAGGTTAACAAATGCAAATAATAACATATTATAAATTAGCATAGGTTAACAAATGCAAATAATAACATATCATATTTTAGCATACGTTAACAAATGCAAATAATAACATATCATATTTAACAATTTAACCGCTTAATCATTCACATTTAAAAACATATTTCAATTGTCATTCATGTGAATAAAATTTACTAGCATATGAATGCTAATCATGAGTGATCGCGCACCTTTTGAGGCTAACGGAAATAGGATAGCACACGGATAAGTGACAAATCCAAGAACCTAACTGCTAGGATCAATTCTGGACAGTGGTGAAATCAAAAGCAGACCACGACAGACCCAAACCGATGAATTCAAAATCAAAACTAGCTTGATATAAATGGTAAATATATATTTAATATTATTTTTCAAAAATCAATATTTAATTATAAACTCGTATTAAAATAGAATCTTTATAATTTATATTTATTAAACACATATTAATATAAAATATCTTCATATTATATTGAAAATTAATATTTATTAAAATACATATATTTTCCTTTCAAAATTCTCAAGTAAATATTTTATCATAATATATATACACATTATGTTATAACAAAAATCTATTTTAAAAATATAAATTTTGAATAAACATTTTAAACATATATATATATATATATATACATATATCTTTTAAACATGTAAGATAATATCCCAAACATTTTATATATACATATAATAAAAGATGGGAAATAGAAAAGTGCTCGGTTCTGCTGCTATGTTGTGCATGGCGATGGGGTGGACTCGGAGGATCTGCGATGCAGAAGATCAGAGAATAGGAAGATAGATGGTCAGGTGATGGTGCTCAGGGAGATGTAGGCTGTACGGGCTGTCAGGTGTAACGCCCCACTCCAAGACCCACTGTAACAAAGAGTATTACGGGAGTAATACTGTCTATTAAAGCGGAGAATAGAGTATAGTGGAAGCGACCATTTGTAATCAAGCTATAACTATCAACTGAATACGTCGAAAGGGTGGTATCTATTTTTTTTCAAGTGGTTCGACATATTCAATAAATATTTATAACGATATTACAATGGCTAAAGATCTATCAGAATAAGCATAGTAATAAAATGATAAAACATCACAGAACAGAATCACATAACAGATATAAAATCCCAGGACAATACATCGTCAATACAGATCCAAATACTTTAAGTGGGTACAAAGCCACTGCTCACACATGTGAGTCAAAAATATGTACATATCAAAGTCTGAATAATAACAGAGTAGCGGAATAGTGGACAAATAAAAGCGCTATCTATCAGCATAGCAGATAATGTCCAAGCGGAAGCACAGAAGCTAAGTCCAGAGATCTAACCTGAAACAACTTGGTCTGACCCGAGCAAAAAACACTCGGGTCAGGCTAGCTAAACAATCAGTAATAACTGAGATATATAATAATGCGGTACATAAATAAAACAGTACTTTTCCTAAGAAAAGAGTATTTTGGACCACATGAATATAATGACGGTCTCTAATCATCAATCAACAGTAAAAATCTCCAAAGAGAATATCAGCACCAAAGTGTTGAATAAATAAAATCGCCTCATATCATCGGCGTAGCCAAAGTTATATAAAGTTGCCCATAGGCAATAATCCCAAGAGTGACCAGAGTCTGTAATCAATGCCCAAGCAAAGATCGATGCTCCAAAGAGCAATGGGGATATACTGAAAAGTCAATGAAATCAAACACTGAAAAGCAGTGTCCAGAGACACTGTGAATCCACAAGGTAATCGCACTTACATCGTATGGTTCCATAGAACCAACATCGAATGGCGGTACTCGAATGGATATAAAAATCATCAGATAATAGAAGTATAACACGTGCACCGACCGGAGTCGTTATTGCCAAGTACTGTAGAGTTGTGATCGATCACTCGCACAGATGCGGAACGCGCGAGACGGCGAGATCCTTCCCAGAAGGATAAAGGCCCAGAGGCACATGCCGAAAAAGAAACTGCTCCATAGAACAGGTGTCCAGAGACGGTTGCCCAGAGGCGTGGTGACCCAGAGGTCCAGTACTGGCTGCCCAGAGGCTAATGTGTCACAAACTTCTTGGAGAGGAACCCGTAAAGTGTTAACGATGAGTCCCATACCCCACGTTCGCACTAAACGGTTTACTAACCAATAGCAAGCTCACACTCCAAATAATAAAAAGTCCACCTCTTATCATCGGTAAACTAGACCCAAAGGTCAAAACGATCAATCGAATAGGTCGGGGATTAACCGAAAAGAAAATACACATGGTTCCATAGGCCGGAGATTTCCTAACCGTTTAAGCACCTTTCCACTTTGCTTGACGTGCTAAAAAATGAGTGTGATATTTTTATTATAGAAAATAATGGTTCGAAACGGATTTATAAATGATTTTGAGACCACTCTAAAACGGCTTTTGAAAACTCTCCTATTATGGAGTAAATAGTCTACTAATTAAAAATAATATTATATAATAATTTCGAAAGCCATTTTGGAGCGAAAAATCCTTTTAAAACCTTTTTATAAGGCCCGTGTACAAAATCCAGAGACAAATCTCAAAGAAATCGATAAAACCAGAAAATCACTGAAAATATTCTAAGTGTTGGAAAATAGTCCAAAACTGACGCGAACCCAAAATCATAAAATTATTCGGACCAGCAGACTGAATCCGAATGGCATGAAAATTGGTAGGAACGTAGTCCAACATTCCTACTTCATAACGCAAAAAGAATTACTCGATTCCGACTTGAAACGAAGGCGTAGCGACGTTCCAAAGTCGGACACAGAAACATGAAATGCACTGTTTTGCACAGCGATCTGGGTTCAACTCTGACAGGAAATTCGAAGGGTCTAATGAACTCAGATGATGAACAAACTTTCTAGATATGGAGTTCATAACTCCATCTTTCCAACGAGACCAAAATCGTCAAATTCCGTCTAGCGGCTCAAAAGTTATGACCAAAATAGTTTCAGTTTCATCCACAGAGCTAATATGTGTGTCGCTCTCGGGAAGATAGTAGAATTGACCTAGTTAGACTCAAAATTACAGAAAACTCACTGAACAAAAGTTGTATCATATGTTTTAAGCTTTCCGGAACATCCAAAATTATCTAATTCGGATCAAAAACGAGAGAGATACATGCAAAACAATATCAGATTGAAACTCAAGATAAATTGTTAAAGACAGAATTGGTCTTCTGTCTTTGAATGCATTTCAGGTAATCTAAATGGCAAAATTACAGAAAACTCACTGAACAAAAATTGTAGCATATGTTTTAAGCTTTCCGGAATGACAAAGATCGTCAAATTCTGATTGGGGATGAAAATGTTATGACTACAACAATTCTCAGATTTAAATTCTATATCACTGTCAATGTGCTCTCGGGACAGTAGTAAGAATGCACAGTTTTGACCCAATTAACTTCAAAATTTCATGAAACTCAAAACATAAAAGTTTTAGCCCTAAATCTACGCTTTCCAGAACATCCAAAATTATTAGATTTGGATAAGAAACGAGTAACTTATGGCCAAATCAATTTCAGGGTTTTATTTTAATAACCCTGCAGTTTGTTGTCAGGTCAGCGACAAACAAACATGATTTCGACCATTCAAACAACATAATTAGGCAAATCTCAAAACATGAAAGTTATAGCCTACAGAATAAGCTTTCCAGAACATCAAGAAAATATTAATTCCGATTTAAGATGAATGAGATATGCCTAATTTACTAACAGAAATAAACTAATTATAATTTCAGCTAGCATATATTACCTCAACCAATATAGCAAGCAACTTGTGTGCACACCAAAAATGAAAGCAAAGAGGATCAAAGAGCTATGATTCACATGTTACATAATAAAACATGTGTTACTAAATGATTACTGAAATCAAAATATGATTAAACACATATTAGAAGAGGTTTTCAGCAATATACCTCTCACAAAAGCAACAAAGACTACTATAGCATCAACCCAAGTTAGCAAAAGATGATTAGGAGGCTATAATATCAAAAAAACACATAAAACATGTGTTACCAATTAAATTTCAGAAATTAGAGAGATATAAAAATGGATTTGAGGTGGGTATTTGCATTACCTTTGCATAGAATGACTTGCATAAGCAAAAACTAGATGGAGATGAAGATAGAGGCCATTTTTGTTATGAAAGCTTTAGAAAATGATTAGGGTTTTGATTAGGGATGAATGAATGAGGTTTGGAGAGTATGAGATAATTTATAGAGGAGGTTTAGGGTGGTTTATTGGGCTAGGTTTAGAAACCCAATAAGAAGAGAGTTATTTACATGTTTTCCAAAAATTAGTCTAAGTGTTCATGTATGTTTATAAAACTCATTTTTCTTATCTTACCCAAACCCGTTTTAAAACTTCTCTTAAAATATTTAACTTTCCAAAAATAACATTTTATCCTCATTTTAAAATCCCATATTTCCCATTTAATTAAAATAGCCTTTTTCAAATAAATTTTGTTATTCCAAATCCTTTTATGCTTCATTAAAATAAATAAAAATCCTAACTTTTATTTATTAATTGGTAATGCAAATCCCGAGTTGTTACATCAGGGAGGCTATGGGAGGTGGCCTTGGGTTCGTCGATGGTTTGAGCTGACTGTCGTGGGGATGTGGCATGGCGTTCGGCTGTTGTGTGGTGCTTTTGGTCATGGCAGGGCTGGTGTGTGGTCTTATCTCGAAGGTGGAGGGTGGCATGGCTGTGGTCGCATGGAGTCAGAAGAGGAGGGAGGTTGTAGGGTCAGTTAGAGGCTGTGGTCGGAGATGAGGGAGGGTCTGCGTTTTGGTCTGTTTTGGCATGGGTTGCGGCTGTGTTCGGGGTGATGGGTAGTCACTGGAGGGTGGGTTGGCAGTGTGAAGGCCAGAGGTAGGTGGCAGCGGGCTGTCAGGTTTTGAAGTTTGGTTGGCGAGGTAGAGTATGGGTTGGAGCGGCTGCTTGGGTACCTCGACTGCACAGTGGGTGAGGCGGATCCGCTGAAGATGGCTGAGGGAATGGTGACGTAGAGGAGCAAGGGCGGTGGAAGGGTAGGGGTGCGGTCGAGAATCTCGAGCGAAATGGAAGGAGGAGACCGGATTCTCCAGATCTTAAAAATATGCAACTGTTATATAAACTAATTTATATACTTTATTAAAATATTATCATACTTTTTTTTCTAAAAGAAATAGAGAGAGAGGAATGCAAAATGAATAGAGAGGAAGGCAATGAACCAGCATATAATTGAATATAGGGAATAGTAAAAGTCCAAAATCTGAATTGTTGGGAATATCAATGGCTGATGGCTATTGATTATCACGGTGGATAATGAAAAGACAATGGAAATCTAAAAGCCCAAATACGGAACCGATACGGCAAATCATTTTGTCGATTTCGCCGCGTACCGGACATCGAAATGTACAAATGAATATACTGTGGAGATCAGCATAACAAGACGAATAGAATGGTACACATATATCAATGATACGACCATCCTATTAAACGTCGATATTCGCTGCCAAAATGCTGCTAAAACGCCGAAAATAAGATAAACGATGCTATAGCAGTCCAAATTTGGTGAAATGAAATATGACGTCTCACTTAGAAAATGATTTACAATTTTATTATATAAAATATTCAGGTTTAAAAAATATTTTATTTCCATCAAATTAACCGATTTTAAATTTATAATTTTGAAATTTCACAAAGAAATAAACTTTCATATTTTGTAATGAAAATTTTCCACTTACTATGCTTAAATAGATGCATACCAAATATCAAACTTTCATTACTAAAATTTAATCCTTTATTTTCAAGAAAAATTTATTTAATTACATTATTCAAATCATTAAAATTCCCGGATCGTTACACTCTCCCCTGCTCAAAACTTTTCATCCCCGAAAAGGAACGAGATATGAGAATAGAAGCAACAGAAAGGAATAGATTCAAAATACATAGCACCGGATACAACAATTAATTCAAAACCATATTTTATTTTTGGACATCTTATTACTAACATTTATTTTGTATACTATTCAATTATGTATTCTCATTACTTTCAAACTTTTTTCTTTCAGGAAAGTTATATATGTTTTGAAATACAATTGAGTATTATACAAATAAATTTTATTCTATTTCAACTGTTTCAAGTTGTTTCAATATCATTTCTCGTCTTAGACAATCCAATTATTTAAAAAATTTACATCATTTCAGTAATTGAAAACCATCACTTAACATAAAACTTAAGAGTTAAATTTCCGGTTCACTTCAAACCATTTAAATAAATTGTTAACACCAAAATTGGTCACTAACACCCTTAAGTAAGATTGTGTAGAGAAATTAATGAAGAAAATAAATTAAAACTGAGGGATGTATACAAAACTAATTGTAAAAACAAGAACAGCGGAATTATAGTGGTTCGGCGTAACTGCCTTCGTCCACTGTTAATACAAACTTTATTGCTTTCCTTCAAGACTTGAATACAGATACAATCCGTAAACAAATAGCTCGAATACAAGAAGTTAGCGTAGAAAATGGTAGAGTGTCCTCAGAGTTCTTGAAAAAAGGTCCCTTTACACTACGCCCTCGCCCTCTATTTAAAGACGAAGATAGGCTGGACTCCCTGCGCGGGCCTAAAGACAAGATGCCTCAGCCCACAATAGATAACTTCTGTTTGCCGAACCAGGCATACCGATCGGTAGTTGCCGAGCAAGGCCTTGCCGAGCCGAACGACCAAGGCGTCCATGCCGAGCGCCCCATGGCCGGGTCGCTTGATCTTCCCTTTAATGTTGTTCGAGGGGTCACCGAGCCACGTAGCCTTCCTCACCGAGTCACATAACCGTCCCTTTATGGCCGAGCAACATGGGACTAAGGCATTCATGCCGAATGCCCCCAATGCCGAGCCACCCTTGCCGAGCGACATATACTATGCTCCTTTAGCTTCTTTCCTTTAGCCGAGCGGCGTTAGCCGAACGATGGTGTTGAGTTCCTACCATCACTTTTCTTTCTACCGAACGACGTTGGCCGAACGGTGGTCATCGAGCGACGTTCACTTAGTTCCCTACAACACCTTTCTCTTAACCGGGCGACACACACCACCCTTCCTCGGCCGAACCACCTACTGAGGTCGAGCGATGTAGTCAGGTCGAGCGAAACTAATATGTCGAGCGATGCTTACATGCCGAGCATCTCAATTCAAGTCAATCCTGCACTGGCTCAAGTTTTCACTTTGATTCAACCAAGAAACTCAATAATTAGCATCTCGTTGCCGGGCCAAGCTACCGGGTAACATTTGCCCCCTAAAATGTATCGTGAGAGTCATCATGATGCGCTTTGAACCATAAGCAATCCATGCTTCCCACTTTTCTCCACCTATCAGGTGGGATCTGATTCTTCATTGTGATATCATCTTTGGTGTGGGTCGGTCGACGTATACACGCCGAACCACTCGTTCGGCATATTCATTATCGCCCGGCAAGATTGTTCACCGACCCATTGAGGCACTTCGACCAGGTCCACTGGTTAATGCCTGTTCACCTCCCTCTCTTCATATAAAAGCCAACACTTCTCCACTTCTTTCTTTTACTCTCACTTCAACTCTACGGGACCTTTTAATTTACCATCCCCCAAACTTCATCTACCGCCTCAGCCATCCTCTCTCATCCTGAATCCAGTACGCTTGCTCCATAACTTCCCCCGATAATGAATCTAAACACACTCCAATCCTAAATCTAACAGCTCCCCAAGCCTCGATTCATTCTCTTTGGTACGAATTTCTCATCCGATCGACTTTTCCGAATTAGGGGTTTTTGCATGAATCTCGAGTTCGCGAGTATTTCTCAGTAGGAGTTGTTGCTGTAGACGAGGGAGGTCAAATTGGATATAGGTTCTTGTTTAAGCCACCAAGTGAGGGAGAGTGGCCGCTAGGTTTGTGAGATAAGGCTGAATTTGTGATTGAAGTCGTTCGTTAATCAAGGAGCGAGAGAGAAGAGAGGGCTCACGCGTCGATACTAGTATTTTGGGTGGATGTCTTTTGTTCGGTAGTCTTCTTGTGGGAGTAATACTAGGGAGGTAGAGGAATGGGGTGTCATTCGGTCTAGGGAAAGAGAGTGTAGTTCGGTGATGTTGTGCATCGCTGTGGGTCGGTCAATATCTGATGGAGGGAGGCCGTTTGGTTGTTAGGAAGAGATAGGAAGTGTGTGGGTCGGTCGGTATGGGTGGTTTTTGAAACTAGAGATAGTAGCCTGGTATCGCTCGGTGTGAGGGAGAGAGTCTGGTTTAACCACTTGAGTGTAGTGTTACGGCCCGGTTAGAGATCACGAGGTGGGTTCGGTATACCGAGCAAGTATGGCTCGGTATAGCCCCCGTAGGTCGTTCGGTGAAGAGAGAGTGTTGGAGAGGAGAGCGAGTGATTCCATAATTATGATTGTCTCCACTTAAGCATAGCACATACCAAAACTATATACTTCCACGCCTTACCACAAAACAATGAACAATGACAACAACTTAGGCATACAAGCATATCGAACTGATTTTGACTAATAACTCCCCAGTTCCAACAACTTTAAACCTGAGTTCAACTCGATAAAAGCAAATAATAGCCTTCAACATATAGTGCCAATGTCCGAGTTCAAGACCCAAACCATCATAAGGCGAGCTCTCGGAGACGGTCAGCGATGACGGTCTTCGAAGATGATAATTTTATGCTCAATCTCACTTCATTATGCCTTTAAATCTTCAATTCTTTTATACTTATGCTCGAACGATTGCACTAGTACACACCACACGGGGGGAATATTTCTGTCATTATATCTAATATTGATTGTCTTTCAAGTATAGCTCAAACAGGTGTTTACCCAAATTGTACGCTCATTGAGGATGTCTAGAAAGTCGAGCTCCGCCACAGTTTCAGATAAACCTGAGCCAAGTTCTCAACAGGAAGTAGTAGGAACTTCGAATCCATCGACAACTCCTGCACAGCATATCCCGAGTCCAACGACTGCGACTATTGACTTGGCTCCTGACGCCATAGATGTAGCAATTATCCTAGATAAATTGACTGATTCTCAAGCTTTGAGAATAAATGAAAACGCTCTTCGCCGGCTATGCTCAATCCATGGAATCCCTTTTGACGACGTATTGGTTCCATCGGGGCAAGATCATCCCCACCTGCCCCCAGCTGGATATACGGCTTGCAACAAATTCATGTGCTGGGTTGGTAGCGTGCCACCTTTCAGCTCCTTCCTCCGTGATGTGTTGCAGTATATTGAGATCGCCCCAGCACAGTTACATCCCAATAGTCACGCGTTCATCTATGGCACGTGTATTCTTTTCATGAGTATTCTATTCAGACTTCCCACTCACGGTGATATTCGCTATATCTACCGGTTTAATAGACGGTCCAACAACCCATCTTTCATATTCCTCAAGCCACACTCCAAGTGCCAAATCCTAACGGGGGCATGGAGCAAATTCTCCCAATATAAGCAGGAATGGTTTTACGTGCGCTGCCCCTGGCTTTACGAGGAGATGGCTGGAAGGGAGTAAGTTCCTTTTCTGGATCAATATTTGTATGCATCAAAAAGTGCATTCTTTCTAAACCTTTTCTCGATTTTTACAGGTATCAGCACACGTCCCGAAGGCTCCCGGTACTCTGAGGCCGTCGAAGCTATTCGAGTTGTTCCCGTTGGAGACCGGGACATCAAATCCATCATTTCCAGTGAATCGCTTTCAAATTTTGGGTTGTTGGCGGAAGGTCGCCGAATAAGTCTACCTCATAGCGCCACCACAACTGGACCTGCCTTGGACAAAGGAAAAAGGCAAGCTGGGCCTTCGATGCCTTCGACAAGAGAGACCCCCGATGTATCCGAGGAGGATGAAATAAAGGAGGCCGAAGCACTGGGTGAAAATATAAGCCCTGTTCCGAAACCGGTGGTTGAGGCACCTGGCATTGATGAACCACCTCCTCCCTCAAAGGGGAAAAAGAAACTGGCTTACAAACTAATGAAAAAAATAGTGGGCGGAACCTCGAAGGTTACAATTACTCCAATGGAGAAAGAGTCTCCTCCACAACACTTAGAGGGTTCATTGAAAGGCTTATCAGACCTTACCATTTCCGATGACTTGCTCAATTACGGCTTCGACAATCCAGAAGCCCTAAAACTTCATTTGCCCGCGAGAGGCGATGAAGGCGCTCAAGCCCACCACTAAGGAGAAAAAACTTCGATAAGTAAAGCTACGGAAACTGGTCCGTCGGGGGGAAACACTAGGACACACACGAACACTTACACTTCACCTTGCACTTAACCTTCAGCCATCATGTTATTCTTGCTAACTTGTCACCACTTAATTTCTGCGCATGTGATATGGGGCGTACTCATGGATTCGACCGCCTTCATGGATCTTCTATCTTTCATCATTCCAGCCGAGACTCGGGGTGTGGTAGACGCCAAGATAGAGACAACAACAGTGATAGAGACTACCATCCCCGAGATTCATCGTCGTCTCAAAGGAAAACTTATAGTCATTCTTCGTACCCCAACGATCCTCCTCCTCAACCAGAACAAGGTAGGGAGAAATCGGGTCAAAGGGGATCACAATATGAAACTCCTCGCAACCAATCTGGTTCCTCAAGCACTAGGTAATCTCGTGAGCCTCACAAGAAGTCCGTGGTTTCGGCTAAACAAACTTCCTCAGCCCCGGCTCACGATCCATCGATAGCATAAAAGCAAGCTGAGCTTAAAGCCACATTTCAAGAAAAATGCTTTGATGGATTAAAATTTCTTCCTACGATCCATCCTATTCCAGGGCACGTTAAACAAAGTGCTATTTCTTGCAATAACGATGTCTACATTCAACATGATGCATTCGTTCACTTGGCGGAAAACGTTTCTGAAGTTTCTATGGAATACCAACATGAAATTGATCGCTTGAAGCTAGAGGCCATCCATCATAAGGACATTATCAAAGCCCAAGATGAAGAGCAGTCCTCGTATAAATCTCAGCTTGAGGGTGCCTAGAAGAATTCTAAAGACACTGCTAAGGCAGTCAATCACCTAGAGGCCACACACAAAAAAGAGATTGATGAAGTGGTTCAATGCTGTGGCGCCTTAGCCCAAGAGAAAGACTCCGTTCAAAAGGGGAAAAATATCCTCGCTCAACGAGTCAAAGAATTGGAGGAGCTACTCCTCAAAGAAAAGGAAGAAAAGACTAGTGTTCAAGAGGAGTCACAACGATATTGTGACGAGATTGTTGCTACACGACTTTTAAAAACGAAACTCGATGAGGAGCTCTCCAAAGCTGAAGCACTGAAGGACGCAGCCCGTGAGGAGGGTAAAAGAATGGCGTTTTTGGAAATCGATTCTCGCCTCGAGGCGGCTGCTAAGGCTAGTAGGGAGGTGATTAAGTGCATGTTTGATCCACTCATAGCCAAGTACAATGCTCGAGTTCTCATGCATCGTGACCTAACATTACTTGGTGAGGGTTACCTCGAATCATTGGCTGAAGCATGGGATACTTTAATAAGAATCAAAAAGGTTGAGTTGGGAACTGAAGAGGTTGATGAAGGAGCTTTAGTGAAGGAATTGCTTCGGGGGAATGAGCCTTCGGACTTGTCTGCGTCGAAGGCTCTTTACAACAGAGACTCCTCCTTATCAAAAGGAAAAAATGACATTGTCGGTCCGTCTGAAACTGAGTCTCCAGCTCCTCCTCCTATCCAGCCAACCGGTCGCCCATCACTTGACCCCTTCGAGCAGCATATTGGCTACGACCCAGAGGATCCTGGACTTGATATTCACGTTCTATCTCCTAATTTAGAAGGTGAAACTCCCTGAACAGTTGAGAGTCAGCCAGAAACGGGTACATAACTTTTCTTCCCAAAGTTCAGAGGGCCATCGTTTTCAGTGAGTGATAAATGTATTCTAACGTTTGTTTCTTATGTTTTTGTGTAGGCCATCCTGATCCTAAGCCAACTCCAAGGAGCGATGCCGCCATGGAGAAAGAGGGGAAAATAGGAGAGGCAATTCAGACTAGGAGACTCCCGGACCCGACGCTCAAGTGATTATGGCACTCGATGAAGACAAATCTGAAAACCCATCACCCGTAGAAGAACATGATGAAGTTGAAATTACAGGCGCCTCCGAACACACTTCAAAATTGAGCTTGGAGGAGCAACTCATGGAAGAGAAAAAGAAGAAAGCTGAAATCAATGTTGAGCCCCAAGTAGTGGAACTGGATGATCCCTTGAACAGGCCTTTGAAGGTCATTCTCCCCAGTGGGACCAGGCCACGAGAAGTTCCTCTTCCTTCCTCGGATACCACTTCCCTAGCAAGTAAGGCGTCCAAGAGAAAATGCTTGGGGGAGGAGTCATCTGAGAAACCGAGGAAGGAGAAGAAGTCAAAAAAGTAGCTATCATGCCTTGTTCAACGAGAATAAGCCTGGATTATGTAATTATTTCTATTTATCTCCATAGTCGATGTTAATAGACTTTTGACTCTGAGTTTAGGAGGAATTATAGTGGAACTTTGTTTTGAGATTAGTAAATAAAACTTTGTTTCTTTGTCTTCAATGATTTTCGCTTTTTGGCTTATTGTCTAACTTGTTGCCATAACTCGGAATTTTGTGAGTTACACAAGCTCCCGTTCACCTCCATGTAACTCGGAAATTTTTTGGTATCGTAAATCCTCTAGTCCACGTTCTGGGGACTTAGAATACTTTTAGTCCGCGATTCAGGGACTTAGATATTTTTTGAATCATTTATACTCTGGCTCATACTCTGGGGACTCAGAGTACTCTAGTCTGAGGACTTAGGGATTTTTAGTTTTTTATACTCTAGTACGCACTCTGGGAACTCAGAGTACTATAGTCGGCACTCTGGGGACTTAGAGATTTTTAAGTCGTTTATAATCTAGTCCGCGCTCTGGGGACTCAGAGTACTCTAGTCCGCACTCTGGGGACATAGAGATTTTTAAGTTGTTTATACTCTAGTTCGTGCTCTGGGGACTCATAGTACTCTGGTCCGCACTCTGGAGACTTAGAGATTTTTAAGTCGTTTATAATCTAGTCCGCACTCTGGGGACTCAGAGTACTCTAGTCCGCACTCAGGGGACTTAGAGATTTTTAAGTTGTTTATACTCTAGTCCGTGCTTTGGGGACTCAGAGTACTCTAGTCCGCACTCAGGGGACTTAGAGATTTTTAAGTCGTTTATACTCTAGTCCACGCTCTGGGGACTTAGAGTACTCTAGTCCACACTCAGGGGACTTAGAGATTTTTAAGTCGTTTATACTCTAGTTCGCGTTCTGGGGACTCAGAGTACTCTAGTCCACACTCAGGGGACATAGAGATTTTTAATCTTTTATACCCTAGTCCGAGCTCTGGGGACTTAGGGTACTCCAATCTACACTCAGGGCACTTAGAGATTTTGAGTTTACATGCGCGTTCATACGTCGGACAGAAACATGACTTAATTTTTGCTACAGAATTATAATACAAAGGGCACCAACAGTTCATAGAAAAGATGGCTTCGTGCCTTTATTGATCATAACAAATAGGAACAAACTGAATTGTCTTATTACATGCTGGAAACAAAGAACATCTAAAGAAAAAGATATTGGAAACAATTATTACTAAAGTGAAAAAGAAATGGGCTAAGTGTAGTAACGACGCAGGTGCTCGCTATTCCATGCTCGGGGGAGCGTCACGCCATCGATGGTCGCTAGCTTGAAAGTTCCCTCTCCAAGCTTCCGTTCAATGACGTATGGACCTTCCCATGTGGGACTCATATGCGATGGGGGCGGAAACACTCGTTTCAAAACGAGATCGCCCATGTCAAAGATTCTCGGTCGGACTTTTTCATTATAATATCGAGCGAATCGGTGCCTGTACGCAGCCGCCCTTAAATCAGCTTCATCACATTTTTCATCCACAAAGTCCAGCGATTCCAGTAAAAATCCTGATTTGTTTTAGGATCATAATGAGTCACTCGATGAGAAGGAACTTCAAGTTCCACGGGTATAATAGCTTCAGTGCCATATGCTAAGGCGAACGAAGTGTGGCCAGTTGCGGACTTGTGGGTGGTTCTGTAAGCCCAGAGCGCTATCGGAAGCTCGTCCACCCACTTACCTCAAGCCTTTTCCAAACGTTTTTTCAATATGGACTTGATTATTTTGTTCATGGCTTCAACTTGTCCATTGGCTTTGGGATGAGCCACTACTGCAAACCTTTTCTCAATGCCATGCCTTTGACAAAACTCTTTGAACTCCCTACTTTCAAACTGAGTTCCATTTTCTGTAATGATAGTTCGCGGGAGGCAAAAACGGCATATGATGTTCCGCACAATGAAATTAATGACGTTTTTGGTGGTGATTATAGCTAAGGGCACTGCTTCCGCCCACTTGGTAAAATAATCGACTGCAACAATCGCGTATTTTGCACCACCTTTAGAGATCAGTAAGGAGCCGATTATATCGATTCCACATATCGCAAATGGCCAGGGACTAACCATTTCTGTGAGTTCCATTGGCGGAGCTCTAGGGATTTTCACATACTTTTGACATTTGTCGCATCTTCTTACATAGTCCGCAGCATCCCGATTTACAGTTGGCCAATAGTACCCATAGCGGAGGATCATTTTTGCTAGTGTCTGCCCCCAGTATGGTCACTACATTCTCCTTCATGAACTTCCTTCAAGACCCGTTTTATCTCATCGTGGGCGATGCACCGAAGTAAGGGAACCGAGAATCCCCTCCGATACATTATTCTGTCTTGCATTATATATCGTGAATCTTTACGTAGGACTTGTCATCTCTCGTTCTTTCTATCAGGCAAAGTCCCATGTAATAAGTATTGTTTGAATGGGGTTATCCATGACTCCCTTTCAATTTCTGTTTCTAGGACAAAATCTATTTCCATCTCGTTTATACTTGGAAATTGTAAAATTTCGACGGGAACCAAGCCCATCTGCTGTGCATCACCGGTACTTGCAAATTTTGCCAATGAATCGGCTTCCCTGTTTTGTTCACGCGGGATGTGCGAAATATCATAATATTCAAGGTCTAGCAACAGTTCTTGAATCTGAGCGAGGTATGGAGCGAGTCTTTGCCCCTTTGCCTGATAATCTCCCCGCACTTAGTACACCACCAATTGTGAGTTGCAAAAGATTTCAACCGATCTTACTCCAAGTTCCCTGATAAGTTTCAATCCAGCGAGCAATGCTTCATACTCGGCTTCAAAGCATAACAAATTGATCATTTTTGGAAGTCACAAGAATAACGTCGGCCCTAGAACAACGGTCATTGGATGCCCTATCAGTGTATACCTTCCATCGAACGGGAGGAATAACATCATCATTACTTGGCTCGTCAGATATTGTGAATTCTGCAATAAAGTCCTCTAGGACCTGTCCTTGGATAGCTCTTCTTGGCAGGTAGGTGATATCGAATTGACTCAATTCAATGTTCCACTTTAGCAACCTTCAAGAGGTTTCAGGTCAATGGAGCACTGGTCGCAGAGGTTTATCGGTATAAACACTGATCGGGTGCGCTTGAAAATATGGACGAAGCTTGCGTTATGCAATCACCAAGCAGTACGCCAGCTTCTCAATTTTAGGATAATTTATTTTGCCCCCGTTAGACATTTACTGACATAGTACACCAGTTTTTTAATTCGGTCCTCCTCGCAAACCAAGGCTGTACTAATGGCATGTTGAGACACAGCCAAGTATACATATAAAACTTCATGGTCAATAGGCTTTGACAGAACCGGGGGACTTTCCAAATGTCTTATTAGAGTTCGGAATGCATCTTCATAGTCGGGCGTCCATTCAAAAGTTCTCTTTCCTTTCTTTATCACATCGAAGAAGGGAATACACTTGTCAGTCGCTCTGGATATGAATCGACTCAAAGTGGCCACTTTTTCGTTCAAGCTTTGTACTTGCTTTTTAGTCCTGGGCACTTGTATGTCTCGAATAGCCTGAATTTTTTCTGGGTTAACCTCAATTCCTCGTACATTGACGATAAACCCCAAAAACTTCCCCGACGCAACACCAAACGAACACTTTAAGGGATTGATTATCATCCCATAATATCTGAGTATATCAAACATTTCCACCAAGTCTCAAATGTGGTCGTTTGACTGTCATGACTTCACGAGCATGTCATCCACATAGACCTCCATTGTCCTACCAATTTGGTCGTTAAACATCCGATTCACCAAACGTTGATAAGTTGCTCCCGCATTTTTCAATCCGAAAGGCATCATATAACGCCCCACTTTGAGACCCACTGTAACAAAGAGTATTACGGGAGTAATACTGTCTGTTAAAGCGGAGAATAGAGTATAGTGGAAGCGACCATTTGTAATCAAGCTATAACTATCTACTGAATACGTCAAAAGGATGGTATCTATATATATTTTTCAAGTGGTTCGACATATTCAATAAATATTTATAACGAAATTACAATGGCTAAAGACCTATCAGGACAAAGCATAATAACATAATAAAATAGCATCACAGAACAATATCACATAACAGCAAAGAGTCTCAGAACAATACATCGTCAATACAGATCCAAATACTATAAGTGGGTACAAAGCCACTACCCACACATGTGAGTCAAAAATATGTACATATCAAAGTCTGAATAATAACAGAGTAGCGGAATAGCGGACAAATAAAAGCGCTATCTATCAGCATAGCAGATAATGTCCAAGCGGAAGCACAGAAGCTAAGTCCAGAGACCTAACCTGAAACAACTCGGTCTGACCCGAGCGAAAACACTCGGGTCAGGCTAGCTAAACAATCAGTAATAACTGAGATATATAATAATGCGGTACATAAATAAAGCAGTACTTTTCCTAAGAGAAGAGTATTTTGGACCACATGAATATAATGACGGTCCCTAATCATCAATCAACAGTAAAAATCTCCAAAGAGAATATCAGCACCAAAGTGTTGAATAAATAAAATCGCCTTATATCATCGGCGTAGCCAAAGCTATAACAAGTTGCCCATAGGCAATAATCCCAAGAATGACCAGAGTCTGTAATCAATGCCCAAGCAAAGATCGATGCTCCAAAGGGCAATGGGGATATACTGAAAAGTCAATGAAATCAAACACTGAAAAGCAGTGCCCAAAGACACTGTGAATCCACAAGGTAATCACATTTACATCGTATGGTTCCATAGAACCAACACCGAATGGCGGTACTCGAATGGATATAAAAATCATCAGATAATACAAGTATAGCACGTGCACCGACCGAAGTCGTTATTGCCAAGTACTATAGAGTTGTGATCGATCACTCGCACAGATGCGGAACGCGCGAGATGGCGAGATCCTTCCCAGAAGGATAAAGGCCCAGAGGCACATGCCGAAAAAAAGAAACTGCTCCATAGAACAGGTGTCCAGAGACGGATGCCCAGAGGTGTGGTGTCCCAGAGGTCCAGTACTGGCCGCCCAGAGGCTAATGTGTCACAAACTTCTTGGAGAGGAACCCGTAAAGTGTTAAATATGAGTCCCATACCCCACGTTCGCACTAAATGGTTTACTAACCAATAGCAAGCTCAGATTCCAAACAATAAAAAGTCCACCTCGTATCATCGGTAAACTAGACCCAAAGGTCAAAACGATCAATCGAATAGGTCAGGGATTAACCGGAAAGAAAATACACACGGTTCCATAGGCCGGAGATTTCCTAACCGTTTAAGCACCTTTCCACTTCGCTCGACTTGCTAAAAAGTGAGTGTGAGATTTTTATTATAGAAAATAATGGTGCAAAACGGTTTTATAATTGATTTTGAAATCACTTTAAAACGGCTTTTGAATACTCTCCTATTATGGAGTAAATAGTTTAATAATTAAAAATAACATTATATAATAATAATTTCGAAAGCCATTTAGGAGTGAAAAATCCTTTGAAAATAATTCATAAAACACGTGTACGAAATCTAGAGACAAATCTCAAAGAAATCGATAAATCAGAGAATCACTGAAAATCAATATTCGTGTTGGAAAATATTCCAAATGGTTGTGAACCAAAGTTCGACAATTTTTGATTCGCAATTGAAACCCAAAGGTTCATTGCAGAAACAATCAATTTGAAGCGGTTGCACCAAAATGGTGCAACCCGGACTCGGTTTTACCAAAATGGTGCAACCGGTGGGTCGGAACCCGGCTGCACCAAGTGGGAGCAGCCCATTTTATAGAAGCCGGCTGCACCGCATGGTGTAGCCCGTTCTTGTGAACCAGGCTGCACCATGCGGTGCAGCTGGTTCGGTCCAGCCCCCAGCCCGCATGGGCCGGGGGGTAATAACAATCCCCAGCCCGCATGGGCTAGGGACGTTCAGGCAAGCCCCAGCCCGCTTGGGCTGGGGAGGTACTGTTAAGCCCCAGCCCGCCTGGGCTGGGGAAATAGGGAAAGCCCAGCCCGCCTGGGCTGGGGGAATAAGTAAGCATAGCCTGCCTGGGCTGGAAAAAAAAGGGGAAGCCCAGCCCACCTGGGCTGGGGATATAAGGGGAAGCCCCAGCCCGCTTGGGCTGGGGAGGTGATCTTAAGCCCCAGCCCGCTTGGGCTGGGGATGGGCCGGTAAGTCCCAGCCCGCGCGGGCTGGGGATGTAAAAGCAAGCCCCCAGCCCGCATGCGGGCTGCGGAGATTAGCGGGCCGCCCAGTGCGGACCCGCTCTGGTATGCGCGCCAGCCCACTAAGGGCTGGCCTGCTACCGGCTAGCCCAACCGGGCTAGCCAGCTGCGCCTGGGCAGTAGCCTGGGTGCAACCCAGGCCTGCTCTGGGCTCTCAGACCACTGTTTCAGCCTGTTTTCAGGCTGAACATTTCCAGCCAGCTGAAAATGCTGATTTAGGTGATTTTGGGGTGTTTTTTTCAAGTTTTTGGCATCAAATTTCACAAATATCAATCACTAACTACCCTATTATGATTACTACACTATATTAAAGGGAACAAAGGGCCAAAGCTTAGAATTACCTTATGAAGCAATATCACAAGCACCTTATGTGCACACACCAAAATGAAAGCAAAGATGATCAAAGAGCTATGATTCACATGTTACATAATAAAACATGTGTTACTAACTGATTACTGAAATCAAAAGATGATTAAACACATTTTAGAAGAGGTTTTTAGCAATATACCTCTCTAGAAGGCAACAAAGACTACTATAGCATCAACCCAAGTTAGCAAAAGATGATTAGAAGGCTATAAGATCAAAAAAAACACATAAAACATGTGTTACCAATTAAATTTCAGAAATTAGAGAGATATAAAAACGGATTTGAGGTGGGTATTTGCATTACCTTTGCATAGAATGACTTGCATAAGCTAAAACTAGAAGGAGATGAAGATAGAGGCCATTTTTGTTAAGAAAGCTTTAGGAAATGATTAGGGTTTTGATTAGGGATGAATGAATGAGGTTTGGAGAGTTTGAGATAATTTATAGAGGAGGTTTAGGGTGGGTTATTGGGCTAGGTTTAGTAACCCAATAAGAAGAGAGTTATTTACATGTTTCCAAAAATTAGTCTAAGTGTTCATATATTTTTATAAAACTCATTTTTCTTATCCAAACCCGTTTTAAAAATCTCTCCTAAAATATTTAGCTTTCCAAAAATAACATTTTAACCTCATTTTAAAATCCTATATTTCCCATTTAATTAAAATAGCCTTTTTCAAATAAATTTTGTTATTCTAAATCCTTTTATGCTTCATTAAAATAAATAAAAATCCTAACTTTTATTTATTAATTGGTAATGCAAATCCCGGGTTGTTACAGACTCCCCCCTTAAGAAAATTGCGTCCTCGCAATTCCTTAAAATAGATGTCGTCTATAACGTCAAATCCCCAAAAGAAGTGATAGGGATAAAATAGAGAATTCTCACCCGCAGAAGAAGATAGGAGAAAGCCAGGATTAGAACGTTCGATAGATTCTCTGGTCTCCCAAGTGTAGTCCTTAGGATTCGGTGACTATTGAATCTTCATGAGTGGAACCTCTTTATTGCGAAGGCGTCTAACCTCCGATCAAGCACACGAAGAGGTTGCTGCTCCAAAGATAAATCAGGTAAGATCTCTAAATCAAGCACAACATAAGGCTCAATGGTAGAATCAGGATCGCGGACACACATGCGAAGCTGGGAAACATGGAACACGTCGTGCATTCCAGAGAAGTGAGCAGGTAGAGCCACACGATAAGCCATGGGGCCGATGCGTTCCGTAATAGGAAATGGTCCAACATAGCGAGGAGCCAACTTGCCTGTAGAGCTGAAATGCACAACCCCCTTCATGGGAGAGACCCGAATAAAGACAGAATCGCCAATGGAGAACTCAAGAGGCTTCCTACGGTTGTTCGCGTAGGATTTCTGGCGGTCCTGTGCCTCTTTCATTCTCTGACGGATAAGCATGATCTTCTCAGAAGTTTCCCGAACTGAATCTGGACCAAGAAGGAGCTTCTCGCCAGATTCTAACCAACATGCAGGAGAACGACATGGCCTTTCGTAAAGAGCCTCGAAAGGAGCCATGCCAATACTAGACTGAAAGCTATTGTTGTAGGGGAACTCTACAAGCGGTAAGTGATCCTCCCAACTACCTCCGAAATCCAGAATACAACAGCGCAAACGATCCTCTAAAACACGATTCACCCTCTGCGTCTGACCGTCAGTTTGAGGATGATAAGCAGTCGAGAAATTCAGCTTTGAGCCC
Organism: Allium fistulosum; assembly: GCA_030737815.1. Classification (NCBI taxonomy): domain Eukaryota; kingdom Viridiplantae; phylum Streptophyta; class Magnoliopsida; order Asparagales; family Amaryllidaceae; genus Allium; species Allium fistulosum. The sequence continues at coordinate 336,621,349 of CM060906.1, forward strand.
AAAGCTGACTGTAGGCACTTCCAGAAGTGACTAGTAAAGATAGTGTCTCGATCACAGACGATAGAGCTAGGAATGCCATGAAGTCGAACGACTTCCTTCACATATAGCTTGGCAAGCTGAGGAGCAGTCCGAGTGGACTTAATAGGAATGAAATGAGCTGATTTGGTTAAGCGATCGACGATGACCCAAATAGAACTATGGCCTGACCTCGATCGAGGCAGACCGTCAATAAAATCCATGGATATCTGATCCCATTTCCACAATGGAATCTCTAGCGGCTGAAGAAGACCGGATGGACGCTGATGCTCAGCTTTGATCTGTTGACAAGTCATGCAACGGCTTACATAACTTGCAACATCACTCTTCATGCCCTCCCAATAAAATAGGCGACACATGTCGGCATACATCTTACTCGACCCGGGATGTATAGTGTACTTAGTGCGATGGCACTCGTCTAGGATGTCACGCCTAAGTGATAAATCAGATGGTACAACAATACGGTTCCTCCTACGAAGACACCGATGAGAATCAATCGAATAATCCAGCAATGTCTCATCACTGGATCCCGACTCGGGAAGATGAATAAGATGTAATAAGTCTGGATCCTGCCGCTGAGCATGGGCAATGCGATCCAATAAGATAGGACGAGCTTCCAAGCTGAATAATAAGACCGGAGAATCAGAAGATGGAGCTCGATCTCTAATATCACACATAGAAAGAGTCTCAAGAATATCCCACTCGGCTATCATCATAGAAACTACTGCCGAGTGTTTGCGACTGAGTGCATCAGCCACACGATTACCCTTGCCAGGGGTATACCGAATGTCTAAGTCATATGAGGCGAGAAACTCAAGCCATCGCTGCTGTCTCGTATTGAGATCCTTCTGACTGAATAAATACTTCAGCGACTTGTGATCGGTGTAGAGAATGAAACGTTCGCCCAATAGATAATGACGCCACGTCTTCAAGGCAAAGACGATAGCAGCTAACTCAAGATCATGAGTAGGATAGCGAACCTCATTCGGACGTAGCTGCCTAGAAGCGTAAGCAACTACCCGATCTTTCTGCATAAGCACAGCACCGAGGCCGCTACCACAAGCGTCGGTGTAAACCACAAGATCTTGGTTACTCTCAGGAACCACAAGGATAGGAGCATGAGTGAGAAGTTCCTTCAATCGCTGGAAAGAAACTTCACACTTATCAGACCAAATAAAGCGAACCCCCTTACGAGTCAGAGTCGTGAGGGGAAGTGAAACACGAGAGAAATCCTTGATAAATCGACGGTAATAACCCGCCAGACCAAGGAAGCTGCGAATATCATGAACGTTCTCGGGCTGCTTCCAATTCTGAATAGCTTCGATCTTGGCAGGATCGATAGAAATACCCTCAGATGATAAAATATGGCCCAAGAACTTGACCTTACTCTCCCAAAAATGGCACTTGGAGAGCTTGGCCTTAAGCTGATGCTGACAAAGAGTATCCAAGACGATCCGCAAATGATGAGCATGCTCTGCCTCGGATCTAGAATAAATAAGAATATCATCGATGAAAACCAGAACGAATCTATCGATGTATTCTCGGAATACTCGATTCATAAGATCGACGAAGAAAGCCTGTGCATTCGTCAAGCCGAATGGCATGACCAACCACTCAAAAGAACCATAACGAGTGCGTAAAGCGGTAAGAGGAATGCTATCTTCCACCGAGCTGATGAAATCCGGTGGCAAGGTCAAGCTGGGAAAAGACCTTCGCACCGCTCAACTGATCAAACATATCGTCTATCCATGGCAATGGATAACGATTTCTGATGGTCAACTCATTAAGCTTGCGATAGTCAATGCAAAGCCTAAGAGAGCCATCGGCCTTCTTAACGAAGACCACAGCAGCACCCCATGGCGAAGAACTGGACCGAATGAACTGCTTCGCCTCAAGCTCTACTAACTGCTTCCTGAGTTCCTCATTCTCTTTAGTAGACATCCTCGTGGGAGGACGCCCAACTGGATGGGAGCCTGGGATGAGATCGATGCGGAACTCAATAGCTCGCTTCGGTGGTAAACTAGATACTGGCTCGAAGATATCGGGGAAATCCCGAACAACTGGAATATGAGATATGTCTACCTCATCATCTCGTGAATCTAGAGAAAATAAAGTAACATCAGAAAGCCCAACATCTTGAAGAACAATAGCTAACGGAGAGGACGAGTCAGGGTGATGAATGAATAATATCCGCTCCGAACAAATAATTTTGGCATCGTGTTGAACGAGCTAATCCATGCCAAGAATCATATCAAAGCCCTAATACTCCATAACGTGGAGATTTGCACGGAAAGAAAAGCCACAAAGATTAATATCTATATTCTCACAAAGCAAGCTAAGGGTCGTGGATCCACCAATGGGATTCCCAATCCTTAGTGAAGAAACCATACAAGTAACATCCAAGGATAAAGCATCTACTAGCTCCTTTGATACGAATGAGTGAGAGGCACCCGTATCAAAAAGAACTCTAACAGATCTACCATGAAATAAAATAGAGCCTTCAAGAACGGAAGGATGTGTACCTTTAGGCTGAGCAGAAGTGGTAGGAGCCTTGGCAACATTAAGCCTGCCAGGCTTGGCACTAGCTGGAGCAATAGGACAAGCGGAGATCCTGTGTCCCTCCTTCTTGCAGAAGGTGCAATAGAGAGGTTTGGGACACTCTCGAATAAAGTGATCTGGAGAACCGTAGTTGAAGCATTTCTTCGGAGGACGTGTCCCACTAGGCTGAGTAGAAGTATGGGACTGAGGACGAGTCTGAGGCTGAGTCTGAACAATGGAACTGCCAGTCTTCTTCTTCTTGTGCTGAAAAGAAGAGCCAGACTTGCCAGGAGGAAACCACTTCTTGGTGGGGTTTGTGGAACCCACACCACCATCATCACTATGCTCCATCTTGACTGACTCAAGATGTAGAGCTGCATCGACTAGCTTCTCGAATGAGAGCTCAAGCTGTAGCATAAGCTGCCTCTTCAGATATTTCTTCAAGCCCTCAACAAATTTGAGGTTTCTCTTATAAGGAATAGCAATAAACTCAAGGTCGTACTTGGACAGGGCCTCGAAAGAAGAGACATAGTCGGATACAGAGGACTTCCCCTGCTTGAGATCAAGAAAGCGGCGAGCAAGGGAGTTCTTCTCTGACTCTGGGATGAATTTGAGCTCAAATCTCTCACGAAACTAAGCCCAAGTAAGTGTGGTCTCATCGATCTCGGCAATATGGAGTTCGTACTAATCCAGGGCACGACTTTGAAGCTGACTGGAAGCAATAAGAACACGGTCATGATCCGGGATATCCATATGAGTGAAAATGCGCTCGCATACCCGAATCCAAGCCTGGACCTCTAAGACATTCTCGGAGCCACTGAACGGCTTCCCTCCGAGATGGGTAAAATCGCTGCAGAGACGTGCAAAAGCAGACTTGCGTGGAGCATCAGCAACTGGGGCTAGAGACTGAGAATGAGACTGGGAGTTCCGAACCAGCTCCATGATCTGGTCGGTGGTCATGAACACGCCCTCTGGATGAGTGTTGCTGGACTGCCCAGCAGCACTGGTCTGACGTGTGGTTCTCCCTCTTCCCCTTCCAGACATACAGAAAGTCAAACGGGAATTAGAGTTAGACATGATTCAATGATAGATAATTAATTAAGGAATACTACAGAATATAACTGATTCCTATACATATTCCTAACTTATCTATCAATAAACATAAGGAAGGGATTTGATTTAATTCAGATCTAATTAAAATGTATTGTACTAAGTGTATCTGTTCTGTGTTTATTATGCTTATTCCTGAAACCAGGCTCCGATACCAAACTATAACGCCCCACTCTGAGACCCACTATAACAAAGAGTATTATGGGAGTAATACTGTCTGTTAAAGCGGAGAATAGAGTATAGTGGAAGTGACCATTTGTAATCAAGCTATAACTATCTACTGAATACGTCGAAAGGATGGTATCTATATATTTTTTTCAAGTGGTTCGACATATTCAATAAATATTTATAATGAAATTACAATGGCTAAAGACCTATCAGGACAAAGCATAATAACATAATAAAATAGCATCACAGAATAGTATCACATAACAGCATAGAGTCTTAGAACAATACATCGTCAATACAGATCCAAATACTATAAGTGGGTACAAAGCCACTACCCACACATGTGAGTCAAAAATATGTACATATCAAAGTCTGAATAATAACAAAGTAGCGGAATAGCGGACAAATAAAAGCGCTATCTATCAGCATAGCAGATAATGTCCAAGCGGAAGCACAGAAGCTAAGTCCAGAGACCTAACCTGAAACAACTCGGTCTGACCCAAGCAAAAACACTCGGGTCAGGCTAGCTAAACAATCAGTAATAACTGAGATATATAATAATGCGGTACATAAATAAAGCAGTACTTTTCCTAAGAGAAGAGTATTTTGGACCACATGAATATAATGACGGTCCCTAATCATCAATCAACAGTAAAAATCTCCAAAGAGAATATCAGCACCAAAGTGTTGAATAAATAAAATTGCCTCATATCATCGGCGTAGCCAAAGCTATAACAAGTTGCCCATAGGAAATAATCCCAAGAATGACCAGAGTCTGTAATCAATGCCCAAGCAAAGATCGATGTTCCAAAGAGCAATGGGGATATACTGAAAAGTCAATGAAATCAAACACTGAAAAGCAGTGCCTAGAGACACTGTGAATCCACAAGGTAATCGCACTTACATCGTATGGTTCCATAGAACCAACACCGAATGGCGGTACTCGAATGGATATAAAACTCATCAGATAATACAAGTATAGCACGTGCACCGACCGGAGTCGTTATTGCCAAGTACTGTAGAGTTCTGATCGATCACTCGCACAGATGCGGAACGCGCGAGACGGTGAGATCCTTCCCAGAAGGATAAAGGCCCAGAGGCACATGCCAAAAAAAAGAAACTTCTCCATAGAACAGGTGTCCAGAGACGGTAGCCCAGAGGCGTGGTGACCCAGAGGTCCAGTACTGGCCGCCCAGAGGCTAATGTGTCACAAACTTCTTGGAGAGGAACCCATAAAGTGTTAACAATGAGTCCCATACCCCACGTTCGCACTAAACGGTTTACTAACCAATAGCAAGCTCACATTCCAAACAATAAAAAGTCCACCTCGTATCATCGGTAAACTAGACCCAAAGGTCAAAACGATCAATCGAATAGGTCGGGGATTAACCGGAAAGAAAATACACACGGTTCCATAGGCCGGAGGTTTCCTAACCGTTTAAGCACCTTTCCACTTCGCTCGACGTGCTAAAAAGTGAGTGTGAGATTTTTATTATAGAAAATAATGGTGCGAAACGGTTTTATAATTGATTTTGAAATCACTTTAAAACGGCTTTTGAATACTCTCCTATTATGGAGTAAATAGTTTAATAATTAAAAATAACATTATATAATAATAATTTCGAAAGCCATTTAGGAGTGAAAAATCCTTTGAAAATAATTCATAAAACACGTGTACGAAATCTAGAGACAAATCTCAAAGAAATCGATAAATTAGAGAATCATTGAAAATCAATATTCGTGTTGGAAAATATTCCGAATAGTTGTGAACCAAAGTTCGACAATTTCTGATTCGCAATTGAAACCCAAAGGTTCATTGTAGAGCAATCAATTTTAAGCGGTTGAACCAAAATGGTGCAACCCGAACTCGGTTGCACCAAAAAGGTGCAACCGGTGGGTCGGAACCCGGCTGCACCAAGTGGGAGCAGCCCATTTTATAGAAGCCGACTGCACCGCATGGTGCAGCCCGTTCTTGTGAACCAGGCTACACCATGCGGTGCAGCTAGTTCGGTCCAGCCCCCAGCCCGCATGGGCCGGGGGGTAATAACAATCCCCAGCCCGCATGGGCTAGGGACGTTCAAGCAATCCCCAGCCCGCCTGGGTTGGGGAGGTACTGTTAAGCCTCAGCCCGCCTGGGCTGGGGAAATAGGGAAAGCCCAGCCCGCCTAGGCTGGGGGAATAAGGAAGCCCAGCCCGCCTGGGCTGGAAAAAAAAGGGAAAGCCCAGCCCGCCTGGGCTGGGGATATAAGGGGAAGCCCCAGCCCGCTTGGGCTGGAGAGGTGATCTTATGCCCCAGCCCGCCTGGGCTAGGGATGGGCTGGTAAGTCCCAGCCCGCGCGGGCTAGGGAAGTAAAAGCAAGCCCCTAGCCCGCATGCGGGCTGGGGAGATTAGCGGGCCGCCCAGTGCGGACCCGCTCTGGTATGCGCGCCAGCCCACTAAGGGCTGGCCTGCTACCGGCTAGCCCAACCGGGCTAGCCTGCTGCGCCTAGGCAGCAGCCTGGGTGCAACCCAGGCCTGCTCTGGGCTCTCAGACCACTGTTTCAGCCTATTTTCAGGCTGAACATTTCCAGCCAGCTGAAAATGCTGATTTAGTTGATTTTGGGGTGTTTTTTTCAAGTTTTTGGCATCAAATTTCACCAATATCAATCACTAACTACCCTATTATGATTACTACACTATATTAAAGGGAACAAAGGGCCAAAGCTTAGCATTACCTTATGAAGCAATATCACAAGCACCTTATGTGTGCACACCAAAATGAAAGCAAAGATGATCAAAGAGCTATGATTCACATGTTACATAATAAAACATGTGTTACTAACTGATTACTGAAATCAAAAGATGATTAAACCCATATTAGAAGAGGTTTTTAGCAATATACCTCTCTAGAAGGCAACAAAGACTACTATAGCATCAACCCAAGTTAGCAAAAGATGATTAGGAGGCTATAAGATCAAAAAAACACATAAAACATGTGTTACCAATTAAATTTCAGAAATTAGAGAGATATAAAAACGGATTTGAGGTGGGTATTTGCATTACCTTTGCATAGAATGACTGCATAAGCTAAAACTAGAAGGAGATGAAGATAGAGGCCATTTTTGTTAAGAAAGCTTTAGGAAATGATTAGGGTTTTGATTAGGGATGAATGAATGAGGTTTGGAGAGTTTGAGATAATTTATAAAGGAGGTTTAGGGTGGGTTATTGGGCTAGGTTTAGTAACCCAATAAGAAGAGAGTTATTTACATGTTTCCAAAAATTAGTCTAAGTGTTCATATATGTTTATAAAACTCATTTTTCTTATCCAAACCCGTTTTAAAAATCTCTCCTAAAATGTTTAGCTTTCCAAAAATAACATTTTAACCTCATTTTAAAATCCCATATTTCCCATTTAATTAAAATAGCCTTTTTCAAATAAATTTTGTTATTCCAAATCCTTTTATGCTTCATTAAAATAAATAAAAATCCTAACTTTTATTTATTAATTGGTAATGCAAATCCCGGGTTGTTACACATCACTACATAACAGTATAGTCCAACGTCTATGACAAAACTAGTGTGTTCCTGATCCGAAATGTGCATCGGGATTTGATTATACCCCGTGTACGCATCCATAAATGACAATAACTCGTGTCCCGCTGTTGAGTCGACCAGCTGATCAATTCTGGGTAAAGGAAAACTATCCTTAGGGCATGCTTTGTTCAAGTCTGAATAATCAACACAGGTCCTCCATTTCCATTTGCTTTTATCACCAGTACAGGGTTAGAAACCCATTCAGGGTAGAGGGCGTCGCGGACGAACCCATTGGCTTTGAGTTTGTCCACCTCCTCTCTGAGAGTAGCAGACCACTCCAAGTCCATACCTCTCCTTTTCTGTTTCACTGGCACATATTTTGGGTCAATGTTCAACATATGACTTGCTATGGTGGGAGAAATTCCGCACATATCAAAGTTTGTCCAAGCGAAAACATCCAGATTCGCTCGGAGGAAATCTGTAAGATCCTCGATCATCGAGGGGTCGAGTTGCGATCCAATCTTAAATACCCACGATGGATCATCACGGCTGGCAATATCCGATCTCGGTCTCTTTAACAACCAAACGCTTATTTCACACCGTGGTCATTTTCATTTCAAATAGTTCATTCTTCATATCAAAATATCATATTCATTTCAAAATCATATCACTTTCAAAATCATATTCACTTTCGAAATTATATCACTTTCAAAATCATATCCTTTTCAAAATCATAAACAAAAAATAGTTTAAACCTTCGTATCAAAATATTCGCATTTAAATCCATTAAATCTAAATCAAAACAGTTCCAACTTAAACAGTTTAAATATTGAAAATAGTCTATATATATTGAAATAGTTATAAATTAAAAATAGTATATATATTTAAAATAGGTTATAGATTAAATTAGTATTTATATAAAAAGTAGTTTATATAATAAAAAGAGTTTATATCGAAAATAGTTTCAAATTAGAATTGTTTGTTCCAATTTCACAAATCAATTCAAATCAATTTCTTTAGTTCCAAAATTTAATTTAAATCAGTCTCAATTCAAATTCTCATTAAAACCATTTTTAACTAATTTCAAATCCAGGTTCAAACTACAATTTTGAACCACTTCAAATTCAATAGGTTTTAAAGTTTAAATCATTCAAACATTTACAATAACTAAATTTATAATAAATTTCGTTTATATTCCAAAATTCAACTTTGATTTTATTTAAATTTGAAAATATCCACTTAATCATTCTTATAATATCTAAGAAAATCTCAGATTACAAATTTTAATCAAAATTAATATCTAACTTATTATACTTAATTTGAAATTATCCACTTTATCACCCTTTTATAAATATTTAAATAAAATCTTAAATTTCAAATTTAAATCAAAATTTTAATATTCGATTACAATTTTATTTAAATTTGAAATATTCATTAAATCACCTTTATAAAATCAAGTTATTAAGTTATAAGTCATATCTTTAAAATCTTAAAATCAATAAGTTTCAAATCAATACTTATTTATTTTCTTAAATCAACTTAATTACAAGTCAACTCAATTTATCTTTCCAACCTTAACTTATTAATGTTATTACAAATCTATTTTAAAATGTCAATATAAATTTTATATAACCATTTTAAACATATTATATATATGGTAATTAAATTAAATTCTTATTAAATTTTATTATATTAAGTACTATTAAATTAAATCTTATTATCATTAGATCTATTTTAAACCTTATTTTATATATTTAAAAATAATAAAGTTATAAGTAAAATTTTATAATATACATTTTAAAAATTAACTTATAATTTTAAAATTTCCAAAACATATAAAATTTTAAAAATATAAATTTACATATATATTTATATTATAATTTATAATCAATATTCATCAAAACCCATATATTTTCCTTTCAAAATTCCGGATATCATTTAAAATAGGCCAACGGTGTTCGTATATAGTTTTCTAACCTATGTTCAAGTGATATGGATATTTATCATTTCAGTCTGTAATAATTTAATATTTACGGGTATATATCATTTCAGCCCGAATTCTCGAAATTTCAAAATCAATAAAATCGCTTGGGTTTATCATTTCAACCTATAACGATATTCCCTAATCTATAATATCGTTCGGCTATATATCATTTCAACCCATAGGGAATTCCTAAACTAATAGGTAACTTGCAGTGTGAGAATATAAAATAGCATAAAATAACATACATATCAATGACAAGCATATATAGTCATAATTAACAAATTTAAATACAATATACTTACTAACAAGTTATTGGTGTCAATATTGTAAATTAGCATAGGTTAACAAATGCAAATAATAACATATATAAATTAGCATAGGTTAACAAATGCAAATAATAACATATCATATTTTAGCATACGTTAACAAATGCAAATAATAACATATCATATTTAACAATTTAATCACTTAATCAATTCACATTTAACAACATATTTCAATTGTCATTCATGTGAATAAAATTTACTAGCATATGAAAGTTAATCATGAGTGATCGCTCACCTTTCAAGGCTAACGGAAACAGGATAGCACACGGATAAGCGACAAATCCAAGCAACTAACTGCTAGGATCAATTCTGGACAGCGGTGAAATCAAAAGCAGACCATGACGGACCCGAATCGATGAATTCAATATCAAAACTAGCTTGATATAAATGGTAAATACATATATTATATTATTATTTTTCTAAAATCAATATTTAATTATAAACTTGTATTAAAATAGAATCTTTATAATTTATATTTATTAAACACATGTTAATATAAAATATCTTCATATTATATTGAAAATCAATATTTATTAGAATACATATATTTTCCTTTCAAAATTCTCAAGTAAATATTTTATCATAATATATATACACATTATGTTATAAAAAAAATCTATTTTAAAAATATAAATTTTAAATAAACATTTTAAACATATATATACATATATCTTTTAAACATATAAGATAATATCCCAAACATTTTATATATACATATAATAAAAGATGGGAAATAGACAAGTGCTCAGTTCAGCTGTTGTGTTGTGCATGGCGATGGGGTGGACTCGGAGGATCTGCGATGGAGCAGATCGGAGAATAGGAAGATGGATGGTCAGGTGATGGTGCTCAGGGAGATGTATGTTATACGGGCTGTTAGGGAGGCTTTGGGAGGCGGCCTTGGCTTCGTCGGTTGTTCGAGCTGACTGTCACGGGGATGTGGCATGTCGTTCGGCTGTTGTGTGGTGCTTTTGGTTATGGCAGGGCTGGTGTGTGGTCTAAGCTCGAAGGTGGAGGGTGGCATAGATGTGGTTGCATGGAGTTAGAAGAGGAGGGAGGTTGTAGGGTCAGTTAGAGGCTGTGGTCGGAGATGAGGAAGAGTCTGCATTTTGGTCAGCTTTGGCATGGGTTGCGGTCACGCTCGGGGTGATGGGTAGTCACTGGAGGGTGGGTTGGCAGTGTGAAGGCGGGAGGTAGGTTGCAGCGGGCTGTCGGGTTTTGGAGTTTGGTTGGCGAGGTAGAGTATGGGTTGGAGTGGCTGCTTGGATATCTCGGCTGCATTGTGGGTGAGGCGGATCGGCTGAAGATGGCTAAGGGAATTGTAACGACCCAATTTTTCGACTCCCGAAAGTCGACATTAATACGTCCACTGTATCAAATGCCGAACCATCGAATGCCGAAAAACCGAACCATTAGGGTTAAAGAAGAAAGAGGTAGAAGAAGAAAGAAGAAGAAATAGAAACAATATCAGAATCTCATAATTGTTGAGTCAAGATTTTTATAGAGTTTTGATTTCTGACAAAGGGATAAGCCGTGATCGACAAAAAGAAGTTATTCATTGTTTTAAAGAGACACAAAGAGCTCCATACATTAGAGGTTGATTATTTGGTATGTTAGTAGTGTTATTTATGTTAAAATCTATCCTCAAATAATCTCATACCTTCAATCTTTGAATACAAATGTATATATGTATGAGTGCACATTAACTGTGCAGTCTGGGCTAAACCGGTCGACCGGTTTAAAACAAGGCGGTCGACCGTTTTTGTCCAGAATGCACAGATAACGTGCACAAGTGTACATAACGTATATATATTCAAATTCCTGTCTACCGGCCATTTTTGACCTGTCGACCGTTTTCAAACAGAAAGCAACCTTTCGTACAGACACTTCCTTTTCTTCAACGGTTGCTTCTCTTTCTCTTCACCAATGATCATGACCTTTGTTTGTATCTTTTCACAAAGGGTTACAACTGTTTATTTCTTATATAAACATCATGAAATCATTATTCCAGATAAGAATAACAAATTCTATTATTCTAATCTATATTCTATTGATCTCTGTCTTGAGCTCTCAAACATTTCAATTGCTTATTGAATCATTGAAATCATTTCATATCTTTTGATTCTATAAGTAATATACTTCCTTCAATCTTCACAAACATCATTCACATATTTTGAGGATAAGATTATAGGAAGGGTGTACTACAAGTGACAAATCAGTGTTATCAAGAGCACAAGTTGTCAACGACAATTGTATTTGTTTTTGTTGAAGTCCTCAGTGTTGTAAGAGGCACGAAATCCCGTTCGGCTGTTCGGGTGTTATAAACCTGTTCCTCCGGGTGAAGCGAGGTAGTTGGTTGTGAAAATCCAGATAGGAGTCTGGGACTGGACGTAGGACGGGAGGTCCGAACCAGTATAAAAATCCCTGGTGTGATTTTTACAGTTTACTGCATTTACTATTCTATATCTGTGAATTGCTATATAGTTAGTTTATTGAATATTTACTTGTATAGCAATTGTAAATAACATTCCGCATATATTGTTAGTCCATATTACACGATCCGTAATCAGTGTGCACAAGCGTACACACGCTCTCATTTGGTATCAGAGCATACACACTTTCATTTGGTATCAGAGCAAGGTTATCATATAACCGTAACACCGTTATTTGATATATTCTTGTAATATGGCAAATAACGCAAGCACTAGCTCTAGCACTTACACGGAAGGTCAATCAACACAAAGACCTCCATTCTTTAATGGTCTCAACTATAGCTATTGGGCTACACGTATGTCATTTTTCATGCAATCAAATAGCTATGATGCTTGGAATGCTACTCAAAAAGAAATAGTAAATCCAACAACTGAATATTCAGAATGGACAACGGCTGAGAAAACAGCAGCAGCTGTAAATGCAAAGGCAATAAATATGTTGTTTTGTGCATTAGACCAAAATGAATATAACCGTGTTAGTATCTGCACTACTGCATATCAAATTTGGCAAACGCTGAAAACCACTCATGAAGGTACTAACAAGGTTAAACAAGCCAAAATAGCCATGCTGAAGAGTCAGTTTCAAAATTTCAAAATGAAACCGAATGAGACGATCAATGATATGTATTCAAGGTTTCAAACTATTCATCATGCACTTATCGGATTAGGGCAAAAATATTCAGATTTTGATGTTGTTTCAACAGTCCTACATTCTCTGACTAGTGAATGGGAAGGAAAAGTATTAGCAATTGAAGAAGCTAATGACCTTTCCATCATGAAGCCAGATGAATTGATAGGAAATTTAATGTCCTATGAAGCAAATTTGCAGGCTAGAAAAGAACAGAAAGAAGAGAAGAAAAATGTAGCATTTCATGCTGAGAAAGATGAAAATGAATCAGATTCTGAAGATGAAGATTTGGCATTCATTGCAAAAGGATTCAAAAAATTCCTAAAATATCGAAAAGCCAGTCGCTACAACAAAAAGAAACCTGGATCAAGCAAACCATCTTCATCAACTATAGAATGTTTCAACTGTCACAAAAAGGGGCACATGCAGAAGGATTGTCCAGAACAGAAGAAGAAGTCAGAAAATGATAAATTCAAACATAAGAAGGACAAGTCAAAGAAACGAGCCTTCTCAGTAACATGGGATGATTCAGACTCATCCTCATCTGAAAGTGAAAGTGATCAGGAAAATGAACAAGCTAATGTTTGTTTTATGGCAACAGAAGATGAGGTACAAATTCCTACATTTGATGAATTACTTGATATAAATTCTGAGTTGATAGTCAAATATAAAGACATAAAACGTCAATTAAAATTAGCCAAAGCAGATTTGAGTAGAGCAGAGTTTGAACGAGATATGTTAAAAGACGAGAAGAAAATATTAGAAGAAGAACTTGAAAAACTTCAAGAATCATCATCTAATGTTGACTCTCAATTATCTCTTTTGAGTCAAGAAATTGAAACTCAAAAAGAGAAAAATGATGCTCTCGCTACTGAAAATCATGAGCTTAAGGCAAAAGTCAAAAATCTGGACCTAGAAAAGGCGAGCTTACAAACTAAGTTAGATGACATAACTCAAAATGTTTCTAACTTTAACAAAGGTCGAGAAAATTTGACAAAAATCATTGAAAGTTCACAATCTGTTTCAAATAAACAAGGTTTGGGATATAGGAAACCAGAAACCAAGAAACATCTTGGTAATGGAAGGAAAAAGAAAGTACAAAAGACTGGAGCTAAGAAAAATCTTAGTTTATTATATTCCAAACCAAAACCAGTTGTGAAATTTCAGAAGAAAAATGTCAAGACTATCAAAATATGGGTTCCTAAAACAAATAACAATTTGATTAGGAACAAATATATTCAGAATTTCATGAATACTGTGCATTATAATTCTAATTATGTATATAAAGGGGATACCGGACCCGTATGGGTTTGGATTCCTAAGATCTAACTCTTAGGACCCTATAAAAAGTGGGTACCATGGTCTTAATTATATTTTTTGCAGGTACCACTTAAGAAAAGAGGAAAATGGATATTCTGGTTGATACATTCCTATATTATTCCATTATCTATTACTCCTTTTTGTCGATGACAAAGGGGGAGAAAGAGCTAACAATTATTTGCAGGAATATATATATATATATATATATATATATATATATATAAAATACAGACAAAATCTCAGGGAGATCACATATTCAGGGGGAGATTCAGAACTTCAGATATATGTTGTCATCAATCAAAAAGGGGGAGAATGTTGAGTCAAGATTTTTATAGAGTTTTGATTTCTGACAAAGGGATAAGCCGTGATCGACAAAAAGAAGTTATTCATTGTTTTAAAGAGACACAAAGAGCTCCATACATTAGAGGTTGATTATTTGGTATGTTAGTAGTGTTATTTATGTTAAAATCTATCCTCAAATAATCTCATACCTTCAATCTTTGAATACAAATGTATATATGTATGAGTGCACATTAACTGTGCAGTCTGGGCTAAACCGGTCGACCGGTTTAAAACAAGGCGGTCGACCGTTTTTGTCCAGAATGCACAGATAACGTGCACAAGTGTACATAACGTATATATATTCAAATTCCTGTCTACCGGCCATTTTTGACCTGTCGACCGTTTTCAAACAGAAAGCAACCTTTCGTACAGACACTTCCTTTTCTTCAACGGTTGCTTCTCTTTCTCTTCACCAATGATCATGACCTTTGTTTGTATCTTTTCACAAAGGGTTACAACTGTTTATTTCTTATATAAACATCATGAAATCATTATTCCAGATAAGAATAACAAATTCTATTATTCTAATCTATATTCTATTGATCTCTGTCTTGAGCTCTCAAACATTTCAATTGCTTATTGAATCATTGAAATCATTTCATATCTTTTGATTCTATAAGTAATATACTTCCTTCAATCTTCACAAACATCATTCACATATTTTGAGGATAAGATTATAGGAAGGGTGTACTACAAGTGACAAATCAGTGTTATCAAGAGCACAAGTTGTCAACGACAATTGTATTTGTTTTTGTTGAAGTCCTCAGTGTTGTAAGAGGCACGAAATCCCGTTCGGCTGTTCGGGTGTTATAAACCTGTTCCTCCGGGTGAAGCGAGGTAGTTGGTTGTGAAAATCCAGATAGGAGTCTGGGACTGGACGTAGGACGGGAGGTCCGAACCAGTATAAAAATCCCTGGTGTGATTTTTACAGTTTACTGCATTTACTATTCTATATCTGTGAATTGCTATATAGTTAGTTTATTGAATATTTACTTGTATAGCAATTGTAAATAACATTCCGCATATATTGTTAGTCCATATTACACGATCTGTAATCAGTGTGCACAAGCGTACACACGCTCTCATTTGGTATCAGAGCATACACACTTTCAATAATCGCAGCAGAACAATATATAATAGATAAATGAATAATCTTTAAAGCAAAAAACTATATCTGTTTATACATTACATCATCAGAGTATTACAACAACAACACATAAGATTGGAAGTTATAATAACCTGCCCATATGATTGAATACACAGTGGAATGATAATAATATACGGAAGTACGTCTCGCCATCCAGCTCGTCTCTTGAGCCCCACAGCAATCCATCCAGATCCTGTTGATAACCTGACTCTAGGCCGCCCGTGTGGAAAATTTTGGGCACCCGGAGTTTAGAAAGGGAACAGCAAACTACATGTCAGTCATGGGACTGGTGTGAGAACTTAAAACATTTATTTGCACAAAGGAATAAAAATAAATCCGTTATGCTTTTGGAAAATGAAACTACCATAAGTAAACGGCAGGTTATACAACTAAAATCGTACAGGGCGTGTATTGTTTCTTTGGATTTCCAACAAATGGTCAGGCTAAGGAACTTCCTACCCCACATGGGTACGCCTCTGAAGGGATGCTCCGAGAACCTAACTGGATCTCTACCAACACAAGGTTGAGTTACCTCACGATTCTGGTGCAATGAAGCTGTAACTAGATAAATCCACACACGAGTATGCCATCCCCGATCGTTACCGACCTTTATCCGAGGATCCTCAACACCAACAACCACAAATTAATAAATTTACACCAACCACATAAGTTAAGTATCTCGACTCCATACCATGATACCACCTTTTTCCAGAAGGAAGTGGACATACCCTGAGGGCGCTACCCCCAAACAACCTTGCCGCATCATTCCTATTTCGACCATTTCGGGTTGTGAGGTCCGACGAAGTCTCATCCACAAAGCTATGCTTTTCACAAATGCCATGCTTCGATCAACAAATGATCAGCAACACTTAGCATGCCACATTACCAAATTGGGAATATATCACTAGTAACAATCAACTACATAACCTCTGAGCTCATACGTCTCAGAGAAGGGTGTTAAGCTAAGAGAATAAATTCTCCGCTACTAACAGAAATATATTTGATAGAAACCAGCTTTATATCTCAAAGTGTAACGTCAGACATACATCCATACAATTTTCATTCCGGGTTCGAACGGAACCGAAGGCACTTTATAAGAAGCCCTTGCAAATCCAGGTATCCACAATCCCAATCGGACTCCCCATCACATATGGAGATCTCTATACCAGAGCAACTCGGTGCAGAGACAATCGAAAGGTAATCCTTTCATTCTCGAAAATTCCCGGTCTTCACCACCGTCTTCAAATGCACTCCAATTCGTCGTATCATTAATTCGGAATGGGTTTTATGACACAAAGTCCTCTCCCGACTAATCCGAATAATGAGCGTTTATTTTTAAAAACACATAGATACACAAGTCATAAAGATTCATTATTAAGATTCGATGTGGGTTTCGGATAACCATCTGGAATCCGACCCCCTGTCGCATCGAAATTCAAATGCCATTTAAAGGCCAATATTGATAGTCGGTTATTTAACTATCAATCACTATTCACAACAATCACCAGATTTTAAATAATTTTTACCCAATTATTTATTTTCAAAATATCTTCGCAAGATATATTTTAACACTCCAACACTTTGAAAACCAATTTCAAATCACTTTTCTTTTTCGGAATAAATTTCCAAATGTTATTTATTTCCACTGAAGATTTTCCGAATCCAAATACTTCAAAATGATTTAAATCACTTATCCAAAAATATATGTACTTGGATACATTAAAAATAAAAACTATTTTTAAACACTTTATTTAAAACATTAGTTATGAAAATATTATACTAATATCTCATATAAACTTCAAGCCCAAACTAATTTTAAAAATGAAATTATTAGATAGAGTATAATTATTTAAATATCCATTTTCTAAATCAAATCTCAATTTGATCTTTAAAATAATCACTTCTATAATTAACTAAATAAATCTTTACTTTAAAGATTTAAAAACAACTTAAGAAAATAATTTCTCCAAAGTATCCTTTTTAAAACCATCCTTAAAACTTTCAATTTATATTTATCAGCTACTTTGAAAACATACTCGGCTTTCCAGTGAAAATACACTTTCCATTTCAAAATGATCCATTTAAATCAATAAATAAATCCTTCTTGACTTATTTCAATTTACATTCCAAATCCGTAATTTCTTTCCACACTTTTTAAAATAAACCAATATTTATTTTAAAACAAATCTCCCTTTTCTTTAAAAATTCCCATTGTGAATTTAAATTTCGAAATATCCATTGATATACGATTTTTAAATCGATTTCCAAATATTGACTTTCAAACATCAAATCAAATTCAAAATTTATTTCAAACACCAAATCAAATTCCAAATTTATTTCAAACACCAAATCAAATTCCCTTTTAAATTAAATTCCTTTATTTTTCCCAAACTATTTAAAATCCGAATTTTAAATAAATTCTTCAACTTTTAAATAATATTACTCAAAATCCATTTATTAAAATCTTTTACCCATATTTTGGAATTAATTCGATAGGATTACAAAAATCAACTTTTATACTTTTAAATTTCTTCCTTTAAATTTATCCAATTTTCTAAAATTAATTTTACTCCAAATTTTCTACTTTAATTTCCAAAAATCCAATTTTATTTATTTCTTGTATCCTACGATACCAAAAATATATTCGGCTAAACTATAGCCTTCAAATAAATTCCATTTATCAATATAATCATTCACACCAATATAATCATTCACAGATTATCACATCACAACATATACAAATAAATTCAACAATGTGAGGAATCCAGTTGGATCCCTCCAACTTGTTTCCCTGCATCCACAGATGTTAGCACAACAATTAAATACCAATTCCACTTCGAGGTCGAATATCGCGGTATATGGGATTATATAATATCATCCGCTATTATGCGGTGCATAGGGTCTCATCCGCTATATAATGCGGGAAATCAATCACTCCAATATATATATATATACACACACACACACACACACACTATCATATATACTATCACACCCAAACAATCAATCAAAAATTGAAATTCTAATTGTTTCAATTGAGTGAGAAGATCTCACCTTAACTATGCATGCAATCCATTTTCCATTCCGGCTTGTTTCTCGATTTTAGACCTCCAACCAAAAATGTAGACGAACTGCCTAATTGACCACGACCATCGCGAGCAGCACCTCGTCGACATCATCCACGTGTCACGCCTGCTTTAGCATCCTTCTCACGCACGGCTACTCCTTGATTTCCTCGCAAACCCTCTGAGCGTGCCTCCAATCGATCGCCAGAATCACCAATCCAATTCGTGCGTAACCCAAGTCGCGACTTCGACCAACTCCTCAGGCGACTCGCCCCTAAACTCGAATCGCGAACACTCCCTCCTCGACATCGACCCACACTGCAACGCCTCGGTTGAGGCCGAGCCTCGACCACGATCTCAATGAATCGCACTCCTCCAAACCCCAAACGTGCAACTCGGTACTAATCACCAATCGCGACCCAACACTCGGCTCAATTCAAACTCGATGCTCGCGATTTAGGCCACAAGAGCGAATCCCCGAACAATTTATTTTTGAACGAAGAGATATCGATTTGAGGTAGGATTGGCTTCGGTTTGAAATGGATTCGTGAATGAATTTTGAAAGGGAGAATGGAAGTATAAATTTTGATTTTTATTTCTATGACATACGGCCATTCTTTCTATTTCAAACGATTTCATTTTGTTTCTGAAGAATTGAAGAGGAGAGGGAATGATTACTGCAGCGTTTATTCTTGAACGAATTTGGATTCGATTTCTGCCTTATTTTTTTTATTTAAAAAAAACGTGTGTTGAACCAAAAGGATGCATGTTATACCAGGAGACACGTGTTGAATGAGAAAACTTTTTGTCAAAACAAATTTAAATATCAGTATTATTTAAATTCAAAATTTTAAATCGTCTCGAAATCACCATCTAAAATTTTGACTTCCTATCGAGGCATGCCGCTAGGCGTTTATAATGTTATACCCCTATTTCGAATGCAATGAAAAAGGTTTCGAGGCCAAATTCGATCGTATGGAGAAGATAGCTTTTTGGACCCAACTATTATATTAAATTTCAATATAAATTTCAATGCATTTACTTATCGTATGGCCAAACGATCTCTCCAAATGCTATGAAAATTGAAATTCGATAATAATACAATATTACGGATCCACTGGAACTGTTTCGTCGAATTCCGAGACTGTGCCTCGGAACGCTATTTTTAAATATCAATTTAAATGATAAAATTTCAAACTGAACAAAACAGTTTCAAATTCAATTCTGTAGCTTTTATTATCTTTAGTATTATCAATATAGAATTTACAAGACTTCAAATTATTTTTAACAAGCTCAAAACTGAAGATTAAATATTTTACCTAACTTCAAAAATTAAATTTAATAATTTAATTGCCAAATAAATCCTGATATTTGAATTTCAAGTTAAACTAACTTCCAAATATTTAAAATCAATTAAATATTTCAATTTCAAATAACCAAAAATTCCGGGTCATCACAGGAATGGTGACGTAGAGGAGCAAAGGCGGTGGAAAGGTAGGGGTGCGGTCGAGAATCTCAAGCGAAATGGAAGGAGTGCGGATTCTCCAGATCGTAAAAATATGCAACTTTTATATAAACTAATTTATATACTTTATTAAGGGGCATTTCACCAGAAGGACAAACTTTGCAGTCCAATTAATTTCTAGGACACACATCTGAAATAATTACTTTCAAGGCCAAAGTCAGCAGAATAATTACTTTCAAGGACAAATTCAGCTGTCCAATTACTTTTAAGGACATAATTTCATAGGTTTTTAGACTCTAGAAACTAATTATTTTGCGTATTGTCCTTAAAAGTAATTATTTTAGTTGTGTGTCCTAGAAATTAATTTCACTTGCTAAAGAGGGCCATGTGGCTAGTTCCCACCTTTATTAAAATATTATCATACTTTTTTTCTAAAAGAAATAGAGAGAGAGAGGAATGCAAAATGAATTGAGAGGAAGGCAACGAACTAGCATATAATTGAATATAGGGAATAGTAAAAGTCCAAAAGCTGAATTATTGGGAATATCAATGGCTGATGGCTATTGATTATCACCGTGGATAATGAAAAGACAATGGAAATCTAAAAGCCCAAATACGGAACTAATACGGCAAATCATTTTGTCGATTTCGCCGCGTACCGGACATCGACATGTACAAATGAATATACTTCGGATATCATCATGACAAGATGAATAGAATGGTACACAGATATCAATGATATGACCATCCTATTAAAAGTCGATATTCGCTGCCAAAATGCTGCTAAAACGCCGAAAATAAGATAAACGGTGCTACGGCATTCCAAATTTAGTGAAATGAAATATGACATCTCACTCAGAAAATGATTTACAATTTTATTATATTAAATATTCAGGTTTAAAAGATATTTTATTTCCATCAAATTAACTTATTTTAAATTTTAAATTTTGAAATTTCACAAACAAAAAAACTTCCATATTTTTTAATGAAAATTTACCACTTACTATGCTTAAATAGACGCATACCAAATATCAAATTTCATTACTAAAATTTAATCGTTTATTTTTAAGAAAAAATTATTTAATTCCGTTATTCAAATCATTAAAATTCCCAGGTCGTTACACTCTCCCCTACTCAAAACTTTTCATCCCCGAAAAGGAACGAGATATGAAAATAGAAGCAACATAAAGGAAAGATAGATTCGAAATACATAGCACCAAATACAACAATTAATTCAAAACCATAAAAATTTCAATTTTGGACATCTTTTTACTAACATTTATTTTGTATACAATTCAATTATATATTCTCATTACTTTCAAACTTTTTTCTTTCAAGAAAGTTATATATGTTTTGAAATACAATTGAGTATTATACAAATAAATTTTATTCTATTTCAACTGTTTCAAGTTGTTTCAATATCATTTCTCATCTTAGACAATCTAATTATTTAAAAAATTTACATCATTTCAGTAATTGAAAACCATCACTTAACATAAAACTTAAGAGTTAAATTTCCGGTTCACTTCAAACTATTTAAATAAATTGTTAACACCAAAATTGGTCACTAATACCCTTAAGTAAGATTGTGTAGAGAGATTAATGAAGAAAATAAATTAAAACTGAGGGATGTATACAAAACTAACTGTAAAAACAACAACACTGGAATTATAGTGGTTCGGCGTAACTGCCTACGTCCACTGTTAATATAAACTTTATTGCTTTCCTTTAAGACTTGAATATAGATACAATCCGTAAACAAATAGCTCGAATACAAGTTTTTACTGAAAGGAAGTTAGCGTAGAAAATGGCAGAGTGTCATCAGAGTTCTTGAAAAAAGGTCCCTTTACACTGCGCCCCTGCCCTCTATTTATAGACGAAGACAGGCTGGACTCCCTACGCGGGCCTAAAGACAAGATGCCTCAGCCCACAGTAGATAACTTCTGTATGCCGAACCAGGCATACCGATCGGTAGTTGCCGAGCGAGGCTTTGCCGAGCCGAATGACCAAGGCGTCCATGCCCAGTGCCCCATGGTCGGGCTGCTTGATCTTCCCTTCAATGCCATTCGAGGGGTCACCGAGCCACTTAGCCTTCCTCACCAAGTCACATAACCGTCCCTTTATAGCCGAGCAGCATGGGACTAAGGCATTCATGCCAAATGCCCCAATGCCGAGCCACCCTTGCTGAGCGACATATACTGTGCTCCTTGAGCTTCTTTGCTTTAGCCGAGCGGCGTTAGTCGAACGATGGTGTTGAGTTCCTACCATCACTTTTCTTTCTACCGAGCAAAATTGGCCGAACGGTGGTCACCGAGCGACGTTCACTTAGTTCCCAACAACACCTTTCTCTTAGCTGGGCAACACACACCATCCTTCCTCGGCCAAACCACCTATTGAGGTCGAGCGATGTAGTCAGGCCGAGCGAATCTAATATGTCGAGCGATGCTTACATGCCGAGCATCTCAATTCAAGTCAATCCTGCATTGGCTTAAGTTTTCACTTTGATTCAACCAAGAAACTCAATAATTAGCATCTCGTTGCCGGGCCAAGCTACCGGGTAACATAAATATATACATATACATATACATATACATATACATATATATATATATATATATTGTATATTAAATCACACTCAAGAAATTCAAATCAAATCCATTTTCCAAAACAAAAGTGTAGCAAAGCTACTAGGTGGTTTCTCCACTTTGAGACTTGAAAATGAATGTCGATGATGTTGTAGTCATCATCAGAATTATTTTCCAGCGACAAAAGAGGAGAGTACTGACTTACTTCTTTTTAAAATTCTTTGGAAACAATTTCCATTCGAAAATATTTTCAAATATGTATATTTCCTTCAAAACTTTGAAAATCAAATTTTGAAAAGCACCAGAAATTAATTCTCAAATCCTTAATTTAAATTCATTTCATTTGCAAAACAAATTTATAAACCTTGTTTTAAAAACTCACCTCCTTATAACATAAAACAATAGTTATTGGTTTAGGAAGTTTGACAGAACAACAAACGATAATATAGTATTATCATTTTTAACAACCAATTCATTTAACTACCTAATTCAGAAAATTATACTTTATATATAAAATATAATCATACATTTCGTTTACCAATTTCAAAAACAATATTGTGTTAGTTTGCTTTGTTCAAGTGTTTTGGAATTCCTATAGATAACGTTGGCCAAACGAATCGATCGAACCCCAAAATTTCAAACTTAACAACTCAAACAACATAATATAAAACATTTTATATCAATTACAAATACGCTCCCTCGTAGGATTATTCAAAAATGGATTTTAAACCAAAGCTAGAGATTTCAAATTCAGAGGGATCCTAATCAAAGAGAATTCTTACTAGGAAGATAGGCTAAAAGGGAAGATAAGATAATTAAATCACAAAAGAGGGAAGTAAACTTATATTAATCATGGGCGACCTTAACCGAATCAACCGAGACTTAGAAAAGATGAGAATAACATCAAAGAAAATGGAGACAGCTTGTTGAGAACATCGCGGAAAACGCGATTCATGAGATCAATGAAGAAGGAAGGAACATTGGTTAATCCAAAGGGTATGACTAACCATTCATAGAAACCATTCATCTGGGGAAGAAAGGACAATAAGTCAAGCTCCAAGAATAAGAAACAATGCGGAATTCAATTTCCCGCTTGGAAGGAAGAAAAACGACTTCACCAAAACATCAGGATAATTCCCGACTATCGGGGTGGAGTCGAGAACAATAAGCTGAGAATCAAGCAAAAAGATGAAACTGCCTGCGGAATCCTGAGGCATTTGATATTCAATCATAAGAGAATCACCCTGGTTGTCTACTAGAGAAACGGTTCGAGCTTTGCAAGAAATAACAGCATCAAAACCAAGGACGTAGAAATCTCTGGTGAATCGACGCCTATTATAAAGGAGTTTCACCCCTTTACCAACCATACAAAGGTTAGCAGGACCGCCGATGGGATTTGTCCCACACAAGGATGAGGTTAACGATTGAGATTGAAGCTATGCGATGCTCTGGTATCAAAAAGAACACGAACCGGAAAAGACAAGAATGAATTTCAGAACAAAGGGGAAAGTTTCAAAATTTAAAATAAATCCTAACCAAAGAGGATCCTAACGAAGAATTTCAAGCTCGAACGAAGATGATTGTATGATTGATTCGACTCATTCTAGTATATTACTACCCTATCTCTAATGAGTTTACTCTCCATATGCTAAGTTTTCCCTAAACCAGAGCTCTAATACAAACTATTACGACTTGCAATTTCGATACAGATACTGTAAGCTTCACCAAACCGATGGTTTAATTAGAGAGCACTCCATAGGTACGGTACAAAACAAACTCGTAGTGGGCGCGATAAGGCATGTGACAAGGCACGCGAGGGAATGCCTAGTGTAGGATTCTACCGTTTTGCAGAACCGGGCCAGTGGCAGCGCATAGCAGCTACTACTGCCCACCTCGAGACACTCCCCCAAAATCAAAGGTGCGCCCAATAAAATCACAAAGTAATAGAATTGTATCGAAGAAGCATGCTCGATCGGAGGTGCGACCTCACTTGGCCCAGGTATAGCTCCTGTTTTACCCACATCAAGCTGACTCGCGGGAGTCAGGGCTGCGTTAATACCTCATACAGAATCATCGCCAAACCATCCTACTTCATTCTGGAATCTCCACCACGTACACAGTTGTTAAAGTGGTTTTCGGTATTGGCAGAGAGTATGACAATACCCGATCTCGGTCTCTTTAAATATTAAACGCTTATTTCACACCGTGGTCATTTTCATTTCAAATAGTTCATTCTTCATATTAAAATATCATATTAATTTCAAAATCATATCACTTTCGAAACATATTCACTTTTGAAATCATATCACTTTCGAAATCATTTCACTTTCAAAATCATAAACACAAAATAGTTTAAACCTTCATATCAAAATATTCGCATTTAAATCCATTAAATCTAAATCATAATAGTTCCAACTTAAATAGTTTAAATACTGAAAATAATTTATATACTGAAATAGTTATAAATTAAAAATAATAAATATATTTAAAATAGGTTATAGATTAAATTAGTTTATATATAAAAAATAGTTTATATAATAAAAAGAGTTTATATCGAAAATGGTTTCAAATTAGAATTGTTTCTTCCAATTTCACAAATCAATTCAAATCAATTTCTTTAGTTTCAAAATTTAATTTAAATCAATATCAATTCAAATTCTCATTAAAACCATTTTTAACTGATTTCAAATCCAGGTTTGAACTACAAATTTAAACCACTTCAAATTCAATCGATTTTAAAGTTTAAATCATTCAAACATTTACAATAACTAAATTTTATAAATTTCATTTATATTCCAAAATTCAACTTTGATTTTATTTAAATTTGAAAATATTCATTTAATCATTTTTATAATATTTAAAAAAATCTCAGATTACAAATTTAAATCATAGTTAATATCTAACTTATTATACTTAATTTGAAATTATCCACTTAATCACCCTTTTATAAATATTGAAATAAAATCTCAAATTTCAAATTTAAATCAAAATTTTAATATTCAATTACAATTTTATTTAATTTTGAAATATTCGTTAAATCATCTTTATAAAATCAAGTTATTAAGTTATAAATCATATCTTTAAAATCTTAAAATCAATAAGTTTCAAATCAATACTTATTTAAATTCTTAAATCAACTTAATTACAAGTCAACTCAATTTATCTTTCCAACCTTAATTTTATTAATGTTATTACAAATCTATTTTAAAATATTAATATAAATTTTATATAAATATTTTAAACATATTATATATGGTGATTATATTAAATTCTTATTAAATTTTATTATACTAAGTATTATTAAATTAAATCTTATTATCATTAGATCTATTTTAGATCTTATTTTATATATTTAAAAATAATAAAGTTATAAGTAAAATTTTATAATTTACATTTTAAAACTTAACTTATAATTAAAATTTCCAAAACATACAAGTTTTTAAGAATCTAAATTTACACACACACATACACACATATATATATATATATTGTAATTTAAAATCAATATTCATCAAAACCCGTATATTTTCCTTTCAAAATTTTGAAAATTATTTAAAATAGACCAACGGTATCCGTATATAGTTTCTAACCTATGATCAAGTGATACAGATATTTATCATTTCAATCCGCAATAAATTAATATTTACGGGTATATATCATTTCAACCCGCAATCCCAAAATTTTAAAATCAATAAAGTCGCTTGGGTTTATCATTTCAACCCATAATGATTTTTCCTAATCTAGAATATCGTTTGGGTATGTATCATTTCAACCCATAGGGAATTCCTAAATTAATAGGGAAGTGTAGTATGCGAATATAAAATAGCATAAAATGACATACATATCAATGACAATCATATATAATCATAATTAACAAATTTAAATACAATGCACATACTAACAGGTTATTGGTGTCAATACTGTAAATTAGTATAGGATAACAAATGCAAATAATAACATATCATAAATTAGCATAGGTTAGGAAATGCAAATAATAACATATCATATTTAATAATTTAATCACTTAATCAATTCAAATTTGACAACATATTTCAATTGTCATTCATTTGAATAAAATTTACTAGCATATAAATGTTAATCGTGAGTGATCGCTCACCTTTCAAGGCTAGAGGAAACAGGATAGCACATAAGCGAAAAATCAAAGCAACTAACTGTCGTGATTAATTCTAGACAGCGGTAAACCAAAAGCAGACCACGACGGACCCGAATTGATGAATTCAAACTCAAAAATAGCTTGATATAAATGGAAAATATATATTATATTATTATTTTTCTAAAATCAATATTTAATTATAAACTCATATTGAAATAGAATCTTTATAATTTATATTTATTAAACACATATTAATATAAAATATCTTCATATTATATTGAAAATCAATTTTTATTAAAATACATATATTTTCCTTTCAAAATTCTCAAGTATATATTTTATCATAATATATATATATATATATAAAATCTATTTTAAAAATATAAATTGTAAATAAACATTTTAAGCATATATATACATATATCTTTTAAACATATAAGATAATATCCCAAACATTTTATATATACATATAATAAATGACGAGATATAGCCAAGTGCTCGGTTCTACCGTTGTGCTGTGCATGGCGATGGGGTGGACTCGGAGGATCTGCGATGGAGCAAGTCAGAGAATAGGAAGATGGATGGTCGGGTGATGGTGCTCAGGGAGATGTAGGCTGTACGGGTTGTGCTATGGGCGGCGGTCTTGGCTTCATTGATTGTTCGAGCTGACTGCCATGGGGATGTGGCATGGCGTTCGGCTTCTGTGTGGTGCTTTTGGTCACGGCAGGGGTGGTGTGTGGTCTGAGCTCGGAGTTAGAGGGTGGCATGGCTGTTGTCGCGTGGAGTCGGAAGAGGAGGGAGGTTGTAGGGTCGGTCAGAGGCTGTGATCGGATATGAGGGAGGGTCTGCATTTTGGTCAGGTTTGGCATAGGTTGCGGATGCGCTCAGGGTGATGGGTGGTCATTGGTGGGTGGTTAGGCAGTGTGAAGGAGGGAGGTAGGTGGCAGTGGGTTGTCGGGTTTTGAAGTTTGGTTGGCGAGGTTGAGTATGTGTTGGAGCTGCTGCTTGGGTGTCTTGGCTGCACAGTGGGTGAGGCGGATCGGCGGAATATGGCGGAGGGAATGGTGACGTGGAGGAGCAAGGGCGATGGAAGGGTAGGGGTGCGTTCGAGAATTTGGAGCAAAATGGAAGGAGGAGTGCGGCGTCTCCAGATCTCAAAAATATGCAACTGTTATATAACTAATTTATATATTTTATTAAAATATTATCATACTTTTTTTCTCCGAAAGAGAGAGAGGAAGGCAACGAACCAGCATATAATTGAATATAGAGAAGAGTGAAAGTCAAAAAGCTAAATTGTTGGGAATATCAATAGCTGATGGCTATTGATTATCACGGTGGATAATGAAAAGACAATGGAAATCCAAAAGCCCAAATACGGAACCGATACGGCAAATCATTTTTTCGATTTCGCCGTGTACCGGACACCGAATGTACAGATGAATATACTGTGGAGATCGGCACGACGAGACAAACAGAATGGTACACAGTTATCAGCGATATGACCATCCTATTAAAAGTCGATATTCACTGCTAAAATACTGTTAAAACGTCGAAAATAAGATAAACTGAGCTATATCATTCCAAATTTGACGAAACAAAATATGATGTCTCACTCAGAAAATGATTTACAATTTTATTACATAAAAATATTCAGTTTCAAAAATATTTTATTTTCATCAAATTAACTAATTTTAAATTTTAAATTTCACAAATAAACAAACTTTCATATTTTCCAATGAAAATCTGCCACTTGTTATGCTTAAATAGACGCATACCAACTATCAAATTTTCATTACTAAATTTAATCGTTTATTTTCAAGAAAAATTTAATTAATTACGTTATTTAAATCGTTAAAATTTCCACGTTGTTACACAGCAGCTGCAGCTCCATTTATGAAATTAACGTGTATCACAAGTTTACTGTTAGGAATCTGGATTGCTGGACATTGTTGGATATGTCTAGATAAAAGGTGTATTGTAACATAGTAGAGGTGTATGCAATTATAAGGCATGGTGCATTCAAGCTTATGCAAGCTTGGGCAGTATGTATGTATATAGTGATAAGTATTATTTTTTCCAAGAATTAACTAATTTGTCTTCTAAAATTATAATCGGAGACTGTTAAACATATAGTTGCATACTAGATTACACAGTTTAATCATTGATGTACATTTGTCAGTTAGAATGGATTGGCTTATGCCTATAAGGTGTTGGATTTGTTTGATGTGATTCTACTTGATTAACAACCGATTAAAATTTTCAAAATTCAGTTTAACTTTAATGATGATGAGCCTATTAAAATTTCATAAGAAATTGAAGAACAGGTGATTGAAGATCTTCTTCCTAATGATGATAACCTGCCCTTTAACTATACACATCTGGGAATTGTTATGGTTTCATACTATGATATATCAGACGTGCACAAAATGCAGAAAGGATGCCCCATGCCATGACAGTTAAAGGAAAAAACTTGGTGTGTAGTTTTACATCTTGAAGGTACAAACGTACTGCAAATACAATGACCCCAATGTAATTCAAGTAATACATTCATTTTCAATTTCTCAAATGTGGGCTGTCTATTAGCAGGAAACTCCAAAGAACAAAACAAGCAATGGTGCTGTTGTAATATCCAACCTCGACATGCCCATACTAAATGATGACATCCTTCATATATTTGGTCAGATTGGAGAGATTAAAGATGTAATGCTATCCCTCAACTCGCATGAAATATGTTTTTTCTTATATAATTTGATATGTAATTATTCCTTATATCTCATAGATATGTGAAGTTCCGCAAAAAGGGCAATACAGAGCTATAGAGTTTTATGATGTTCGAGCAACAGATACTGCTCTTGCAGCTTTAAATAGGTATGAAATAGTAGGAAAAAGAATTAAAGTTGAGCTAATGCACCTTGATGGTTTGAAATTTAGGTATGCCCTTTCGATTCAAAATTTTAGCCAAAATCAGTTTATTTAGCCAGCATCTTCACCGATGGAATCCCATTGTGTCTACAAGAGAAAACTCACACAATACAGTCCCTTTATTAAGATTTTTCTTTAATTTTCTTCTACTGGTTAAAATTTTCATTGGGGCAGTTCTATGCAAACAGTGACTATGGATCTTGAATTGAAAGAACCAGTCTAAAGTAGGCATGAAATTTATTCTTAAAAAATTCCATTAGAGTACTTTAGTATGCTATCTGCCTTGCTATGTTTTCTATCTTAAATACTAATTGATGAACTATGAGGGTGTTACTTAAATGGGTGATTTCCTTATATGTTTGCTATTGGTTATCAAGAACTGTTGACTTCCATATATGTTTGCCAGCCCATCTGATACTGCGATATCTGTTTTGCCTATTTCTCTATTACCATATATTTTTGGTCAAAAAAGCGAAGAATATACAGTGACTGCTTAGCGAAGTAAAAGTATTGCTTCTTAAGGCAATATTTTTACCATATACCTATTTTGCACTCTTCATAAAACTAAAGTAAAATCATACGAAAAAAACTAGGTGCCATTTACACTAGAAGCATTATGTTGAGATTTGGTACACTAATTAGAGATTTGTGGATAAATTTAACGTGTAAGAAAATGCTATATGAAATCTGCATTAACCAATCAAAGTAAATTTGCAAACTTCTTTGATGGTAGAAGCAGCATTTACCTTTCCACGTAGAGGTTTACAAGATATTAGGATAAATGTTTATATTGGAAAAATCAGGTTGTGCGTATGAGAATTTTTATATTTATACTATTTACTGAAAAGTATTATTATAATGGTTGTAATATTACTTATACAGCATTATTAATATTATTTTACTTATATAACCTGAAGTGTTTTCATGTATAGTAATGTCTTTGTCACCAATTTCCACTATTATTATTTAACCAAAACATCGTAGGAAAAAAATTGATTCCAGAGGTTATAAGATCAAAATTTGGACAGTGTGATTTAAACCATTAGACATAAATTGGTAGTCAAACCTGTTATAGGTGTAAATTAGTGTTTAAGTCATGCATGATAAACAAGACATCCTTGATGCTCAAGCCTAACTATCAAAGCTCCAGTAATCTTTAAAACAAGATCAGCCACCATCACCACAACCACCGCCTAAAAACTTAAACCCAGTAACACCCAACAAGCATCACCTCAAACACCATACATTCAACCACCTACCTCACTTCAGCTGTCGTACCAACCACCTATGCTAACTTATCATCACTCATACCAACCACTACATAAACTCGGATTTGATGCACCATCACAACTATGGACAGATACATCCCTATCATTTGCTCCTCCATAGTCCCTCCTTCCTCCTAATAGACCTCCCTCACCCACCCACGACCCCTTTACCTAAGCAACCTACAAAGATGGCTACACTGCCTCGGCACCACTACTAATTACCACAATACCGTCATGTTCCTCAAATGCCACCTCATCAAGATGACCCATCATCAGTGCATTACATGCCACCCCCTCCACAACAACAACAATCATTCTACGACTCTAGCAATCAACTACCCTTCTCGGGTTATGGCATTTTTATTTGTAGTATTACAGGCATGTAAGATAGTAGAAGGTCAAAGGTATACAAAGAGGTTAAATGATAAGAAAATCACTTCAACTTATCAGGGGCCTAGGCAATAAGAAATGATGTGATTTCGGTTCTATTTATTTTTTTACCAAATTAAGTTATAGTGCATTTTTTATTTGGTTGCCTAAAGTATTTTGACACTAATTTTTGAATCCGTAGTACAACAAATAATGTTGGTTGAATTAGGGGGTTTGTATTTAATACATATGTTAACCCCTAGCATCAAGTTGGTAAAAGACTTTCAAGGTAGTTGCTGTTGAATTTATGCGATTCATATATGTGTTTGATGTGAAGATTCGGTAGAGCTATGCATTGGAAAGCATTGGAGTTGGTTGGAGGAAGAAGAGTTGTCAGAAGAGGTGGAGTTCCTACATGCAGGAACCTGAAACATACTGCAGACGTCTGACCTACCTAGGTCACACGTCTGATCCTGTTTCAAGAATGTTTCCTGAAACATTCTGTAGACGTCTGACCCCCCTGGTCAGACGTCTGAGGCGACGAAAGTTTTTCTTCCAGTTCCGAATTCTGAAGTGCAATTTTGTAAATTCTGGAGCTTGGTTCTCTAAACTGATGGTGCAGATTCTTTTGATGTGGATGGATGATCTAGATCATTTAGGTCACCTATATATTGTCTCCTAATCATCTTCCAAATAATGAGATTAAGTTTTAATCAGATTTCCAATAATTGTAATTAATAGAAACCCTAACGAAATCAAATTGGGGGTTTTCTATTTTGAGTGCTCTATTATTAATCTCTTCAATTGAGTAATTGATTAGAGAGAGTCTCCACCTTTTGTATCTCTCTAATCATTGTATTGACTTGTAATCTCTGGTGATAATAATAAAAGGGTTATTGGGTCTCCGTTGACGTAGGATCTTCAGATCCGAACCACGTTAAATCTTCCGTGTCTCTTGTTTTTCATATTGTTGATTGTGTTCTCATAATTGATATTTTAAGTTGCATTGGTATTCAAATAGACAATACTAGGTCTTGATTTGAAATCACTTCCGCAGCGCACCGTGGTGTTGAATTTTTTTCAATCCCCAATTTTTCACTACAGTTGCTACATATTGTTAGGAGAAATACTGTCATGGTTCTTATAATGAAGTTAGCTGGCAGTATTTGGTATTTTTTATTTGGTTAGAAATTTAGTTAGTGGTACGCTTCCCGACACAACACTGCCTGACTCCTGTTAATGCTTCTACTGAATGCATGCTCTGTCTTCCTGCATCTGGCATATTCTGGTCGGTGCTACTTCATTCTGAGTTGTTGCAAGCTCCAAGTCTGTTGTTACATAGTTTTCACCATAGTCATTCTCTTACCGCCATCCCTCCATGGTGAATGTCATACTTTGTTGTTGATGTTGTTCTGCTATGTAAAATCTAAGACAGTGGTTAGTGTGTATTGAAATGTGCATTGTGTATGACATAGAACCTTGTATTGTAAATTTATATCATCTGTACAAGTGAAGAAACACGGGCATGCATAAACATTAGTGAATGTCAAACTCAACTGGGCATGGTGTAGTACGTGAGTAATGCATGCATTATTGCATTGCTTGCTACAGTACTAAACTCACCTCCTTGTTAATATTGGCCATCTAAATACTAAACCTGAATAACGTTATCAATTTTG
Organism: Allium fistulosum; assembly: GCA_030737815.1. Lineage (NCBI taxonomy): Eukaryota > Viridiplantae > Streptophyta > Magnoliopsida > Asparagales > Amaryllidaceae > Allium > Allium fistulosum. The sequence goes on from CM060906.1 coordinate 336,654,421, forward strand.
AATTTACACCGCTGGAGCCTTATCATAAGCACCAACAGGAGTCAGGCTATTGATGTTAGAAGGTATGCTATCGGTTGTGCATACACTGAATTTTATTCTCAGTACTCATAATTTTTGCATAATATTTTGTACTAGGTGATTGATTGAAAGTTGTTAATTCAAAGTGCAGTTTGCATATAATAGAAGTGTTAATGATTAGGAGATGCGTTGATATGGATTATGAAATCAGCAATGTTGGTGAATGTAGTTAGAAATGATATGCCTTTCAAAGCAAAAGTAAAATTAACGGTTCATATAGTTGCTGAAGTAGTTTAAAGTATAATCATGTTTGAGTTGCAAGTACTATTGAATATATCTTAACACTACGACAGTGGTCACTAATGGAGTAAATTTAATATGTTTTTGATATAATGTATTGAACAGAGCCGATGGAGACTATGGAGTAGCAAAAGTGATGCTGAGACCAGTTTCTCCAAGTACAGGAGTCATTGCAGGGGGCAGTTGTAACGACCCGTATTTTTACGGATCAAAACATTGTAAATCAGTTGTTATTTGATCGTAGTATGGTTAAGTTGTTCAGAGCCTAGGTCGTTCGGAGCTTAGGTCATATAATAGTTAGGTCATAGACGACTTATAAAAGTTGGCGACCTAAGGAAGTTGGTGGTAACAGTTAACGACTTAGGGACTGGACGAGGTAAGGCTTAGGTCGTATGATAGTTAGGTTGCGTACTGGTTTAGGTCGTATGTTAGTTTGGGACGACCTATAGGATTTGACCGACCTAAGGAAATAGACGACTTAAGGAAGAACGGCGACCTAAGAGTTAGCGGTATAGGAGTTAGTGAGTTAACGACCTAGGAGATAAGCGGGTTAACGACTCAAGTAGTTGTTGTGTTAGGTCGTTGTATTGATAAGTCGTCTAGAGTTAGGTCGGCTAGAGCTTAAGTCGTATAGAAGGTAAGCCGCGTGTAGCTTAGGTCGTGGGGTAGGATAGGTCGTGTAGTAGTTAGGTCGGGTGAGCGACTTAAGGAGTTTAGCGACCTAAGGGTTGAGTGAGTTAGCGACCTAAGGAAGTTAGGTCGTGGGCGAGTTAAAGTTGTTAGGTCGCGAGAAGGTTAGGTCGTTAGGTCGACATCTCAGTTAGATCGTTAAGTCGCGCATCTGTTAGGCCGCATATCTGTTAAGTCGTAGGTCGGGGTTTTTAGGTCGTGGACGACTTATAGGGGCGGACGACCTAAGGAAATCAGCCTATAAATAGGCGGGTTCTTCTTCATTTTTGGGATCCGGATTTTGAAGCGACGAAGTGCTGCCATTTTGAGAGCTCGAGTTCTACACTTCTTCACTTCTTTTCTCCACTCTAATCTTGTGATTCCTTCTATCCAAATCGAAGATCCAAGAGCTTAGATTGAAGATCTACATCCATCGAAGGGAGATTTCATCGTTTGAAGCGGGATTTTGGAGAATCGAGTTAGATCCTTCGCTGTCTAGATCTGAAGTGTGTTGCTTTTAAGGTGTTTAGGAGATTCGGTGAGTGGTGATTATCTCTCACACGGATCCAAAGGAGTATATCGGATTGGTGGCTTGATTTTGTGTTAAATAGTGATTTTTATGCATTTTCTTAACCTTAAGTATAGATCCATTATTCATGATGATTTGACAACCATTTTACTACATGTTAATCTATGCAAGTTCATTCATCAAGTTGTAGAGATATTACTCATGTTTCATGCTTGTTAGATTTAGACTCTCTATTTACAAGATTGCCATTATTGTTATAATTGTTTATTTGATCATGTTTGAATGTTTGATTACTTGGATTAATGATTGACTTGATTGATTATTATAAATTAGTTGATTGATGATTTGATTTAGACAAGATGGTCGATGATGATTCAAAAGCTAAGGGAAAGGCTCTTGAATTGGAAAAGCTGCTCGTGGCATATGTGGCGGATGATGAAGCTCATATGGATAGATTTGATGATGATGTTGAGATGAGGCTTTGCTATGATGAGATGAAGCGAGGCATGATGTGAGATAGCCTTGGTTTAATCCAGACGGGATCATTCCAAGCATGTTGATAACTCGGTGAAAGGGTTCAGGTTTGAGGATAATGGTTGGCTTGAGAGGCGCTTGAGCTAGTATGGAAATAGTCGTCGAGGAGGATGACTAGAAGGTTGAGATTTCATCGTTGTTGAAGGTTCTAGCAGGCTCAAAGCAAGAGTACGTTGGGCAGATTCGATAGTCCCTAAAGACTATGATTGGTAGTCGAGTACTCTGGGCAGATTCGATAGTCTTAGGCACGGGCTGCGACGACGTGCGGAGTTCTGTCTAGAACCGGGGTTGCCATTAACCCTTGACGGACGGCTGAAAGAATGTGCCGGTCATTCAATTAACGGTGGTATCGAAGCAATGATAACAGTGATAGCCAGAGTCATGGATGTTTGGTGGTATCGTCATTCGGTCTCAAGAGCAATGTTTTCTGGGTGCTTATCTGATCTTGGTTTAGGCCTTGGGGGTTTGTACTTGGAAAACATCGCCCTTGACTCGAGTGATAATTGTTTTACTTTAAATGTTTGCTTTGCTATGTTTACTTTTGCTTAGTATGTGTCTAGGGGCTATCACTGTAGAAAGAGGTGGAGTGGGTGGGTTGGATTCCTATTTCTTTTTCCTTTATGCTCTTTTGGTATGTTGTTAGTTAATTTACCGCTCACTAAGACTGTTGTCTAACTCAAGGCTTTATGTTTAACTCTTATTGCCTTGGGCTGTTCATCTGCTTTGGTATGGGCAGGCTATGTAGCAGGTGACAGGTGCTGTTCTTAGTTTCCCGACGATGTTGATGACGAAGACGAGCTGGAGGCTTGCATATTATTTTCTTACTATATGTACTGGATGTTCCGCTGCTTTGTATATTCTCTGAGTGATATGTAGTGAGGCTTGATGTATTGACTATTCAAATGTTTGTACTCAACTATTATGAGGTTTAATAGAGATTCTGTTCTGTAAAGCTTCACTATGTATATTTTCTATTGTATTTTATCCATGCGCTATGAGTTATACGATAGATTCTGCTGTTTTAACTTACCCTGGCGATCGTCCATGGCTGCCTGGCACACCTTACAACGCACTATCTCTATGTTTAGTGCAGGGGTCATGGGCGGTCGTTACATTTGGTATCAGAGCTTTGGTTAATCGATTTTACCCAACGCTCGCTGACGAAACTATGTATGAGAGACGTAATTGTAATTTTGATGGATGATTACTATATATATAATATAGTAGCTTAGAAGTGTTTGAGTCCTTTATACAGTTGTTCTCAAGGTGTATTAATCATTCTTTTTATAGATAATAAGAACGAGTCGAAGAGGGAGACCAGCTACTAGGGAAGGCCGTGCTAATGAGGGGGCTGCAGATTATGCTGCTATGTTCGAGGCAATGATGACTTCGATTATGAGAAGGATGCCAGCTCCGGGGCCGTCAGTAGATGTTGGAGTTCAGGTTCAAACTCCAAAACCGGTGGATTTTGCTAAGTTGTGTAAAGATTATACTGCTCTTGGAGGAAAGGTTTTCTTGGGAACAGAGTCAACCATTGAAGTCCAGAGATGGATAGATGCTTGTAGAAGGATCTTTGGTGATTTGGGAATCGAGGATGCAACTAAAAGGAAGCTCGCATCAAGACAGCTTCAAGGAAGAGCTTCTGACTGGTGGAACTCTATCACCATTGATACTCCAGAGGAAGAAATTACTTAGGAGCAATTCCAAGCCAAATTTGAAGCTAAGTTCATTTCTACAGCTCAGAAGTCTGTTCTGTTCAAGAAGTTTGTGGAGCTCAAGCAAGGTGGAAGACCAGTTCTTGAGTATGTTTCTGAGTTTGAGGCTTTGTCCAAGTATGCCTGGTCGTATATTGAATCTCCTTATTAGAAGAACGAGAAGTTTGTGACAGGCTTGGATAGTTATCTTGGGAGACAGTTGGTGGATCATTTGGACGATCCATTTGAGAAGCTTGTGGAGAAAGCTCTCAGGCATGAGAATCTGTTTCCTAAAGAAGGATCTGTTGTTGCTGTGACCAAGGAAGAGTCTAAACCACAGCAGGGTGGAATCAAGAAGAGGAAGCAGCATCAGCAAAAGAGTAAGGATGGCCAGAAGAAGCCGAAGGGCGAAGTGACCTGCTACAATTGTCAGCAAAAGGGCCATTTCTCCAGAGATTGCAAGAATCCAAGGGTGCCGGTGAAGTGCCACAACTGTGAAAAGCCGGGGCATATTAAGAAGAATTGTCCAGAACCGTGGAAGGACAAGCAGATTGTGCAAGCTTATGCTTTGGGGGCTGTTCCATCATCTTCAAAAGCTCCTACCGCTGAAGAGAAAGGAAAGAGTGTGGTAGTTCAAGGTACTCTTTCCATATGTGGTGTTCCAGTTAGAGTGTTATTCGATACTAGGGCGTCGCATTCGTTTGTTTGTAATGAACTTGTAGGCCGGTTGGGTTTAGAACCGGATATCGTTGATAGGCCATTGGTTGTGACTAATCCAGTTGGGGGTTCGTCTTGTTTGTGTATGATATGCCGTGGTCTGATTGTATCGAGTCATGATTGCTCTTTTGTTTGTGATTGTTTTGTTCTGAACTTTGCGGGGTTCGGAATTATTTTGGGTATGGACTGGCTTAGGAAGTATGCGGCAAAGGTTGATTGTGAAAGGTTGGAGGTGACAGTCGAGAATGTGGAGGGGCGAAAGGTTGTGATACGATGTAAGCATGAGGAAGGCGTCTTCATGAGCTTCATGTATTCGCTGGTTGTTCCACGGGATGGACTGTCATCGATGCCAATCGCTAATGGATTTGAGGATGTCTTTGATGAGGTCAAAGGGTTACCGCCGCATAGAGAGATCGAGTTTCGTATCGATTTAGTTGAAGGAGCAAGACCTGTTGTGATGCCTCTTAGGCGGATGGCGCCTAGGGAACAGCAAGAGTTGAGGGTGCAAGTTGATGATCTTTTACAGAAAGGATTCATTCGGCGTAGTGTGTCCGAATGGGGTGCACCAGTTGTGTTTGTAACCAAAGCGGATGGATCTATAAGGTTATGTGTGGATTATCGTGAGCTGAATAAAGTGACTAAGAAGAACAAGTATCCATTGCCGAGAATAGATGACTTGTTTGATCAGCTTCACGAAGCTAAGGTGTTTTCTCAGATGGATTTGGCAACGAGATTTCACTAGTTAAGAGTGGCTAAGGATAGTGTGCCGAAGACTGCTTTCAGGACACCATCCGGTTTCTTTGAGTGGCTGGTAATGCCGTTTGGATTGACCAATGCACCAGCATATTTTATGGATCTGATGAATAGAGTGTTCAGAGATCAGTTGAACAAGTTCGTACTAGTGTTCGTGGATGATATTTTGATTTATTCCAGAACTGAGGAAGAGCACAAGACACATTTGCGTATTGTTTTGGAAATCTTACGGATGCATCAGCTGAAGGCTAAGTTTTTGAAGTGTCACTTCTGGAAGAGCGAAGTGAGGTTCTTAGGTCATATTATCTCTGGAAAAGGAATAGCGGTTGATCCCGCCAAGATAGCAGCAGTCCAGGATTGGGGTAGACCTAAGAATGCATCTGATGTGAGAAGTTTTCTTGGATTAGCGAGATACTATCGTCGATTTATCAAAGACTTTTCCAAGGTAGCTGCACCATTAACAGGATTGACGAAAAAGAATCAATTATTCATATGGGATGCTAAGTGTGAGCAAGCTTTCGGAATCCTGAAAGGGCGACTACCCAGTGCTCTTGTTTTGACTATTCCTAGTGGAAATGATGAGATGGTGGTTTACACCGACGCATGTGGTACTGGACTTGGAGCAGTGCTGATGAAAAAGGGTAAAGTTGTTGCGTATGCAAGTCGACAACTAAAGCCACATGAAAGGAATTATCCGACTCATGATTTGGAGTTAGCGGCGATTGTTTTTGCTCTGAAGATGTGGAGACATTATCTATTGGGAGTTCGATTCGAGTTGTTTACAGATCATAAGTCGTTGAAGTATCTTTTCTCCCAAAAGGATTTGAATCTTAGGCAGCAACGATGGCTAGAGTTTTTGGCATCATATGATTTTAGTATAGCCTATACTCCGGGGAAGGTTAACGCAGTGGCAGATGCGTTAAGTCGAAGACATGCAGGATTGGGAGCCATGTTTTCAGAATGGAAGAGTCTCGAGTATTTGGCTGGATTTGACTTCAGGCCCAGATGTGAATTGGAACCTGAGATGTTGGCAAACTTATCGATAAGACCGACTCTTGTGGAAAGAATTGGCGAGAGCCAAAAGAAAGACGATAAGCCTGTCAAGATTATCCGTGATTTGGAATCTGAATTGGACCTAGAAAAGGATAAAGGATTCGAGGTCGATCGAGAGGGTTGGCTTCGGAAGCAAGGACGACTAGTTGTTCCCAATATAGATGAATTGAGAAATGAATTTCTGAAGGAAAGTCATCACTCGAAGTTGACAATTCATCCAGGTGGAAATAAGATGTATCGGGATATGAAGAGAACCTATTACTGGGAAGATATGAAGAAGGATGTTGGAAATTTTATTTCCAAATGCATGAACTGCCAGTTGGTAAAAGCCGAACAGAAGAAGCCAAGTGGATTGCTTCATCCACTAGAAGTTCCTACATGGAAGTGGGAGCAAATATCGATGGATTTTATTGATGGGTTACCTAGAACTAGAACGGGAAATGAAGGGATTTGGGTCATCGTAGATCGTTTGACTAAGAGTGCAAGATTTATTCCTGTTCGATCATCCAGGACTGCATCAAAGTTGGCTGAGTTGTATGTTAAATGGGTAGTTCGATTCCATGGTATTCCGAAGAGTATAGTGAGCGATCGAGACCCATTGTTCACTAGTGGATTTTGGAAGAGCTTTCAGGAAGTTTTGGGAACCGAGTTATGTTTGAGTATAGCTTATCATCCCCAAACAGATGGTCAGACCGAGAGAGTCAACCGAGTTTTGGAAGATCTCCTTAGAGCTTGTGTTTTAGATTTCGGAGGATCATGGGAAGATCACCTTCATTTGGTGGAATTTTCGTACAATAACAGTTACCAGTCAAGCATTGGTATGGCACCGTATGAGGCATTGTATGGAAGACCGTGTAACTCTCCGACATGTTGGTTAGAAACAGGAGAAAAGTTGATACTTGGGCCCGAAATGATTCGACAGACTTCAGATTATATAGAGATCATTCGGCAATGAATAAAGGCAGCCCAAGACCGTCAGAAAAGTTATGCCGATAAGCGTCGTAAGGATTTGGAATTCGACGTAGGTGATATGGTTTTTGTGAAGATTTCTCCACTAAAGAATGTTATTCGATTCGGGAAGAAAGGAAAACTGACTCTGAGATTTGTTGGACCATTCCCGATCATCGAGCGAATTGGAAAGCTCGCCTACAAATTGGAGTTACCAGAAAAGATGGCGGGTGTGCACAATGTTTTTCATGTATCGTATCTACGGAAGTATGTGCACGACTCGAATACAGTAGTTTCTGCCGATAGCTGTGAAGATTTTGAGGTAGATCCAGTTGTTGAGAGACCTCGTAAGCCGCTTCGTGTTGTGGAAACTGACACGAAACAGCTTAGGAGGAAGGTAGTTAGGTTGCTCAAGGTACAATGGAGTGATGATGTTAACGACTGTACATGGGAGGTGGAAGAGAGGATGAAGGCAGCTCATCCTGAACTCTTTGAGGTATGGCCATAAGGTGTCGTGACATCTCATAACATTGTAACTTGTTCTAATTTTAGAATTCTGTATGCTAGGCTAGAATTGGATGCATGGTTTGTTGATTTCTATGGATGGTAGGCATGCAGAATAACTTTTGATTGCTCTTGTTTGTTTGGAATTTCGGGGGCGAAATTCCTAAGGGGGAGAGAATGTAACGACTCGTATTTTTACGGATCAAAACAATGTAAATCAGTTGTTATTTGATCGTAGTATGGTTAAGTTGTTCAGAGCCTAGGTCGTTAGGAGTTTAGGTCGTATAATAGTTAGGTCGTAGACGACTTATAGAAGTTGGCGATCTAAGGAAGTTGGTGGTAACAGTTAACGACTTAGGGACTGGACGAGGTAAGGCTTAGGTCGTATGATAGTTAGGTTGCGTAATGGTTTAGGTCGTATGTTAGTTTGGGACGACCTATAGGATTTGACCGACCTAAGGAAATAGACGACTTAAGGAAGAACGGCGACCTAAGAGTTAGCGGTATAGGAGTTAGCGAGTTAACGACCTAGGAGATAAGCGGGTTAACGACTCAAGTAGTTGTTGTGTTAGGTCGTTGTATTGATAAGTCGTCTAGAGTTAGGTCGGCTAGAGCTTAAGTCGTATAGAAGGTAAGCCGCGTGTAGCTTAGGTCGTGGGGTAGGATAGGTCGTGTAGTAGTTAGGTCGGGTGAGCGACTTAAGGGAGTTTAGTGACCTAAGGGTTGAGTGAGTTAGCGACCTAAGGAAGTTAGGTCGTGGGCGAGTTAAAGTTGTTAGGTCGCGAGAAGGTTAGGTCGTTAGGTCGACATCTCAGTTAGATCGTTAAGTCGAGCTTCTGTTAGGCCGCATATCTATTAAGTCATAGGTCGGGGTTTTTAGGTCGTGGACGACTTATAGGGGCGGACGACCTAAGGAAATCAGCCTATAAATAGGCGGGTTCTTCTTCATTTTTGGGATCCGAATTTCGAAGCGACGAAGTGCTACCATTTTGAGAGCTCGAGTTCTACACTTCTTCACTTCTTTTCTCCACTCTAATCTTGTGATTCCTTCTATCCAAATCGAAGATCCAAGAGCTTTGATTGAAGATCTACATCCATCGAAGAGAGATTTCATCGTTTGAAGCGGGATTTTGGAGAATCGAGTTAGATCCTTCGCTGTCCAGATCTGAAGTGTGTTGCTTTTATGGTGTTTAGAAGATTCGGTGAGTGGTGCTTATCTCTCACACAGATCCAAAGGAGTATATCGGATTGGTGGCTTGATTTTGTGTTAAATAGTGATTTTTATGCATTTTCTTAACCTTAAGTATAGATCCATTATTCATGATGATTTTACAACCATTTTACTACATGTTAATCTATGCAAGTTCATTCATCAAGTTGTAGAGATATTACTCATGTTTCATGCTTGTTAGATTTAGACGCTCTATTTACAAGATTGCCATTATTGTTATAATTGTTTATTTGATCATGTTTGAATGTTTGATTACTTGGATTAATGATTGACTTGATTGATTGTTATAAATTAGTTGATTGATGATTTGATTTAGACAAGATGGTCGATGATGATTCAAAAGCTAAGGGAAAGGCTCTTGAATTGGAAAAGCTGCTCGTGGCATATGTGGCGGATGATGAAGCTCATATGGATAGATTTGATGATGATGTTGAGATGAGGCTTTGCTATGATGAGATGAAGCGAGGCATGATGTGAGATAGCCTTGGTTTAATCTAGACGGGATCATTCCAAGCATGTTGATAACTCGGTGAAAGGGTTCGGGTTTGAGGATAATGGTTGGCTTGAGAGGCGCTTGAGCTAGTATGGAAATAGTCGTCGAGGAGGATGACTAGAAGGCTGAGATTTCATCGTTGTTGAAGGTTCTAGCAGGCTCAAAGCAAGAATACGTTGGGCAGATTCGATAGTCCCTAAAGACTATGATTGGTAGTCGAGTACTCTGGGCAGATTCGATAGTCCTAGGCACGGGCTGCGACGACGTGCGGAGTTCTGTCTAGAACCGGGGTTGTCATTAACCCTTGACGGACGGCTGAAAGAATGTGCCGGTCATTCAATTAACGGTGGTATCGAAGCAATGATAACAGTGATAGCCAGAGTCATGGATGTTTGGTTGTATCGTCATTCGGTCTCAAGAGCAATGTTTTCTAAGTGCTTATTTGATCTTGGTTTAGGCCTTGGGGGTTTGTACTTGGAAAACATCGCCCTTGACTCGAGTGATAATTGTTTTACTTTAAATGTTTGCTTTGCTATATTTACTTCTGCTTAGTATGTGTCCGGGGGCTATCACTGTAGAAAGAGGTGGAGTGGGTGGGTTGGATTCCTATTCCTTTTTCCTTTATGCTCTTTTGGTATGTTGTTAGTTAATTTACCGCTCACTAAGATTGTTGTCTGACTCAAGGCTTTATGTTTAACTCTTATTGCCTTGGGCTGTTCATCCGCTTTGGGATGGGCAGACTAGGTAGCAGGTGACAGGTGTTGTTCTTAGTTTCCCGATGATGTTGATGACGAAGACGAGCTGGAGGCTTGCATATTATTTTCTTACTATATGTACTGGATGTTCCGCTGCTTTGTATATTCTCTGAGTGATATGTAGTGAGGCTTGATGTATTGACTATTCAAATGTTTGTACTCAACTATTATGAGGTTTAATAGAGATTCTGTTATGTAAAGCTTCACTATGTATATTTTCTATTGTATTTTATCCATGCGCTGTGAGTTATACGATAGATTCTGCTGTTTTAACTTACCCTGGCGATCATCCATGGCTGCCTGGCACACCTTACAGCGCACTATCTCTATGTTTAGTGCAGGGGTCATGGGCGGTGGTTACAGCAGTGAGAATAGTAATTGAAATGGCAGGCATAGAGAATGCACTTGAAAAACAACTCAAAAGCGACAATGCACTAAACAATGCCAAAGCAACTGTTTAGGGGCTTACGTGAAATCGAGTTATTCGAATCACCTTGTATCTTTTTCTTGGTGCAATTTCAATTCAGGTTCGATATTTCCACCGAATCTAATTATTCGAATCACCTTGTATCATCAAATTTAGGAGTTGCAAATTAAAGTACCATCCAATTTTTGGAGTTCGAGTGTTGAGTTTTTTCTTCTTTATACGTCGTTTGCTGAATAAACACAAATTACACTTATAAAGTTCTTTAACTTTAATCTCTTGAATTTTGTTATATTTCATAGATGATAAATCAAGCTATTCTAGAAACAAAACTAGAACAGTGAAGCAAAGGTTCATGGATGATAAATCATATAATATTGTTTTACCAATATTATGTTATCATGCCACACCCATACACCTATAAAATAAATAAGTATGAAATGTACACGATATGTCACTATTATTAGTTCTAGTAGAAAAAAAAACCAAGTTTGATACATTAACAAAGTTTAGAAAAATTAGCTATGTTTATGTTTATAATATAATAATAAAAAATAGTTCGAATAAATTAACTAAGTTTTATAAAAATTAACAAGTTTATAATAATAATAGTAGTAATAATAATAAACTAAGTTTGATAAAAAATTAACTGAGTTTATAATAATAATAAAAACAATAGCAATAATAATAATAAACTATATTTTGATAAAAATTAACTAAGTTTATAATAATAATAATAATAAATAATTAACTAATTCAACTAAGTTTTATAACTAATAACAATAGTAACAATAATAACAAAAGCTAAGTTTATAAAAATTAACTAAGTCAACTAAGTTTTATAAAAATTAAATAAGTTTATAAAATTTAACTAAGTGTATAATAATAATAAATTAACTAAGTTTAAAATAATAATAATAATAAATTAACTAAGTTTATGAAAAATTTATAAGTTTGAGATAATTTATAAAAATTAACTAAGATAATAGAGTTTAAGTTAATTAAAATATAAGTTATGACATTTTAAGTTTTAGCAATTGAGATAATTTATAAGTTTAATAATAATAATAACAAACAATATTTTGAATAAATTAACTAAGTTTTACAAAAATTAAGTAAGTATTATAAAAATTAACAAGTTTATAATAATAGTAATAAATTAAGTTTGATAAAAAATTAACTAAGTTTATAATAATAATAAACTATAGTTTGATAAAAATTAACTAAGTTTATAATAATAACAGTAAATTAACTAAGTCAACTAAGTTTTATAATTAATAATGATAACAACAACAACAATAATAAATGAAACTAAGTTTATAAAAATTAACTAAGTTAACTAAGTTTTATAAAAAAAATAAGTTTATAAAAATTAATTAAGTTTATAATAATATAATAATAATAAACTAAGTAAGTTTATGAAAAATTTATAAGTTTGAGATAATTTATAAAAATTAACTAAGTTAATAAAGTTTAAGTTTAAGATAATTTATAAGTTTAAGTTAATTAAAATATAAGTTATGACATTTTAAGTTTTAGGGATTGAGATAATTTATAAGTTTGAGTTAATATAAATAAAGTTATAAATAAGTTAATCGAGCTTTATAAAAATTTAAATAATTTTTATAAAAATTAACCAAAATTTTAAAAATTAACTAAGTTTTATATAATTTAACTACGTTTTATAAAAATTAAATAAATTTACATAAATTGATTAAGTTTTATTAGAATTTAACCAAGTTAATAAGTTTTTAAAAATTAAATAAGTTTATGATAAAAATTAACCAAGTTTTAAAATTTTTTAACTAAGTTAACTAAGTTTTATAAAAATTATTTAAATTTAATAAAAGTTTAACTTAGGATATTTGATATACTTCAAATATGCAAAATAGTTTCATAATCATCTATTGATTGTTAAACTTGTCTACATGCAGTTAGCTTTTCAGGAGTAAAGACCAGCTACATTAAAGAATTATATAATTTTATGTAATCGAGTAATGAATATGGCTTTAATTGTTATATATACTATAACATTTTGTTAGTACTTGTTGTGTAAGCTTGTTTATGAATTGGTATGGATTTTATGTGAATTTGCACATTTTGTCAAAAACTATTATCGAAATGATAATGAATATTATATTTGATTATGTGATTTATGTTTTTTTCCAGTTGTTTGAATATGATGATTATGTGATTGATTGATTGATTGTTGGCATGAATACAACGATTATGTGATTAATTGTTGGTTTTAATAAGACTATTATGTGAGCGATGGCTAGAAAGGATACAAGTCATTAACAGGAAATGGTAGAGTGTACAGTATGCTACAAAATAGTTAATAACTTTTAGTGTTTTAAAAATGCTACAGAAATAAATGTAAACTGCTGCGATACGACTTTCGTAGCTTTGAAAAAACGTCACCAAAACTTTTAGTAGTGTTTTGGCAAACACTACGATACGACATGCTCTAAAAGTCAATAACTTTTTCTAGCATTTCTAAAACCTTACAATAGGTCAAGTTTTGGTAATGTATTCCACAACGCTACAAAAAGTTTCAAACTTTTGGTTGCATGTCGTATCGCAACGTTTACGGAAACGCTACTGAAAGTTTTAGTAGCGTTTTTCTGTGCTAGAAAGGCCTTTTCTGGTGTACGAGTATTTTCACACCACAATGCGCAAAACCGAATCCAATCTAGAGTGTTTGTGAAAATACCCTAATGGGAGTAAGCACACATAGCTTAACGTCCATTTGTTCTTTGATATTAGTCATTTCGAACAAAGGATAACAAAGCTCAAATGAGCAACACAACATCTTAGAGTGATGAAATACAAAGAAGATAACAAAATCAAAATCGATAGTCGAAAGATCAATTATCGGGAATAACAAAGCGATTGTGTTTGGGAATTAAACATATACCCTTACTGCCAATAAGGAGTCAAACTTTAAAACATTTGATTCACAATTTGGCTTGATTTTCACATTTCTAGTATTGTAAAACATTTTGAAAATACTCTTTGAAATATTCTTTAAAAGAGAAAATTATATACTATGTGTATTAAAACAAGGGTCAAAACAAATGTCATTAAAACATTAGTTACTATAAATGAAACACCCCACACCCCTTAATATACCCAAAAGGACACACTAGAAGGCATAGTGCGTTGTAGGTATAAACTAAAACTAGCAGAGACTAAGATTCACAAGGCAGAAATAGGTAAAAACAACGAAAACTAAAATAATAACTTATTTAAACCAAAACTTTATAATTACATCATAAGTCAAATAAATCAAATACCAAATACCACATACATGTCTCAAAACCCAATATATCTCTTGAAATGAAAAATCACAGTCTCAACTAAAATCAAAGTACAGATATCCCTCTTAAGTGCCAGTACAAAGAAAGAACCAAAAGCAGAAAAAGTAGGGAAATACATAGTAGAATCTTCTCCAAGAAACCTCCGAGCACTGCAATCTACCGCCCTCTCCCCTGATTGCCTATAGGGGAAAAGGAAGAAAATAGAGGAGTGGGTCAGACTAAAAGTCTGGTGAGTGCTAGTAACTACTAGAATCTTTAAGCAAAGTAAAAGTACTAGACTCTTCAATAGTTCTAGTATATATAAAAGGAAACAAAGGAAATAGGAAAGAGATAAACTGGAAAATACGATTAAACTATTACAATTGACAAGATAGGTTAACTCTGATTGTTTGCACTTGTCTTTAATAGCTACTTGATTAGGCTGAATTCCTAATCCTATAATTAGGCTGAAATCCTAATTCTACCCTTTGATCGGCCTACTACTCCATAGACCTTACTCGAACTGGACGCTGTATAACTCCCTACATAGCAGGCAATGGTAACTACGAAAGATACACAAAGCACCCATTGTGGACTAGCCGATACATAGCTCCCTATACAAAAGGCAATGGTGTCTACGAAAGACACACATACTAAGAACTTGGAACTCATAGCGATTACTGAGCACCGAAATGGAAGTCACACGTGTAACTGCCACCATGCTCATGCTACCTGTTGCTCTATCTATTAGGTCATATTATTACCTCGACTCAGCATAAGTGTGCCCCTCGTCTCACTTCAGGATTATGTGAAACACCGTCTCCATAGAAAATATAGGGGTATGCTGTCGGTACTGGTCTGTCATCCAAACAACATCTAATAGCGCCCTTGTCCAAATCCCCCATGATTTGAACATCTCTATATTGACCAATTACTACCACTACTAACATAAGCGTGCCCCTTGTCTCACTTCAGGTTTATGTGAAACACCATACCCATAGAAAATAATAGGGGAATGCTATTTGGTACAGGTCCTACTTTAATTCTTTGCTTATTAACTTAGATAAATTATTTGAATTAGCCTTTACTCTTGTTCTTACTATCTGTGCTTATTAATTTATCCTAAATCTTAAAATAAGCCTCTTCTGTTCATTCTACTCTATTGCTTATTAACTTATTCTAAGTCTTTTAAATAAGCCTCTTCTATTATCTCTGCTATATTTGCTTATTAACTTAGTGTAAGTCTTTAAAATAAGCCTCTTTCTATTCATTCTATTTAATTATAACCTATGTTATAATTTCTCTTTTATCTCGTCTTTCTAGTTATAATCTACTAGTTATAATTGTGCTTATTAACTTAACCCAAGGTCTAAGTATAAAAATAAGTTTCTTTCTCTTTTTACTCTTCTTAATCATAATTATACATCATAATTAGGCTTAAATTCAGTCCAAGTCCAATTTATTACAGTCTTCACATTTTACATCTTATTTTCTGTAATTTCAGTGTTCTTACTATTTAGTCCATATTTGCGTTTTAATTTATTCTATTCCATTCACGTAAAAAGGAAAAATAATCGAAAGAAACTGACAATTACATAAGAAAATCCCAATGTAGAAAAGATGTAAATAAAACGTAAACAATAGTAAATAATTATAAATACTGTAAATAACTGTAAATAAATGGAAAAGCTATAATTAATAGTAATTAACTACAAGTAACTGAAAAGAATAGCTAAAAGGAAATAGACTGAAAATAAATCTAAAACTGAAAATAAACTGGTAAAAAGGTTATTCCAAAATCGTAGAAAAACTACAGCTATTGGAAACCCTATTATTTTAAATTACTTCAAAATTCAAAATAATTACTAACCACTCACCTGTGGTCCTTAGCTCTTTCCCATGGCCTTCCCGGATCCACTTGTAGGGTATTAAATATTTTAATTAAAAAGATTTTCTCCTTGGAAAAATATTCCTTTTAGGGTCCTTCCTGAAAAGGTGAACCCAAGCGAAGAAAATCTAGAATGAAAAAAAGTGTTAGGCCTAGGGTCTTATTTATAGGGGTAGAAGTGGATCTCAAACTGTTGGATTTGGGGATTAAATAGGATGTAACCACGTCATATGCTGAGTAGGAGCCATCGGATGCAAGAATAGAAGGACCAGATTAAAATAAAGAATGCAAATGACGTGCAAATTCGCCTAAATTCATGCTCATTGTTCGAACGAACGAATGTTCATTCGCTCGCTAAAAAAACAAGGCGAGTCGACCGGGCGGTTGACCGCCCCTATGCCCAGGTCGACCAGCCAGTCGACCTGGCCTATATACATACATACATACATATATATATATATATATATATATATAGATGTGTGTGTGTGTATGTATTCTTCTCTTTATTTTGTTTAATTCATATCTCGTTCATTATAGCTCGAATTCTGACGTTCTATATATGGAAATTGATCAAAAATTACCATGGACACAATGGTGCAACTCCCATGGCTCAATTATGATAATTTCATAAAGTTATTTTATTATTTAGTTAATTAACGAATTAATTATTACAGGTTAAATGTCGGGTTGTTACATTCTCCCCTCCTTAAGGGATTTCGTCCCCGAAATCTCTAAGGGTAAAATAATGTACTAAATGTTTTCATCCAATTCTATAACCAACTACTCAATCATCAATCAATCGTCCATTGTCCTTAAGTTTTTCTAATGAAATTTATGATACTTATGCAATTTGTGTAGTGTAAATGTCCCTAACTAATGCAAAAGATTAGGATGTCCACTGATTCAGTTGACCTCCTTTTACACAATCATGTCTATGCCATGTATCCAAATGAATGAAATTTTTTCCTAATGATAACTTATAATTCTATATGCGTGCTACAAACATCATCCAAATGCAACAATCATGTGGTAAACATCCATTTATAGCAACCATAGAAATAAATTAAAAATGCACACACATCAATATGCATATGCTATAGTATCCTAATTAGGCCGATCCCTAAGGAATAATAGTGCCTAGTGTACCTATATGCGTCCATTAGCATCCACTAGCAAACACTTGCAATCACTAGCATACATCATTCATAACATGTTCTATTAACATGTTTGCATCAAATCCTACCATCCATAGGTTAAATCCTAAGTTCTACCCTCCCAAAGGATAATAAAGGAAAGAACCTATTCAAAACTAAAGATGTATAATGACCCGTAAAATTTTAAAGGTTTTATTTACGTAATTAACTGAATTTTTATGAAATTTTAAATAATAGAATTTTGAAATAAAAATTTGATATTTGGATTACGTCCATTAAAACATAGCAAATAGTAAATTTTCAATTGATAATATGGAAGTAAATTTTATTGCGTAATTTCATTTAAATTTAAATCAGTTAATATTTGATGATAATAAAATATTTTACAAATCTGAATATTTTTATATAATAAATTTGTAAATCATTTTTTAAGCGAGACGTCGTAATTCGTTTTGTCAAATTAGATCTTCTCTAGCCCCGTTTATCTTGTTTTCGGCAAATTAGCAGCATTTTTTCCTGTACCAATATCAACTTATGACAGGAGGATCGTACCATTGATATATGCATACCATTTTGATCATCTCGTCATGCTAATCTCCGCAGTATATTCATTTGTGCATTTCGAATTCCGATACGCGGCGAAATCCGTGGAAACGGATAGCCATATCGGTATCTATTTTGGAGCTTTTAATATTCTGTGACCGTTCAATTTTCAAACGGCTGAAACAAATAGTCAGTAATTTTTATTATTTTTGGAATTGTCACTTCACCTTCGTTTCTCCCATTGCTTTATATTTATTTCGGTACGTTTCAATTTTGAGCTTGCTTTTATTCAAGAAGAAAAAAATTATTTTTTGCTGTTGCTTTTAAGTTGTGAACGTGCTCAACTTTTCACTTTCAATCCCATGCCACTTGACCTTCCTTTCACTTATTCTATTCATAAATGATATGTATTTAATACAAGTTCATTTGTTTGCTGTCACCTACTTAGCCATTCATGTTTCCTATATCTTCTACCTGCTTACATATCAATCTGAGGCATATCATATAATTTGCTTACAACCTGCTAGTGTTTCCACCAAATGCAATATCTACCTCACGTCTTCTTCATTTTTGCCTAAGTTTAGCCTATTCTTTCGAACCATTTACGACCTACATTCCTCCTCTTTTATTTATTCATCTTTTCCTTCTTTTTTCTTTTTTTCTCCTCTACCGTTGAATTACATCGCATAAACCTCCTTACTTATCCACCATCTTCTCAAATCCAACCCTCCGCTTCCCATGACCGAATGACCTGCCTGCAGCTAGCCTCTGCGCCTCCTTGCGATATCACCTAGCTTTAAAAAAATGGTGTTTGCATTCTCGAAATTGAAAACGCTGTGCAACATCTTCTTCGTTCCACCATTTATTCCGCTCTCCCACTGCCTAGAACCACCCTTGCCCACCACAAACTCCAACAGCAGCGATCGTAAACTTACGCCACCAGTCATCTCCGCTTTCCTCCCTGAAACTAACCATGCATCAGCCACTGTCTCACTTGATCCACCTTCTACCTGACCCTCTTTCTTGCAGCCTTCTTGTAATTAAAGTAGAAAGCAAAATAATAATAATAATATATACTTGTTTATTGTGAACCCTCTGTCCAAACTTGCATCAACATCACCATGCCTCGTTTGCCACAACACTACTCCGCACGCCCACTGTTCCTCACTCCGAGCTCCAACCCAAGCCTAGACTTTGGGTTCTGTTTTAAGGTATAATATATATCATTTTATATATTTTAGTTTTTTAAGTTTTATAATATTTCATCTAATATATATATATATATATACGTTCTTATGTGTGTATATAGGTCAGTAGTATCTGTGTTGGTTTTACATCTGTTTACGTTTATATCTGATATATGTTAATAGTATATATATAAGAAATGAAATTTATGTCTACTTTATATAGGATATATATATTTACAGTATATAATATTAGAAGCTTTTAATTTTATATGTATATTGTTATATAATTAAGGTTATAATATAGTATAGCATATGTTAGTTTTAATAAAGTAAGTTTATAAAGTACAATATGGATATTACAGTGTATATAAGCTATATTTGTTCTTATTGTATTTATAGTATGAGTTTGTATTACATATATATATATATATATATATTATTTTAAAAGTAATATCAGTTATGATTTTGTTTATATATGTATATACACAGTGAATTTACATAGTAAGTTTATGTTAATGTATAAAGATTTCAGAATATAATTCGCATAGGTTAGTTATATTAATATGTCTACAACACACATATGCTGTTACAAAATATTGTTTACAGTTAGTATGTATAAATTTTGTTAATATAATATTGTTTAAATATATAATAAAGAGATTTTGAGTATATGTTTAAAATTTTAAAATTTACATGTGATATATATATGCCATTCTAAATAGGTAATTTAAATTGAATATTGGTTTTAAGAATAATAATAATAATAAAATAATAATAATAATAATAATATATATATATATATATTTGCCGTCCTATCAAACTAATTCTAATTGTTCATCGATTCCCTATCTATCAGCTTTGTTTGTCAAATCATGTTCATCTAGCTTTGCTTTGGAAATCTGTGCTTGGATTGTCGCGTCTTGATTTTTGTCTATACTCTCTAACCTCGGAAGGTGAGCAATCACTCACGATTAACGTTCTTATATTTATTAAATTTGATTTCAATTGAAATGACAATTGAAATATACTGCTAAATTGAAGTGTTAATTATTTAAATTATTATATATGATATGAATTTACATGCAAGATATGACACCATATCATATTGTTTATATTATATTGTTATTGATAATATATGACTGTTATTATTATTATTATCATATCTGTTATCACTCTGCAAGTTCCCTGCTAGTATAGAATTCCCTATGGGTTGAAATGATACATACCCGAACGATCAGTAGAATAGGAGAAAATCGTTATGGGTTGAAATGATAAACCCAAGTGATTTTCAAATTGAATTTAATTTAGGATTGCGGGTTGAAATAATATATACCCATATATATATATATATATAAATTGCGGATTGAAATGATAAATATCCATATCACCTGACAATAGGATAGAAAACTATATACAGACACCATTGGTCTATATATAAATATTTTGTAAATGATTTCTATAGTTTCGAAAAGAAATATATATGGTTTTATTTAAATTTGAAAATATTATGTATATGAATAAGTTTTAATATAAAATAGATTCGATAATAAGCTTTAAATTTAGTAAAGTTTGATTTAAGTAAAATACAATATGTTTAAGTATTTATTAAAAATTATATTTAAAAATAGATTTTATAATGATTTTTATAAGTTAAGGTTGGAAAGGTTTATTTTAATTTATTCGAAATTTTATTTAATTAAGAATTTTTTGTAATAAAATCGATTTGAAACTTATTGAATTTTGAGGGTTTAAAGATATGATTTTATAACTGGATTTCGATTTAAAGTGATTAAATGAGTATTTTAAGTTTAAATAAATCGAAGGAAATATTTAGTTTAATGTAATTTAAGGTTATTTAAATGATATTGGATTTATTAAGTAAGCATTTCAAAACTAAATAATAACGGAGTTATATATATATATATATATATATATATATATGAAATTATCAAATCTAATCTTGAAAGTGTTTGAATATTAAAGCTTTGAAATATATTGGAATTTAAATGGTTTATTTTGTGGTTCAAATCTGTATTTGAAATCGATATAATTTGAAATGATTTATTGAGAAACTGAATTAAATCGAAGTTGAAGAATTTGGATTGAATTAAATTGGAATTTTGGAATTCGAGTTGATTTGAATTGATTTGTGAAATTTGAGGAAACTATTTTATTATATATAGTATTTTAAATTATATTTTACTTTATAAATTATTTTAATATAAGCTATTTAATATAAACCATTTTTAATATAAACTATTTTTATATAAACTATTTTATAAACTATTTTATTATATATTATTATTTATATCTAAACTATTTAAGTGGTGGAAGTTATGATTTCAAAGTTATGGTTTCCAAAGTATTATGATTTCAAAGTGTTATGATTTCCAAAGTGTTATAATTTCAAGTGTTTTGGTTTCGTAAGTGTTATAACCTCGAAAGCGATATGATTTTGGAAATAGAGATATTTGAAATAGAAATGATATTGTATTGATATGGTTTTGAAATGGAAATGATATTTTGGTTTTGAAGTATTAACTATTTTTGAAATGACCACGGTGTTATAATAACGACTGGTTGTTAAAGAGACCGGGATCGGATATTGTCATACTCTCTGCCAATACCGAAAACCACTTTGACAACTGTGTACGTGGTGGAGATTCCAGAATGAAGTAGGATGGTTTGGTGACAATTCTATATGGTATTTACGTAGCCCTGACTCTCGTGAGTCAGCTTGATGCGGCTAAAATGGGAGCCATGCCGGGCCAAGTGAGGTCATTCCCCCTATCGGACATTTCTGCGATACCATTCTATTGCTTTTGTGATTTGATTTGGGTGCACCCTTCGATTTTGATTTGGGAGTGTGTCATGAGGTGGGCGGTAGTAGCTGCTATGCGATACCACCAATCCGGATCCGCAAACGGTATATCTACCCTGGCATTGCCTCAAGTGCCTTGTCGCATACCCTATCGCGCCTTCTACGAGTTTGTTTTGTGTCGTACCTATGGAGTGCACCCTGATAGCCCACCCGCGGGTGGAGTTTACAGTATCTGTATAGACTACGGCATTATAAAAATGTGTTAAGGGGGATATGGGTAACGCCTTAACGCTATTTTAATAGTTTACTTTACTATAGACATATTATAATAGCGTATATTACTACATAGTAGATAGTTCCACGGATCCTTAAAGGATGGTTATCCTAAACATCCTTTGAGTTACTTGTATTTCAGTTGATATTTCACTTGAGTTGGATTTATTGATATAAGAATGTTAATCCTAACTCGAGTGTTTTGTGTTTTGCTTTACGCTTGGGTCAGACTGAGAGTCACAGCATTTGAGACTCACCTTTGGAGTTGGAGCTTCACTTGGAGATCCATCTATATCTATTCAGCTTTCAGCTATCCAGTTGTTGGTTCAGACTTGTCATCTGCTTGTATTCGAGACATCATTTTATTTGAGATATTCGGTTGTATTTTATTTCAACTCTATTATTTATCTATTCCACTGTTTTCTATTGTAATATTCTGTGTCTGTGATTCTGTGATTGATTTATTTACTTTATATGCTGAGTTTTGCCAAATATAAATTAACAATCTGATATTTTGAGCAATTCAATCCCGACAAGTGCGAAGGCGAATGGTTCGAAATATCGGGTCATTATAGTTGGTATCAGAGCTCTGGTTTTAGGCAAAACTCAGCATATAGAGTAAATTTAATTTCAAAATCACCTTCGTTCGAGCTTGAATCTCTCCCTCTTTGATTCGGATTTCTTTCGAACTTTGGAGCCAACCTTTGTCCTGAAATCCATTCTTGTCTCTGCCTATTCGTGTTTTTGATTCTGGAGTATCCCATAGCTCCACTTTATAATTTGTAAATGGGTGAAACTCCTTTACAATAGGCATCGATTCACCGAAGATTTATGTATCGTCGGTTTAGATGCTGCTATCTTTCGCTATGCTTGAATTCTATCTCTTGCGTTCGTATGTCAATTTGCTTCAGAATTCTACATCAATCTTATTCTTGAAGTCACGGTTGATCCGGTTAAGGTTGCCCGTGATTTATATAAGTCTATCAATCTTTCTATATTTTATTTAATCATCTTATCTTTGTTTCGAGCCTATCTTCTAATTAGAATTCTTTGATTAGAGTTCCCTTGTATTTGAATCCTTATCTTTGCTTTGAAATCTATTCTTGAATCATCTTGTGAGGGAGTGTATTTGTAATTTATATAAAAATGTTTTATTTGTGTTGTTTGAATTGTTAAGTTTGATTTTGGGTTTCGATTGATTCTTCTGATCAACGCTATCGATAGGAATTCCAAAACACTTGAACAGAGCAAACTGACACGATATTGTTTTCAAATTTGATTAATGAAATAAATTTTGTATGATTATATTTTATATATAAGTATAAATTTCTGAAATTAAATAGTTAAAAGAATAAGTTGTAAGAAATGATAACATTTTATTATCATTAATTATTTTGTAAACCATTGACTGTTGTAGCATGATATAAATAATCGAATTTATAAAACATGGTTAATAAATTGATTTGGAATTGAAATGAATCTAAATTAAGAATTTGAGAATTCAATTTCCGGTATTTTAGAAAGGTTGGCTTTTAAAAAATTTTGGGTATATTATTTAAAAGTATTTTCGAATAGAAATCATTTCCAAAGAATTTTAAAAGTTTAAAACCTATACTCTCCTCCATTGTCATTGGAAAATAATTTCGGTGATGACTACAGCATCATCGACATTTATTTTCGAGTTTCAAAGTGGAGAAATGAGTTAGTAGCTTTACTACACTTTTGTTTTGGAAAATGGATTTGATTTGAAATTATTGAATATGATTTGATTTATATAATATATATGTATATAATTATTTCAAAATAGTTTGAAGTGAAACCAGAAATTTGAGTCTTAAGTTTTATATTAAGAAAGGGTTCCAATTATTGAAATAATGTGAAATGTTTGAATAATTGGAATATCTGAATTGATAAATGAAATCAAACCAACCTGAAATAATGAATTTGAACAAACTTATTTGTATAACACTGAATTACATTCTAATATATATAACTTGCCTAAAATATTCAAAAAGTTAAGATGTTAGGGTATAATAATAAGTTGTACAAGAAGAAAACTCAAGTAATAAATTGTTCAAACAAAAATCTGGCTTAATATAAATCTTGTAGATAGAAGGAAAATTATGTATATTTTTTAATTACACTCAGGACATTCATATAACTTACCTAGAGAAGTTTAAATGTAATTAGAATGTAAATTAGATAGTATACACCAAGATAAGAAATAGAATATCAAAAAATGATATTTAGTTAAGGGAATTTACTAATAATAAATTGAAAAAAATTGGAAAATGGAAAATTTTTATTTGTTGAATAATACATAGTTTGGTTATAAGATGTGTATACACGTAATATATAATGCAAAATGTATATTTAGTGGAATAAATTTAATAAATAAAGGAGAGTGCTAGTTAAGCAAGTACATATGAACTTAAGAATAGTGAAATTGAAATTTTAAGGGAAATCAACTTAACTAGGGTCAAATGGATTTAAATAAATGGGCAAATAAATGAGTTAAATCAAATAAATTTAGTTTTGAAAAGGAAATTTTGTAACAAATGCTAATAAATGGAAATTAAGTCTATTGATTTAAATACATTAAATCGAATCAATATATTTTATTGATTTAATATAATGGATTAAACCAAATTATTGAATACAAATTTATCTAAAATTGATAATTTATATGGTTTTGAATAATTTAAGTTGAATGCTGAGGTGGAATTAACTATGGTTGATCAAATAGAGCTAATAGATGAGTAGACTATAACAAATTTGTTGTGAAAGTTTTGTAATAAATGTTAATAAATTTGAAACAAAACAATTGAATAAAAATATATGGAAAGGAAACCAATCAAATGCAAACACAATACATTTGATTGATTAAATAAAATGAATTGAAATCAATTAAAAAAATATATGGTTTAAATTAATGTGTATTGTTGTATTTCAATCTATTTTTCTTTACGGTTGCTTCTATTCTCCTACCTCCTTCCTTTTTGGGATGAAAAGTTGAGTGGGGGAGAGTGTAACGACCCGTAAAATTTTAAAGGTTTTATTTATGTAATTAACAATTTTTGTGAAATTTCAAATAATTGAATTTTGAAATAAAAATTTGTTATTTGGATTATGTCCATTAAAACATAGCAAATAGTAAATTTTCAATTGATAATATGGAAGTAAATTTTATTGCGTAATTTCATTTAAATTTAAATCAGTTAATATTTGATGATAATAAAATATTTTACAAACCTGAATATTTTTATATAATAAATTTGTAAATCATTTTCTGAGTAAGACATCGTAATTTGTTTTGTCAAATTAGATCTTCTCTAGCCCCATTTATCTTATTTTCGACAAATTAGCAGCATTTTTTGGGTACTGATATCGACTTCTGATAGGAGGATCGTACCATTGATATCTGTATACCATTTTGATCGTCTCGTCGTGCTGATCTCCGCAGTATATTCATTTGTGCATTTTGAGGTCTGGTACGCGGCAAAATCCATGGAAATGGATAGCCATATCGGTATCTATTTGGAGCTTTTAATATTCTGTGACCGTTCAATTTTCAAATGGCTGAAATAAATAGTCACTAACTTTTATTTTTTTTGGAATTGTCACTTCACCTTCGTTTCTCCCATTGCTTTATATTTATTTCGGTACATTTCGATTCTGAGCCTTCTTTTATTCAAGAAGAAAAAAATTATTTTTTGCTGTTGCTTTTAAGTTGTGAATGTGCTCAACTTTTCACTTTCAATCCCATGCCACTTGGCCTTCCTTTCACTTATTCTATTCATAAATGATATGTATTTAATACAAGTTCATTTGTTTGCTGTCACCTACTTAGCGATTCATGTTTCCTATATCTTCTACCTGCTTACATATCAATTTGAGGCATATCATTTAATTTGCTTACAACCTGCTAGTGTTTTCCACAAAATGGAAGATCTACCTCACGTCTTCTTCATTTTTGCCTGAGTTTAGCCTATTCTTTCTCTCCATTTACAACCTCCATTCTCCTCTTTTATTTATTCATCTTTTCCTTCTTTTCTCTTTTCCTCCTCTACCGTTGAATTACATCGCATAAACCTCCTTCCCCATCCACCATCTTCTCAAATCCAACCCTCTGCTTCCCATGACCGAATGACCTGCCTGTAGCTAGCCTCTCCGCCTCCTTGCGATATCACCTAGCTTTAAAAAAAGGGAGTTTGCATTCTCGAAATTGAAAACGCTATGCAACATCTTCTTCGTTCCACCATTTATTCCGCTTGCCCACCGTCCAGAACCACCCTTGCCCACCACAAACTCCAACAACAGCGACCGTAAACTCACGCCACCAGTCATCTCCGCTTTCCTCCCTGAAACTGACCATGCATCAGCCACTATCTCCCTTGATCCACCTTCTACCTGACCCTCTTTCTTGCAGCCCTCTTGTAATTAAAGTAAAAAGCAAAAAAATAATAATAATATATACTTGTATATTGTGAACCCTCTGTCCAAACTTGCAACAACACCACCAAGCCTCGTTTGCCACAATACTTTTTTTTTGAAAACCCAGGAGAACCCAGCGGGCCGGTAAACTCCTGAGGAGGGTATAGTAAAGCCGTCCGCTAATCCAAGCCCCCATACCTCCGGGTAAATTTATATAGGATAGGGAAGCGCATGGTAGGAATCGAACCTGGGTCTTTTACCAGAACCCAAGCCTACTTTCCACTGCGCCGCACATACGGACTCGTTTGCCACAATACTACTCCGCATGCCCACTGTTCCTCACTCCGAGCTCCAACCCAAGCCTAGACTTTGGGTTCTTTTTTAAGGTATATTAGATATCATTTTATATATTTTAGTTTTTTTAAGTTTTATAATATTTCATCTTATATATATATATATTTACATTCATATGTGTGTATATAGGTCAGTACTATCTGTGTTGGTTATATAAAAGTTTACATCCGTTTACGTTTATATCTGATATATGTTAAAAGTATATATATAAGAAATGAAATTTATGTCTACTTTGTATAGGATATATGTAACAACCCATATTTTTAACCAATATTTTAAATTACATTTATTTGAAACTTTGATATTTAATCATTTAAAAATTGAAACATTGGAATTTTCCAATGTAATTTTGGATTTTGTTTGTAATTTATTTTCCAAATATAATAAAATAATGATTTACTGAAATTTTTATATTCTGGTCAACTTTGGTCAAACTTTGACTTTCAATTGAAATTTTTAAATTTGAATTTTAAATTTCTAATCTTTTTCTTTGAAGCAGTATTTGTTTATGATATTCGTCCTGCTTTTCGTTTTGTCAAATTTTGTTTTATACTTTTTAAATTTGATAAAATTCAGTGTTTTACACACAATTATTTTCTGTAGTTTATTTTCTATTTTCTTTGTTCATTTTCCTATTTCCTGTTTTATTTAGACTTTGATTTTTATTTATTGGATATTTGATTTGTTTATTTTGATAAATGGCTTAGTAATTCAAAGAGACTTGAGTTACATGTTTTAAGGTATGACTTTTCCTTTGCCTAACCATTCATTCATACCCTAGCCGTTCATTTCCACTTCATAGCCGACCACTTCATTCCTAAATCACGTACAAAACAACTTCCCATCTTTCATTTCTCATTCACGTTAAAAAAAAACACAGTAAGTTTTCTCATGGCATCCTCTTTCTTCCTCTTTTTCCATTTTGTTTTCTCCTTTGTTTTCAAAGCAAGCTCGGCCTCCACCATCACCATGCTCTAGCCGACCACATCTCACCACTTCTACACCACCTATGATCGGCCATCATCTCCTCTTCATCACCACCAAGCCTTGCCGTGACCATATATGAAAATACTTCACCATCCTTTGATTCAAACCCTAGCCGATCCTATATATGCATCTACTTCCTCTTTATTTGCGTCGACCACAACACAAACTCCACCTCCATCCCTTGCCGTGACCAAAACCATCCCTAGCTGTGACCTGATGGGACCAAACCCGATACACAAACCATCATGGCCGAGCACTTTGAATGTGGCCGAACCCAATACCAATGACATTTCACATGCCTTTGTCTCTTTGACTTCCTATAGCTTGTAACTTGCCAATCTCTTCATATTCTTGCCTTAGCTGTGTGTATTTGTGATCAAGGCCGAGCCTTGTTGCCACAAACCCAACATGGCCGAGCATGTTTCAAGGTGTTCTAGCCAATTTGCATGGTGGCCGAGCCACTTGCTTAGGTTAAGTCCATTGTTGCTTCATTTTGATCCACAATTATATTTTGTTTTGATTCTATATTCTTTGTATAATTTTATACTTATATATGTTTATATTTGGTTGTTTACAAGTCTTGGATTTTGGCTCTTCATCCACTAAAAATCTATTCGTGCTTTGTCGTGCTTTTCGGAGTTTGGTTGTGTGTCTTGAATTGTGTCTCTAGCTTTAAAAAGGTGAGTTATCACTCTCGACATACGTACTTATATAATTGTGAAATGATGACAAGTGAATGTGTAGTATTGATATGCTATGTTGATATAGTTTTCATATATGCCTGTGATATGATTATATGATGATATTACCTGATTATATACCTGTTGCATCACCTGACATCATATGATATGTTTTACTGTTTATTTATTTTCTGTTTATCACACTGCAAGTTCCCTGTTAGTATAGAATCATTATGGGTTGAAATGATATATACCCGAACGGACTTTAGAATAGGGAAAAATCGTTATGGGCTGAAATGATAGGCTCGAGAGATTTTTATTGTATTTTGACTTGGGATTGCGGGTTTGAAATGATAGAACCTGGGATTTATATATATTATGGGTTGAAATGATACATATCCGTACCACTTGACCTAGGTTAGAAAATATTATATAGACCCGTGGTTTATTTTAAATAATAGTTTTTTGAAATTTTTAATTATTTTGAAATATTAAATATACGTGATTTTGAACTTAAGTTTGATATAATAGTTTTCTAATTTTTTTAGGTATTTTGAAATATTAAATATAGGTGATTTTGAATTTAAGTTGATACATAGTTTTCTGGAATTTTTATTAAGTATTTGGAATTTGAATTATCTAAGATTTTAACTTAAATTGGATTTAAATGATTTAAATAAATTTTATAGTGATTTCTGTAAGTTAAAGTGTATAAGCAAATTAATGATTAAAATGTAAATTTTGATTTGACTTAATAATTGAAAATTTAGTGTTAGATGGAATTTTAAAGCTTAACTTAGTAATTAAAATATTTATTTATGAAATGAATATTTTTAAAGTAAAGAATATCAAGTTATTTGTTAAAATAAAAGTTAAGCAACTTATAGTGAATTTTGACTTAATGTAAATGAATTTTAATTTAAATAGATATTTATTAATAAAATGTTATTTTATTAAATTTATAAGTTAAATGATATCTTGATAAATAATTTTGAAAAGTGGAATAAGTTTGATAAGTTAAAAATGATAAAAGTGGAAGATATATTGTTTAAAATGTTATAGTACAACCTATAACAGAAATTGTAGCATTCCAGAAATGCTGTGGTTTCAGTGTATTGTTTTCAAACTACGACTGTCTCTACAGCAGCAGTTCATAAGTGCTCAGGTTTTGAAATATATTGGTTTTCAACTTAACACTGTAGCTACAATAGCATTCTGTAAATGTTGCTGTTTCTGAATATGTTGTTTTTCCAAATTTCCACTATACTTACAGCAGTAGTTTATAAGTGCTGTCAATTCTGAATTGTATTGTTTTCAACACATCTCTATACTTACAACAGTAGTTTTTAATTGCTGTTGTTTCTGAAATTGAACTGTTTTGAAACTAATATACCTACTGTAGCACTTTGTAAGTGCTGCTGTTCCTGAAATTGATAATGTTTTGAAATACTACTATATCTACCGTAACACTTTATAAGTGCTACTGTTTCTGAAGAATACAATGTTTGAAATTGTTGTAATTAAATGAATGAGCATAGAAATGTTAAAATTCTGGGAATTGAATATTTGATTTGAAAGGATAATAACTTCATATTTAAATGGTTCAAATGAATATATATATATATATATATATATTGAAATAGAAATGATATCGTATTTGGTTTCGATTTGGTTTTGAAGTAAAAATGATATCGTTTTGATTTTGTTTTTGAAATGGTGGTTTTTGAAATGGAAATGATATTTTGAATTTTGAATATACACCATTTTGAAATTTATAACCACGGGTTATAATAACGGTTGGTTGTTAAAGAGATCGGGATCGAATATGGGCATACTCTCTGTCAATACCGAAAACCACTTTAACAACCGTGTACGCGGTGGAGATCCCAGAATGAAGTAGGATGCTGGCGGCGATTCTATTGAGGTATATACATGGACCCAACTCCCGTGAGTTGGCATAAGGTGGCTAAAACAGGAGCGATCGATGGGCCAAGTGAGGTAGCACCTCTGATCGGGCACATTCCTTCGATACTATACTCTTACCTTGTGATTGATTCGATAGCCATCCTCGATTTTGATTTGGGAGTGTGTTTCGAGGTGGGCGGTAGCTGTGGCTATGCGTTACCACCAGCCTGGAAGCGTAATTGGTATATCTACCCTGGCATTGCCTAGTTGTGCCCTGTCACCTACCCTAGTGCGCCTTGTACGAGTTTGGTTTTGTGTCATACCTATGGAGTATTTAGGGTAGCCTCTCGATCTGGAGGTACGCTGATACTAGATAGACTACTGGGACTATTTATGTGTTAAGGTGGAAAATGTAAAGCCTTAATGCTATTTTAAAGTAAGTTTATTTTACTATTAGACATTATTATAATAGCGTATATTACTACATAGTAAATAGTTTAACGGATCCTTAGAGGATGGGCGATCCCAAGCATCCTTTAAGTTAATTGTACATTTTCTATTACAGTTCACTTGAGTTGGTTTACATTGTATAAGTATGTATGTCCTGACTCGAGTGTTTTGTGTTTTGCTTTACGCTCGGGTCAGACCGAGTGATACAGCATTCTAGACTCACCTTTGGAGTTAGAGCTTCGCTTGGATCCATCTATTGATTCTGCTTTCAGTCATTCAGTTGATTCCAGTGATGTGTTCAGATCTTGTATTTGACTATTGTATTGAGACATCTTTGTATTCGTGATTTTTGTTGTATCCTGTTTAACTCTGTTATGTATATAGTAGCTTCATGAACTACTATTCTTTTGTTTCCGCTGCATTATTGTTATATTACTCTATGTCTGTGATTCTATGATTTATTATTTACTGTATATATTGAGTTTTTCCAAATTTTAAATTAACAATATGATATTTAGAGCAATTCAAATCCGACATGTATGGATGCGAATGGTTGAAAATATCGGGATGTTACAGTTGGTATCAGAGCTCTGGTTTTAGGCAAAACTCAGCATATAGAGTAGATTTAATTACAGAATCACTTTCGTTCGAGCTTGAATCCATTCTTCTTCGATCCGATATACTTTGAATTTTGGAACGTTCCCTTCGGTTCCAAAGTCCATTCTTGTCTCCCCTATTCGTATCTTCTTGATTTTGGAATATTCCTTAACTCCACTTCGAATGATCTCTATTATAAATCGGCGGCCTCGCCAATCTCTATATGATTTGTAAGGAAGTGAAACTCCTTACAATATGCATTGATTCAGTGGTGATTTCTGTATCCTCGGTCTAGATGCTGCCATCTTTTGTTATTCTCAAATTCTATCTTTTGAAATCGAATGTCGATTTGCCTTTGGATTCTACCTCGATCTAATTTCGAAGTCACGGTTGACCGGTTAAGGTTGCTCGCGATTTATATAAGTCTAACCTTTCTCTTCTCTCTTTGAAATCTATTTATCTACCTATCGAGCTTATTTTCCAGTTGAATTCTTTTGGTTAGGATCCCTCTATATTTGAACCTCTATCCTTGATTTGAAATCCATCCATGAATTATTCGGGTGAGGGAGTGTATTTTGTGTTTTTGAAATTAATAAATGTTTTATATATTGTGTTGTTTGAGTTGTTGATGTTGGTTTGGATTTTCGATCGATTCGTCTGATCAACGCTATCGATAGGATTTCCAAAACACTTGAACAAAGCAAACTGACACAATATTATTTTCAATTTGATAAATGAAATTAATTTGTATGATTATATTGTAAATCTCTACTACTAATAATGTAAAATCGGTGCATTAACTTCATCCGCGTCTTTTTGAAATACCCGAAATGCCCTTATGTTTCCCCTCAGATCCGCACGCGTACCTCCATTTTTATTTCTCTCGATTCATAAAACCTAATTATTTCTCCCCAAATTCATCACATTTCTAATTCAATTCCTCAAAACCCCGAATCCATTTATTTGCATCATTCGATCTAATAAATTCGATTTATCTAATAAATGTTTACATATTTTGATTTACTTCAACTTCGAACATCGTTACTCTTTTTTTTCTTCTTCTGATTGATCTATTTTGTGAATGTTGCACACAATTTCCCAATGCGATTTTTGTTTAGATCTGATTTGTGAATCTACGTTGTCGAAGATAGTTTTTACATCTGATTTTTAATCCATGTAATAAAAGTTGCTAAGAACAACAACATTGAATCCATATAAATTTTTAATAAAATAGCATATTCGTTGTAAAAACTCATTTGTCAAATTTTTAATTGGCTTAAATTTAGTCAGGTTTGCACTGATAAAATTTCTTTCTTAAAATATCTATATTTCCTTGATGATACTACAGATATGTGTTTAGCCAGGTTTGCAACTAAAGTGCATTTAGAATATTTAGCCATATTGTATACAAAAAAGTATTTGGAATACAAAAATGCTAGACTTACCACAATACCGTACGGAGATAAAAAATCATGTGGGACCATGTAGACTTTGCATCTTCTCTTTTCCTAGTATCAACTTCCTATAGAAATTGTGAAAAGCATAACATGTCTCATTTTTAGTATTAAAACTGTCGTCCTTCATGGTTGCTTCATTTGGAAAAAAGAAGTAATTAATATATCATAATTACAAAATCATTGATTTTGTCTGTATGATTGAGGTTGAATTTTATGTCTGTTTTATTCTTCTTCTCCTTTTATTGAATTTAAAATCTCTATCACTCTATGTTTTTATTTTATCAACAGAAATATAAATTCCACAGTCATTTCATGTGTTTCCATTATTTTATATATTAATGACACTAGATATGTTTGTACTGATAGTGGATAAGTTAATTTGGATTAGTATAACCACTGATATTAGTTTGAATGTTGGAAAATACTAAAACAATGAAAGCATCTTCTTACAGTCCTTTCTAAATGCATGATGGATACATTTAGTTGTTGCATAAGCAACACTAATTTATTAATTTTTTATTTCTTGATTTTTTTTCACTATTGAATCTAATGTTGGATATTTCAGACTTTGCAAAGAAAGGAGCAAGCTAAATGAGATCTATTGATGAGATCAAAAAGTTATCAAGTAACAAGGTAAAATTGCTACTTTATTTTATCTTATTTCTTCAGCAATATATATATGAGAGTTATTTACCTTACCATTAAACTGCAAATAGTTGTGCATCTAATGTTATGTATTGGAGCATGCCTAATAATACAAATAATTTATGGATATCTACTCAATTGATTCACCTACCAACTATCAAGCAAAGATCAAAGATAAGGCAACAACGGTCCAACCTAAAATTTATTTCCACATTTTTATCAACCATTAAACAAATGCAGCACCAAATATCTATATTTAGTAACAATAAAGGTTGGAATTATTATGATATGTCTTCAACCGTTCGGCCATATCTCCTATATAATTCTATTATTGACAAGAAACAAGTGAATACGAGTCTATAGGAAAAGGACATCCGAGAGGGAAGGCGATACCGTAAGATAGATTCGGGATAAGGGGTAGCTTAAAAGAGAGGGTCTAATTTAAAATGTTCGCTTAATTGTTTGTCTAGCATATTTGCACATCTAGCATATTTTTTTGTAGTAGCAAAATTGCTATAATTAACCAAGTGCCTTTTAATTGAAAAGCGTTCTTCTGATCTAGGATAGGAACCTAGATAGCAACATAAAGATTGGCAATAGAAAAGCTCCAGACCAAACCATGCACAAAATAGAAAAACCAAATAATATGTTGCATTCAGAAAGTAACTTCCAACTAATAGCCATCTCCCCAAATATTTTAATTCCAACAAATAGAACAATACCCACTCAAATTTTGTAAACCATTCCACTGCTGTTAGTAGAAGCTATACTGGAACCAAGAACAATCAAAGCAGCCTTTAAGGGAAAGATAACAGCAATTTGAAAAGCATGGCCTATTAGTATACTTTATTTTTATTTTTGCATGACAGTGGTAAAATGAAACCATTATAAACCAGTATGCAAACTAATGATCCCATAAAAGAAGCAAAATTTTCTAATCATATTGTTTATTTGGATACGTCAATAAAAAGCTTGGTTTATGTCATTGAGCTAACCCTAGCTTCTAACAGATAGCATTAAATAAAGTAACAGTACAGACTGAATTATTGATGTGCATACAGGCGGCTAGGAAAATACATGGACATGTTTTGTTTTCTGGATCTTTGCAAATATGATCAATTTGAACACTGTATGCATAAGGATGCCATATCTTTTGCAAATCTTTGTTGTTTCTTTGGCCTAGCCAACTTTAAAAATCAACTCTTCCATACCATACATTGTTATTTTTCAAACATGAATTTACTGCAAGAAATTTTACTTTAAGTTTTAAACTAAATGGTTAGGACATAGGAGAGGCCTCATGGGTGAAACTAAATGCCTTTTCAACATAATCACACTGTATATTTTCTGGTTATTGAATTTGCACATATTTTGGAAAACCTTTTCCCTCTCCAAAAGACCTAAATAAAGTTTTTCTTCTGAACTCTGGAGGAATATAGAAATATGTAGCCACCACACATTTGCAATGAGTTTACCGTCCTCAAACATCAACTCCCTTATATTTCCATGATGTTTATCGGTTAATTTTATTTCGTTTCATTTTACATGATGCAGGTGCACTAATCGGAAAAGAAAAAATGTACCAAGACTTCATGAAGAATATTCCAATCCCAATAAGAGAGGCTCTTCAATCAGTCCCATTTACGTCATTGTAACAACCCGCAAACCCGTACCCCTTGAATTGACATTAATCTCCAACAAATCAACTCAAGAAGAACGGAAATGCGATCCATTTGGGTTAAAGAAGAAAGAGGTAGAAGAAGAAAATAGAAACAACATCAGAATCTCACATCGCAACGGAATAAAATATAATAGATAACAACTGATCTTTACACAAGAGAAACTATATCTGTTTATACATCTCATTATCAGAGTACAACACAATCAATAATACATCATTGGACAGTTATATTAACTTTTCCCACAACAGAATACACAGTATACACAACACAGTGGAATATACAACAAATACGAGTGATACATCTCGCCATCCAACTTGTCTCTTGAGCTCCACAGCATCATAACTGTACCCTATAATACTCGGTCTGACCCGAACATTATAATAAAATAACACCCGAGTCAGTCTGGAAAACCAGCGTGAGAAAACACACTCAATTGAATTATTAAAGTTTTCCAAACCCTTTGAAATCAAAAGCATCTCGTAAGACCACGCCACAAATAAATATGTTGGGTTTTTACCTTACGATAGCCAAAACACTTTTTATCAAAATCCTCTGATATTATAGTAGTGTCTATATACAAATACTTATTCAAATAGCTGAAATTGTTACATGATTAAATTCCAGCTAATAGGTATACAAACAAAACTGTAAAGGCACGTAGGGAGAATGGATTTCCATCAATGACTAGGCACTGGGGTACCACCTGTCATAGTACGTGGCCTAGATCACAGTACCGAGGACCCACCCTAAGTCCCGTGCAAAACAAGGCCGGAACTACCCCTTGCTGGATAATTTCGAATAAAATCACCCCACGGTTGTGATCAGCAACCGCACCACTAAGCCAAAATAAAAAGGGACATCTAGACAGGGATGACCTTACTCTCAAGTGGGGGCTACCCACGAAGCCTTGATGCATAACCCCTGATTTTCAGTCATTCTCGGTTGATGAGGCTTGAGGCTAAGCGTTACCTTTCAGAACATATCCCTTAGAATGCCCATCGTCCGCTGACGATGTTCCGAAAGCATTCATCCATTCAAGTCCGTCCCGGGTCCGGACGGAACCGAAGGCACTACTCCTACTACATCCATTTTGGAAATATCCTCAGGATTAGTAGCGACTAGCCCTTGCACTTCACTGCTCCATCTTCGACTCCGAAATCGTTTCCACGAAACGTACAAACCGAATCGAAGTGGTTTTCGGGAAAAACTCCCGATCTCGGTCTCTTCGAAACGATCAGTGCATTGGCCAATATTGATAGTCGGTTATTTAACTATCAATTAGCATTCATAAATATCCATCAAACAATAAATAATTCTCCCAAATTATTTATTTATTTCAAAATATCTTCGCAAGACATATTTCTATTTTCAAACCCCTTTGAAACAATTCCAAAACAGTTTCCTTCCACGGAATGCATTTCCCAAATATTTATTTCCACTGAATCACCAATTACAAAATACTTTTAGATTTTAAAATAATTTAAAACCACTTTATTATAAATATACTTTATAACATTGAAATTTAAAACTACTTTTAATACATTACTAAAATATATACTTTAAGAATATTTAAAATAAAACCACTTTATAAATATAAACTAAATTTCTCTTTCTAACATAATGCTAAGTCACTTTTATATAATTATTACAATAATAGGTTTTGAAAATCTTACTTTGGGATTTAACATTTAGGAATAATCAATTTACTAAAACATGCTTTTTAAAACACAATTAGAACTTTTAACTTATATTTATATTTCTTGGAAAACGTACTTGGCTATCCAAGGAAATACACTTCTCTTCACATCTTTTAAAATAAATCACTATTTATTTTTAAACAAATTTACCCATTTCTATAATAAATTCCCACCGTGAATTTATTCTTCCAAATATCCATCGATATATTTCTTCACTTTTATAAACCCAGTTTATAAATCCAAAGTCTCACTTCTCTTTTAAAGATCTTGTTTTAACACTTAAATCAATTCCCAAATTGATTTCCGATTCACTTTACTTTTATATAAATTTCTTTACTTACTCCATTTAATTCAAAATCCTTTAACTTTAAATTTCATTTCTTTATTTTGATTTAAAAATCCCTTTAAACTGAGGATACCAATTTCAGATTTCCCAAATCTCTTTCCTTTTCTCTTTTTAATTAAATTTTAACCTTGAATTAAAATAATTTCTTTATTCTTTTAAATAATATTGCTTAAGCTTAATATTCATTATTTATTAAAAATCCTCTTTTTCCATATTTATTAGAATTTTGAAATCACTTTTATTCTTTTCCAAATTTGTTCTTAAATTCATTCAATTTCTTTAAAATTAGTTTATTTGAAAATCCATTCCTTATTTTCCTTTCAAAAATCCACTTCTATATATTTTGGTAATTTAGGGTACCGAATATTCAAGCAAACCATAACATTCAATATTCCAATTATTAATATAATTCACCATAGAATATCCAATATTCATAACACAGAATATAAAACAATCTAAATAATTTTGAGGAATCCAGTTGGATCCCTCCAACCTGTTTCCCTGCATCCACAGACGTTAGCGCAATACCAATTCCACTTCGAGGTGGAATATCGCGGTATATGGGCTTAAATATTATCATCCGCTATTATGCGGCGCATAGGGTCTCATCCGCTATATAATGCAGGAATATCAACAACTCCAATATATACTATATATATATATGCTACTATATAGTATCACATCCAATCAAATCAATCATTCAACCAATATTTAAATTTAACTATTTAAAATTTAAATAAACCCAGATGAGTGAGATTAACTCACCTTTGATTTTGTTTTGCAATCCATTCCATCACGACTTGGTTTCCTTACGATTCAGACTGTATACAATTAGATGATTTTTATTAATATTTGGAACAATCAACTAGATAATTACCATTTAATAAATTTAATTAACCAATGATTTTATTTTATATTAAAAATTAAATTTTAAACTAATTTCCTTTTAATAATTTTCTTAGTAACCAAAAGAAAATTTAGATAAGTTAATTAAACAAATTTATCTCCTAAACACTTCTAAATTAAACAGTAGACTAAAACATGCATGTATATATATATATATATATCTTTCTCTAGACATAGTTATATCTATAAATTCATTTTATGTATATAACAAAATAGCAATTCCCTTACTGTAAAATGAATTTTTTGTTTACCTACATATATATAGATTTTAAAATGAGAAAAACAGCACAAATACCTCACTGAATTTTATTCCTTTTTCTGTAATTATATATCAGCAATTTCCTTTACTGTATATACATATGTATATAATAAATTTATATTTATACTTTCTTCTGTAAATAAACAAAACATGATTTTTCCTTTACTGTAAAAACCCCTTTTTTTTCTTCTTCAAATCTGTATATATATATATATATAATTCAATTAAAAAACTATTTTATACCTTACTGTCGATCGAACCGCTGCTCGAACCCAGCCTCGACCACGCAAATTCAAGCAGAAGCCCATGTTGATCGATGCGGCCCCTGCGAACCTGAGCTCCTACCTCACGATACCGTGAGTAGCTCGAATCCATCACCAATGTATCGCGTGCTCTACTCCTTCTCTTCCAGCGATGGAATGAGCATGAAACCCTAGCCTATCGATTGCGGTGCTTCCTCAAACTACGAGATTTCACAAACTTGTACTCGCGAGCCCTAACTTCTCCTATGCTGAGGAACAACAAACCCAAGGCGGTGCGCTCTCTCGAAATCGGGGCATTGATCGCGAGTTTGAAATCGTGCTTGAAATATATATTTTTAGTTGATTCTGCAAATCGATTTAAAGGAAGAGGAACTCAAATTTGATTTTTAGGGAAAAAGATAGAGAATATGCCGGCGATTTTAATTTGAATTCGTAAAAGTGTGGAGGAAAAGGGAGATAAGCTTCGTGTTTTAAAACGAGAATGGGGCTTTGATTTGAACGAAAAGATAGGTAGCGTGCTGGAATAAACTAGCTACAGTGATTTGAAAAAGACTGAAAAAGAGTTGATGTGAGATAATTTCAACTGCAGTTGACTAGTATAAATATTCGATTTAAAATTCAAATACAAATCGTTCCGATAAATGCAACTTAAAAACTTGACCTCCTATTGAGGCGTGCCGCTAGGTGTTTATAATGTTATACTCCTATCCCGAACACAATGGAAAAGGTTTCGAGTCCTAATTCGATCGTATGGAGAAGATAGCTTTTTGGACCCAGTTATTATATTGAATTCGATATAAATTTTAGCGCGTTTATATATCATACGCTCACACAACCACTCCAAATGCTACGAAAATTGAAATCCGATAATAATACAATATTTTGGATCCAATGGAACTGGTTTCGTGAATTCCGAGACTGTGCCTTGGAATGCTATTTTAAAATATCGATTTAAACGATATATTTTTAAACTGAACAAGACACTTTGAAATTCCATTTTAAAAGTTCTATTATCTTCAATATTATTTATATGAATTTTACGAGCTTTTAAAATATTTTTAATTAGCTTAGAATACCAGATTTACTATTTTATCCAACTTTAAATAATTTAATTTAATAAATTAAATCACCCAATAAACAGCGATATTTGAAATTTAAGTTAATAATTAATCTTTGAATATTTAAAATTAATTAAATATTCCAATTTCAAATATCTAAAAATTCCGAGTCGTCACAGTCATGGAAAGAGTTGGGCTCATCCCTGAAGCTCTTATATAACCAATCACTTCACTATTTGACCAACACTTTGCTAACCCGATGGGATCGAGTTCGCGTTAGAAGTGAGAGTGAAAATGAACTTTTAGATTTGATCATACACCCAATTAAGGCAGAGGCGATCTTTTGGGCCAATGAAGAAGTTCATAGGCTAATGGTCTGCAACGCTTTGGAAATGACCTTTGCTTGCTAATTATCTATCATATAGCCATGTATTAATTATCACCAATTAGATGAGAAATGTTGCACTTTTCAAAATATGTAGGTAGACAAAAATACTAATATTATTTAAAAAAATAGTGTAAATGTGTTTGGTGTATTTTATAAGCAGCACTTCCCAACTGTCTAACTATAATATAAACATGCAAGGAAAATATTAGAGTTTGATCCTCCTGGCTAACTTATATAGGATAACTTATTGGCATTCTCGAAGGTTGTGTTGGAATTTTTGTGGAGATCTAAATACAACAAAGGTTCAGATTTATATTTAAGCTATAGAAAAGTTGAGAACTTTACTACAATTCAGAATTAATCCAGGTAGTAGTGCTTGGCTTTGACAAGGCCACAAAGGTGCTGGTATTAACCTACCATTATATTGTATTAGGCATGATTAGATAAGTTAGAGGTAAACAAATCGAATGAAGCGCAGGAGCAAAATTCTCTAAAAAGTACTCTTAGTAGTTGATTATGTCTTATTACTCTGTACTTCAGTAACAAAAGGTTATTTAAGATTGACTATTTTTTGATGATGCATTCACATATTAATTTTTCTGTTATGTTCTATTTGATCTTATGCATTAAAATAATAGTAGTAATCATGTAGTATTACTTTCTATATTGTTAAAATCAAAACATTACCGTAAAGTACTAAATCTCTTAAAAAATACTTGCAGTCAAAGATGAAACTTAGTAATTAATTTGTAGTTTGATATTTTTTGTTACGCCAAAGTAAAATAGGTATGCTAGAATAGAAAATGGTTAAAAGCCAAAAAAAATTGTCTAATTTTTTACATAACAAGTTGAAGTGGAAAAATAAATATTGAATTCACTTTAATCGTTATCCAGGTTGAGTTGATTGCTAAAGGCATCATTTGTTTAATTTTACAAGTTGGACCTGATATTGTCATCCGGCTTTGAATATTCATTTTAACAATATAGAAAGTAATAGAAAGAAAGCGACTGAAAGGTTAATTGCAGCAAAGAAGGTTTTGGCAAGAAAGAAAAAATGATTAACATTTAGGCCAATAATAGTAAATATAATAACCATCAAATAAGCTATAATGAAGGGGAAAAAGCAATGTGTTCATGGAAAATGATAGTACAAATATTTTGATGTACAAAGTCTAAATATTTAAGTAAATGTTTAAGTGACTAAATGAAGGTCCATACGGACGTGCGTATATACTCGTATATATAAGTAAAATTTCTGGAATTTAATAAGTTAATTAAATTAGTTGTTTAAAATGATAATATTTGATATTATTTATTGTTCTAAATGAATTTATAAAGCATGGTTTATAAAGTGATTGGAAATTTAAATGAATTTAAAACTAGAATTTGAGAATTTAATTTCCGATAATTTCAAACTCTGGTTTTAAAGTTTTAAAATGCATATTATTTAAAGTATTTTCGAATAGAAATCGTTCCAGATCAGTACTCTCTTCTTTTGTCACTGGAAAATAATTTCGGTGATGACTGCAGCATCATCGACATTCATTTTCGAGTTTCGAAGTGGAGAGGCCATTATGTAGCTTTGTTACACTTTTGTTTTGAAAATATATTTTATTTAAATTTCTTATGTATGATTTGATTTATATACACAGGTATATTATTTTAAATTTAATTTGATTTGATATATATAGTATATATTTATCTCTAAATGGTTTGAGGTGAATCGGAAATTTAATTCTTAAATTTATGTTAATGGATGATTTTAATTTTAGATAAATCAAAAAACTTTTGAATAAATATTTATGTATAATTGAATTGAGAAAATTTTCTTGTATAAGCCTCTATTGCGTACTAATATAACTTACCTTAATTATTCAGAAGTTAACTATGTAACTGAGTATTATACAAATTAAAATGATGTTAAAAGAATTTCTAAATAAATTTGTGTGGTTATAATGAGTGTAATCGGAGGGGACACTATGCTAATAGTTGTCCTACTCCAGTTGGTGCTGTTGTTCCTCCTTCTGCTCTTGCTTCTAGTGGTACCCAAGGTACTCTTCAGGGCACCTTTTCTTTGTTTCATTTCCTGTTGTGTTCCATTTGACTCTGGAGCTTCCCATAGCTTTAAGTCTGTGGGTCTTTGGATAAGTTTGAACCTCCTCTTTCTCCTGAGTATGTTCCTGAACTTTTGTGTGTTTCTAATCCTGTTGGGTCCTGCGAACCTTAGTAGGATTTGTAGAAGGGTGAAACTCTTCTATTATGGCCATCGTTTTCTGGTAATCTTTATGTTCGGGGTTTTGATGCTTTGATATATTGCTTGGAGGTGATTGGCTGAAGAGTCGTGAAGCCGTTATCTGTTGAAAAACCCGAATTGTTCCTCTTGTTGGTGATCGGGGTAACTCTTTGGTTATTCTATGCCGTATGCCCCATGATTTTTCTGGCATTTTTTCTCTCTTGATTCTTCTCCTGGTTATCCCTATTCGACTTCTATGGTCAAACTCTATCCCGATGTATTGGGTGAAGTCACTGCTTTACCTCCTAAGCGGGAAGTTGAATTTTGTATTGATCTTATTCCTAGAGCTATTGTTTTCTCTCAGCTTGATCTTGCCTCAGGTTTTCACCAGCTCAGAGTTGCTGAGGTAAGTATTCCCAAGACTGCTTTCCGTTCTGTGAATGGTTAGTTATGCCTTTTGGTTTGACTAATGCCCCTGCTTTCTTTGTTGATCTGATGAATCGTGTCTTTCATGATGTGCTTAACAAATTTGATCTAGTCTTTGTCTTTGATATTCTTGTCTTCTCTAAATTTGAGGAGGAGCATGATTCCCATTTGAGCTTTGTTCTGGAGACTCTTAGGAGTCATCAGTTGAAAGCTAAATTCTCGAAATGTCATTTCTGGAAGAATAAAGTCCGATCTCTTGGGCTTATTATTTCTGGTAATGGAGTTTCTATTGATCCAGTTAAGATCGCTGTGATCAACGAGAGTCTTTCTTTTCCTTTCCTTTTCTCTTTATCCTTAAATCGTTCTATCTTTTCTGTCGTCCTTATATCTCTCCCTATTCTGTAAAGGATTGGGAAATTCCTAGGACTTCATTTGATATTCGTAGTTTTCTGGGACTCACTAATTATTATCGGAGATTCATTGAGAATTTTGCTCGGATTGCTGCTCCTTTCCTTGCATTGACTCAAAAGAATGTTAAGTTTTTATGAGAGTATTTGGGTTGTTGTGGACAGACTAACCAAGTCTGCTCATTTCATTCCGGGCGACTCTACCCATTCTGCTTCTAGTTTGGCTGAGATCTATTTGAGAGTGATTGTTCGTCTTCATGGTATTTTTATCAGTATCGCTTATGATAGAGATTCCATATTCACCAGTCAGTTTTGGAGAATCTTTCTGGAATCTTTGGGTACTCACCTGAATCTGAGCACTGCTTACCATCCATAGACCATCGGTCAAACAGGAAAGAGTGAATCAGATTCTAGAGGATTTTCTTTGTGGTTGTGTTCTTGATTATGGAGGATCTTGGGAAGATCATCTCAATCTCGTCGAATTTACCTATAACAATAGTTATCAGGTATAATTTCAACCTTCTATTTTATCTTG
The DNA here is from genome assembly GCA_030737815.1 of Allium fistulosum. NCBI lineage: Eukaryota > Viridiplantae > Streptophyta > Magnoliopsida > Asparagales > Amaryllidaceae > Allium > Allium fistulosum. The sequence goes on from CM060906.1 coordinate 336,697,917, forward strand.
TCTTAACCCTCTATCAATCTTCTTTATCTTTTGTATCCACGCTAGTATTGCAATGTCTTTGCTTGTTGCTCTTTACGGATGACCTTGTAGATCTCCATCTTGCTGGATTAAATCCGGTAATCGTTTGGTCTGTTGGTCCTTTCCGCATCTTAGAGAGGTTTGGTTCTTTGGCTTATCGCCTGGATTTGTCTGAGAAGTTTTCTGGAGTGCAGATGTATTCCACTGTTTCGCATCTTTGTCGGTATCTTCGTGATCCATCTCTTAGTTTTCAGCCTTCTGCTCTCGAGAGTTTGGATATTGAGCCTAACCTTACTGTCGAGAGGAAGCCACTTCGTATTTTCGATAGAGGTACGAAGCAGCTGAGAAGGTAATCTGTCAACCTGGTCAAAGTACAGTGGAGTACTGATGATCAGGATTGTACCTGGAGACGGAGGAGAGCATGCGTGCTTCGAATCCGGAATTGTTTATTTCAGGTGCTATTCGCTATTCTATCTTATCTTTCTTTGTTCTTCCATGTCTCGTCCCTTTTTGAGGACGAAAAGTTTTGAGTGGGGGAGAGTGTAACAACCCATATTTTTAACCAATATTTTAAATTACATTTATTTGAAACTTTGATATTTAATAATTTAAAAATTGAAACATTGGAATTTTCCAATGTAATTTTGGATTTTGTTTGTAATTTATTTTCCAAATATAATAAAATAATGATTTACTGAAATTTTTATATTCTGGTCAACTTTGGTCAAACTTTGACTTTTAGTTGAAATTTTTTAATTTGAATTTTAAATTTCTACTCTTTTTTTTGAAGCAGTATTTGTTTATGATATTCATCCTGCTTTTCGTTTCGTCAAATTCTATTTTATACTTTTTAAATTTGATAAAATTCAGCGTTTTACAAGCAATTATTTTCTATTTTCTACGTTCATTTTCCTCTTTCCTATTTTATTTAGACTTTGATTTTTATTTATTGGATATATGATTTGTTTATTTTGATAAATGGCTTAGTAATTCAAAGAGACTTGAGTTACATGTTTTAAGGTATGACTTTTCCTTTGCCTAGCCATTCATTCATACCCTAGCCGTTCATTTCCACTTCATAGCCGACCACTTCATCCCTAAATCACGTACAAAACAACTTCCCATCTTTCATTTCTCATTCACGTTCAAAAAAAAACAGTAAGTTTTCTCATGGCATCCTCTTTCTTCCTCTTTTTCCATTTTGTTTTCTCCTTTGTTTTCAAAGCAAGCTCGACCTCCACCATCACCATGCTCTAGCCGACCACATCTCACCACTTCTACACCACCTATGATCGGCCATCATCTCCTCTTCATCACCACCAAGGCTTTCCGTGACCATAGATGCAAATACATCACCATCCTTTGATTCAAACCCTAGCCGAGCCCATATATGCATCCACTTCCTCTTTATTTGCCTCGGCCACAACACAAACTCCACGTCCATCCCTTGCCGTGACCAAAACCATCCCTGACCGTGACCTGATAGGACCAGACCTGATCCACAAACCATCATGGTCGAACACTTTGAATGTGGCCGAACCAAATACCAATGACTTTTCACATGCCTTTGTCTCTTTGACTTCCTATAGCTTGTACCTTGCCAATCTCTTCATATTCTTGCCTTAGCCGTGTGTATTTGTGACCAAGGCCGAGCCTAGATGCCTCAAACCAAACAAGGCCGAGCATGTTTCAAGGTGGTCTAGCCAATTCGCATGGTGGCCGAGCCACTTGCTTAGGTTAAGTCCATTGTTGCTTCATTTTGATCCACAATTATATTTTGTTTTGATTCTATATTCCTTGTATAATTTTATACTTATATATGTTTATATTTGGTTGTTTACAAGTCTTGGATTTTGGTTCTTCATCCACTCAAATTCTATTCGTGCTTTGTCGTGCTTTTTGGAGTTTGGTTGAGTGTCTTGAATTATGTCTCTAGCTTTAAAAAGGTGAGTTATCACTCTCGACATACGTACTTATATAATTGTGAAATGATGACAAGTGAATGTGTAGTATTGATATGCTATGTTGATATAGTTTTCATATATGCATGTGATATGATTATATGATGATATTACCTGATTATATACCTGTTGCATCACCTGACATCATATGATATGTTTTACTGTTTATTTATTTTTTGTTTATCACACTGCAAGTTCCCTGTTAGTATAGAATCATTATGGGTTGAGATGATACATACCTGAACGGACTTTAGAATAGGGAAAAACCGTTATGGGCTGAAATGATAGGCTCGAGCGATTTTTATTGTATTTTGACTTGGGATTGTGGGTTTGAAATGATAGAACCCGGGATTTATATATATTACGGGTTGAAATGATACATATCCGTACCACTTGACCTAGGTTAGAAAATATTATATAGACCCATGGTTTATTTTGAATAATAGTTTTCTAAAAATTTTAAGTATTTTGAAATATTAAATATATGTGATTTGAACTTAAGTTTGATATAATAGTTTTCTGAAATTTTTAGGTATTTTGAAATATTAAATAAATGTGATTTTGAACTTAAGTTGATACCATAGTTTTTTGGAATTTTTTTTAAGTATTTGGAATTTGAATTATCTGAGATTTTAACTTAAATTGGATTTAAATGATTTAAATAAATTTTATAGTGATTTCTGTAAGTTAAAGTGTATAAGCAAATTAATGATTCAAATGTAAATTTTGATTTGACTTAATAATTGAAAATTTAGTGTAAATGGAATTTTAAAGCTTAACTTAGTAATTAAAATATTTATTATGAAATGGATATTTTTAAAGTAAAAGAAAATATCAAGTTATTTGCTAAAATAAAAGTTAAGCAACTTATAGTGAATTTTGACTTAATGTAAATGAATTTTAATTTAATTGGATATTTATTAATAAAATGTTATTTAATAAATTTATAAGTTAAATGATATCATGATAAATAATTTTGAAAAGTGGAATAAGTTTGATAAGTTAAAAATGATAAAAGTGGAAGATATATTGTTTAAAATGTTATAGTACAACTTATAACAGAAATTGTAGCATTCCAGAAATGCTGTGGTTTCAGTGTATTGTTTTCAAACTACGACTGTCTCTACAGCAACAGTTCATAAGTGCTGCAGATTTTGAAATATATTGGTTTCAAATTAACACTGTAGCTACAGTAGCATTCTGTAAATGCTGCTATTTCTGAATATGTTGTTTTTCCAAATTTCCACTATACTTACAGCAGCAGTTTATAAGTGCTGTAAATTCTGAATTGTATTGTTTTCAACACATCTCTATACTTACAGCAGTAGTTTTTAAGTGCTGTTGTTTCTGAAATTGAACTGTTTTGAAACTAATATACCTACTATAGCACTTTGTAAGTGTTGTTGTTTCTGAAATTGACAATGTTTTGAAATACTACTATATCTACTGTAACACTTTATAAGTGCTGATGTTTCTGAAAAATACAATGTTTGAAATTGTTGTAATTAAATGAATGAACTTAGAAATGTTAAAATTCTGGAAATTGAATATTTGATTTGAAAGGATAATAACTTCATATTTAAATGGTTCAAATGAATATATATATATATATATATTGAAATAGAAATGATATCGTATTTGGTTTCGATTTGGTTTTGAAGTAAAAATGATATCGTTTTGATTTGGTTTTTGAAATGGTGGTTTTTGAAATGGAAATGTTATTTTGATTTTTGAATATAAACCATTTTGAAATTTAAAACCACGACTTATAATAACGGTTGGTTGTTAAAGAGACCAGGATCAGATATGGGCATACTCTCTGTAACAACCCGCATATTTTACGATTGAATATTTGAATATTTTATTTAAATATAGAATCGTTAATCGGATTAAGGTCCAAAAAGCTACTTTTTGCAAACAGTCGAATTGGGACTCGAGACCACTTCCATTGAGTCCAAAATGGCGTTTGCGACTCTTTTAAGTATAAACATCGATATATTTGGAGTAAGTTGAATTTTGCTATTTTCTATTGGGCTTTGGGTTTGGGTTTCACCCCAACTCTCTCTATACCCCAGTTCAGTCCACCTCTCCTCTTCACTACATTTTTATTTCCTAAAATACTCAAGCAAAACTGAAAATGGTGGTGGAGATGGGAAATTAAAACTCCAAGCCCTAGTTTCTTTAGCAAATCCAAGCTTTAGCTCCAAATTCAAAGAGAAACTATTGGTAGGTATCTCCATCTTCTTCTCCAACACAATCTCTTTTTAAATTCAGAAATTTCCTAAACCTAATTTTGGAAATGTTCTTCTTTTGAGCTTAGATTCAAGCTTCTAGAGTTGAGTTTGAAGAGTGGTTGATCCTCCTTTGTTTCCAAGCTTCTTCTTCCTTGTTTTTGTGTAAAAAGGCGAGTTTTTGAACTCACATCTATTTCTATAAATATCGTTGTTGTTGGGTATGAATTCCTAACACTTATTCCTGTACATTTGCTTTCAATTTGGATCGAATTGGTGAATTGTTCAATTTCTGGTTTTTGGAATCCAATTTGGAAAAAATCCAACCTTTGATGTTCAAACACGTTCGTGGAGCGTTTCGGAGGGCCATACATGGCTGGGTTGTCAATAGGCGTAAATCCTCAGTCGAAGTTGCTCAATTCGTCGCTTCCGTCCGTGTATCGAACTTGCCCCCAAAGGGGGCTAGACTGAATTTGCTCATGAAGCAGGTTCAGTCGACTGAACCAGTGGTTCAGTCGACTGAACCAGACCCTGAAATAAAACTTCAGAGCAGGTTCAGTCGACTGAACCAGACCCAGGAAATTGCCTGGGTTTGTGTCAGTCGACTGACCATCTAGTCAGTCGACTGACCCTGGGGATACAAAAATCGTATCCCTATGTCAGTCGACTGACCCCCTTGGTTCAGTCGACTGACCTGATTACCTTAGCAAAATTGATGGTTTTGTTTTTGATTTCCAGTTTTATCGATTCGTGATTTCTGATTTGTCATTGTCGTTTATTATCTTCTCTGATTACTTCTTTTTCGGGATTTTTGTGGTTATCCATTTTAGGTGGATTTTGCATCGATTTCAATGGATTTGATTCACGTCTTCGTACATGGATTTTGGTGATTGATTGTTTATACAATCATTTTTGTAACTTGTCACTTCTAAATACAAAGGTTTCTATACTAGTAGTAAATATTCAAACTCTTTTACAAAGATGATTTCAACCCTATTTTTAATAAAAGCTCGTTTATAAAACCGTTTTCTAATCTATTAGTATATACAAACCTTTACCTCATTCGTATGAGAAAATCTAATTAAACGGCTTAGCAAAACAAGTGGTATGAAACGCTTGCGTTTACTTCGTCGGTTAATTTATGGACTTGTTAGATTGAAAATCCTGTGATAATTTTCGTGTGGAAATCTACAGTTTGTTCGTAAATATTTAAGTTAAGCTAGTGGTTATGGGACATGAAGCTAAACTCTTATATTTACTGGCTTAGTGTAATTCACACTTTTTATTGATCGATGATGATCATTTTGTGATTTAGACTAGCGATGTGCGATGTCTATTTGTCTGCGAGGGAGACTAAACCCCGTTTCTGTGGAACTTCGGTTTAATTTGGCGGGGTAGCGACCCGTGGTCTTCGGACCATTTATGGAGCTTCGGCTCAATTTTTATGGTTAGCGACCATGGAATAGCGTTCCATTTGTGATACACGTGTTGGTGAGTTTTCATGCTCCCGTTTATGATAGGCCTCCCCCTTTTGTGATTTTTGGATTTCTGAATTGATGATTTCTAGAATTTGTGTTTCACCAACTTTTGTGATTGGCATTAATATGTTTTTCAATATTTGTAGTTTGGTAAATAAAATAAAGAATATGATATTCTTTTTGGTGATTTGAGATTTTTGAGATATTGTATGATTCTGTTGTTGTTTAAATCATATTTGTTCTTGTATGACAATATTGTCATCATACGTTCTTATTATATCTCTGCTTATATCTCATTCCTTTATCTAATATTTATAGCTAGATTGATCCGTTTATTATTTTCTTATTAAATAATACTTGGGTCAGACCGAGATGTTACAGGTGCTTCTGCTTGACTCCTTATGTGGGATCATCTTCTGACTTTTGTCTAACTACATTACATTTGTAGTTTTTGCTGTTATACATTCGAGATATAGACTCTATGATGTATACATATTCTTTTGTCTAGCACTTGTATCTATTCTTTTGTGATATTGTGGATCTTATTTGACCACTACTCTGATGTACACCTTTTTGTGTTATATATTCATATCTGTTTCCGCCTTTGTGATATGAATGTCTATGACTAATTTGTGTTATTTTTATTTCTACGTTTGTTTCCGAGGTCCACTTAGCCACTGTGTGGTAGCTTCGAGTTTGTATCGGTATGTTGGATTTCCTCTAGAAATGAAATGCATGTTATACTATCTGACATATCGGTGCTCGCACAAGGCAATTACACAAATGGTCGCCCCTCAACAGCCTTATTCTTCACGCTAGTCGACGGCATTACCCTATAGTGTCCTTGGCTAGCGTGAGCATAGAGGTAGGGCGTGACAGCATGGTATCAAAGCCAAACTTCGAAACAATGTAGAATAATCTAGCAAGGATCATTGTCCTAAGTCTTTCTTAGGAATCGTGCCATAGGATTTAATTCGGGTTTTCGTACCGTTCTATCCTATTTCTTTTTATGATTCCTTGTTTTATCAATCAAGTTTGTTTGATATTCATTCTGAGATTAACCTTCTTCTCTTTTCTTTCTTTCTTAAAGAAAAGAAATGGTTAGACCTGGCCGTCCCAGCGCCGGTCAATCTAGTGCTACTACCCAGAATGGAGTATTCATGTCTGCTCAGCAACTTCTTGATCTTGTAAGAAATGCTCAAGCTGTCGGACCTATTCCTGAGCCCACACATCCTAAGTCTGGGTTTGCACGCTTGTGCAGTGACTATACTAATTTGGGTGGAAAGCCATTCAAAGGTTCCGAGAGTCTTATAGAAGTCCAGGCTTGGCTTTGAACATGCAACCGTATCTTTTCTCGCATGAATCTTATCGATCTTCACCGAGTCCAAGTGGCTTCTAGTATGCTCCAAGAAAGAGCATTAGACTGGTACGAACTTTTGATCTCTGAAATTAATGAAGCGGACCTTACTTGGGAGTAATTCCGGGAAAGGTTCGAGGTGAAATTCGTACCGGAAGCTGAAAAAGTATCTTTAGCCCGACGCTTCATAGACCTTGTTCAAGGTGAATCTTCCGTGACCGACTACGTCGCATCTTTTGAATCTCTCTCAAAATATGGGGTCGAATACATTAATACCCCATTGAAGAAAAACCAGAGATTTGTTTATGGCTTGAACAAGAGCCTTAAAAAGCCATTACTTCTGAAATTGGAAGTTTCTTTTGATTAACTTGTTTATATTGCTCTTCGACTCGAAGAGGCTGATAAAGATAGTGATGTTGAGGTCAAACCAAACATCAACAAAAAGAGACCTTTTAAATTCAAGCCTAATCTCAACAAAAAGGGAAAGCAACCAACACCAGTAGCAAACACTCCTAACCCTCATCGTAGAGAATGTTACAATTGTAGTTCTAAGGACCATTATGCAAACAAGTGCCCGAAGCCTCTTTTCTGTCGCTATTGCAAGAGTTCGGGTCATACTTTATCCTTGTGTCCCAAACTTCAAGGCAAGAAGGAGGGCAAGCTAAATGTTGTACAAGCCCCTGCTAGCACTTCTCGTGGTCAAGGTATTTCTCATTCTATCCTTGATGGCATTATTATATTTCGTGAATTTCCTATTCGAGTTCTTTTTGATACGGGTGCATCTCACTCTTTTATATCAAAAGAACTTGTAGATGCTTTGTCTTTGGATGTTATTGGCTTGATGACTTCTTTGAGGATTGCAAATCCGGTTGGTGGATCCGCAACACTCAGTTTATTGTGTAAAGATGTCGAAATTATTTTATGTGATTACTCTTTCCATGCCGATTTGCATGTCATGCGTTACCTTGGTTTCGGAATGATTTTGGGAATGGATTGGCTTAACCGTTATGAAGCCCATATCGTATGTCCGGAGCGGACAATATATCATCGGCATCCTCAATCTGTTAAGCAGATTTCTCTTGTTCTGAAAGATCCAGATTCCAATTCGAAAGCATCCTTGTATTCTCTAAATCCTCATGATGACGATAATGATGATGAGGAAGATGTCATTTCTCTCATTCACATTGTTCGTGAATTTCCTGACATATTTGAGCCCGTTTTAGGATTACCACCTAAGCGAGCGATTGAGTTCCGAATTAATCTAATCCCTGGAGCTCTACCTATTACTCGTCCTCCTTATCGTATGTCCAATAAAGAAAATGAGGAGATGCGCAAACAATTATCCGAATTGGAAGCGAAACAATTTATTCAATCTAGTTCCTCTCCATGGGGAGCTTCGGCTATTTTTGTGAAGAAATCTGATGGTACACTTAGGCTTTGCGTTGACTACCGCAGACTTAATGATCTCACCATCAAGAATAAATATCCCTTGCCTCAGATTGATGATTTATTCGATTAGCTTAGTGGTGCTAAAGTCTTTTCATAGTTAGACTTAGCAACCGGTTTTCTTCAGCTCCGTATTGCAGAGGATAGCATTCCTTTGACATCTTTCCGTACTCGTTATGGATCTTATGAATGGCTTGTTATGCCATTTGGCTTGACGAATGCTCTAGCTTATTTCGTCGACCTTATGAATCGAGTTTTCAAAGACTTCCTCGATCGATTTGTTCTCATCTTTATCGATGATATTCTTATTTATTCTAAAACCGAAGAGGAGCATGAAAAACATCTTCGGATTGTGTTGGAAACTCTTAGGAGCAACCAATTAAAGGCAAATTTTCTAAATACCACTTTTGGCAATCTCGTGTGAAATTTTTAGGGCATATTATTTCTGAATCCGGAATTTCCGTGGATCCTTCAAAGATCGAAGCAATTCAAAATTGGAAGAGACCGGAGAGTGTGACGGAAATTCGTAGCTTCCTTGGATTGGCGGGCTACTACCGTCGGTTCATAAAAGACTTTTCTAAGATTTTCGTATCTCTTACTAGCTTGACAAAGAAGGGAGTTAAATACATTTGGTCGGACAAATGTGAAGCTTCATTCCAAAAATTAAAAGAACTCCTTTCCGATGCTCCTATTCTTGTGATTCCCGATGGGAACCAAGATTTTATTGTTTACACCGATGCTAGTCGTGTTGGTTTGGGAGCCGTTCTTATGCAAAGGGAACGTGTTATCGCTTATGCTTCTAGACAATTAAAGCCTGCCGAGACTAGATATGCCACTCATGATTTAGAGCTCGTAGCTATTGTTTTCGCCCTTAGAATTTGGCGCCATTATCTTTTGGGGGAGAAATTTGTTCTCTACACCGATCATAAATCATTGAAGTATTTATTTTCTCAAAAGGAACTTAATTTGCATTAACAACGTTGGCTCGAGTTCCTTGCATCTTATGATCTTGATATTCTCTATACTCCCGTAAAAAGAAATCGTGTTGCCGACGCCCTCAGCCGAAAGCAACAAGCGGTTGTTTCTATGATGATATCCGAGTGGAATGATCTCAAGACTTTATCCACTTGTGAGATTCGAAATCGTGAATCTGATTTATGTTCATCTCTTGTATTATGTAGCCTTGAAGCTCATCCTTCTCTTTTAGACCGCATTCTTGAAGCTCAAATGCATGATCCCAAATTGGTTCTTCTTAGCCAAAGTTGTAGGGATAAAATTGATATTGAAGGTTTAAAAGACTTTGATATTGATGCTTGTGGCGGTATTCGAAAATTTGGTAGACTTATTGTGCCAAATATTATTGATCTTCGTAAAGACATTTTAGAAGATTCTCATCGTTCTAAATTTACCATTCATCCCGGTAGTAGTAAAATGTACGTGGATATGAAGCGACTTTATTATTGGGAGGGAATGAAATCTGATGTTGCTAACTTTGTTAAGCGTTGCATGACTTGCCAACTCGTTAAGGCCGAGCATCAAAGGCCCGGTGGGTTATTGCAACCGTTGGAAATTCCAATATGGAAATGGGATCAAATTTCCATGGACTTTATTGACGGTCTTCCTCATTCTCGTTTGGGCCATGATAGCTTATGGGTGATAGTAGACAGACTTATAAAATCCGCCCATTTTATTCCCATTAGGTCCAATCGGACCGTACCTATTTTGGCTAAACTTTTTGTCAAGGAAATTGTTAAATTGCATGGAGTTCCTACTTCTATTGTTAGTGATCGTGATCCATTGTTTACTAGTGGATTTTGGAAAGGTCTTCAAAAAGCTTTGGGATCGAAGCTTAATTTTAGCACCGCTTATCATCCTCAGTCCGATGGACAAACCGAGCGTGTAAATCAAATTCTTGAAGATCTTCTTCGTTCATGTGTTCTTGATTTTGGTGGAAGCTGGGAAGATCATATTTCTCTTGTTGAATTTTCCTATAATAATAGCTTCCAATCTAGTATTGGTATGGCACCTTTCGAGGCACTTTACGGAAGGCCATGTCGATCTCCTTCGTGTTGGCTTGAAGCCGGTGAGAAGCTGGTTTTAGGTCTAGATTTTATTCGTGATGCCACAAAAAAGATTGACCTTATTCGTCATAGGATGAAAGAAGCTCAAAGTAGGCAAAAATCCTATGCCGATAACCGAAGAAGGAAATTAGAATTTTTTGTGGGAGATTTTGTATTTATTCGTATTTCACCAATGAAAGGTGTTGTGCGTTTCAGTCGATCGGGAAAATTAGCACCTCGATATATTGGCCCATTCCCCATCACCGAACGCATTGGTTCCATGGCTTATCGCCTTTCTTTATCGGCTCAGTTTTCTGCTATTCATGACGTGTTTCACGTTTCTCAACTACGGAAATGCCTTCGAGATTCCGATTCTGTTCTTGAGCCCGATGTAATTGAAGAAATTGAAGTTTCGCCTAATTTGACTTATGAGCAACATCCTATTCGTATCATTGCTTCGGAGATTAAACGCCTTCGAAATAAAGATGTTCCTCTTATTAAAGTTCAGTGGTCCTCAAATACTAAGGATTGCTCTTGGGAATCCAGAGAATTCATCGAGCGAACACATCCGGACTTGCTCTCTCGTGTTCCTTAAGGTGAACTTTTTAATCTCAATTTTTCTTTTTGTGTTGATATGCTTTTAGTGTTGTTACTTCTTATTTATTTCTTAAAGATTGCGAGGACGCAATTTCTTTAAGGAGGGGAGTCTGTAACAACCCGCATATTTTACGATTGATTATTTGAATATTTTATTTAAATATAGAATCGTTAATCGAATTAAGGTCCAAAAGGCTACGTTTTGCAAACAGTCGAATTGGGACTCAAGACCACTTCCATTGAGTCCAAAATGGCGTTTGTGACTCTTTTAAGTATAAACATCGATATATTTGGAGTAAGTTGAATTTGGCTATTTTCTATTGGGCTTTGGGTTTGGGTTTCACCCCAACTCTCTCTATACCCTAGTTCATTCCACCTCTCCTCTTCACTACATTTTTATTTCCTAAAATATTCAAGCAAAACTGAAAATGGTGGTGGAGATGGGAAATTAAAACTCCAAGCCCTAGTTTCTTTAGCAAATCCAAGCTTTAGCTCCAAATTCAAAGAGAAATAATTGGTAGGTATCTCCATCTTTCTCTCCAACTCAATCTCTTTTTAAATTCAGAAATTTCCTAAACCTAATTTTGGAAATGTTCTTCTTTTGAGCTTAGATTCAAGATTCTAGAGTTGAGTTTGAAGAGTGGTTGATCCTCCTTTGTTTCCAAGCTTCTTCTTCCTTGTTTTTGTGTAAAAAGGCGAGTTTTTGAACTCACATCTATTTCTATAAATATCGTAGTTGTTGGGTATGAATTCCTAACACTTATTCATGTACATTTGCTTTCAATTTGGATCGAATTGGTGAATTGTTCAATTTGTGGTTTTTGGAATCCAATTTGGTAAAAATCCAACCTTTGATGTTCAAATACGTTAGTGGAGCGTTTCGGAGGGCTATACATGGCTGGGTTGTCAATAGGCGTAAATCCTCAGTCGAAGTTGCTCAATTCGTCACTTCCGTCCGTGTATCGAACTTGCCCCAAAGGGGGCTAAACTGAATTTGCTCATGAAGCAGGTTCAGTCGACTGAACCAGTGGTTCAGTTGACTGAACCAGACCCTGAAATAAAACTTCAGAACAGGTTCAGTCGACTGAACCAGACCCAGGAAATTGCCTGGGTCTGTGTCAGTCGACTGACCCAGATGGTCAGTCGACTGACCCTAGGGATACGAAAATCGTATCCCTGTGTCAGTCGACTGACCCCCTTGTTTCAGTCGACTGACCTGATTACCTTAGCAAAATTGATGGTTTTGATTTTGATTTCCAGTTTTATCGATTCGTAATTTCCGATTTGTCATTGTCGTCTATTATCTTCTCTGATGACTTCTTTTTCGGGATTTTTGTGGTTATCCATTTTAGGTGGATTTTGCATCGATTACTATGGATTTGATTCACGTCTTCGTATGTGGATTTTGGTGATTGATTGTTTCTACAATCATTTTTGTAACTTGTCACTTCTAAATACAAAGGTTTCTATACTAGTAGTAAATATTCAAACTCTTTTACAAAGATGATTTCAACCCTATTTTTAATACAATGATCGTTTATAAAACCATTTTCTAATCTATTAGTATATACAAGCCTTTACCTCATTCGTATGAGAAAATCTAATTAAACGGCTTAGCAAAACAAGTGGTACGAAACGCTTGCGTTTACTTCATCGGTTAATTTATGGACTTATTCGATTGAAAATCCTGTGATAATTTTCGAGTGGAAATCTACAGTTTGTTCGTAAATATTTAAGTTAAGCTAGTGGTTATGGGACATGAAGCTAAACTCTTATATTTACTGGCTTAGTGTAATTCACACTTTTTATTGATCGATGATGATCATTTTGTGATTTAGACTAGCGATGTGCGATGTCTATTTGTCTGCGAGGGAGACTAAACCCCGTTTCTGTGGAACTTCGGTTCAATTTGGCGGGGTAGCGACCCGTGGTCTTCGGACCGTTTATGGAGCTTTGGCTCAATTTTTATGGTTAGCGACCATGGAATAGCGTTCCATTTGTGATACACGTGTTGGTGAGTTTTCATGCTCCCGTTTATGATAGGCCTCCCCCTTTTGTGATTTTTGGATTTCTGAATTGATGATTTCTAGAATTTGTGTTTCACCAACTTTTGTGATTGGCATTAATATGTTTATCAATATTTGTAGTTTGGTAAATAAAATAAAGAATATGATATTCTTTTTGTTGATTTGAGATTTTTGAGATATTGTATGATTCTGTTGTTGTTTAAATCATATTTGTTCTTGTATGACAATATTGTCATCATACGTTCTTATTATATCTCTGCTTATATCTCATTCCTTTATCTAATATTTATAACTAGACTGATCCGTTTATTATTTTCTTATTAAATAATACTTGGGTCGGACCGAGATGTTACAGGTGCTTCTGCTTGACTCCTTATGTGGGATCATCTTCTGACTTTTGTCTAACTACATTACATTTGTAGTTTTTGCTGTTATACATTCGAGATATAGACTCTATGATGTATACATATTCTTTTGTGTAGCACTTGTATCTATTCTTTTGTGATATTGTAGATCTTATTTGACCACTACTCTGATGTACAACTTTTTGTGTTATATATTCATATCTGTTTCCGCCTTTGTGATATGAATGTCTGTGACTGATTTGTGTTATGTTTATTTCTATGTTTGTTTCCTAGGTCCACTTAGCCACTGTGTGGTAGCTTCAAGTTTGTATCGGTATGTCGGATTTCCTCTAGAAATGAAATGCATGTTATACTATCTAACATATCAGTGCTCGCATAAGGCAATTACAAAAATGGTCGCCCCTCAACAGCCTTATTCTTCGCGCTAGTCGATGGCATTACCCAGTAGTGTCCTTGGCTAGCGTGAGCATAGAGGTAGGGCGTCACACTCTCTGTCGATACCGAAAACCACTTTAACAACCGTGTACGCTGTGGAGATCCCAGAATGAAGTAGGATGGTGGCGACGATTCTATTGAGTTATATATGTGGACCCAACTCCCGTGAGTTGGCATAAGGTGGCTAAAACAGGAGCGATCGACGGGCCAAGTGAGGTAGCTCCTCTGATCGGGCACATTCCTTCGATACTATATCTTACCTTGTGATTGATTCGATAGCCATCCTCGATTTTGATTTGGGAGTGTGTTCCGAGGTGGGCAGTAGCTGCGGCTATGTTTTACCATGAAATGACCCTAGCTATTTCACCTAATTTTTACAAGGATTTTTTTTTACATCAATAAATCTCTTAGAGTCATTTAGCCTTCTTACTAAATAATCCAGGATCCTCCTTTTACTACTAATATATTTATATTAGTTCATCAATAAATATATTCACATACATATGAAGATGTTTGTGACCCTCTTGCTTGGATCAGAGTGTTGTTTAGCAAGAGTGTATCCTGATTGAATTTTGAATTTCTAATCAACCAGCACATAGCTCATTTTCCCTGCCTTTTGATATTTAAGTCAGGGTAATTAATCCCATAATCATATGCAGTTGCTGCTTAGTAATTTTTGACCATCCCTATAGTGATTGTCTGTTGGTTTGAGATAACAAAGTGATCTCAGATTATATAGCAAGCCACCAAAATTTTAGTTTAATTATTGGGTGTTTACTGAAAGCCAAAAAAAAGGGAAATGATATACTCATATATCATTTTCAACACAAGTGATTTCATCACAAAATTGCTTTACTTATGGCCAAGTCAGTTGAGTAATTCTTTCATAATTTATATAGTTGTATTTTTCTTAACCAAATTTATTCTCTAATCCCTGAGTTACCTCAGCTTGCATCTAATTTACAGGTTGCTTTACTGGATTTAGAGAATCCAGATTTTATGGTCATTTGACAAAAGTAGTATTTAGATGATATGTGTGCATAACAGGTGTTGTGTACCCTCTGGACTAATGAAGCTGTTCAAAATAAAATGTGTGTTGCTCAAATATTTGAAAATGTCTTTGTGCATGCATTTGCAAAGAAAGCTTCAGATTTTCAAAGTGTATTTTTCTTCCTTTATACCCTAAACTATGGTCATTTTGATCAATTCAGACCTCATTATTTTTGAAGTGGGTTAGCCTTATGACTAGATCATCAAACATTAGTGCCTGGCTTTTGCAATGTAAATTCAGATACCAGACACTTGCCAAATCCCTTAAAACATGTACATATCTTTATACAATGCACAAATATATATATATTGTTTCTTTTATCAAAACACTTCTGCATATAGTCACTAAATTCTTGAAATATTACTTCTAGCCAAACTCAGATTTTTAACCTTCAAACTTAAAGTTTTAAGTAACTTGAAATTAACTAATACAAGCATATACCATTTACAGGTTTTCATCATAATACTCAAACATATATTTTCTTGCATAGATCCAACTAAATCTTTGGTTAATCCCAAACTTAATACATTACTAGATTCAGTTAAATTAACTAAATAAATTCAAGCATTCAAGATCATTACATAACAACCAAAGCATAACTATAAAAACTTCTCAGATTACATGCAAATATTTCCTTCTAAGTTCTTATTTAATTCCAGTTTAGCATGCTTATACAATCATTCTCATTAGCCATAGCAGCTTCCTATTTAGAACCAGCATTCCCTGAAAGAGCATTAGAGGCTGCCCCATTTTAAATGAGACACCCCAGATGCCATAAGCAAACAAGGGTCAGATACAAGATCTGGTATGAGCAATATCAAAAATTCCATGATATTAAGTAAATGAGTGAGACATAAATATTTTGTACAAGTGGGCATAGCTTCCTTGATCAATTTGCCTGACTTGTTTATGATATACTTGTGCATATATGATCAGTATTTAAGACCAATTATGTACACACATTCAATCATGCAAACATACTTTCCAAATAGAAATACTCAGGAACTATCTTAGCTCCAGACCAACCATCCTAGGAATAACTCAAGTTCCTACTTCATCAATTTAAGGTTGCATTTACCAAATTAATTCCTAGCCTCATCTGCAATAAAGGAATCACGGGGACACATTGCAATAAAATAATTCACATTATTGCACAAAGATCTCAGGGCTTAAACAAGCCATGTGCCTACTTGCATACTTTAAATACAACAAGCATTCCAGCAGTCTTCTTGGCTCACAATCCTTAGTTTATTTACTAAGTGTTCATGTTTGATCCTATCATGAGTTAGCTAGGTGATTAAATCACAGTGTTCATGAAACATTATATAAAACTTGTAAGCACACCTCAAAGACAAGCTAACATTTGTATCCAAGGGAAATCATATTTTCAAATATTCTAGCTCAAAGAAAATACAAGAATATTTATAACTGCGAATAAAGACTGGACATGTGGGTTATTATTGTTTCATAAGCAACCATGTTTGACCTAAATTCAAGATCTAGCTTAAACAAGATTTCTGGCTCATGGGTTTTCTATTTGATCAAGGGTTCAGCACTTTTGGATATTTCCATTGCAACCTTGAATCTTTCATTTGAGCCTCAGCACTTACACAAGTGCAATGCAACTCATATACATTTTGATTTCTATATTTTCCATGCCATATCTAAACCAGTTACAAGTATTCTCTATTTACTTTCATGATTTCATACTTTTACATTTCTGGGTGTAACCAAACAGAGCAAAATACTCAAACATCAAAGCAATCAAAACATTCAGAAACACCCATTAAAACATCCATTAAAACATCCATTAAAACCATAGTAATGAAATCAAAAAAAAATATGTAGAAAATAACATAAGCTTGGCTGCCTCATAACAGGACTTAATGCCATGGGTTTAGTGAGATTACTCACAGAAAATGCTTCTCTTGCTAAATCCAGAAAAGAAACCTTTTCAAAACTTGCTTTTCTGCTTGTAAATATTTCCTTCTTTGTTTTCTTAAATGTTTTGGGTAGCAAATGATTTTTCTGGTTTATACTTGGATTTATAAGAGAGGTTTTCTAGGGTTTTATCATTGTAAAATCCCATTCCTACCCTGGCCAAGACTCATGCATTTTGCATTTCAAATTTGTTTATTTTCACCTTTAATATCCCGGCCATATGTGAGACCTGCCTCCCCTTTTTCTTTTCCAGAATATATCATATTCTTACCAAGTCATGATAATTGTGTGACATTGTTTACTTGTTTATTTTCTAAAAATCCTCCTTTCTATTTTCTGCCTAAAGCAATTATTTTGCTTGCAATTTGTCTTTTGCCATTTTAGTGTTATAGTTTCACTTGCTTATTATTTTTTTCCAGTACTTACAAAAATGTATATTTGTATACATATCTTATCTAGGCTTATTTAATTCCTCTTTAATTTCAGAAACCTATGCACCTATATGTATACAGGTTTTCAAATCCTTATAACATATATTTTTTTTTCCTGGGTTTTAAATAAAATCTGTTTACTGATTAAAATAAAACTTACTTTTCTTATTTTCTAGGATGATCCATATAATTCCAGAAATCAAATATCCATGTTACAAAATCATGTTTGTAATGCTTTTTAATTCTTGTTTTAAATTCAAGAAATCTGGAGTTCTTCCTTGTGCCATATCAGTGTGCACGTGCACACATGCACACACACTTACACACAATTAATTCCACATATTCCTATACAAATAAATTCATATATTTCAAAATCCAACCAAAATAAGATTCCATGAATTTCTGGGGCATTACAATCACCCCACCTTTTTAGGAATTGTGTCCTCACAATTTTTCTCATTTTGACTTTAAACATTTCCAGATTTTATAAAATCTATCAAACATAGCATAAGCAAACAATTCAGTCAAAACAACCATACATATTAAACTTTTTAGGGATTTAGATTTTTACCTTCCACTGCAAAAAGCTTAGGGTAATCCATCTTTATCTTATCCTCTAACTCCCATGTACAATCATTAGGGTCTAGGCTCCATTGAACCTTTACCAATTTCAGAGTTTTGCTCCTCAACTTCTTTTCCTCTTTAGCTAAAATCCCCACTGGTTCTTTCTCATAGACCAAATCAGAATTTATTTGAACTTGAGTTGGTTTCTCTAGAATTTCCTCTTTATCATGCACCCATCTCCTAAGTTGTGATACATGAAATACATTGTGCATTGCACTCATCTCTTCTGGTAGCTCCAACTTATATGCTAATGAACCTATTCTTTCCAAAATCTTGTAAGGTCCAACATATCTTGGGGTAAGTTTTCCCTGCTTGCCAAACCTCAACACCTTCTTCATAGGTGAAACTTTGATGAAAACATAATCACCAACTTCATATTCTACCTGCTTCCTCCTTGCATCTGCAAACTTCTTTTGCCTATCTTGAGCTGCTGCCATCCTTCTCCTTACAAGTTCAATTTTCTCTGTAGTTTCTTTAACATACTCAGGCCCTAAGATAGCCTTTTCTCCTGCTTCAACCCAACATATTGGTGACAAACATGGTTTGCCATATAAGGCTTCAAATGGTGCCATGCCTATGGTGCTTTGATAACTATTGTTATATGTAAATTCAGCCAAATGGAGGTGATCTTCCCAATTGCCTCCAAAGTCCAATGCACATGCCCTCAACAAATCCTCCAAAACTGTATTTATTACTTCAGTTTGACCATCTGATTGGGGGTGGTATGCAGTACTCAAGCATAATTCACTCCCCATGGCTTCTTGAAAGCTCTTCCAAAATCTGGATGTAAAGATTGTGTCCCTATCACTCACTATAGTCTTAGGAATTCCATGCAACCTTACTACTTCTTTCATGAATATTTGAGCTAGTTTAGGTGCATTTCTTTCTGCCTTCACTAGTATAAAGTGTGCCACTTTAGTCAATCTATCAACTATTACCCAAATGCTTGTGTTTCCTCTTTTTGACCTAGGCAGACCATCTATGAAATCCATAGATATATCTTCCCACTTCCACTGTGGTATACTTAGCGGTTGTAATAGGCCTGAGGGTCTTTGGGTTTCTGCTTTGACTTGTTGGCAAGTCATACACTTTGCAACATGTTTGGCCACATCAGTTTTCATCCCTCTCCACCAATAATCCCTCTTCAAGTTTTGGTACATCTTGGTGCTGCCTGGATGTATAGAATATTTGCTCCTATGATATTCATTAAGTATTTCTTCCTTCAATCCTATATCCTTTGGAACACATATCCTACCTTTATTCCTTAAGTAACCATCCTTATCAAGGTGGTAGTTTGCTACTTCTTCTCCTTTTTCTATTAAAGTTTTCTTTTCTAAAATTTCTGGATCTTCCTCTTGCATTTTTCCCACTTTCAAAATTAAATCTGATTGCAAAGTTATCAAACTTAATTTTCCTTTACTCCCTTCTTCTATCATCTCCATGTTTACCTCACTGTTTTCCTCAATTTCCAAATCAGTAAGTAGAGATAAATTTCTAAACTCTTCCATCATTAACATGGCTACTTTTGCATGCTGCCTGCTCAAAGCATCTGCAACCTTATTAGCTTTTCCTGGAGTATAAAGGATGTCCAAATCATATGCTGCAAGAAACTCAACCCATCTATGCTGCCTCATATTCAAATCTTTTTGTGAAAAGAGATATTTCAATGCCTTATGGTCTGTGTACAAAATAAACTTAGCACCTAGAAGATAATGTCTCCAGAGCTTTAGTGCATATACCACTGCTGCCAACTCAAGATCATGGGTTGCATACTTTGATTCATGTGGCTTCAGTTGTCTTGATGCATAGGCTATGACTTGATCTTGCTGTATCAATACAGCTCCTAGCCCAGAACCACTTGCATCAGTATAAACAATCAAATCCTCATTTCCTTCTGGTACTCTCAACACTGGTGCATTGACCAAGGCCTCCTTGATTTTACTAAAGGCTTGTTCACATTTCTTAGTCCATATAAAGGGTTGATTCTTTCTAGTTAGGTTGGTAAGAGGTGATGACATCTTAGAAAAATCTTTTATAAATCTCCTATAATACCCTGCCATTCCCATAAATGACCTAACTTCTCCCACTGTGCTTGGCCTTTTCCATGCTTGGATAGCCACAATTTTATTGGGGTTTACAGAAATTCCCTTGGCAGATATAACATGCCCAAGGAAATGCACTTCTTCTTTCCAAAATGCACACTTAGAAAATTTTGCTTTTAAATCTTTTTCTCTTAATCTAGACAAAACAAGGTGTAAGTGATTTTCATGTTCCTCTACTGTTTTAGAATAAATCAAAATATCATCAATAAAAATCAATACAAACTTGTCTAAATAATCCCTGAATATCCTATTCATCAAGTCTACAAAATATGATGGGGCATTTGTCAACCCAAATGGCATGAAAAGAAACTCATATAAACCATACCTAGTGTTAAAGGCTGTATACTTAACACTTGAGTCCTCAACCTTCATCTGATGGAATCCAGATGCCAGGTCTAATCTAGAAAATATTTTTGCTCCACTAAGTTGATCAAAAAGATCATCAATTCTAGGTAAGGGGTACTTGTTTTTGATAGTGACTTTGTTTAACTCCCTGTAATCTATGCACATTCTTAAAGTACCATCATTTTTCCTTACAAATACTACTGGAGCACCCCAGCATGAATTACTTGGTCTTATAAATCCTTTGCTTTCCAATTCTTCTAACTGTTTCTTCAATTCCTTCAACTCACTTGGCCCCATCCTAGTGGGTTTCTTAATAATTGGGCTTGCTCCTGGTATCAGATTAATCTGAAATTCCACTGGTCTGTGGTGTGGAACACCCTTAACTTCTCTAAACACATCTAAGTATTTGTTAATTATGGGGATTTCTTCAATAGAAGGCTCACTGGAATCCTCATTTAAGTCAATCAAGTGATATAGTTTTCTTTCTTTGGCTATTTCACACAAAATTGTGATTCTTTGACCTCTAGAATTTTGTAATGATATGGTGGATGAGTCTAAATTAATTATGGCTTTGTATTGCCTTAACCAGTCTACACCCAATATAATACCTATATTTGGGTAATTTAAAACATATAAATTGGAAATAAAAACATTTCCTCCTATGTTTAATTCCACATCCACACAAATCATGTTTAAAACACTAGAACTCCCCAATGGGCTTTGCACTAGCAAAGGAGTTTCAACCAGTATGCAATTTAATTTAAGCAATACAACTAATTCATGGGAAATCAGAGAATGTGTTACCCCTATGTCATACACTACTGATATAGGTAGGGTACATATAAATAAGGTACCTTCCACTTGACCATGATTTTCTGCAATAGCTTCTACTGTGGATTTGCTTCTGCTTTCCAAACTTGCTAGCTTCCCTTGCTGTTTATACTCAGGGCAATTTCTCTTGATATGTCCCTCCTTACCACATAGGTAGCATTTGAAAGCTCCTCCCTTCAATTCTGGGCACCTTGGTTTGATATGTCCTTCCTTTCCACAATGATGGCATGTTATTTTTCTCTTTGTATCAATGGTCTTTGTATCATTGACTTTCTTGCTTTCTGTCTCCTCCTTCTTTTTGTCATAGGGGTGATACCTTCCCTTATTTTTCTTATTATTGTTATTCTTAAAACTCTTATACTTCTCCCTTTCCTTTTCATGTTGCTCAAATTTTAAGGCCAGATCAATGACTTGATCAAAAGTTTTATCTGCATATGGCAACATAGCCCTACTAAGCCCTGGGTTTAAACCCTTAATATACCTATCATTCTTTGATGCCTCATCAGCCACAAGCATAGCTCTATACTTAGACAAGCTCTCAAACCTATGAGTATATTCAGTCACATTAAAAGTTCCCTGCCTAAGTCTGATGAATTCTTCAAGCAATAGAGTTTTGGCTGATGCTGGAACGAATCTAGCTTCCAACATCTCCTTGAATTGATTCCAAGTGATTTCATTCTCAATCCTCCCAGCTATGACTACCTCCCACCAACTTAAAGCCACACCTTTCAGTTGCCTTGAGGCCACTTTCCTCTTCCTTTGATCATCCAATTGCATGTCATTGAAAACTCTATCCAGTGTTCTCAACCATGCTTGAATTTCCATCACATTTTCAGTCCCTTCAAAGCTCTTGCCTCCTAAATTGGTATAAGTCTTTAATAGTTTGGAAAGTTCCTCATGTGGGTTCTCAAGTCTCTGCCCTACTCCATCCCTTAAAGCCCTCATAAAGTCTTGCATATCAAGCATTTGTGGTGTACTTGAT
Organism: Allium fistulosum; assembly: GCA_030737815.1. NCBI lineage: Eukaryota > Viridiplantae > Streptophyta > Magnoliopsida > Asparagales > Amaryllidaceae > Allium > Allium fistulosum. Next base: position 336,720,199 of record CM060906.1, read on the forward strand.
CCTGCATGGTGATGAGATCCTCTTCCTACCATGATTGGATAACTAGAGTATGGGTAGATAGGGTTAGTTTATCATGAGTATATATTATTATTATTATATTTTTTTTTTAACTTTCTATCTGTATTATTATTTTACTCAAACAAACAATCAGTACATATACTTGGTTATAGTACTTCAATCAATCAATACAATCATTCTTAGCTATGAATAATTTTAACATAGCTCTGATACCAAATGAAATGACCCTAGCTATTTCACCTAATTTTTACAAGGATTTTTTTTTACATCAATAAATCTCTTAGAGTCATTTAGCCTTCTTACTAAATAATCCAGGATCCTCCTTTTACTACTAATATATTTATATTAGTTCATCAATAAATATATTCACATACATATGAAGATGTTTGTGACCCTCTTGCTTGGATCAGAGTGTTGTTTAGCAAGAGTGTATCCTGATTGAATTTTGAATTTCTAATCAACCAGCACATAGCTCATTTTCCCTGCCTTTTGATATTTAAGTCAGGGTAATTAATCCCATAATCATATGCAGTTGCTGCTTAGTAATTTTTGACCATCCCTATAGTGATTGTCTGTTGGTTTGAGATAACAAAGTGATCTCAGATTATATAGCAAGCCACCAAAATTTTAGTTTAATTATTGGGTGTTTACTGAAAGCCAAAAAAAAGGGAAATGATATACTCATATATCATTTTCAACACAAGTGATTTCATCACAAAATTGCTTTACTTATGGCCAAGTCAGTTGAGTAATTCTTTCATAATTTATATAGTTGTATTTTTCTTAACCAAATTTATTCTCTAATCCCTGAGTTACCTCAGCTTGCATCTAATTTACAGGCTGCTTTACTGGATTTAGAGAATCCAGATTTTATGGTCATTTGACAAAAGTAGTATTTAGATGATATGTGTGCATAACAGGTGTTGTGTACCCTCTGGACTAATGAAGCTGTTCAAAATAAAATGTGTGTTGCTCAAATATTTGAAAATGTCTTTGTGCATGCATTTGCAAAGAAAGCTTCAGATTTTTCAAAGTGTATTTTTCTTCCTTTATACCCTAAACTCTGGTCATTTTGATCAATTCAGACCTCATTATTTTTGAAGTGGGTTAGCCTTATGACTAGATCATCAAACATTAGTGCCTGGCTTTTGCAATGTAAATTCAGATACCAGACACTTGCAAAATCCCTTAAAACATGTACATATCTTTATACAATGCACAAATATATATATATTGTTTCTTTTATCAAAACACTTCTGCATATAGTCACTAAATTCTTGAAATATTACTTCTAGCCAAACTCAGATTTTTAACCTTCAAACTTAAAGTTTTAAGTAACTTGAAATTAACTAATACAAGCATATACCATTTACAGGTTTTCACCATAATACTCAAACATATATTTTCTTGCATAGATCCAACTAAATCTTTGGTTAATCCCAAACTTAATACATTACTAGATTCAGTTAAATTAACTAAATAAATTCAAGCATTCAAGATCATTACATAACAACCAAAGCATAACTATAAAAACTTCTCAGATTACATGCAAATATTTCCTTCTAAGTTCTTATTTAATTCCAGTTTAGCATGCTTATACAATCATTCTCATTAGCCATAGCAACTTCCTATTTAGAACCAGCATTCCCTGAAAGAGCATTAGAGGCTGCCCCATTTTAAATGAGACACCCCAGATTCCATAAGCAAACAAGGGTCAGATACAAGATCTGGTATGAGCAATATCAAAAATTCCATGATATTAAGTAAATGAGTGAGACATAAATATTTTGTACAAGTGGGCATAGCTTCCTTGATCAATTTGCCTGACTTGTTTATGATATACTTGTGCATATATGATTAGTATTTAAGACTAATTATGTACACACATTCAATCATGCAAACATACTTTCCAAATAGAAATACTCAGGAACTATCTTAGCTCCAGACCAACCATCCTAGGAATAACTCAAGTTCCTACTTCATCAATTTAAGGTTGCATTTACCAAATTAATTCCTAGCCTCGTCTGCAATAAAGGAATCACGGGGACACATTGCAATAAAATAATTCACATTATTGCACAAAGATCTCAGGGCTTAAACAAGCCATGTGCCAACTTGCATACTTTAAATACAACAAGCATTCCAGCAGTCTTCTTGGCTCACAATCCTTAGTTTATTTACTAAGTGTTCATGTTTGATCCTATCATGAGTTAGCTAGGTGATTAAATCACAGTGTTCATGAAACATTATATAAAACTTGTAAGCACACCTCAAAGACAAGCTAACATTTGTATCCAAGGGAAATCATATTTTCAAATATTCTAGCTCAAAGAAAATACAAGAATATTTATAACTGCGAATAAAGACTGGACATGTGGGTTATTATTGTTTCATAAGCAACCATGTTTGAACTAAATTCAAGATCTAGCTTAAACAAGATTTCTGGCTCATGGGTTTTCTATTTGATCAAGGGTTCAGCACTTTTGGATATTTCCATTGCAACCTTGAATCTTTCATTTGAGCCTCAGCACTTACACAAGTGCAATGCAACTCATATACATTTTGATTTCTATATTTTCCATGCCATATCTAAACCAGTTACAAGTATTCTCTATTTACTTTCATGATTTCATACTTTTACATTTCTGGGTGTAACCAAACATAGCAAAATACTCAAACATCAAAGCAATCAAAACATTCAGAAACACCCATTAAAACATCCATTACAGCATCCATTAAAACCATAGTAATGAAATCAAAAAAAAATATGTAGAAAATAACATAAGCTTGGCTGCCTCATAACAGGACTTAATGCCATGGGTTTAGTGAGATTACTCACAGAAAATGCTTCTCTTGCTAAATCCAGAAAAGAAACCTTTTCAAAACTTGCTTTTCTGCTTGTAAATATTTCCTTCTTTGTTTTCTTAAATGTTTTGGGTAGCAAATGATTTTTCTGGTTTATACTTGGATTTATAAGAGAGGTTTTCTAGGGTTTTATCATTGTAAAATCCCATTCTTACCCTGGCCAAGACTCATGCATTTTGCATTTCAAATTTGTTTATTTTCACCTTTAATATCCCGGCCATATGTGAGACCTGCCTCCCCTTTTTCTTTTCCAGAATATATCATATTCTTACCAAGTCATGATAATTGTGTGACATTGTTTACTTGTTTATTTTCTAAAAATCCTCCTTTCTATTTTCTGCCTAAAGCAATTATTTTTGCTTGCAATTTGTCTTTTGCCATTTTAGTGTTATAGTTTCACTTGCTTATTATTTTTTTCCAGTACTTACAAAAATGTATATTTGTATACATATCTTATCTAGGCTTATTTAATTCCTCTTTAATTTCAGAAACCTATGCACCTATATGTATACAGATTTTCAAATCCTTATAACATATATATTTTTTTTTCCTGGGTTTTAAATAAAATCTGTTTACTGATTAAAATAAAACTTACTTTTCTTATTTTCTAGGATGATCCATATAATTCCGGAAATCAAATATCCATGTTACAAAATCATGTTTGTAATGCTTTTTAATTCTTGTTTTAAATTCAAGAAATCTGGAGTTCTTCCTTGTGCCATATCAGTGTGCACGTGCACACATGCACACACACTTGCACACAATTAATTCCACATATTCCTATACAAATAAATTCATATATTTCAAAATCCAACCAAAATAAGATTCCATGAATTTCTGGGGCATTAAATACCACCTGCCCGGAAGCGTAATTGGTATATCTACCATGGCATTGTCTAGTTGTGCAGTGTCACCTACCCTAGCGCGCCTTGTACGAGTTTGGTTTTGTGACGTAGCCTATGGAGTTCTTAGGGTAGCCTCTCGATCTGGAGGTACGCTGATATTGGATAGACTACTGGGATTATTTATGTGTTAAGGTGGAAAATGTAAAGCCTTAATGCAATTTTAAAGTAAGTTTATTTTACTATTAGACATTATTATAATAGCGTATATTACTACATAGTAAATAGTTTAACGGATCCTTAGAGGATGGGCGATCCCAAGCATCCTTTAAGTTACTTGTACATTGTCTATTACAGTTCACTTGAGTTGGTTTACATTGTATAAGTATGTATGTCCTGACTCGAGTGTTTTGTGTTTTGCTTTACACTCAGGTCAGACTGAGTGATACAGTATTCTAGACTCACCTTTGGAGTTGGAGCTTCGCTTTGATCCATCTATTGATTCTGCTTTCAGTCATTCAGTTGATTCCAGTGATGTGTTCAGATCTTGTATTTGACTATTATATTGAGACATCTTTGTATTCCTGATTTCTGTTGTATCCTATTTAACTCTGTTATGTATATAGTAGCTTCATGAACTACTATTCTTTTGTTTCCGCTGCATTATTGTTATATTACTCTGTGTCTGTGATTCTGTGATTTATTATTTACTGTATATATTGAGTTTTGCCAAATTTTAAATTAACAATCTGATATTTTGAGCAATTCAAATCCGACATGTATGGATGTGAATAGTTGAAAATATCGGGATGTTACAATATATATATTTACAGTATATAGTATTTGTAGCTTTTAATTTTATATGTATATTGTTATATAAGTAAGGTTATAATATAGTACAACATACATTAGTTTTAATAAAGTAAATTTATAAAGTACAATATGGATATTATAGTGTATATAAGCTATATTTGTTCTTATTGTATTTACAGTTTGAGTTTGTATTACATATATAAATATATACATTATTTTAAAAGTAATATGAGTTATGATTTTGTTTATATATGTATATACACAGTGAATTTACATAGTAAGTTTATGTTAATGTATAAAGATTTTAGAATATAATTTGCATAGGTTAGTTATATTAATATGTCTACAGCACACATATACTGTTACAAAATATTGTTTACAGTTAGTATGTATAAATTTTGTTAATATAATAGTGTTTAAATATATAATATAGAGATTTTGAGTATATGTTTTAAATTTTAAAATTTACATGTGATATATATATATATATATATGCCATTCTCAATAGGTAATTTAAATTGAATATTGGTTTTAAGAATAATAATAATAATAATATATTTGCCGTCCTATCAAACTGATTCAAATTGTTCATTGATTCCCTATCTATCAGCTTTGTTTGTCAAATCATGTCCATCTAGCTTTGCTTTGGAAATCTGTGCTTGGATTGTCGCATCTTGATTTTTGTCTATACTCTCTGACCTCGGAAGGTGAGTAATCACTCACGATTAACGTTCTTATATTTATTAAATTTGATTTCAATTGAAACGACAATTGAAATATACTGCTAAATTGAACTGTTAATAATTTAAATTATTATATATGATATGCATTTACATGCAAGATATGACACCATATCTTGTTGTTTATATTATATTGTTATTGATAATATATGCATGTTATTATTATTATCATATCTGTTATCACTCTACAAGTTCCCTATTAGTATAGAATTCCCTATGGGTTGAAATGATACATACCCGAACGATCTGTAGAATAGGAGAAAATCGTTATGGGTTGAAATGATAAACCCAAGTGATTTTCAAATTGAATTTAATTTGGGATTGCGGGTTGAAATAATATATACCCGTATATATATATATATATATTTATTTATTTAAATTGCGGATTGAAATGATAAATATCCATATCACTTGACCATAGGATAGAAAACTATATACAGACACCATTGGTCTATATATAAATATTTTGTAAATGATTTCAATAGTTTCGAAAGGAAATATATATGGTTTTATATAAATTTGAAAATATTATGTATATGAATAAGTTTTAATATAAAATAGATTCGATAATAAGCTTTAAATTTAGTAAAGTTTGATTTAAGTAAAATACAATATGTTTAAGTATTTATTTAAAATTATATTTAAAAATAGATTTTATAATAATTTCTATAAGTTAAGGTTGGAAAGGTTTATTTGAATTTATTCAAAATTTTATTTAATTAAGAATTTTGTTTAATTAAATCGATTTGAAATTTATTGAATTTCGAGGGTTTAAAGATATGATTTTATAACTGGATTTCGATTTAAAGTGATTAAATGATTATTTTAAGTTTAAATAAATCGAAGGAAATATTTAGTTTAATGTAATTTAAGGTTATTTAAATGATATTGAATTTATTAAGTAAACATTTCAAAACTAAATAATAACGGAGTTAAATTTTGATATATATGAAATTATCAAATCTAATCTTGAAAGTGTTTGAATATTAAAGCTTTGAAATATATTGGAATTTAAACGGTTTATTTTTTGGTTCAAATCTGTTTTTGAAATCGATATAATTTAAAATGATTTATTGAGAAACTGGATTAAATCGAAGTTGAAGAATTGAGATTGAATTAAATTGGAATTTTGGAATTCGAGTTGATTTGAATTGATTTGTGAAATTTGAGGAAACTATTTTATTATATATAGTATTTTAAATTATATTTTACTTTATAAATTATTTTAATATAAACTATTTAATATAAACCATTTTTAATATAAACTATTTTTATATAAACTATTTTATTATATATTATTATTTATATCTAAACTATTTAAGTGGTGGAAGTTATGATTTCAAAGTTATGGTTTTCCAAAGTATTATGATTTCAAAATGTTATGATTTCCAAAGTGTTATAATTTCATGTGTTTTGGTTTCGAAAGTGTTATAACCTTGAAAGTGATATGATTTTAGAAATAGAGATATTTGAAATAGAAATGATATTGTCTTGATATGGTTTTGAAATGGAAATGATATTTTGGTTTTGAAGTATAAACTATTTTTGAAATGACCACGGTGTTATAATAACGATTGGTTGTTAAAGAGACCGGGATCGGACATTGTCATACTCTTTGCCAATACCGAAAACCACTTTGACAATTGTGTACGTGGTGGAGATTCCAGAATGAAGTAGGATGGTTTGGTGACGATTCTATATGGTATTTACGTAGCCCTGACTCTCGTGAGTCAGCTTGATGCGACTAAAACAGGAGCCACGCCGGGCCAAGTGATGTCATTCCTCCTATCATACACATTTCTTCGATACCATTCTATTGCTTTTGTGATTTGATTTGGGTGCACCCTTCGATTTTGATTTGGAAGTGTGTCACGAGGTGGGCGTTAGTAGCTGTTATGTGTTACCACCAGTCCAGATCCGCAAACGGTATATCTACCTTGGAATTGCCTCGAGTACCTTTTCGCATGCCCTATCGCGCTTTCTACGAGTTTGTTTTGTGTTGTACATATGGAGTGCTCCTTGATAGCTCACCCGCAGGTGGAGTTTACGGTATCTGTATAGACTACGGCATTATAAAAATGTGTTAAGGGGGATATGGGTAACGCCTTAACGCTATTTTAATAGTTTACTTTACTATAGACATATTATAATAGCATATATTACTACATAGTAGATAGTTCCACGGATCCTTTGAGGATGGTTATCCCAAACATCCTTTGAGTTACTTGTATTTCAGTTGATATTTCACTTAAGTTAGATTTATTGATATAAGAATGTTAATCCTGACTCGAGTGTTTTGTGTTTTGCTTTACGCTCGGGTTAGACTGAGTGTCACAGCATTTGAGACTCACCTTTGGAGTTGGAGCTTCACTTGGAGATCCATTTGTATCTATTCAGCTTTCATCTATCCAGTTGTTGGTTCAGACTTGTCATCTTCTTGTATTCGAGACATCATTTTATTTAAGATATTCGGTTGTATTTTATTTCAACTCTGTTATTTATCTATTCCGCTGCTTTCTGTTGTAATACTCTGTGTCCGTGATTCTGTAATTGATTTATTTACTGTATATGCTGAGTTTTTCCAAATATAAATTAACAATCTGATATTTTAAGCAATTCAATCCCGACATGTGCGGATGCGAATGGTTCAAAATACCGGGTCATTACAAGATGGAAATAGAAAATTCAAAATTTACTATCATAGAGAGATGTGGATAAGAAGTACGCATTTTCTCCTAATCAATTTAATCTTCTTTGAAGTCTTTTTAACCTTTGTAGACTCTATCCAACATGAAAGCGACTTGCGCGGCCTTCCATAATGAGCTTTGGAAGGTGCCATTCCAATGCTAGCTTGAGAACTACTATCTTATGCGAATTCTACTAAAGGAAGATGTTTTACCCAAGTTCTTCCAAAATCAGGAATATCCATTCTCAACCATTCGTGTCTTACAATTTTACTAACTCCATTTTACTGTTCTTCTTTAGTCTGCTCACATGAATCAACATTCCTAGGTTCTAAATTTTTAAAACATCAAATATCAAAATCTTTGTCCTTAAAAAGTGTTATTTTTGAGTTTCTATTAAATTCAATAATACTTGGTTACTTAACATTATTTCCCAACTTAGAGGGGAAAACTTCAAATTCTAAGTCCAAAACTTATTCCTCGTTTCCTTTTAAAGACCTTTTTAGTTTTCTATAAAAATTTGAATTTTCAAATTCTATTTTTATTAAGATTTTCATTTCCAAAAACTTATTTACTTTTTCACCAAACCATTTTCTTTTTTAAAATATCTTTAAACTGTTTTTATGCGTTTCAAAAACATCTTCTTATTATACCTTATGGTCTCATACCTTAATATATTAGAACTACTTTCTCAAATGAGAAACAATTAACACTAAAGTCTTCTATGAACCTTTTAAAAGTGAATTTCATGTTTATATGAAATTACAAGAAACTTATTTTATATTTTTCGAAATAGGCTATACAAAATATGGTGCTTTTCATACCTTATATATATCTCATTTATGTATTCCTTGTAACTTGCACAAAACATTTTTATAGGTTTCATAGAAAATCATATCATTATTCTTTTCATTCCAATAGATTAAAGGATGTTTAATTTATATTCTTCCATGATAAATATTTTCTAATATCTAACTTAAACATTTTCCTTTCAGAAAAGCCCATCTTCAAAACTGTTTTTATATTTCCATAACTGCAAAAACACTTCCTGATACTTATTAAAAATAATAAGTTTACTTTACAAACCATTTTGTTTCTAATACTTAGAAATTACCTTTTAAAATACATTTTTATTTGGGTTAAAACGGATGTTGCGTAAAACACCATTACTACACTCCAAAAAAATACTAGTGTATGAATACAATTAAATAAATACCAATAAATCTCATATACCTATGTAAAAATATTTGTCTTGGGAGTCACTTATTATAAAAATAGTGTTATAGCCTATGCTCCACTTATTTTTCACGAAAACATTTATTACAACAATAAAAGTTGTAATCTACGTTTTCGATACTTAATACAATTTAGGTTTTTATGTTTAAAATCTTTGTTTACTTACAATGAAACTAGCGAGTTATATATATACTCCATAATTCTTCGAAAAGAATTTCACTTTTTCAACAAAATTTACATCATATAAAAACCAATTTAAATTTCTTATCATATTTCCATAAACCCAGTATTTACTTAATATTGACAATTTTTCTTTTCAATTCTAATAATTTCATTTTATTGGGTTACATATAAAGTGGATTTTCCTACTTATTACCCTAGGAGTATCCTTTCTAAACCTTGGAAATCTCATTTCCTTACTTAAAGCATTTTTTTCCTATACTCATATTTATTCTAAGATGCTACCGTTAAATCCACTTATCTGAAACAATTATAATTTCTGCAATTATCTACACATGGGCTTTCTTATCAGCTAAATCTATTGTACACCTCCAATCTTTGCCCACCTCTCTTTAGATTTTCACAATCCGAACCTAAATGTACAAAATCATTTCTCAAACTCTTTCAATGTGTAGACCTTCTCTATGCCCTAACAAGCACACTTCCTTATGCCAAAAGTGAAACTTCAAGAACTTTGCTTTCAACTGAAGAATGCGAAGTGTACGAAGAACCTCCTCTAGATGAATAGCATGCTTCTCCTTACTTCTTTGAATACACCAAAAGGCCTAACCAACCACTCAAAAAATCCATTGGGTGTCCTAAATGCGACCTTATTAATGTTTTCATTAGCGAACCTAAGCTGATGAAATTCTATGGCTAAATCGAGCTGGGAGAATACCGAAGATCCAACTAACTGGTCAAAAAGATCATCTACCTTAGGGAGTGGATAATGGTTCTTCTTTGTGAGCTTATTCAATTCTCTATAGTCAATGAAAAGTCGAATAGAACCACCTGCTTGGGCAGCGAAGACGACTGGCGCTTCCTATTCCGATATGTTTCTTCTTATGAAACATTTCTCAAAAGCTCACGGATCTGCTTGCTCAATCCCTTCTTTTCCATAGGCGCCATATGCCCTGTGGATAACGCTACTGGCTAGTAAAATAAATCCTAAAGTCAGTCTCTCTCTTAGGGGGCTAGTCCCCTAACCTCCTCAAAGATGTCTAGAAAATCTCTGAGGATAGGAACCAAATATAACTCTGATGATGATGAATCGAGGGAATAAAGGAAACTCAACATAACTGACCCTTGGGGGCCACAAGAAATCTTGAGAGTCCGACTGATGCATGTCTCTACTCTAACGACTCTCCTCCTGCAATCTAATATAGCTCCATAAGTGGATAGCCAATCCATTCCCAAAATCATCCCATACCCCGAAATCCCAAACATCGGCGTCACAGTCAAATTCTACGCCTAGGATAAAAATTTTCAAACCCCTACAAACCATAGATAAGGGTGTCGATCCTCCTTTGTGGTTTGAAACAAAGATGGGGTCTACTACTAAAGAAATGTCTAAGTGCAAACAATCCACATAAGAACTAAAGATAAAAGAGTGTGATGCTCCAGAATCGAAAAGATTCCAAATGGGAAATCATAAATAAAAAACAAATTTTCCTACCTAGATTTGGTCTGCTGTTGGAAGCTGTTGTATCCAAAGTCTGAATCTGTGCTACTGGTACACCCGCACCCAGCCCCGTCTGGTGGGGTCAACTCCTACTCCAGTGACCAGGTTGCCTGCAACTACAACACCTTCCCCTCATCTTCTCTTTCTTGCAGTCTCTTGCATAATGACCAATCATTCTGCAACTATGGCACTTTACTTTTTCCTCTTATCCTTCTTTCCCTTCCACCATGGCTTCTTAGAGCTTGTAGGAACCTCCTTAAGCTCTTCTTCCAGCTGCCAAGATATAGGTTGAACACTCTGTCGGTCCTCCAAACCTAACCGCCTTAACCTTTGCTCCATATTCTCAAAACTAACCTGCGTCTCCTCGGAATCCTCCATGCCAAAAAACATTCTGCCTCCTATACTAGCGAAGTCCTTGCATAGCTCAGAAAAGGGGGTTGATGTGGGTGGATTTAAGGGATTTCCACCTACTGGTGTTGTATTGGGCACTTGCCCTTGCACCACTGGTACCGTAGCTCTACGGAACTAGTTAGCCATTCAATGCAGAGAATTTAGTTTCGAAAGAAGATTGCACTGGACTTTGAGGGGACTTTTATAAAAACTCTTTTATACTTAAAAACCATTTCTAAGAGTTTCTTTCTGAAAAATACTTTTTAAGAGAAGTCATTTTGGAAAATACTTTCACTTTTAAAATAATTTTTTAGCAATCCTACAACCTTAGGCTCTGATACCAAGCGAAACACCCCACACCCTTCAGTATACCCAAAAGGACATACAAGAAGGCGTGGTGCATTGTAGGTATAAACTAAAACTAGCAATGACTAAGATTCATAAGACAGAAATAGGTAAAAACAGCGGAAACCAAAATAATAAATTATTTAAAACAAAACTTCATAATTGCTTCATAAGTCAAATAAGTCAAATACCAAATACCACATACATGTCTCAAAACCCAATATATCTCATGAAATGAAAACTCACAGTCTCAACAAAAATCAGAGTACAAATATCCCTCTTAAGTGCCAGTACATAGAAAGAACCAAAAGCTGATAAAGTAGGGAAATACATAGTAGAATCTTCTCCAAGAAACCTCCGAGCATTGCAATCTACCGCCCTCTCCCTTGATTGCCTATGGGGGAAAAGAGGGAAAATAGAGCAGTGGGTTAGACTAAAAGTCTGGTGAGTGATAGTAACTACTAGAATATTTAAGCAAAGTAAAAGTAATAGACTCTTCAATAGTTCTAGTATATATAAAAGGAAATAAAGGAAATAGGAAGGTGATAAACTGGAAAATACGATTAAACTATTACAATTGATAAGATAGGTTAACTTTGATTGTTTTCACTTGTCTTTAATAGCTGCTTGATTAGGCTGAATTCCTAATCCTATAATTAGGCTGCAATCCTAATTCTACCCTTTGATCGGCCTACTACTCCATAGACCTTACTATGGACTGAACATAATATAACTCCCTACAGAGCAGCCAATGGTAACTATGAAAGATACACAAAGCACCCACTATGGACTAGCCGATACATAGCTCCCTACACAGAAGGCAATCGTGTCTGCGAAAGACACACATACTAAACTCTTGGAACTAATAGCAATTACTGAGCACCGAAATGGAATTCGCACGCGTAAATGCCACCATGCTCATGCTACCCGTTGCTCCACCTATTGGGTTGTATTATTACTTCGACTCAGCATAAGCGTGCCCCTGGTTCACTTCAAGATTATGTGAAACACCATGTCCATAGAAAATATAGGGGAATGTTGTCGGTACTGGCCCGTCATCCAAACAATATCTAATAGCGCCCTTGTCCAAATACCTCGTGATTTGAACATCTCTATATTGAAAAATTGCTACCTTTACTGGCATAAGCGTGCCCCTCGTCTCACTTCAGGTTATGTGAAACACTGTACCTATAGAAAATAATAGGGGAATGCTATTTGGTACACGTCCTACTTTAATTCTTTGCTTATTAACTTAGATAAATTATTTAAATAATCCTTTACTCTTGTTCTTACTATCTGTGCTTATTAATTTATCCTAAGTCTTAAAATAAGCCTCTTTTGTTCATTCTGCTCTATTGCTTATTAAGTTATTCTAAGTCTTTTAAATAAGCCTCTTCTATTATCTCTGCTATATTTGCTTATTAACTTAGTGTAAGTCTTTAAAATAAGCCTCTTTCTGTTCTTTCTATTTAATTATAACCTATGTTATAATTTCTCTTTTATCTTGTCTTTCTAGTTATAATCTACTAGTTATAATTGTGCTTATTAACTTAACCTAAGGTCTAAGTATAAAAAAAGCTTCTTTCTCTTTTCAAACTTCTTAATCATAATTATACATCATAATTAGGCTTAAATTCAGTCCAAGTCCAATTTATTACAGTCTTCACATTTTACATCTTATTTTCTGTAATTTCAGTGTTCTTATTATTTAGTCCATAATCGCGTTTTAATCTATTCTATTCCATTCGCGTAAAAAGGAAAAATAATAGAAAGAAACTAACATTTATAAAAGAAAATCCCAATGTAGAAAAGATGTAAATAAAACGTAAATAATAGTAAACAATTATAAATACTCTTAAAAGCTGTAAATAAATGGAAAAGCAATAATTAAGAGTAATTAACTACAAATAACTGAAAAGAATAGCTAAAAGGAAATAGACTGAAAAATAAATCTAAAACGGAAAATAAACCTGTAAAAAGGTTATTCCAAAATCATAGAAAAACTACAACTATTGGAAACCCTATTATTTTAAATTACTTAAAAATTTAAAATAATTACTATCCACTCACTTATGGTCCTTAGTTCTTTCCCTTGGATTTCCCGAATCAACTTGTAGGGTATAAAATATTTTAATTAAAAAGATTTTATCCTTGGAAAAATATTCCTATTATGGTCCTTCCTGAAAAGGTGAACCCAAGTGGAGAAAATCTGGAATGAGAAAAAGTGTTAGGCCTAGGGTCTTACTTATACGGGTAGAAATGGATCTCAGACCATTGGATTTGGGGATTGAATAGGATGCAACCACATCATAGGCTGAGTAGGATCCATCGGATGCAATAATAGAAGGACCGGATTGAAATAAAGAGTGCAAATGACGTGCAAAGTCGGCTAAATTCGTGCTCATCATTCAAACGAACGAACGTTCGTTCGTTGCTAAAAAAACAAGGCGGGTCGACCAGGCAGTCGACCGCCCTTGTGCCTAGGTTGACCGGCCGGTCGACCTAGCATATATATATATATATATATATGTATGTATGTATGTATTATCTCCTGTTTATTTTGTTTAATTCATATCTCGTTCATTATAGCTCGAATTTCGACGTTCTATATATGGAAATTGACCAAAAAATTACCACGGACACAATAGTGCAACTTCGTAGCTCAATTCTGATAATTTCACAAAGTTATTTTATTATTTAGTTAATTAATGAATTAATTATTACGGGTTAATTGGGTGGTCTTAGTATTATAAACATTAAGAAAGGGAATATTCACTTAGATGATTTATTGACTAAGAAGGATATTTTATGGGTTAAATGGTCATGGTAATTCAATATAAAGAACAAGTATTTCTGGTGTATGGAAATACCTCAACATAGCAGTTGGTCTTGGAGAAATCTATTGAAGCTTAGGGATGTTTTCGTGCTAATGATTCAATATCATGTTAACCCTAATTCTGATGTTAGGTTTTGGCATGATCCTTGGGTGAGTAAAGGCAAGGTCCTATCTAAAGTGTTAGATCATCCTCAGATTGTTCAATCTGGTATTCACTGTGATGCTAAAGCCTATGACAATATCTCTGATAACAGCATGCAGTTACCCTATAACAGTAACCAGTTGATCAGGCTGCTGCAAGGTTTCATTCAGAGTTTACACTTCTCAAGTAACCCTCCATTCTCTATTTCTTGGAATCTGAAGCATCACTCTATTGATATTGTGTACAAACAGCTCTCTGGCAATGCTATGCTTCCTCCTGCTAAGTAGTATTCTGTTATATGGAGAGGAGATTCGACCCCTAAAGAAAATCTGATGATGTGGAAGGTTTTAAATCATGCTTTGTTCACTAGACAAGTGTTGAATAGTTTTCATATTTTTTGTTTCCCAGAGTGTGTTTTTTGTGAGTTGCATGAAGAAACTATTGATCACTTATATTTTTCATGCCCGGTTTTATTATTCATGTTGGAAAGAATTGTTTGCAAAACTGGGAGAGTTGTATCTTCTGTTAATTCTATCATGGAGTGGAACATAATCTATAAGGCTACGAGGTGGAGGAATGAAAGAGCTAGAGAGTTGGTAGTGAGCATGAAAATATATATGGAAGTAATTTGGAGAGAAACAAACTCAATAGTGTTTGAAAATCAGAGAAGGAATTTAGATATTGTTTGGCATGAGGTTAGGAAAAGAACTCACATGCAATTAAAGAGGAGTGCTAGTCAATTCTGAGATGTCTTGGTTCTCGGATGGGCACAATAATTCTTCTATTTTATTTTAGTTCTTTTTACTTGTTTTCCTCTTGTTGCTCCCTTTTCTGTTTTTTATCTTGTTGTTTGCATGATCAAAAGCTTGTTTTGAATCATTTTTTTATTGTTCTGCAATAAAATCTGGAAGGGGCCCAGTCAACCCCGCTGGCTTTGCCAAAAAAATAAATTATTATGGGTTAAATTTCGGGTTGTTATAATAAAACCAAAACAATTTACACTCATTTTGATTTGTAAACAATCCCATTTAAAGGATTTTCTCATTTATAAACTATTATCTATAAATTCAAAACAACATTTATTATCCTAAAAATTAATAAATCAATTTAACTTAATTTTATAAATTTTAAATCAAATGTTAATATCCCCAATGATAATTTATATAATCCTTTTATAACTTTAAAACTTTTATTAATTAAATCCAAATATCATTATCTAAATGGATTAATTAAATTTAGACATCATTACTTAAAATTATTAATTAAATCCAAATATAATAAATTAAAATGATTAACTAAATTCAAATATCATTAGTCAAAATGATTAATTAAATTCAAACATCATTAATTATAAAGATTAACTAAATTTAAAACATCATTAATTAAGATGATTAACTAAACTCAAATATCATTAATTAAAATGATTGAATCAAATATTATTAATTAAAATGATTAATTAAACTCAAATATCATTGATTAAAATGATTAATTAAACTTAAATATCATTAATTCAAATGGTTAATTAAATCAAATATCATTAATAAAAATGATTAGTTAAATCCAAATCTCATTAATCAAAATGATTAATTAAATTTAAACATCATTGGTTAAAATGATTGATTAATTTAAATACAATTAATCAAAATTGTTAATTAAATTTAAATATCATTAGTTAAAAGGATTAATTAGTTAATTTAAATATCATTAGTTAAAAGGATTAATTAAATTTAAATATCATTAGTTAAAAGGATTAATTAATTTAAATATTATTAATCAAAATGATTAATTAAATTTAGACATCATAAATCAAAGTGATTAATGAATTTTAAACATCTATTTTGTGAAAATACAATCTCAAGACAACTCACAAAAAAGTTTAAAGGATGATATTCAATAGATGATGGTATAACAAAAAGTACTTTAACGACATTTAAATGATTCAAACAGAATGCCATAATTATTTTCAATCAAACAATAATATAAGTAATGCAAGGACGTAAATAAATTAATAGTGACGAGAAAGCCCTTAGGGTCTCTCTGCACATGTCCTCTACAAAATCAATGATCACGAACAACGTAAATAGTTATATTGGTTCACTTCAAATTAGATAATATGTCATCCATTTTTTCAAAATGGGAATCCAAACTAACAATCAATCAAACAATAATATACTAACATCCAACCATACAACAATAATCCGTAGCATTACAGATATTATACAGTTTATTTTAAAGGTGAGTTTACTCACTGAAATTCCAATGGATGCTTTCATGTTCTGGTTTGGTCAACCCAAAATTCTATTAGCTTAAAATTCCACGAACCTAATTCCAATGCGAAGCTAATAATCCCACGTGTACAATGCAACTCACCGCGCTCGAAACCGACCTCATATGAAATAGTTAACGGGTTTATAAGATTTTGGAATTAAACAATAATCAATCAACTAATTACGTTTTTTAATTACCAATTTAAACCATAACTATTCTCTTATCGCCCATGAAAGTGCAATGGATTGTATATAATAAAGCTTCTGTATCATTATATAAGTGTATACTAACATATGACCTAGATAAAGCAATATGACTGAGTAAAAGTAAAGAATAAAAGCAAGCACATTAGAGTTATTATACTGGTTGGGACCTTCCATCCTACGTCTAGTCCCAAAGCTCCCTTTCAATATTTCACTTACCAATAACCCTCGATCCGCCCAAAGGAATAGGCTTATACAAAAGTGTTTATTTGAAAAGCTTGTGTTCTAAATAACACAGATATTAACTCCTAGTACAATTCTCCCTATTATCTCCTTGGTGATTGAAAATGTGTAATTCGTGATTATGGAAGTGATTTGAATGATTCTTCAACATAGAATGTAATATAATAGTGATAAGCATTTGTAAGAGTACATGATCAGAAAGTAGTAAGAAAGTGAGTTCAAAAGATGAAAAATGATTTCAGATCTTAGTGTATGTTTATATAGATCAAAGAGTTGTGATATATAGTTACAATCATTCAGATATACTCATTTTTGTTCAAAGAGATAAGAACACAAGATTATAACTCTACGAAATGTCTTTTTATAAAATAGTTGTTATGCAGTGATCGGTTGGCTGAGTATAAAAGTCGGTCTATTGAATAAGAACTTGAAAGTACGCATGAAATTTGAAAACAAATGAGCTATAATAAAATAGTATGGTTCAGTTGACTGAATATTTTTCTCATTTGACTACCTAACCTCAATCGACTGAGAAAAGTGTTTGGTAGACTGAACTGTATTGAAATCTGTGTTCATGCATTTTTATTTTTAAAATGTTTTCAAACTCTTTTATAATTTAAACCTACTATATGAAGGTGTGTATGTGCGTGCATATGAACTACCAGGGAGATTTTCACAAGTAATTCTAAGACCACATACATACTCATAGTTTGATGATCTTTTGATTTGTTGAAGTGCTTGAGTATAGATGATCTATCTTGGTTTTGTCATCATTTCTGCATAGTAGATATGTACTAGATATATTTGACGATATGGTTGTCATTATTAAAATACTAAAACTGAAGCTCTAACAATCTCACCCTTTTTGACAATGACAACTATATGTAGTAATAAATAACAAGTTATCTGCCCCTAAGTGTGTGCTCCCCTTATCATGAATTTCTCTCTCTTTTTCATCAACAAAAAGAAGATAATTAAAAAAATACGCTAGTTGTAAGAGAAGAAAACGATAATCACAGTAGAACATATTGATATGTACATGAACGTCATCAACAAAAAGAAGATAATACAATAGAGTTTGAATACAATAGTTGTAAGAGAAGAAAAAGATAATCACAGTAGAACATAGCGATATGTACATGAATGTTGAAAACAAAACACAATAACATACCAGGTTCAACATATAACATATTCAACACAATAACATGGTAGTTAATTAAATTATTTTGACCATATAACAGGTTCAACACAAACAGACACCAAATATGACGTTCACTAGACTAGATAACTGCCATCTTGATAAGATACATAATAATAGAACAACATAGATGACTAGATACAAAGATAATCTAAGATACCAAACATAAAGAACAAGATATCAACTTTTTACTAAACTAAAATACCAACAAGTAAACAAGCTTACTAACCAAATATAATCTAAGATTTTTGATCTGATTTCTATGGTGAAGATGGATGAGAGCATGAGACAAGTTTGTACCAAATTGTCTCCAGAAAGCCAAGAGTTGTTTTCTCAAATGTCCTTGGACGTTTGCTTAATTTCTTTGCTGATAAAAGATAATCTCTTGATTTTTAAGTATCGCATCAGAAGAAGAAACATTCTTTGAAGGCTTGAATAATAAAATTCCTTAATCACTGTCTGAACTCCAATTGCCTCTTATGGATTTTCTTATTGAATATTCTCATTTCAACTTTTTGAGATGATGATTGAGCAATAGTGTCTTGAACTAGATGAGATACATAATCATTGTAAAAAGGAAGGGTCTCCATTTTAGAAGAAAGCTTCATAAGCAAGACCAATTATTGATCCATTATTTTTAGGATAAGAAGATCTTACAAGTTGTCAACATTAATCCCATAGTGAACAAAAATCTTTGTTTAAGTAGGAAGCAAAAAATATAATGTGATGGATACGGGCATGAAAGCTCTTGATTTCATCATGAATAATTTGAGCCCGATTCAACTTCTGATTAGAATAGAGAGCATATAAAATTTTGTTAGTATTGTTATACATTTTCTGAGATGGAGCCTTAGCGCAACGGTTAGGTCACCCATATGGTGATCTGGGCGCTCAGGTTTGAGTCCGGAAATAGCATCTTCGCAATGCAAGGGAAATGCTGCATACATTGTCGACCTCCCCTGAGCCTGCTATCATGAGTGAGCCTCGTACATTGGGTTCCACATTTACTATCAAACATTTTCTCATAGCTCTCGGTTCGTGGAAAAATGGTGTGAAGGATCATTTTATTAATAATCCAAGCTTGGGATCGTAAATTGACAAAAATGTTTTCCATCGTCTCGATTTAAACAAGATAACTAACGGAATCATAAGCAAACTTATTGTGATCAATATCATCTAATTCAAGACCGGTATGCTCATAATCTAGTATAACGCCCAAATCATAACAATATCAACTCCTAAAACTCTACTCAATGGAACCTCATCATTATTATTCGAGGGTTTGTAGAAATCTCCTTGAAGGTTAGCATAAAACATCCGAACAAGGAAAGGGTAAATTTTTACCTTGTTTTCTTTGGTGTCAATCAAAGAAATAAATCCATGATCTCGAGAAATTGTTCAACCTTAAATTCATGAAATTATACATCTTGTAGAAAATTTTCTAAATGATTCTTTTATCATTGAGATCGTTGAAGTAGGTAAGTGAGTCCTTGCTTCCATTAAGCCATTGGAGCAATTGTTCATTAGAAGTAAACTCCAGATGAAATAGTCCAGCTAGTTCCTTTCTTTTGAGAGGTCTTTTCTTAGAAACCGTCTGTATTTGGTGAGGTGCCATTGAATTATGGGAGAAATCTTTTCTATGGTTTTTGATTGAAAAAGAGAGAAGCGATGAAATGATGAAAGGATATGTCGTTTAGTCCTTTTAAAAAAAACTGGAACTGTGTCGTTCAGTCGACTGAGACTAGGATTCAGTCGATTGAAAGTGGTATTTTTAAAGGCAGAAACTATAGCTTAGTTAGTAGACGGTTGGAAGAATTTTAGTTGGCTAAGCACTAGGTTCAATCGATTGAAATATTTCCATAGTCGACTGAAATGGCCAGTTTTTTATCCACAATCCGTTAGTGGTTTTAGCTGACTGATTTGAACGACCTCAGTCGACTGAGCTAAAGGAATAGTTATATACTATTTATTTTTGTTGTTTTTGATATATCTTAAAATTTTATTTTCAATTTTATACGTTTACTCAAACTTTTTTGAAAGTGTTTTATATGACAACATAAATTTTATTTATTATTATCATCAAGCAAACACAAACACAAATTTTTATTATTACATACATATATATATATGTATTGTAGAACATTATTTCTCCTTTGATGCATCTGAGTCCTTGTGCTCAGTTCAATCCCAAGAGTTTGTGTTATTTTTAGTTTTCTCGGTTGAGGGCTTAAGTAGAGACCAATTTGGATGAATTGGAGTGTGATTCTAGTCTTGGTTTGATGGCACTGCCTCTTATAAGTTTCTTGAAGTAACATTATAAGTTTTTATAGGAGTCTCTACCAAACGAGGAGATTGTTTATGTAAGCAATCTTTCATTGGAGAATGGCCACAAATTGCCACTATGCATCGTTTGAGAAAGTTAAGATGAGATCCTTATCCATGTTACTCGTAATACATTTCTCTTTAAAATTCCATCATTTGTTGTTGATAGTGATAAATTTCATCAACTTTGGTATTAATGATGATGATTCAAGATCGATTGCTTGTTTGACTTTCTTTCCCTTTGGAGAGCAAATGGTGTGATATGTAGGTGATGCTGTAATATTTAGCTAGGATGATTTATTCGGAGGAGTGATTCTTACTGGTGATACATATGTACTCTTAGATGAGGGTGAGCTAAAATCAATTGTTGAATAAATGGAGTTGTGATCGGAAGATATTTTTAAATTTTCTATTTAAATAATCTTACCGTTTTATCTTTCTTTCATAAAATATCCATGTATAAATTGAATAGTTAATATATTTTTAGTAAATAATTTGTAAGGTCAGAATTAGTTTAACTATATAGTTGTTAACAGTTTTTAGTTACAGTAGTTTAAAGATTTAACCAAAAATAGCTATACTTAAAATTTTATGGTAAAAAAATAGAGTTTAATTTTTATGACATATATCAGCTAATTTTTATGAAATTAATTCATTGAGTGAACATATACCAAGATCTCGTATTAGCTTTATAAAAGTTTATTCACATAGTGCTTTAGGGAAAATATCTGCAATTAGATTTTCTATGTTAACAAATTTAAGAGAGATAATACCTTTTTCAACATTATCTTTTAGAAAACGGTGACGAATATCAGTATCTTTAGTTTGAGTGGCTAATTGGATTTTTAGACAAATTTATAACACTCGTATTATCACAATAAATAGAAGATTTAGTTATAATTTTCCAAAATCTTGAAGTGTTTGTTGCATATAAATTACTTGAGGACATGCTAAGGCAGCGCAGAAATACTCGGCTTCGCATGTCGAGTGGGAAACACAATTTTGCTTTTTACTAAACCACGAAACTAGAGATTGGCCAATAAAATACATGTACCACTTTTACCCTTTCTATCTGTTTTGCAACCACCGAAATCCGCATCACTATATGATACGATTTTGAAGGAGATGTCGTTCGAGTAGAGAAGATTGTAATCTTTGGTGTTGGTTAAATATTGCAAGATTCTTTTAATCGCTTGATAATGTGATTCCTTAAGTTGTGCTTGAAATCACGCACATAAATACACACTCATCATTATACCAGGTCTACTAGCCGTTAAGTATAATAGAGATCCTATCATAGTTCGGTGTAATTTTTGATCAAAATCTTTTCCATTTTCATCTTTATCCAAATGTAAACTAATGCTTATTGGAGTTGGTTTACTAAATGTATTATCCATTCCAAAACATTTTATCAATTCTCTACAATATTTTTCCTGGTTTTTAAAAATTCCATTTTCTCATTGTTTTATTTGTAGTCCTAAGAAAAAAAATTAATTCTCCCATATAAGACATCTCGAACTCGTTTTTCGTTATGTGTGAAAAATTATTACATAGTTTTTCATTGGTTGATTCAAATATGATATAGTATATCGTTATTTTCTCTTTTTATAAATGAAGTTGTATCAATTTTACCAATTTGAAAAGTAGAATTTATTAAATGTGTTTTTAGTCTCTCATACCAAGCATATGTGCTTGTTTAACTCGTATAATGCCTTTTTAAGTTTGAAAACATAATCCAGATATTTTTCTTGAACAAATAAATGCGGTCATTCAACATAAACATTTTCTTTTATAAAAACATTTTAAAATGCACTTTTAAGATCCATTTAAAATAATTTGAAATTACAATGACACGCAAGGATGAGTAATGATCTTATAGCTTCAAGACGTGCCGAAGTGGAAAATCTTTCTTCATAATCAATTCCTTCTTTTTGATTATATCCTTGAGCGACTAACATTGCTTTATTATTAACTATGTTTCCATTTTCATCTGATTTATTTTTGAAAACCCATTTTGTTCCTATTATGGATTGATCATTTAGTCTTGGTACGAGTTCCCACACATCATTACGATCAAATTGAATTAGTTCCTCTTGTATTGCTAAAATCCAGGAATCATCTTTTGATACCTCTCTATAGTTTTTAGGTTCAAAGTTAGATATTAAAGCTACATAACTCATGTGATTTAGTTGATTTATAGTTGAAACTTTTGTGTTTATGTTACTAATTATATTGTTAGTCGGATGATCTTTTAAGATTAAAGCTGGTCATCTTAAAAGATTATAGTGATTGTTTATGATATTATTATTTTAAGGTACAAGATTATTGTTACTATTATTATTATCGAGAATTTCTTCATCGTCGTTACTTTTACTAGTCTTAGAAACTGAAATGACCCTCCTATTCCCACCCTAATTTCATAAGGATTTTTTTTTAAGAAATGATATATAGATATATCATTCATTACAAATATATTTCCCAGGGTCATTTTCTTTCTCCAATAAACAAAATATATCCAGGATCTTTCACAATATAAAAATATTGTTTTAAATCTAAATCATCCCTAACATACATATATGAAGATATCTATGTTATATTCTACTATAATCAGAGCATGTTAATATGTAAGTAGAATTCCTTTCAAATCTATTAAAATGTGATAATTCCTTAAAAAGATTAATTATTGTAATCTGATTTTTGACCATAGAATTCACTGGAAACATGTACTTTAGTCTGTTATTATAATTGAGAGATGATTAAGTAATAATCAGTGGAAAGCAAGCTTTTTATATGAATGATTATGTTCAAGTCTGTATAGTGTCAAACTCAGGCTAAAAGAAAGTGGATCCCAAGTGAACACAAGCAACATCTAGGCGTAATGGAAACGCGCCTAACTAACAAATGAAAGGTCACGAGTTCGAGTGCTATGCTGGTCGGTTCAAACCCAATTTTTTTTTTTTTTTTTCTCCTGTGAACTCAACTGTCTGAACCTATTATAACTTTGGCTATGAAACAGATCTAAAAACTTAATTTCAATTCTTGGTTGCTGGCTGGACCCAGGCTCAAGAAAAATGGCTTTGTTAGCCTTGTTCTGGTTTGCACTACTCAGTTACAAAATACCAGCTATATTATTTTCTTTTCAAAGCAACTCAAACTCTTTCTATCAGATTTTATTTTTGACTTGAACATGGATTTTCTTATGTCAGTTCTATAGATATACATACAAATCACAAATTCTTTTAATCTCAGATCTTCTACCACTATAGCCTAACTGTTCTTAAAGCTTAGAATTCATTTTTCTTAGCAAAGCATTTAACAAAACAAAGCACATAATTCAGCTGAGACATATAAGTTCAACAACTACAAAACAGTAATTAACCATACATTGGTTTCTCAAAGTAATTTTTAAACAATAGGTCTTAATCTAGTTCATCATGAAGGTGTAGTTTACTTCAGCAAAGTCTTTTAAAAACATAGCATCCAAATCTTAAGCAGTTTAACATCCAAGCCTGATCAAAGCAATTCCTATTTCCCTGCAAAACCACCATGAACTGCCCCATATGAATATGAGACACCCAATGGTGCATAAACACAAAAGGGTCAGACTATTTGTCTGGTATGAATAATCCAACTGAAAACATGATCCCATTCAATTCTCTTTATAAACAAACTTTACATGAATAAGAAACTCAGTATCTTCCTTATGCTTGTTTTTGTGAAGCATGTTCCTTCATCTCAGTGTTAACAGATTATTTACACATATATTCACCATGACTTGATTCATAGAAAACAATCATAAGATTCATCCATAAAAAGCACCAAAACAACCAAATACAAACATCAATTCAGTTATCATCCCCTTTTCAACTTTACTGGCCATCAGGGATTTTGCCCAGGCCTCTCCTGAATTTATTCCTAGAATTCATTATCAAATATAACAGGGTCTTTAGCTACTTTCTTCTTTTTAAACACACACTGCCTGGGACATTTTCTCTGTTAACCCAGCACACTCAGGCCCCTGGGTATAAATATACCATGTGTGAACTTGCAATATTCCCCTTGCCAAGCTATATTTTGGTAGCCCTAAGATCCCAAGTCCTTAGTTAAATTACTAAGTGTTATTATTATTTTTCATAGCAGTGCTAATCCCTTCTGCATCTCAATTCTTAATCAGAGAAATACAAATAATGCAAGCAATATGTATTCATCCAAAGTTTGGCAAGTTATATTCTCATAAGCAAACATTTTATCATGAAAGAGGGAGGTGACTTCTTAGCACATTATTTTGCCTGTGAGTTTCACTGGATCAAGATGTAAGCATATGGTCCTGAGTAATTTACTATATATATATTTTCCCCTACCTCTGGTTCAATCAGATTCATGATCTGGCTAAACCACAAGTTTATTTGATTTGGGTATTTCATAAAACATAGAAGCTCAGCACATGTACAACATTGCACTTCTACATTTCCTTTTGTTTTAATTAATATGAGACATAAGCAACAACACAATGTTACAGCCCATATTTCTTTCTACCTTCAGACCATACACCCACTACTTGAATCCGGGGATTTTTATAAACAACTTATAAAGAAAACTTATAAAAGAAAACACTCAATCTCAAAGCTAATCCATATCTCAAACAAACATTTTAGTTCATGTATCCATGACTCTTATTTTTCTGGGTAAATCAGATAGAGGTTTTACCCTTAAACAAATCATTAACCAAACAAAGTCATTCAATCATAAAACATAACTTGTAAAAGAAAATTAGTTCAAACTGGCTGCCTCAATATTCAGGTCTTAATGCCAAAGTTTTCAGTGAGATTACTCACCTTAATCCTTCTTCTTCCTATGCCTTATTAACCCCCTTTTAGTCTTCTGCCTTCTCCTATTTTCTCTGGTTTATGCCTTGTATAATTTTTTTCTTTAGGTTAATGAAGAACAAAAATATATGGTCTTACTATACAAAGCCTTTTATATAAATCTTGGCTGTCACTAGGGTTTATGGACTTACCCAATGTCAGTTCTACCCCATCCCAAACATAGCCTGCCTCTGGTTTGATTCAAGAAAAAGAAAGGGTATGTGGTCCTTGTTTTCCTTTCCAGAAATTAGTTCCTCTCTTTTAATTTTCCCTGGTCATGTCATATGCATGACTTCCTATTATCATTGTTATTATTTTCTTAATAAAAGAAATTACTGAGAATAGATAAAGTGCTTGTTTAGGGACTCATGCCATTTTCATGCAATTTCTGTTTCTTTCCAGAGATTGATTGACTGTATACATATATAACCTATGTATACTTAAGCCTTTTATTTTTTCTTTCTTTAAATAATTCTAAGTTTATTTCAGCCTAGCTCTTATTTTCTTTGTACTATATTTTATTTAAAGACAAAATTCTATTTTTATGCATATGTATTTCTAAATCAGTTATTTTATTTTATCTATTAATTTCTGCCAAATTGTGTTATACAGAAATCTGTGTGCATGTGTACACTGTCTTGTGCACATGTACATGTTTTATACTTTGTATCTGCAATTCAATTTCCTATTCCAATTTTTCCAATGCAATTTCAAACAAATACAAACTAAATTAAATCATGAAATTACTCACAAAAATTAGGGTTATCACAGAATCTTCATCAGAGGAAACATGAAGATTCTCTTCCATAATGTTAGTTTGTTTATTAAAAATTCTATAAGCTTTACTACGGTCCGAATAACTAACAAAAATTCCTTTATCGGCTTTTGGATCGAATTTTCAAAGATTATTTTTAGTATTCAAAATAAAACAATAGAACCAAAAACACGAAAATATGATACTTTAGGTTTCTTACCAAAAACATTTCATAGCTCGCATTTTTAGTCATTTGTCTAAGTGTTACACGATATAATACATAACATGCGGTAGCAAAGGCTTCGGCCCCATAAATTCTTTGGTGAATTACTGCTACTTTGAAATTTTTGTGCATATTCTTGTAGTGTTCGATTTTTCTTTCTACTACACCATTTTGTTGTGGTGTTCATGGAAATGAAAAATTGTGATGTATTGCAAAAAAATTCGAAAATATCATTTTCAAATTCTCCACCATGATCACTTCTTATATTTTTGATTTTTAAGTTCATTAAATTCATAATTCTTTTAGTGAAAATTTTGAACATTTCAAACGTGTCACTTTTATGTTTCAAAAAAGAGTCCAAGTTTATCTTGGAAAATCATCAACAATCACAAAAACATATTTGTTATGGTTTATCGATCGTACTTGAGTCAGACCGAATAAATCTAAATGAAGTAGTTCGAGTGGTTGTTTTGTAGAAATTTCCTTTTTAGATTTAAGTGAACATTTCTTTAATTTTCCAAGTTGACATGCATCACATAAATTTTTAACTTTATAATTGATTTTGGGAAATCCTCTTATTAAATCATTATTTGCTAATTTATTTATATATTTAAAATGTATATGGAAAAAGCATTTATGCCATAGCCATGGATCATTATGATTTGTAGTTAAGCATAAATCACTATTGTTTTTTATTTTCATATTTAAAACATATATATGTCTATTTCTTAATCCTTCAAATATTAGATTTTCATTTTGATCAAATATACTACATTTACCTTTTTCGAAATCGACTATAAATCCTTTATTACATAATTAACTTATACTTAATAAATTGTGTTTTGAATTTTGTACTAGCAAGACATTAGTAATTATGGGTGAAGTAGATGTACCAACGTTGATGACATCTCCAATGCTGATGATAAATCCCTTTGAATTATCTCCAAATGTCACATGCCACCATCGATATATGTTATATTTGATAACATGTGTACATTTTCTGTCATATGCTTGGAATATCCACAATCTAGTATCCATTTCTCCTTGCTTTTAACTTTGTTTTTGAGTACCTACAAAATAATAAGAGTTTAATTGGTACCCACTTGCTCCGTTAGTGTCATATGTGTTTGTGAGGGAAGATAGCCATACCCAAGAGGGTTTAGGACCTTTAGATATGTAATTATCATTATAGACAACACTTTTCAAGTTTTTATCTATGTATTTCTGCCTAATTAACTTGTTATTGGTTTTAGGAATCCATATTTTAACCATGCTTAATTTTGGATCTTTTACCCTAATCTTAGATTTTGGCTTCTTGAACTCAGTATATAGTGTAATATGGCTCTTGGGCTTCTACTTACTATTAAAACCTAATACATTTCGATTTCCTAATGGTTTTGATATTTTAATCAAATTTCTTAAGTTTTGTTTTTCCTTATTAAATTTTGAAATGTTATTGGTAATTTTATCAAATTTATTCTTAAGATCAAACATTTCAGAATTGGTAGAATGTAAGCTTATTTTTAATTCAACCTTTTCTTATTCAAGTTTATCATCCTTTAGTTTACTATTTTCTAAATCATGTAATAAAGTAGTACCTTGAGAAGACGATCTTTTACATTCCTTTTGTGCTATTTCTAATTCCTCTTCTAAAATTATTTTCTCGTCTTTTAATAAATCAATTTCTAGCTCTGCCCTATTCAATTTTCCTATATATTCCTTATTTAGTTTCTTAAATTCTCTATACTTATCGTCTAATTCTATGCCAATTTCCAAAATTTCATCATATATTAGTTCAAGATGTACCTCATCTATGGTAGCAATAAAAAACATTCGCTTGTTCCGAGTTTCTCTCACTATCACTATCAAATGAAGAAGATGATTCGGGGTCATCCCAAGTTACTTCAAAGGCTCTTTGCTTTTTCTTGAATTTCTTGAATATGATTTTCTTTTTGTCATTAATGAGTTATGGACACTCTTTCTTCATATGGCCAAATTTTTCGCATCCATAACATTTGATTGATGTTTGATTTGATGAATTCAAATTTCCACCATTCTAAATTTTTTTCATCTTCTTGAATTTCTGAAATTTGTTATAGTTCTTGGCGATAAATACAATTTCATCTTCTTCTAAGTCAAAATTATCGTCTTTTGCTTGAAAGTTAATATTCTTCTTTTCTTGATTATGTTCCTTTCTAGCCTGCAAATTAGCTTCATACGACAAAAAATTTCCTATTAATTATTCGAATTTGAGTTGAGAGAGATCGTTAGCCTCATAGATGATTAAAACTTTTCTTACCATTTAACAGTCAAAGAATTTAATACTCGTGTGACTGAATCAAAATCAGTGAATTTGACACCAAGTGCCATGAAATCATGTTGTATAATTTGTAATCTAGCATACATGTCAATAATAGATTCATTTGCTCTCATTTTAAAGGATGAGAATTGATTTTGCAAAATAGAAATTTTCATTTTCTTAACTTTATTTGTACCTTCATGAGTAACTTGTAAAGTGTTTCATATATCATATGTCGTTGTGCAAAGCATAACTAGTGAAAATTCAATTTTGTCGAGTGAGCAAACTAGTACATTCATAGTGTTGGCATTATTAGTTGTCGTATCCTTTTGTACATTAGTCCAAGTGCTTATGTCAGTGGTAGGTTCTTCATATCTAGTTTGAGTAGCTTGCCAAATTTATAAACCATTAGCTTCCATAAAAAATTCACATACATGTAAATCAGTAAGCGTAATTAGACCTGGTAAATAGTGGAGGACGAGCAGTTGATTGACCTCCTTGAAATGTACTTGCCATATTCAAAAAAATTCAATTACCTATTATGGTAAAATGAAATGACCTTGCTCTGATACCAAATGAAAGTGCAGTGGATCGTATATAATATAGCTTGTGTATTAATATGTAAGTGTATACTAATATATGAAATAAATAAAGAAATATGATTGAGTAAAAGTAAAGAATAAAAGAAAGCACACAAAAAAATTTATACTGGTTCGGACCTCCCATCCTTTGTCTAGTCTCGAAGCTCCCCTTCGGTATTTTACTAACCAATAACCCTCGCTTCGCCTAGACAACTAGACTTATACAAAACTGTTTCTTTGAAAAGCTTGTGTTCTAAATAACTTGGATATTTACTTCTAGTAAATTCTTTCTATAATCTACTTGGTGATTGGAAATGTGTAATTCTTGATTATGGAAGCGATTTGAATGATTCTTAAATGTAGAATGTAAGCACTTGTGAGAACATGAGATCAAAAAGTAGTAAGATAGAGAGTTTAGAAATTGAAAATTGATTTCTGATCTTGATGCATATTTATATAAATCAAAGAGTTGTGATAGATGATTGCAATCATTCATATATAGTCATTCAATTCAAAGGGATAAATACAAAAGATTGCAACTCTTCGAAATGCTTTTTCAGAAAATAGGCGTTATGCAGTGATCAGTTGGCCGAGTATAAAAGTCA
Organism: Allium fistulosum; assembly: GCA_030737815.1. Classification (NCBI taxonomy): domain Eukaryota; kingdom Viridiplantae; phylum Streptophyta; class Magnoliopsida; order Asparagales; family Amaryllidaceae; genus Allium; species Allium fistulosum. Next base: position 336,750,352 of record CM060906.1, read on the forward strand.
ATCTACGGAATAAGAAGTCGAAAATATGCACAAAATTTGAAAACAAATGAGCTATAATAAAATAGTATGGTTCAGTCGATTGAATACTTTTCTTAGTTCATTACCCTCAGTCGACTGAGAATAGTATTCAGCCGACTGAACTGTAGAGAAACCTATGTTCATGAATTTTTCTTTTCAAAACCTTTTCAAACTCTTTGATAATTTAAACTTATTGTATGCATGTAACACCCCAGTTTTCTGGTAACATTATTTAAAATATTTAACTAGTTAAATTAAATAAAATAATGTGTTGATTAGGTGATTGAGATTTGATTTTTAATTAAGGGTAGCCGTGCCATTTAACAATGAATTGAAGAAGAGTTTAAATTAAAATGGTGGAGGGGTACAATAGGAAAGAGGTCATTCCAATATCCTCCAACCCTTGGCCGTGTAAAATTTTACACGTTCATTTTTCATTCTCTAATTTTAAAATAAGGGGTCGGCCACCATTAACAAGGAAAAGAGGAAGAAAAGCTAGTAAGAAGCAAATTCAAATCAAATCTATTCATATCTCAATATCTATAATCTCTAAAGCTTAGGTGAATAATTTTTACATCTCATTTTAACTGGAATTTTGGTTTTAAGATGATTGCTGAACATTTTGCATAGATTTGCCATGATTTTTAATGATGGAATGATTATATATACATGTTGATGATTTATGTATATTCATATTGATTTTATAATATATTTTAAAGTGAAAACCATATAAAATGACATCCAAATGCTTTAAAAAAATTTATGAAGGTTATAAATTTTATAGAGAAGGGTTTCAATTTTCGAAATATTTTGAAATTATGTGGAATTTATATGAATTTTCTAGTAAAGAAAATGCTAATTTAGATTAACAATTATTTTTAGTTAAATAATAAAAGATTAGGGTCTGAAATTTTTATATGTTGGAAAACATTTTAAAATAGATTTTTCCTAGGTGTGTTAAGGGTTATATAAAATTATTTAAGGTATGAGACTTAAATATTTTATATAATTAAAAGAGAAGTAGGGGCTTTTTGTAAAATAATTTGAATTATAAAATCTAGAAGGTCGGCGGCCCTTTTGACAAAGTGCGGTACTTTTTATTGTAAAGAAAGAGGTAACCAATCACAATTAGACACGTAAGGTAGGTTAGGTGAAAAGAACTATTTGCTACATGTTTTTCACTATTTTGACACCATCGGCACCAGGTTCCGCCTCCTCATCTTCGCTTCTGACGCAGTCGAAACCAAAGCACATGGTATCAATTTACTGGTATGTAGTGAATTGGATCTAGACGGAAGGTAGGGAGTTGAAATCAGGGGTTCTGAAGAGGTTGAGGCAGTCCTTTGTTTTAAATAAAAAAAATACGCCTGCTTGCTTTCGACTAAATGGCTTTCGACAAAGTAGCTTACGACCAAGTCAAATGTTTTAAAAGGAAATGGTTTCAATTTACTTGCGCCTCTGTTTTTAAATAATTGCTTTCCACTAAGTCGAAACCTTTTGTTGTCACCTTATTACCTTTCGACCTAGATGGTTTCGAAATGGTTTTTTTGTTTTCTAAAAACCTGGCCACCTCTCCAATGCTTTCGAAGGGATGGTTTCGACACTATTGCTTAATTACTTAGGAAATGGTTTTGAAGCAGTTGCTTTCGACTTAAATGTTCTAAGATCCTTTTTCTATAAGTTTTAAAATCCAAATTGGTTTGGAAAGAGATAGTTTTAGATGGTTTCGAAATGGATGCTTTTGACTTTAATGGGTTTCTGATCCTTTTTCTCTACTTGAAGGCAGAATCCAAATGGTTTCGACCGGGATGTTTTTCAAAGGTTTCGAAAGGGTAAATTTTTGAATCATTTTGAAAGGTTTCCAAATGTTTTAAATTGAACCCAGAGTACTTTTGAAAGGATTGAGTTTTGACCATTTGAAATGTTTTAATGAATGATTTCGAAAGGGGTGGTTCCCCAGGGTTTTGAAAGGATTAAAAGGAAGGTTTTTTTATGATTTCGAAAGGAAATATTTAAAAGGTTTTAAAGGGGGATGTCTGATATTTTGAAGCTTTCGGAGAATAGAAAGGTAAGGTTTTTCCAATGTTTTTGAAAGGGTATCCCAATGGTTTCGAAGGGGTTATCCTCAAGGGTTTCGAACGAGTTGTTTAAAAGTTTTAAAAAAAGATTTCGAATGTATTGAATAAGCAATGTAGCCTAAGTATTTTCAAGTTAAAAAGGGTTTTGACTTGTTTTGGAAGGATAGTTAATCCTTATTGAATCTCATCAACATTATTTTGTGTGAAGTGTATATAACATGGCAAAACGGCCTAGAGTAAAGAAAAAGTCATATTTTCCTTGTATGTATGTAACAACCCGCATATTTGTCGATTTTATATTTAAATACTTTATTTAATATTTTATCATTAGTCGGATGTTAGCCCGAAAAGCTACTTTTTGCATACTGTCAAATTAGGGCTCGAGACCACTTCCATTGAGTTCAAAATGACGTTTGCGATCTTTTTGAGTGTAAACTTTGATATGTTTGGAGTTAGTGGAATTCTCGCTACTTTTCCCCGCTTGTGACTTTGGTTTGGACTGCACCTTCTTTAGTTCAGCCCAAACCTCTTCCTCACTTCATTCACCATTTGTTTTAACATTCAAGCTTCATCAAAAATGGTGGTGGGAAGTGGAAATTAAAACTCCAAACTCAAATTCAATAGCAAATCCAACATTCAACTCCAAATTCAAGTAGAAGATATTGGATTCAAGCTTTGGATTGCTTCTCCTTGCTTTCAAGCTTTATCTTCATCCATTTTAGTGAAAAGGTGAGATTTTTAATCTCACATCTTGCCTATAACTGTCATTGGACTTTTGGGAATGATTCCCTATCACATTAGCATCTTAGTTTGCTTTTGGTTTGGATTGAATGGGTGAAAAACCCCAATTTCAGTGTTATTGGCAAATCCTGGGCCTTAGGTCGCTCTGCCTCGAAGACTAGCCCTGCAGATTTTCATTCGTGCTTAGGTCGTTCGAAATTAGGTCGCTAGGTCGTAGGTCGCTGGGCCATAGGTCGCTCTGGCGTGGAGAAGACTCTGCCTGCTTTTAGCTCGCTCTAGACTTAGGTCGCTCGTCCCTAGGTCGTAGGTCGCTCGATGTAACAACCGGGGTTTTGCCCAAAAATTATAATCATCGTTAAACGATAAATTTGCTAGCTAATTACCGTTCGTTGTTCGAATTTTTGTAACAATAAAATTTCCGTCAATGGACGATTTAAATTGGTCGTTAACTAGTATTGGAGTTTACGAATCAGTTGCAATTCTTTTGAAAATTTGTTAAGGGTTGATGGGCTTAAAAGAAAAGTATATCATGACCCATATCCCTATTTGGTACCATACTATTTTCGTTAAAACCCTTTACCCGTTTTCCTTTCCCATGGATTCACAAACCCTAAGCAAACGTTCGAAAGAAATTTGAATGGCGGCCACGAGAATCGTCTTTATTCGTTCGTTCAGAAGCTAGGGCTTCGGTCGATTTGGCGTTCGTCTTTTGTCGAATCGAGGGATTACATCGTCTGATACGCTGCTCCTCGACTAATCGAGTCGCCTCCGCTTCGATCGCTAAAGATTTAGCTTCACTGCCTCGTCGAAAATGGTGAGTGCTCCACTCACATTTAATTCCTTCTCGTGTTATTAGTGTTCGATACCTATGAGCTTTGTTCGTATTTGATTGTTGATTTCGTCATTGGTTTTGTCGACTATTCGACTATGTGGGAAGTTGCTGTTTTCTGATTTGTTTACCTTCTGCGTCTTGATGAGTTGCCGTGATAAACTTCGATTTCTATAAAATTGATTGAATTTGTTTTGTGCTTCAATTTGTTCCTTACCTGACTTTGGCTGGTGATAGGTTGGCTTTGGCATTTAAAATACTCGGCTTTGATGATTTTCAAATGTGAGTGTAGCAATATTATTTTGTTCGACTTGGTTTATATGGTTTACTGTATCTGGTAGTATTTCCATACCAGTTTGATTTTAGTTGCTATTCTATGACTTCTGCAACCTTCGAACTGCAGTTAGTCTTCGACTATAAACTTGACCTTTGTGATATTGACTTTGTTCGACTTTTGCCTGTTGTTTTCTGACCATTTTCACAGCTGCATATTTACCTGTTTACTCAAGACCGTATATGTGCATACATACATATGTATGTGTGTATGCATATATTCTTGGACTCGCATTGTTGTAGTTTGATTCTCCTTGGCTAATTGGTTAGTTGCACTTCTGTAAACTTGAGTTTGGTTCTTGGTTCACTTGTAGTTCTTTGGTGCTTGCTTGTATTCATTCTTGCAGTTGCTTGATACATCTTTGTCAAACATAGTTTCTCGACTTGTAGTTAATTCCTTCTGGCTTGAATCACTGTCCAGTTGATTCACTGATGCACTTTGATCACGGGTTCGGTCACTTGCTATGTCTTGTTCATCTGGTTCTTGTATCACTTTGGTATTGGTGCATTATAGTTGCATCACTGTATGTAGATGTATGCCCTGACCATTTACTTGGTTTTGTTTCTATAGCATAGTCTGGAGTTGTAGTACTTGTGGTCTTGCATTTGGTTTAGGGATGCATTCATGTCTGCTTTGTATCATTCTTGAAGTCTTCGCTTTACTGTATGCATCACTAGTCTTTCATTTGACCTGTTTCATTTAGTCGTACTGCCCTATGTTGTCACTTGATCTTGCTGTGACATTGTGACTTCTTGTTCATCCTCCATTAAGAAGTATTGTTGCATCTTAGATGTATCTTGGTCTTATGAACTTGAATTAGTAGTCTACAACTCTGGCTTTTTGTCTGAACTGTTTGTAGTCAATTTCTTTGTATAACTTGAACATGAGTTGGATTTTGCTTTGAGCATGCTACCGGGTTGATAAGCACTATGCCCTGTACATGATTTTGCATTGTGAATCTCAGCAGTGTTTGTGTCATCCTGCTGTTTTGAAGTGTGAAGCCTTTGTTAGTTCTTTGTGTTGTTCAATTCGTACTTGTGGCCTCTATGCTTGGTTGTTCCACTGTTGGCATAGCCTTGTATTTGGTTATTCGTGTTGCCTTGCTAAGTTGCCTTGTCACAAGTGCACTGTCCAGTTTCAGGTTGTGACATTGTTTGCTTCGACATGTCTTGGTTCTTTAACAATTCTGAGTTGTTTCTTTTTGCTGTTGCCTCCCTTATGCTGTTGAAAGGTGCATCGTCTTTGTCTCTGTACCTGTTTGCAACTGCAAATTCATTACTTGAAATTCAGCAGTTTGCAATTGAGTTGTAGTCTCGAATTTAAGTGCCTGTACATCCCCAATCAGGCTTTGTACAGGTGCCCTTGACTTGTGCATATGCGATTGTCTTTGTCTCATATCTGATGTTAAGTCCTTGCCTCTGTGGTCTGCACTTGCTTACCACTACTTGTTGCCCTTGCGATCTAGTTTATTTTCACATGTGTTGATCCGGCTTTGTTGGGTTTAACCTTGTGATCATTTATGACTTTCACTGAGTTTTTGTGTATTCCGTGCGATAGTGGCGAGGCAGTACACGCATGCGTGTACTGCAGCCCTATCAGATTGACAGTTTTAAATTGATGTTCGATTTGTCGAATTGTTTCGTTGGTTAATTTCAAATGGTTTGGAATTGTATTCTGATTTGGATTGCTGATTTGTTGTTTAACACTGTTTAGTGTTATATCTGCCGTTATCCGATTCTTTTATCGAGGAGTCGGATATACGAGATTTCTAAGACTGTCACCTATTTGATATTTGATTAATATTGCTTATGTGCATTAATAACTGAGTTTGAATTAGACTGACCTGGGTATTATTTTCTTTTGAATGTAATACTCGGGTCAGACCCGAGTTATTTCAGGTTGTAGATTTTCTTCTTTGAGTTGCTGTTCAGGATATGAAGACTTTTCACATCTTCTGAAGTTGTCATTGTCATTTTGTAGCAGTCGTGTCATTGTATAGAACGATATGTATTCATGTATATTAGTCGATAATGTACTTGTATATATAACTTCTAGAGTCGACAGTTGTAGTTGTATCATATGTATTGTGTCAACTATGTATTAACTGACATCAGTTATATATATATATGAGACTTTTGTTTTTATCTGTGTTCCGCATTTATATTATCTGTGTTATTGTTATATCTAATGTCCTAAACTATTATGAACCGTCGTAGTTCGTTTTATACTAGTATTGGGTGTGTCGATGAGAGTAAATAAATAATAGATGAAAAATAAAAAAGTATATACCACTTCTATCAAGATAACCAATATTTGTGTAAGGCCAACTACGGATGGTCGCTCCTATCCAGCCTTATTCTTCGTAATAATAGACAGTATTCCTTTTAATACTCTTTGTTATTATGAGCATAGAGGTGGGGCGTCACAGTTGGTATCAGAGCTTGGGGTTTATGGACATAATATAAAACATATGTTACAACTATCGGTCGATGTTTTATTTGTGTTTTGAGTCAAAACTAAAGTTTTGAAATTTTTGATGAAATTGTGTTCCGATGATTTGACTGATTTGAGTACTATTTATCAGAGTGCGCAGCGGAAACAGTGAAACTGTCTTCGCTGATTACAACTGATAATCTATTTGATTTAGAAATTGAAATAAATTTCATTTGTTGTTTACATAGCTGTAATTATTTTATTTCTTTGAGAATTTCGAATCCGAATTGAGGATTCGAAGAAATTACAGTTATGTGATTTTTGTTGAAATTTCCACTGGCTTTCTTTTGTACTAATCATCTATTGATTAGATTTTTGCTGTTTTGAATTATCTTCATTGAAGATACCTTCGAATGATTTCTTTGTTCATTTTGTAGTACGTGCAAAAATTTGAATTGCACGTTATTGCATTTATTTTACGTTGAACCGATGCTTGGTTATGAAACGTATTTTGTTGCCGTTATTTTTATAACGGGATTTTTACGCCAGTGCTATTTTGAAGCACGGTGTTTTGTGGCATTTCTGATGAATGAAAATTCACTGATATTACATTTTGACGTAGATTGTTTTGATGTGATTTTGACGTTTTAAAACTACTGTCGCTTTGGCTTCAGTAACCGCCAAATTTTAAAAGTGGGTTTTCAAGCGGTTATTCCGCAATACTGATTTGTGACCGTTTTTACGGTATTTTGAGAAGTACAATTTCCTTATCGAAATTGTTACTGATTTGCTGTTTTAATCACGTGGTTAGAAAATTGTTTTAAAAAAAAATGAAAATTGTTTTATAAAATTTTAGCAGTTTGCGTTTTCAAAAGAATGAGAAAGCAACTTAAACGATTCAGCAAAATCGAGGACTATAACCCCTTTCTTTTACTGTTTCGCTTAACTCCGGACTTGTTCAGTTGAGAATGTGAATTGTTATTTTACAAAATAAATAAAATTGTTTTCAGAAATCTTACAGTTTGCGATTTCAAAAGAATGAGAAAGCGATTTAAACGTTTCAGCAAAATCGAGGACTATGACCCCTTTCTTTTACTAATTCGCTTAATTCCGGACTTGTCTGTTTGAGAATGTAAAGTGTATTTTTACAAAATACACAATTTTGCACTTTCAAGGAAACGATGAAGAGATTTAAACGATTTAGCAAAAGTGCGGAGTATGGAACCACACTTTTACTATTTCGGTTAATTTCGGACTCGTTAATTGAATATCTGCTGTTTTGATGATTTTGATGAATTTTACACTTTCAAGGAAACGATGAAGAGAATCAAACGATTTAGTAAAACACGTGGTATGGGACATGTGCGTTTGCTATTTCGGTTAATTCCGGACTCGTTAATTGAAATATTTGATGTTTTCGTGTGCTTTCGAGCCACTATGTTGGACCTTCGGGTCATATGTTGGACCTTCGGGTCAAATACCAGTACTAGACCTTCGGGTCATATGCTGGACCTTCGGGTCATTTGTTGGGCGCCAAAATTATGTTGAGTACTTGGTAGGCTTCGGCCATATGTTGTTGCACGTGCGGCGAATTAAAAACTCGCCATCTGATGGGATCGATCCAAGCTTTTATGTTGATTTTCTAGTCTTCTTAATTGATTTCTAGATATTTGTTGCTTCCAATTATCTGCAGGTAATTGGATATTTGTTGATATGAGTTCTGATTATCGTCTTTGATAATCAGATATTTGTTGTTTCTAATTATCGCTTGTGATAATTAGATATTTGTTGATATGAGTTCTGATTATCGTTTTTGATAATCAGATATTTGTTGTTTCTAATTATCGCTTGTGATAATTAGATATTTGTTGATATGAGTTCTGATTATCGTTTTTGATAATCAGATATTTGTTGTTTCTAATTATCGCTTGTGATAATTAGATATTTGTTGATATGAGTTCTGATTATCGTTTTGATAATCAGATATTTGTTGTTTTTAATTATCGCTTGAGATAATTAAATATTTGTTGATTTTAGATTTAATTATCGCTGTTAGATAATTAAATATTTGTTGATTTGAGATTTAATTATCGCTTTAGATAATTAAATATTTGTTGATTTGAGATTTAATTATCGCTTGAGATAATTAAATATTTGTTGATTTTAGATTTAATTATCGCTTTAGATAATTAAATATTTGTTGATTTGAGATTTAATTATCGCTTGAGATAATTAAATATTTGTTGATTTTAGATTTAATTATCGCTTTAGATAATTAAATATTTGTTGATTTGAGATTTAATTATCGCTTTAGATAATTAAATATTTGTTGATTTGAGATTTAATTATCGCTTGAGATAATTAAATATTTGTTGATTTGAGATTTAATTATCGCTTTAGATAATTAAATATTTGTTGATTTGAGATTTAATTATCGCTTTAGATAATTAAATATTTATTGATTTGAGATTTAATTATCGCTTGAGATAATTAAATATTTGTTGATTTTAGATTTAATTATCGCTGTTAGATAATTAAATATTTGTTGATTTGAGATTTAATTATCGCTGTTAGATAATTAAATATTTGTTGATTTGAGATTTAATTATCGTCTTTGATAATTAAATATTTGTTGATTTTAGATTTAATTATCGCTGTTAGATAATTAAATATTTGTTGATATGAGATTTAATTATCGCTTTTGATAATTAAATATTTGCTGGTTTGAGATTTAATTATCGCTTTTCATAATTGAATATTTGTTGAATTTGAAATTTGATTATCGTTTGTGATAATCGAATATTTGTTGATTTGAGAAATTTGATTATCATTTTTGATAATTGAATATTTGTTTTCTGACTATCGTTTGAGATAATCAGATATTTGTTTTGTCTTCTGATTATCGTTTGAGATAAGTAAATATTTGCGATTTGAAAATTCAATTATCGTTTTTGATGATTGAATATTTGCGACTTTTGAGATTTGAGCTTCGTCTTTTTCTCTGGCGATTCAGGTGAGTAATTTGATTTACTCACATTCAATTCGTGCTCTGTATGGGATTTCTGCTCTGTTTTTCCTTCTCTTTTAGTTGCTGGAACTCGATTGTTCTTGCTTTTGTTAGACGTCTGATTTTGATCCCTGATTCCCTCGATGTTGATTCTTTTGATTTGAAGCAGTCGAACCTTTTGAATTCTTATCTAATACTTCCCCGCTGACACTTGCTTTGCTTATACATTCGACAATGCCATGCTCTTTTGGTTGTTACCTTTTTTCCATTTATTCCCTATGATTGCGTGGACGCAATTTTTATAAGGAGGGGAGTCTGTAACAACCGGGGTTTTGCCCAAAAATTATAATCATCGTTAAACGATAAATTTGCTAGCTAATTACCGTTCGTTGTTCGAATTTTTGTAACAATAAAATTTCCATCAATGGACGATTTAAATTGGTCGTTAACTAGTATTGGAGTTTACGAATCAGTTGCAATTCTTTTGAAAATTTGTTAAGGGTTGATGGGCTTAAAAGAAAAGTATATCATGACCCATATCCCTATTTGGTACCATACTATTTTCGTTAAAACCCTTTACCCGTTTTCCTTTCCCATGGATTCACAAACCCTAAGCAAACGTTCGAAAGAAATTTGAATGGCGGCCACGAGAATCGTCTTTATTCGTTCGTTCAGAAGCTAGGGCTTCGGTCGATTTGGCGTTCGTCTTTTGTCGAATCGAGGGATTACATCGTCTGATACGCTGCTCCTCGACTAATCGAGTCGCCTCCGCTTCGATCGCTAAAGATTTAGCTTCACTGCCTCGTCGAAAATGGTGAGTGCTCCACTCACATTTAATTCCTTCTCGTGTTATTAGTGTTCGATACCTATGAGCTTTGTTCGTATTTGATTGTTGATTTCGTCATTGGTTTTGTCGACTATTCGACTATGTGGGAAGTTGCTGTTTTCTGATTTGTTTACCTTCTGCGTCTTGATGAGTTGCCGTGATAAACTTCGATTTCTATAAAATTGATTGAATTTGTTTTGTGCTTCAATTTGTTCCTTACCTGACTTTGGCTGGTGATAGGTTGGCTTCGGCATTTAAAATACTCGGCTTTGATGATTTTCAAATGTGAGTGTAGCAATATTATTTTGTTCGACTTGGTTTATATGGTTTACTGTATCTGGTAGTATTTCCATACCAGTTTGATTTTAGTTGCTATTCTATGACTTCTGCAACCTTCGAACTGCAGTTAGTCTTCGACTATAAACTTGACCTTTGTGATATTGACTTTGTTCGACTTTTGCCTGTTGTTTTCTGACCATTTTCATAGCTGCATATTTACCTGTTTACTCAAGACCGTATATGTGCATACATACATATGTATGTGTGTATGCATATATTCTTGGACTCGCATTGTTGTAGTTTGATTCTCCTTGGCTAATTGGTTAGTTGCACTTCTGTAAACTTGAGTTTGGTTCTTGGTTCACTTGTAGTTCTTTGGTGCTTGCTTGTATTCATTCTTGCAGTTGCTTGATACATCTTTGTCAAACATAGTTTCTCGACTTGTAGTTAATTCCTTCTGGCTTGAATCACTGTCCAGTTGATTCACTGATGCACTTTGATCACGGGTTCGGTCACTTGCTATGTCTTGTTCATCTGGTTCTTGTATCACTTTGGTATTGGTGCATTATAGTTGCATCACTGTATGTAGATGTATGCCCTGACCATTTACTTGGTTTTGTTTCTGTAGCATAGTCTGGAGTTGTAGTACTTGTGGTCTTGCATTTGGTTTAGGGATGCATTCATGTCTGCTTTGTATCATTCTTGAAGTCTTTGCTTTACTGTATGCATCACTAGTCTTTCATTTGACCTGTTTCATTTAGTCGTACTGCCCTATGTTGTCACTTGATCTTGCTGTGACATTGTGACTTCTTGTTCATCCTCCATTAAGAAGTATTGTTGCATCTTAGATGTATCTTGGTCTTATGAACTTGAATTAGTAGTCTACAACTCTGGCTTTTTGTCTGAACTGTTTGTAGTCAATTGCTTTGTATAACTTGAACATGAGTTGGATTTTGCTTTGAGCATGCTACCGGGTTGATATGCACTATGCCCTGTACATGATTTTGCATTGTGAATCTCAGCAGTGTTTGTGTCATCCTGCTGTTTTGAAGTGTGAAGCCTTTGTTAGTTCTTTGTGTTGTTCAATTCGTACTTGTGGCCTCTATGCTTGGTTGTTCCACTGTTGGCATAGCCTTGTATTTGGTTATTCGTGTTGCCTTGCTAAGTTGCCTTGTCACAAGTGCACTGTCCAGTTTCAGGTTGTGACATTGTTTGCTTCGACATGTCTTGGTTCTTTAACAATTCTGAGTTGTTTCTTTTTGCTGTTGCCTCCCTTATGCTGTTGACAGGTGCATCGTCTTTGTCTCTGTACCTGTTTGCAACTGCAAATTCATTACTTGAAATTCAGCAGTTTGCAATTGAGTTGTATTCTCGAATTTAAGTGCCTGTACATCCCCAATCAGGCTTTGTACAGGTGCCCTTGACCTGTGCATATGCGATTGTCTTTGTCTCATATCTGATGTTAAGTCCTTGCCTCTGTGGTCTGCACTTGCTTACCACTACTTGTTGCCCTTGCGATCTAGTTTATTTTCACATGTGTTGATCCGGCTTCGTTGGGTTTAACCTTGTGATCATTTATGACTTTCACTGAGTTTTTGTGTATTCCGTGCGATAGTGGCGAGGCAGTACATGCGTGCGTGTACTGCAGCCCTATCAGATTGACAGTTTTAAATTGATGTTCGATTTGTCGAATTGTTTCGTTGGTTAATTTCAAATGGTTTGGAATTGTATTCTGATTTGGATTGCTGATTTGTTGTTTAACACTGTTTAGTGTTATATCTGCCGCTATCCGATTCTTTTATCGAGGAGTCGGATATACGAGATTTCTGAGACTGTCACCTATTTGATATTTGATTAATATTGCTTATGTGCATTAATAACTGAGTTTGAATTAGACTGACCTGGGTATTATTTTCTTTTGAATGTAATACTCGGGTCAGACCCGAGTTATTTCAGGTTGTAGATTTTCTTCTTTGAGTTGCTGTTCAGGATATGAAGACTTTTCACATCTTCTGAAGTTGTCATTGTCATTTTGTAGCAGTCGTGTCATTGTATAGAACGATATGTATTCATGTATATTAGTCGATAATGTACTTGTATATATAACTTCTAGAGTCGACAGTTGTAGTTGTATCATATGTATTGTGTCAACTATGTATTAACTGACATCAGTTATATATATATGAGACTTTTGTTTTTATCTGTGTTCCGCATTTATATTATCTGTGTTATTGTTATATCTAATGTCCTAAACTATTATGAACCGTCGTAGTTCGTTTTATACTAGTATTGGGTGTGTCGATGGGAGTAAATAAATAATAGATGAAAAATAAAAAAGTATATACCACTTCTATCAAGATAACCAATATTTGTGTAAGGCCAACTACGGATGGTCGCTCCTATCCAGCCTTATTCTTCGTAATAATAGACAGTATTCCTTTTAATACTCTTTGTTATTATGAGCATAGAGGTGGGGCATCACACTCGATCACCCTAGGTCGCTCGCGAGTTAAGCCTTAGGTCATTTGGCCTTTATAACGTTAGGTCGCTCGCGTGTTGAAACTTTAGGTCACAAGGCCACTAGGTCGTTAGACCTTTAACACTTAGGTCGCGTACCCCTTTTAGGTCGCGTACCATTAGGTCGCTCTGTAACAACCCTGTATTTTACAATTAATTTTAATTTGATTTTTCCAAATTTAAGAGCTTTATTTATGAAAAGAATAAATGTTGTTATTGTAAATATAAAAAAAACTTTGATTTTGTATGTGGATTTGAATTCCAAATATGACTAAATTTAATATTTCCAGAAAATGTGAATTTTGGTCAAATAGTCAAACTTCGACTTTTAACTTGAAAATTTAAAAGTTTGAAATTTATGAATTTTATCTTTTATTATAAAAATAGATTTAATAACTTGAATACTGCTTTTCGTTTCGTTGCAAACGGATTTAAATTGCAAAAGTTATACTATTTTCAATATTGTGTGTATATTGGGTTATTCAGCAATATTCTTTATTTTAAAATTATATAAATGACATTTTTATTTGATATATTTTATTCTAATTTGTACATTTATGTTATATAAAATATATTTTGGCTTTTAAATATTTTTAAAGTAAGGTAGGAATTTTTCCAGAGTTAGTAGTATTGTTCTTGCAAATTTCCATGCCCTGTTTGTAAATTTTAAACATTTTTCTTTAATCCTTTTCTATTTTCTCCAATTTAATTATCTATTTTATTTTGAAAATGATAAATAAATTATTTTAATTCAAATTTTCACTTCATAATATTTTTATAATGAAGTGTATAGTTTTTCAAGACTGACAGTGATTTATTTATAATTTTTGAACACTGTTTGGTATTTTTAAGTAATTTTCTTCATTCTTTTTATATTTTTCCAAAATTTATTATTTGTTTTCTCATATTTATAATTGATTTCGGTTTGTAAATTATTTTTCTGAATATTTTTGTTTATATAAAGATTAAAAAGAAAAGAAATATGAAAGGTTGTAAAACACTTTGAAACTTAAGCCCTTTTTTGTCCAAACCCTTCATTTTCTTTAACTCCTCAAATTTTGCCCTAGCCATCTAAAACCCTAGTGTAGCCGCCACTTTTTGTTTCTCATCTTTTCACGTGAAAACAAATCAGCTCCTCATTTCTCATGGCTTCATCCAAAAATAGGTAATGGCCTCTCCTTTTTTTCTTCTTTTCTCTTCATTTTCAATGATTTTTGCCATGTTTCTCTTGCTTTGCTTGGCCTAACACCTCCACCATCTCCTCCACCGACCACCACCACTTCCTTCCCCACACCATCCACGACCAAACCCCCTCCTTCTCTGACAATGACAGGCCATGCACTCCTTTTGACTAAAAACCACACAAAACCTTGCACAAATCCCTTAAAACAATGCATAGCCACCACTAGTTGCAACATACCTTCGCCCACCACCTTGGACACCACCTCTACCCGCCACCACCACCTTGCTACCACCACTACACATCACCATCTCCTCTGTCCAGACCTGTAGCAAGTCATGGCCAAGCCTAGGACCTTGTAGACCGAGCCAAAGATGAACCAAAACTCCACCATATTGCATAAAACTCTTCACATGCCTATGTTGTAACTTCCCCATCATCTCTAGCTTGTAGATGTGCATCCCTTGGTCCAAACCAGACCCAAACCATGTCCAAACCTGAACCAAAACATTCCCTAGGCCATGCAAAAGGATAGAGAAAGCAAGGCAAAAGATTTGACATTCAAATCTCTTTTCGTTTAAAAGTTATTCCATTTCAAGTGCGTTGAAATTGTGTTTGTTTTGATGTATGTTTTGGGTTGTAATACAAGAGTTGTAGCTTTGGATCTTGCTCTCCACTCAAGTCCGTAGTCTTGTCATCGTGCTTTTGTTCCATTGTGTCATTGGTTTTGATATCTCCAGCACAAACAGGTGAGTTATTCTCACCAGACAATATGTACCTATATAACTAGTAAATTGACACCCTGCGAATCTGTAGAAATATATTATCAAGTTTTATATGCTTATATTATTATCATATGATGTTCACACCTGTTATTATACCTGTTATATCATATGTTACTGTTATTTAATGTTATTCTGTTATTTATATCTGTTATCACCATTGCAAGTTCCATGTAGATTAGAATCACTATGGGTTGAAATGATACATACCCGAACGGACTTTAGAATAGGGAAAAATCGTTATGGGCTGAAATGATAGGCCTGAACGATTTTTATTTAAAATTATTTTAACTTGGGATTGCGGGTTTGAAATGATAGAACCCGGATTTTTCTTTTTTTTTAACTGCGGATTGAAATGATACATATCCGTATCACTTGACCTAGGTTAGAAAATTATATACAGGCCCGTGGTTATTTTATAAAGTGTTTTGAATATTTTTAAGTATTTTAAAAATATAAATTTATGAAATTTGATTTAAATAGATTTTGAAATATTTTGAATTAAAGAAATTATGATTTTTCTATGTGTTAAAAATGTAATTAATGAATGGTTTAACTGGATTTTTGAAATATAACTTAAGTTGGAAATTTGGAATTTTGGTTAAAAATGATATTTAAGTTATATAAATAAAATGGATATTAAATTTTATTTGGAAATGGTAAATATGATAATTTGATTAAATTTGAATTTAAGTGATTATTAAGTATTATTGATTTTTCTATGAATTTAAGTGGTTAAATAAATGAATGTTTAAAAGTGATCTTTTAAAATATAACTTGACTAGGAAATGTGAAATTTGGTTTTAATTAAAGGTTTAAGTTAATTAAATAAAATTGGAAATTTTGTTAAATTGTGAAATGGTAATTTAAATTTGAAGTGTTAAGTCTATTTGTTGAAATGTGAAGAATTGGAACTTTTACACTTAAACTTATTAAGTAAATTATTGAAAATTGGATTTAATTATAAGAAATTTATTGTGAAAGAAACGTGTAAAGTTCTAATTAATGAAAGAAATATGTAAAGTTTAATTTATGAAAGAAACGTGTAAAGTTCTAATTAATGAAAGAAATATGTAAAGTTTTACCTACTGAAAGAAGCATGTAAAGTCTTAATTAATGAAAGAAACATGTAAGTCTTAATTTGTGTAATATTGATTTAAAATAATAAATGCCCCTTTTGTAATAAAACGTAAATTAAAACGTACATTCGATAATGTAAGTTTAATTAGTGTAATATTGATTATATGATAAATGCTCTTTACTGTAATAGGAATGTAAGTTAAAAAGTACATTTAATATGTAAGTTTTAATTAATGTAAATGACATATTTTAATGACTAAAATAATAAAGTTTCTTTATTGTAATGATAATGTAAGTTAATAAGGTACTCTTAACTTAACATAAGAATTTTAGCATTAAATTGGATATTACAGTAACAAAGTTTATTTAACTATAAGGCTATGATAAAATGACCATGTTAAAAGATTTGTAAGTATATAAATACTTTGATTATATAAAAATTTAAATTGGGAAGTATTACATTCCAAAAATGCTATGATTCCTTAAGGTTACATTACCAAAATGCTATGATAATTTAAAGGAAGATTTCAAGTTTAATAAATTAAAGGAAATATTCAGTGATTTTGAAATTTGGGTTTTATTGAAATGATATATTATTGAATTGGTTTTTGAAATGGAAATGATATATTTTTGAATTGGTTTTGAACAGATATGTTTTGGGTTTGAAAGTATGTATTAGTTTGAAATAAATGATATGATTTTGAAATGGTTTAAAGGATGTATTTTGATTTGAAACATAAACTATTTTTAATAGTTATAACCACGGGTTATAATAACGATTGGTTGGCAAAGAGACCGGGATCGGATATGGACATACTCTCTGTCGATACCGAAAACCACTTTGACAACCGTGTACGCGGTGGAGATTCCAGAATGAAGTAGGATGGTGGCGACGTTCTTAAGGTATGTTACGTGGACCCAACTCCCGTGAGTTGGCATAAGGTGGCTAAAACAGGAGCGATCTCGGACCAGTGAGGTAGCACCTCTTCTCGGACACATTTCTTCAATATTATACTCTTACTTGTGATTGATTAGATGGCCATCCTCCGATTTGGGAGTGTTGTTCGAGGTGGAACGGTAGTGGCTGCTATGCGTATCCATCAGTCTGTGTGCGTAATTGGTATATCTACCCTGGCATTGCCTAGTTGTGCCGTGTCACCTACCATATCGAGCTTTACTACGATTATGATTTTAAGATCCGACCGCGTTAAGGTTCTCCATCCCCTTAACGCTATTTTCTATATGATTATACTTTACTTATTTAGACACTATTATAATATCGAATATTACTACATAGTAGATAGTTTAACGGATCCTTAGAGGATGGGCGGTCCCAAGCATCTTCTAAGTTACTTGTACCTTTATTACAGTTCACTTGAGTTGGTTTACATTATATAAGTATATATTGTCCTGACTCGAGTGTTTTGTGTTTTGCTTTACGCTCGGGTCAGCCTGAGTTATTCACAGATTTGGATTTCCACTCTCTTGGAGATTTGAATCGCTGGAGATTATCTGCTTGTCATGTCCTATCTATTTCAGTTCCGTTGTTCTACTCAGCTTGTACTTGGTTATTTTATTGAGACTTTTGTTGTACTCTATTTCTTCTGTTGTATCTTATGTAACTCTGATATATTTATATAGTAGCTTCATGAACTACTATTTCTTTTACTTCCGCTGCATTATTTTACTCTGTGTCTGTGATGTGTGATTATATTTATTTACTGTATATTCTGAGATTTGCCAAATTTTATTTACAACGCGGTATTTTGAGCAATTCAACTCCGGCATGAGTGTCTACCTATACACTTATAATGGATGCGAATGGTTGAAAATATCGGGTCGTTACAGTTGGTATCAGAGCTTTGGCTTTGAGGCAAAACTCAGCATATGGAGTAGATTTATTTACAGAATCACTTTCGTTCGAGTTTGAATCTTTTCCTCTTGATTCAAAATTCCTTTGAATTTTTGGAACGTTCCCTGCGGTTCCAAAATTCATTCTTGTCCCTCACTATTCATCTTCTTTTGATTTTGGAGTATCACATAACCCCACTTCGAATGATCTTTATAGTAAATTGGCGGTCTCGCCAATATTCTAATTTTCTTGTAAAGGGGTGAAAATCCTTTACAATCAGCATCGATTAACCAGAGATTTATATTTATCCTTGGTTTAGATTCTAATATATTTTGTTATTCCAAACTCTATCTCTTGAGATCGAAGGTAGATTTACCCCAGAAAATCCACATTTGATCTTATCCATTAAGTCACGGTTGACCCGGTTAAGGTTGTCCACGATTTATCTAAGCTTACCCATCTCTCTACTTTGTTTAATCATCTTGTCTTTTGTTCCAATCTATCTTCCAAACATTTTGAACTGTACTTGTAAATTAATGTTTTGTTTTATATTGTGTTGTTTGAGTTGTTGATGTTGATTTGGGTTTTCGATCGATTCGTCTGATCAACGCTATCGATAGGATTTCTAAAACACTTTGACAGAACAAACTGACACAATATTATTTTAAAATTTGGTTTATGAAATAAATTTGGATATATAATTTTATGGAACTTAATAAATTGATTTAAATTGATAATTTGAAATGATAATACTTGATTTATCATTTATTGTTCTACAAATGAATTTATAAATAGTTGTTTATAAATTTATTTGGGAACTGAAATGAATTTAAAACAAGAAAGATAAAGAATTTAATTTCCGATGGTTTCAAACCTTGTGTTTAAAATTTTTAAAAGGATATTATTTAAAGTATTTTGAATAAAAATTTGTCTCTAAAGGATTTTAAAGTTTAAAAATTTAGTGCTCTTCTCTTTGTCGCTGGAAAATAATTTCGGTGATGACTGCAGCATCATCGACGTTCATTTTCGAGTTTCGAAGTGAAGAAACCATTCTGTAGTCTTGCTACAGCTTTGTTTTGGAAAATCTTATTGATTTGAATTTCTAAAATATGACTAGATTATAATATATATATAGATATATGATTTAAATTTGATTTAACATATTATGTATATATAATTACTTATCTCCAAATGGTTTGAAGATGTTCGAAGATTCAAATTCTTAAATTTTATCTTGAAGAATAATTTCAATTATAAGAAGAAAAAATATAAAATTTGGATAAATGATTCAAACTTGAGATAATTGAATTGGAAAGTTTTATTTGTATAATACAATTGCATTCAAATATAACTTACCTTAAATTTTTTTTGAAGTTAACAATGTAATTGGATAATATGCAGTACATGAATGATTTTATAAATAAAATTTGAGTGGTTATAATAAATGTTATACACTTAAATTTTAGTTATAAAAGATTAACAGAGGTAAATAGTGAAAAAGGAATTTAAAGAGATTTTATTTAAATAACTTAATAATCAAATTTGATTTAATATGGAACCTTAAGTCTAACCTAGGAATTTTAATAATGGTTATTTCTTGAAACGAATATGTTGTATAATAAATAATGTATCTTTGAATAGATAAAATAAAATACATTGGAATTGGACATTTTGTAATAAAGTTTATTTAACTTGAATTCATAGTTTAATTGATGTCTAAATGAATAAATGTGTAAAGGAATTTGATTGTTATATTTGCTATGATAAATATTTTATTTATGAAATAGATATGTCTTGAAAAATGAATAATTATGATTTAAATAGTTAAAATGTATTTTAACATCACTAAAATTTGATAATTGAGAATTTGGTTTTCAAATGAAATTTTAAGTGTAACTTATTAAAGGAATATCTATTTATGAAATGGGTATTTTAAATAAAGTGTTAGGTTATGTGTTAAATTAAGAGCTAACTAAAATAGTGAACTTTTAACTTAATAAACGAAGTATAGTTTAATTTGGATATTCCATTCATAAAAGTTTGTTTTAATAAGTCATAAGTTAAATGATATCCAAATGAATATTCTAGAATAAAACTGATTTGAAATATTAATATATCTACTGTAGCATTTTATAAGTGCTGCTGTTTTGAAAATACAATGTTTTGGAAGTTTTATAATTGAATGAACTTAGAAATGTTACAACTTTAAAATGAATATTATTTGACCTTGAATTAAAATGGTTTAAATAAAGATTTTTTTAAAAGGTGTTATGATTTTCTATGTATTTTGTTTTTTTTAGAATTACATTTCCAAAGTGTTATGATTTTAGTAGTATGATTTCCAAATGATAAACATCTCTAATTTGTTATGATTTCAAAGCGTTATTGTTTCACATTTATTATCTTATTTTTTTTTTTTCAACTATCTTTTGGTTGTCCTTATTTCTCTTATCTTGTTACAGAATGGGAAGGCTATTGCTTATACCAGTCTGTTTAGACATCTTTTTATAATCTTTGAAATCTTTGTTACTCATCTGGATCTGAACACTGTTTTTCCATTCATAGACCGTCGGTCAAGTGAAAGGGGTGATTCAGACTCTAGAGGATCTTTTTCATGTTTGTGTTCTTGATTTGATCACCTCCAACTTGTTAAACTTGCCTATAACAATAGTTATCAGGTGTAATTCCAATATTCTTATCATCTTGTCTTAATTCTATTCATTCTATCTTTTTAGGTGCTTTCCCGTACCTCGTTCCTTTTCGGGGACGAAAAGTTTTGAGTGGGGGAGAGTGTAACAACCCTGTATTTTACAATTAATTTTAATTTGATTTTTCCAAATTTAAGAGCTTTATTTATGAAAAGAATAAATGTTGTTATTGTAAATATAAAAAAAACTTTGATTTTGTATGTGGATTTGAATTCCAAATATGACTAAATTTAATATTTCCAGAAAATGTGAATTTTGGTCAAATAGTCAAACTTCGACTTTTAACTTGAAAATTTAAAAGTTTGAAATTTATGAATTTTATCTTTTATTATAAAAATAGATTTAATAACTTGAATACTGCTTTTCGTTTCGTTGCAAACGGATTTAAATTGCAAAAGTTATACTATTTTCAATATTGTGTGTATATTGGGTTATTCAGCAATATTCTTTATTTTAAAATTATATAAATTACATTTTTATTTGATATATTTTATTCTAATTTGTACATTTATGTTATATAAAATATATTTTGGCTTTTAAATATTTTTAAAGTAAGGTAGGAATTTTACCAGAGTTAGTAGTATTGTTCTTGCAAATTTCCATGCCCTGTTTGTAAATTTTAAACATTTTTCTTTAATCCTTTTCTATTTTCTCCAATTTAATTATCTATTTTATTTTGAAAATGATAAATAAATTATTTTAATTCAAATTTTCACTTCATAATATTTTTATAATGAAGTGTATAGTTTTTCAAGACTGACAGTGATTTATTTATAATTTTTGAACACTGTTTGGTATTTTTAAGTAATTTTCTTCATTCTTTTTATATTTTTCCAAAATTTATTATTTGTTTTCTCATATTTATAATTGATTTCGGTTTGTAAATTATTTTTCTGAATATTTTTGTTTATATAAAGATTAAAAAGAAAAGAAATATGAAAGGTTGTAAAACACTTTGAAACTTAAGCCCTTTTTTGTCCAAACCCTTCATTTTCTTTAACTCCTCAAATTTTGCCCTAGCCATCTAAAACCCTAGTGTAGCCGCCACTTTTTGTTTCTCATCTTTTCACGTGAAAACAAATCAGCTCCTCATTTCTCATGGCTTCATCCAAAAATAGGTAATGGCCTCTCCTTCTTTTTCTTCTTTTCTCTTCATTTTCAATGATTTTTGCCATGTTTGTCTTGCTTTGCTTGGCCTAACACCTCCACCATCTCCTCCACCGACCACCACCACTTCCTTCCCCACACCATCCACGACCAAACCCCCTCCTCCTCTGACCATGACAGGCCATGCACTCCTTTTGACTAAAAACCACACAAAACCTTGCACAAATCCCTTAAAACAATGCATAGCCACCACTAGTTGCAACATACCTTCGCCCACCACCTTGGACACCACCTCTACCCGCCACCACCACCTTGCTACCACCACTACACATCACCATCTCCTTTGTCCAGACCTGTAGCAAGTCATGGCCAAGCCTAGGACCTTGTAGACCGAGCCAAAGATGAACCAAAACTCCACCATATTGCATAAAACTCTTCACATGCCTATGTTGTAACTTCCCCATCATCTCTAGCTTGTAGCTGTGCATCCCTTGGTCCAAACCAGACCCAAACCCTGTCCAAACCTGAACCAAAACATTCCCTAGGCCATGCAAAAGGATAGAGAAAGCAAGGCAAAAGATTTGACATTCAAATCTCTTTTCGTTTAAAAGTTATTCCATTTCAAGTGCGTTGAAATTGTGTTTGTTTTGATGTATGTTTTGGGTTGTAATACAAGAGTTGTAGCTTTGGATCTTGCTCTCCACTCAAGTCCGTAGTCTTGTCATCGTGCTTTTGTTCCATTGTGTCATTGGTTTTGATATCTCCAGCACAAACAGGTGAGTTATTCTCACCAGACAATATGTACCTATATAACTAGTAAATTGACACCCTGCGAATCTGTAGAAATATATTATCAAGTTTTATATACTTATATTATTATCATATGATGTTCACACCTGTTATTATACCTGTTATATCATATGTTACTGTTATTTAATGTTATTCTGTTATTTATATCTGTTATCACCATTGCAAGTTCCCTGTAGATTAGAATCACTATGGGTTGAAATGATACATACCCGAACGGACTTTAGAATAGGGAAAAATCGTTATGGGCTGAAATGATAGGCCTGAATGATTTTTATTTAAAATTATTTTAACTTGGGATTGCGGGTTTGAAATGATAGAACCCGGATTTTTCTTTTTTTTTAACTGCGGATTGAAATGATACATATCTGTATCACTTGACCTAGGTTAGAAAATTATATACAGGCCTGTGGTTATTTTATAAAGTGTTTTGAATATTTTTAAGTATTTTAAAAATATAAATTTATGAAATTTGATTTAAACAGATTTTGAAATATTTTGAATTAAAGAAATTATGATTTTTCTATGTGTTAAAAATGTAATTAATGAATGGTTTAACTGGATTTTTGAAATATAACTTAAGTTGGAAATTTGGAATTTTGGTTAAAAATGATATTTAAGTTATATAAATAAAATGGATATTAAATTTTATTTGGAAATGGTAAATATGATAATTTGATTAAATTTGAATTTAAGTGATTATTAAGTATTATTGATTTTTCTATGAATTTAAGTGGTTAAATAAATGAATGTTTAAAAGTGATCTTTTAAAATATAACTTGACTAGGAAATGTGAAATTTGGTTTTAATTAAAGGTTTAAGTTAATTAAATAAAATTGGAAATTTTGTTAAATTGTGAAATGGTAATTTAAATTTGAAGTGTTAAGTCTATTTGTTGAAATGTGAAGAAATGGAACTTTTACACTTAAACTTATTAAGTAAATTGTTGAAAATTGGATTTAATTATAAGAAATTTATTGTGAAAGAAACGTGTAAAGTTCTAATTAATGAAAGAAATATGTAAAGTTTAATTTATGAAAGAAACGTGTAAAGTTCTAATTAATGAAAGAAATATGTAAAGTTTTACCTACTGAAAGAAACATGTAAAGTCTTAATTAATGAAAGAAACATGTAAGTCTTAATTTGTGTAATATTGATTTAAAATAATAAATGCCCCTTTTGTAATAAAATGTAAATTAAAACGTACATTCGATAATGTAAGTTTAATTAGTGTAATATTGATTAAATGATAAATGCTCTTTACTGTAATAGGAATGTAAGTTAAAAAGTACATTTAATATGTAAGTTTTAATTAATGTAAATGACATATTTTAATGACTAAAATAATAAAGTTTCTTTATTGTAATGATAATGTAAGTTAATAAGGTACTCTTAACTTAACATAAGAATTTTAGCATTAAATTGGATATTACAGTAACAAAGTTTATTTAACTATAAGGCTATGATAAAATGACCATGTTAAAAGATTTGTAAGTATATAAATACTTTGATTATATAAAATTTTAAATTGGGAAGTATTACATTCCAAAAATGCTATGATTCCTTAAGGTTACATTACCAAAATGCTATGATAATTTAAAGGAAGATTTCAAGTTTAATAAATTAAAGGAAATATTCAGTGATTTTGAAATTTGGGTTTTATTGAAATGATATATTATTGAATTGGTTTTTGAAATGGAAATGATATATTTTTGAATTGGTTTTGAACAGATATGTTTTGGGTTTGAAAGTATGTATTAGTTTGAAATAAATGATATGATTTTGAAATGGTTTAAAGGATGTATTTTGATTTGAAACATAAACTATTTTTAAAAGTTATAACCACGGGTTATAATAACGATTGGTTGGCAAAGAGACCGGGATCGGATATGGACATACTCTCTGTCGATACCGAAAACCACTTTGACAACCGTGTACGCGGTGGAGATTCCAGAATGAAGTAGGATGGTGGCGACGTTCTTAAGGTATGTTACGTGGACCCAACTCCCGTGAGTTGGCATAAGGTGGCTAAAACAGGAGCGATCACGGACCAGTGAGGTAGCACCTCTTCTCGGACACATTTCTTCGATATTATACTCTTACTTGTGATTGATTAGATGGCCATCCTCCGATTTGGGAGTGTTGTTCGAGGTGGAACGGTAGTGGCTGCTATGCGTATCCATCAGTCCGTGTGCGTAATTGGTATATCTACCCTGGCATTGCCTAGTTGTGCCATGTCACCTACCATATCGAGCTTTACTACGATTATGATTTTAAGATCCGACCGCGTTAAGGTTCTCCATCCCCTTAACGCTATTTTCTATATGATTATACTTTACTTATTTAGACACTATTATAATATCGAATATTACTACATAGTAGATAGTTTAACGGATCCTTAGAGGATGGGCGGTCCCAAGCATCTTCTAAGTTACTTGTACCTTTATTACAGTTCACTTGAGTTGGTTTACATTATATAAGTATATATTGTCCTGACTCGAGTGTTTTGTGTTTTGCTTTACGCTCGGGTCAGCCTGAGTTATTCACAGATTTGGATTTCCACTCTCTTGGAGATTTGAATCGCTGGAGATTATCTGCTTGTCATGTCCTATCTATTTCAGTTCCGTTGTTCTACTCAGCTTGTACTTAGTTATTTTATTGAGACTTTTGTTGTACTCTATTTCTTCTGTTGTATCTTATGTAACTCTGATATATTTATATAGTAGCTTCATGAACTACTATTTCTTTTACTTCTGCTGCATTATTTTACTCTGTGTCTGTGATCTGTGATTATATTTATTTACTGTATATTCTGAGATTTGCCAAATTTTATTTACAACGCGGTATTTTGAGCAATTCAACTCCGGCATGAGTGTCTACCTATACACTTATAATGGATGCGAATGGTTGAAAATATCGGGTCGTTACACGCTCGCCCTTGTCTCAGTTAGGTCGCGAGTCTTTAGGTCGCAAGACTTTAGGTCGCGTACCATTAGGTCGCTCGGCTTTGCCTCTGATAGGTCGCAAGCTTTGTTAGGTCGTTTGGCCTTAAATATTTAGGTCGCGTGAGGGTATAGGTCGCTCAGACATTATAGGTCGCGCCTTATCCTTTGGTCGCTTGACCTACTTGCACTCCTTAGATCGACCTCGTTAGGTCGCTCGATCCTTTTCCTTAGCTCAGCCTAGGCTTGGGTCGTAACACGTTAGGTCGCTCAACCTGTTCTTCTGCTAGGTCGCACGACAGTATATCCCTTAGGTCGTTCGACCTATTTGACTTAAAGTCTTTGCACTTTAATTCGACCACGTTAGGTCGCAAGTATGTTCCTACTTTGATGGTTTTGGGATTGAATTCTTTGGACTTTACTCACGTCTTCGAATGTGAATTTATGTGATTCTATTTGTTTCAACAATCGATTTGTGACTTGTCGCTTTCAAAATGTGAAGGCTTCAATACTAGTAGCGAATATCAAAACTCTTTCATCAAAGCGATTTCAACACTGTTTTAACTACAAAGCTCTTTTCCTTAAATCGTTTTCCAATCTACTAGTATATACAAGCCTTTACTTCACTCGGATGAGAAATCTAATTAAACGGCTTAGTAAAACTAGTGGTATGAAACACTTGCGTTCACTTCGCCGGTTAATTCTTGGACTTGTTCGATTGAACCCTTTTTGTGACAATTTTCTAGTGAAGACCTACAACTTGTTTGTAAATATTTAAGTAAAGCAAGTGGTTATGGGACATGAAGCTAAACTCATATATTTACTAGCTTGATGTGATCGACACTTCTTGATGATCATGATGATCATTTTTGTGATTTAGACTAGCGATTGAGCGATGTCTCTTTGTTTGCGAGGGAAACTAGACCCCGCTTTTGTGATGTTTCGCCATCACATATATGGGGTAGCTCCCCATGGTCTTCGGGCCATTCATGTGTTAAAATTTAATGGATAGCTTCCATGAGATAGCTTCTCGTTCATGTGTTTTACGCGTTGGTGAGTTTTCATGCTCCCGTTCATGTGTTAGGCCTCCCCCTTTTTATGTGTTTTCTGGATTTCTTGTGATGATTTCTGGAATTTTGTGCTTCACCAATTTTTGTGATTTTCATTGATATGATATCAATTTTTGTGCATTGGTGAATTCATGTGTTATTGACTTGTTTTGAATACAAGTTTAGGGTATGACGCCCTATTTTATCTTTGAGAAGATTCTTGTGATATTGATTAATCTCTTGTTGATTTTCAATTACATACTTATAGTAGTATGCCACGATGGTTATTACATGTTCATGTCATGTCTTTTACTTTATACCATATCATCTGATATTTATAGCTAGACTGATTTGTTTATTATTTTCTTATAAATAATACTTGGGTCAGACCAAGATGTTACAGGTGCTTCTGCTTGACTTCTCTTCAGGATTATTCTGACTTTTGGCTAACTACTTAGATTAGTAGTTTTTGGAAGTACACATTTGAGATTTAGACTCTATGTTGTGTATTTATTCTTTTGTATAGCACATGTTGCTATTCTTTTGTATTATCGTGGATCTTTCTGACCACTACTCTGATGTAAACTTTCATGTGTTATATATATATTCATATCTTCTACCGCCTTTGTGATATGGATGTCTGTGACTGATTTATGTTATGATTATTTCTATATTTGTTTCCGAAGATTATATATATCCACTGTGTGATAGCTTTGAGTTTGTATCAGTATGTCGGATTTCCTCCTTAAATGATATGCATTCTATTCTATCTGACATATCGGTGCTCGCAAAAAGAAGTTACACAGATGGTCACTCCTCCACAGCCTTATTCTCCGTGCTAATTGACAGCACTACCTCGTAGTGTTCTTGGTTAGCGTGGGTATCGAGGTGGGGTGTCACAGCTTGGTATCAGAGCCAAACTTCGGAACAATGTAGAATAACTTAACAAGGATCATCGTCCTAAGTCTATCTTAGGAGTCGTGTTTCAGGATTTAGTTCGAGTCTTCGAACCGATTCATCCTGTTTTCTTTATGATTCCTTGTTTCATCTATCAAGATTGCTTGATATTCCTTTGGTGAATAACCTTTTTTCTTCTTCTCTCTTTCTTAAAGAAGAGAATGTCTAGACCAGGCCGTCCCAGAGCTGGACCATCCACTGTTACTCCCCAGGATGGAGTTTTCATGACTGCTCAACAGCTTCTTGATTTAGTAAAGAATGCTCAAGCAGCTGGTCCTAATCACGAACCTACTCATCCTAAGTCTGGATTTGCACGTTTGTGCAACGATTATACCAACTTGGGTAGGAAACCATTCAAAGGTTCCGAAACTATTATTGAATTCCAGGCTTAGTTAAGAACATGCGATAGGATCTTTTCTCGCATGAATCTTGTCGATCTTCACCATGTTTAGGTGGCTTCCAGTATGCTCCAAGAGAGAGCACTGGATTGGTACGAACTTCTCATTTCTGAAATTAATGAAGCTGATCTCACCTGGGAGCAATTCCGGGAACGCTTCGAATTAAAATTCATACCAGAAGCAGAGAAAGTGACATTGGCTCGTCGTTTCATAGACCTTGTTCAAGGTGAATCCTCTGTGACAGATTATGTCGCATCCTTCGAGTCACTATCCAAATATGGGGTTGAATACATCAACACCCCATTGAAGAAGAACCAAAGGTTCGTCTATAGCTTAAACAAGAATCTCAAGAAGCCATTACTTCTCAAATTAGAAGTTTCTTTCGATCAACTCATTGATATCGCTCTTCGTCTTGAAGAGGCTGATAAGGACAGTGATGTTGAAGTGGTGGCTGCCAAACCAAACTTCAACAACAAGAGAAGGGCTGACAAGTTCAAAGATCCTTATCCTAACAAAAAGGGTAAACAAGCAACTCCTGCTGCAAAGACATTTTCCCTCAGTGATAGGAAATGCTTCAACTGTGGTGCTAAGGGCCATTTTGCGAACAAATGTTCAAAGCCCCGCTCTTGTCACTATTGTAAAAGTCCAGATCATTTTATGCATCTATGCCCTAAGCTTCAAGATAAGGAGGGAAAGTTAAACGTTGCTCAAGCCCCTGGCAACACATCTCGCGGTCAAGGTATGTCTCATTTTGTCCTTGATGGCATTATTATATTTCATAATCAACCTATTAGAGTTCTCTTTGATACGGGTGTATCCCATTCTTTTATATCAAAGGAACTTGTCGATACTTTTTCCTTAAGTGCTGTTGCTTTAATGACTTCTTTAAGAATTGCGAATCCGGTTGGTGGATCCGCAACTCTTAGTTTGCTTTGTAAAGATGTGGAGATTATTTTGTGTGATTTTTCTTTCCTAGCCGATTTGCATGTCATGTGTTACTTAGGCTTTGGAATGATTTTGGGTATGGATTGGCTTAACCGTTATGAAGCTCATATCCTATGTCCTGAGCGGACTATTTATCTCCGACATCCGCAATCTGTAAATCAAATTTCTATTATTCTTAAAGATTCGGATTCCACTTTGGCTGCATCTTTATATTCTTTAAATCCTCGTGATAATGATAATGATGATGAGGAAGATGTCATTTCTAGTATTCACGTCGTTCATGAATTTTCCGACATATTTGAGCCCATTTTAGGATTACCACCTAAGCGAGCAATTGAGTTCATAATTAATCTTATACCTGGAGCTCAACCTATTACTCGTCATCCTTATCGCATGTCTAATAAGGAAAATGAAGAGATGCGCAAACACTTATCCGAATTGGAGATGAAGCAATTTATTCGCTCTAGTTCCTCGCCTTGGAGAGCTTCAGCAATTTTCGTGAAGAAATCCGATGGTACACTTAGGCTTTGCGTCGACTACCGCAAGCTTAATGATCTTACCATTAAGAATAAATATCCATTACCTTGGATTGATGATCTATTTGATCAGCTTAGTGGTGCTAGAGTCTTTTCACAATTGGACTTGGCTACCGGTTTTCATCAGCTTCGTATTGCAGAGGATAGTATTCCTTTGACTTCGTTCCGTACACGCTATGGATCTTATGAATGGCTGGTTATGCCATTTGGGTTAATGAATGCTCCGGCTTATTTCGTTGATCTTATGAATCGAGCTTTCAAAGATTTCCTCGATCGGTTTGTTCTCATCTTTATTGATGATATTCTTGTGTATTCTAAAACCGAGGAGGAACATGAAAAGCATCTTCGGATTATATTGGAAACTCTTAGGAGTAATCAATTAAAAGAAAAAATTTCTAAATGCCACTTTTGGCAATCTAATGTAAAGTTTCTCGGTCGTATTATTTCCGAATCCGGAATATCAGTGGATCCTTCAAAGATTAAAGCGATTCAAAATTGGAAGAGACCGGAGAGTGTAACGGAAATCTGTAGCTTCCTTGGATTGGCGGGTTATTACCGCCGTTTTATAAAAGACTTTTCTAAAATTGCCGTGCCTCTTACTGGCTTAACAAAGAAAGGTGTTAAATACATTTGGTCGGACAAATGTGAAACTTCTTTTCAGAAATTAAAAGAACTCCTTTCTGGTGCTCCTATTCGTGTCATTCCCGAAGGGAATCAAGATTTTGTTGTTTATACCGATGCTAGTCGCGTTGGTTTGGGTGCCATTCTTATGCAAAAAGAACGTGTTATTGCTTATGCTTCTAGGCAATTGAAGCCGGCTGAGACTAGATATGCCACACATGATTTAGAACTCGCGGCTATCGTTTTGGCCCTTCGGATTTGGCGACATTACCTTTTGGGAGAGAAATTTATACTTTATATTGATCATAAGTCTTTGAAATATTTATTTTCTCAAAAAGAACTTAATTTGCATCAACAGCGTTGGCTCGAATTTCTTGCATCTTATGATCTTGATATTCTTTATACTCCCGGAATAGGAAATCGAGTTGCTGATGCTCTTAGTCGTAAGCAACAAGCGGTTGTTTCTATGATGGTATCTGAATGGCATGACCTCGAGGTTTTATCCAGTTGTGAGATTAGAGATCGTGTATCCGACTTATGTTCCTCTCTTGTTCTATGTAGCCTTGAGGCTCGTCCTTCCCTTTTAGACCGCATTCTTGAAGCTCAACAGTTAGATCCTGAATTGGCTTTGCTTGGTCAAAATCTTAAGGATAAAACCGATATTGAAGGTTTGAAAGATTTTGATATTGATTTTTGTGGCGGCATTCGAAAATTTGGTAGACTTATCATACCAAATACTGGAGATCTTCGCCAAGATATTCTAGAAGATTCTCATCGTTCCAAATATTCCATTCATCCCGGTAGCAGTAAAATGTATGCATATATGAAGCGACTTTATTACTGGGAGGGAATGAAATCTGATATCGCTAACTTTGTTAAGTGTTGCATGACTTGCCAACTTGTTAAGGCTGAACATCAAAGGCCTGATGGGTTATTGCAACCATTGGAAATTCCAGTTTGGAAGTGGGATCAAATTTCCATGGATTTTATTGATGGCCTTCCCCATTCTCGTTCGGGTCATAATAGCTTGTGGGTGATTGTTGATAGACTTACTAAATCTGCCCATTTTATTCCCGTTCGGTCGAACCGAACCGTTCCTCTTCTGGCCAAACTCTTTATCAAAGAAATAGTTAAACTACATGGAGTTCCTTCTTCCATCGTTAGTGATCGAGATCCATTGTTTACTAGTGGATTCTGGAAGAGTCTTCAAAAAGCTTTGGGAACGAAGCTTAATTTTAGCACCGCTTATCACCCCCAGTCCGATGGACAAACTGAGCGTGTGAATCAAACTCTTGAAGATCTTCTTCGTTCTTGTGTGCTTGATTTCGGTGGAAGTTGGGAAGATCATATTTCACTTGTTGAATTTTCCTATAATAACAGCTTCCAATCTAGTATTGGTATGGCACCTTTCGAGGCACTCTATGGAAGGCCATGCCGATCTCCTTCTTGTTGGCTTGAGGCCGGTGAGAAGCTGGTCTTAGGTCCAGATTTTATTCGGGATTCCACAGAAAAGATTGAACTTATTTGTCATAGGATGAAAGAAGCTCAGAGTGGATAAAAGTCCTATGCCGATAATCGAAGAAGGAAATTAGAATTTTCTGTTGGAGATCTTGTGTTTATTCGTGTTTCACCTATGAAGGGTGTTGTGCGTTTTAGTCGATCGGGAAAGTTAGCGCCTCGATATATTGGGTTATATCCTATCACTGAACGTATTGGTTCCATGGCTTATCGCCTTTCATTACCGGCTCAGTTTTCTGCCATGCATGACGTGTTTCACGTTTCTCAATTACGGAAGTGCCTTCGGGATTCCGATTCTATTCTTGAGCCCGGTGTTGTGGAAGAAATTGAAGTTTCGCCTAATTTAACTTATGAGCAGCATCCTATTCGAATTATTGCTTCGGAGATCAAACGACTTCGAAATAAAGAAGTTCCTCTTGTTAAAGTTCAATGGTCCTCAAATCCTAAAGATTGTTCTTGGGAGACTAGAGAATTCATCGAGCGAACACATCCGGACTTACTTTCTCATGCTCTTTGAGGTAAACTTCTTATTTCCAATTTCTTTTGTGTTAATATGCTTTTATGGTTGTTACTTTTTATTTCCATCTCATATATATTGCAAGGACGCAATTTCTTTAAGGGGGGAGTCTGTAATAACCCGCATATTTGTCGATTTTATATTTAAATACTTTATTTAATATTTTATAATTAGTCGGATGTTAGCCCGAAAAGCTACTTTTTGCATACGGTCAAATTAGGGCTCGAGACCACTTCCATTGAGTTCAAAATGACGTTTGCAATCTTTTTGAGTGTAAACTTCGATATGTTTGAAGTTAGTGGAATTCTCGCTACTTTTCCCCGCTTGTGACTTTGGTTTGGACTGCACCTTCTTTAGTTCAGCCCAACCCTCTTCCTCACTTCATTCACCATTTGTTTTAACATTCAAGCTTCATCAAAAATGGTGGTGGGAAGTGGAAATTAAAACTCCAAACTCAAATTCAATTGCAAATCCAACATTCAACTCCAAATTCAAGTACAAGATATTGGATTCAAGCTTTGGATTGCTTCTCCTTGCTTTCAAGCTTTATCTTCATCCATTTTAGTGAAAAGGTGAGATTTTTAATCTCACATCTTGCCTATAACTGTCATTGGACTTTTGGGAATGATTCCATATCGCATTAGCATCTTAGTTTGCTTTTGGTTTGGATTGAATGGGTGAAAAACCCCAATTTTCAGTGTTATTGGCAAATCCTGGGCCTTAGGTCGCACTGCCTCGAAGACTAGCCCTGCAGATTTTCGTTCGTGCTTAGGTCGTTCGAAATTAGGTAGCTAGGTCATAGGTCGCTGGGCCATAGGTCGCTCTGGCGTGGAGAAGACTCTGTCTACTTTTAGCTCGCTCTGGACTTATGTCGCTCGTCCCTAGGTCGTAGGTCGCTCGATCACCCTAGGTCGCTCGTGAGTTAAGCCTTAGGTCATTTGGCCTTTATAAAGTTAGGTCGCTCGCGTGTTGAAACTTTAGGTCGCAAGGCCACTAGGTCGTTAGACCTTTAACACTTAGGTCGCACGACCTTGTTAGGTCGCGTACCACTTTTAGGTCGCGTACCATTAGGTCGCTCGCCCTTGTCTCAGTTAGGTCGCGAGTCTTTAGGTCACAAGCCTTTAGGTCGCGTACCATTAGGTCGCTCGGCTTTGCCTCTGATAGGTCGCAAGCTTTGTTAGGTCGTTTAGCCTTAAATATTTAGGTCGCTCGATCATCTCTATGTTAGGTCGCGTGAGGGTATAGGTCGCTTAGACATTATAGGTCGCGCCTTATCCTTAGGTCGCTTGACCTACTTGCACTCCTTAGCTCGACCTCGTTAGGTCGCTCGATCCTTTTCCTTAGCTCGGCCTAGGCTTGGGTCATAACACGTTAGGTCGCTCGACCTGTTCTTCTGCTAGGTCATTCGACCTATTTGACTTAAAGTCTTTGCACTTTAATTCGACCACGTTAGGTCGCAAGTATGTTCCTACTTTGATGGTTTTGGGATTGAATTCTTTGGACTTTACTCACGTCTTCGAATGTGAATTTATGTGATTCTATTTGTTTCAACAATCGATTTGTGACTTGTCGCTTTCAAAATGTGAAGGCTTCAATACTAGTAGCGAATATCAAAACTCTTTCATCAAAGCGATTTCAACACTGTTTTAACTACAAAGCTCTTTTCCTCAAAACCATTTTCCAATATACTAGTATATACAAGCCTTTACTTCACTCGGATGAGAAATCTAATTAAACGGCTTAGTAAAACGAGTGGTATGAAACGCTTGCGTTCACTTCACTGGTTAATTCTTGGACTTGTTCGATTGAACCCTTTTTGTGACAATTTTCTAGTGAAGACCTACAACTTGTTCGTAAATATTTAAGTTAAGCAAGTGGTTATGGGACATGAAGCTAAACTCATATATTTACTAGCTTGGTGTGATCGACACTTCTTGATGATCATGATGATCATTTTTGTGATTTAGACTAGCGATTGAGCGATGTCTCTTTGTCTGCGAGGGAGACTAGACCCCGCTTTTGTGATGTTTCGCCATCACATATATGGGGTAGCACCCCATGGTCTTCGGGCCGTTCATGTGTTAAAATTTAATGGATAGCTTCCATGAGATAGATTCTCGTTCATGTGTTATACGCGTTGGTGAGTTTTCATGCTCTCGTTCATGTGTTAGGCCTCCCCCTTTTTATGTGTTTTCTGGATTTCTTGTGATGATTTCTGGAATTTTGTGCTTCACCAATTTTCGTGATTTTCATTGATATGATATCAATTTTTGTGCATTGGTGAATTCATATGTTATTGACTTGTTGTGAATACAAGTTTAGGGTATGACGCCCTATTTTATCTTTGAGAAGATTCTTGTGATATTGATTAATCTCTTGTTGATTTTCAATTACATACTTATAGTAGTATGCCACGATGGTTATTACATGTTCATGTCATGTCTTTTACTTTATACCATATCATCTTATATTTATAGCTAGACTGATCCGTTTATTATTTTCTTATAAATAATACTCGGGTCAGACAGAGATGTTACAGGTGCTTCTGCTTGACTTCTCTTCAGGATTATTCTGACTTTTGGCTAACTACTTAGATTAGTAGTTTTTGGAAGTACACATTTGAGATTTAGACTCTATGTTGTGTATTTATTCTTTTGTATAGCACATGTTGCTATTCTTTTGTATTATCGTGGATCTTTCTGACCACTACTCTGATGTACACTTTCATGTGTTATATATATATTCATATCTTCTTCCGCCTTTGTGATATGGATGTGTGTGACTGATTTATGTTATGATTATTTCTATGTTTGTTTCCGAAGATTATATATATCCACTGTGTGATAGCTTTGAGTTTGTATCAGTATGTCGGATTTCCTCCTTAAATGATATGCATTCTATTCTATCTGACATATCGGTGCTCGCAAAAAGAAGTTACACAGATGGTCGCTCCTTCACAGCCTTATTCTCCGTGCTAATTGACAGCACTACCTCGTAGTGTTCTTGGTTAGCGTGGGTATCGAGGTGGGGCGTCACAATGTATATATGATTTGAAGGAATAAATCATTTTGAAAGGGTCTTCGAGGAAAATTTAAAGGGTAGTTAACCCTAAGAAAATAATTCGGATAGCTGGTCCATTTTGCAGGCAGTCAGCCTAGATTTCTGGCAGTTAATCTAGTTAGCGGGTAGTCAGCCCAACTATTTGGACAGATAGTCCATTTGTAGCATAATGAACCTTGCTATTATATTTTGGGCAGATCGTTCACGTATTACTAGTTTTAAGGACATATAGTCCATCAATTAACATAAAGGATATTGCTATTTTGAGTAATCAGTTTGATTAACCGGTTTGGTTGTAGGAAAGGATTACAAAATATATGTTTTAAAAAGGATATTAGTAAGGGGAAACCTATTCCGCTAAGCGGCATGGTCTCACCTAATATCAGTAAACCGAGATGTAATAGAATTATTCATACCAGGCTTTGTGTCTGACTCGAAGTTTTTGTTTCCCCTTAAACTCTCGGGTACTCAAAATTGATTTGAGTAGGCTTAGGGTTAAGGTTTTCAGGTTTTAGTCTTTTTGTAACGACCCGTAAATTTTAATGGTTTTATTTACGTATTTAACTAAATTTTGTGAAATTTTAAATAATAAAATTTTGAATTGAAATTTAATAGTTTGAATACGTCTACTTTAACATAGCCAATGGTAAATTTTCAACGGATAATATGGAAGTTTATTTTCTTGTGTAAATTTTATTTCAATTCAAATCAGTTAAAGATTGATGATAATAAAATCTTTTCCAAACCTGAATATTTTTATACAATAAATTTGTAAACCATCTTCTGAGTGATACTTCATATTTCATTTCTTCAAATTTGGACTGCCATTGTTCCGTCTATCTTAATTCTGACGTTTTAGCAGTATTTTCGGTACCGATTATCGACTTTTGATAGGATGATCGTACCACTGATATCTGTATACCATTTTTATCGTCTCGTCGTACTGATCTCTACAGTATATTCAATCCTGTTTTTTGAAGTCCGATACGCCGGCGAAACCGTGAAACAATTTGCCGTATCGGTTCCGTATTCGAGTTTTGTATCCATTGTCTTTTAAATTGCCAACCGGTATAATTCGAATAGCCATTAGCATTTATGATTTCTGCAAATACAACTGTTGGCCTTTGCTTTTACCCAAATATATTTATTGCTGGCGTTCCATCTCTATTGGTTTTTTAGCTTGTACTGTTTATTTTCGTTTGGCTGCTCTTCATTTCTAAACAATATATAAAGATATTCACCTTCTCTCCTACCTACTTCTTCCATTTTCACGCAACATCCCCACCATTCCTTCCTTCGTAACCCTGTAGCAGCCGATCATCGCCAACCAAAACCCGCCTCCGCCTCAACCTCGTCCACATCATCGCCGTTCACCAATAGCTGCATCTTTCCCCCTGCTCCTCTCAATGCCTCCTTCTTAACCTAAGCTCTGCCTACCCCAACCAACATCTCCACTTGCTAACCCTGAAACCCGAGCCCCAGCACTCCCCTCTTCCACCACCGACCAATCGGCTGTCGTGCTCGCAATCCATCTCCACCTACGTATGCTTCCTACCATCTCACCACCCCATTGCTGAGACAAAGTCGTAGCCTGTCACCTCTTTTATATATAAGGTATTATATATATATATATATATTATGTATTATATTTGATTTTGTATATATAATAGGCTGAGAGTCTTGTATGGTTATAAAGTTATATATGTTTGTAATATATGAGATGTCAGTTAGTATATATATGCCTACATATTTTGATTATGTATCGTGGTTGTATATATGAGTTATAAAGGTTTCAGATTGAATATATCAAAGTTTAACTTGTTTAAAATTTAAGTGCAGTTAGTGTTTACAGACAATTGGTTTAAAACATATAAGTAAATGAGTTAGTTTTGTATATGTATATTTAAAAGTATTAACATTTATGTAGTTATATTATATTATATAATATGTTAGTATGTGTATATAAACTCTGAAAGGCAAATGTTGATTTTTACATTTATTTTTCTATATATATTGTTGTTAATAAAATTTGATGTACATGTTTATAACCTTAACATAATAATATTTAGTAATATATGAAATATAGTATATAGTTATAGTTATACTGTTGATAGTTGATATATATATTTGTTAGTTTTAAATATACAGTATGTTTATAAAATATATATATATGTTATTTTATTTTGATCTGGGAAATCTTGAAGGATATGAATTATAAAGTTTATATAAATATATTCTTTAAAGTATGTAAAGATTTTTGGTTATATTGGATCTATAGTATATATGAAGTTGGATTTGTTAGTATATATACGTGTGGAAGCTTTCATATATATATATATATATTGTAGAGTTATGGAAAAGTTATGTGCTGTTTATTTGTAAGTATGAATATATTATCATATATACTATAATTTTATATGTGCTGTTTATACCAGACTGTATATAGAACGTTTTATATATAAATAGTTATATGTTTTGTTAAGTTTACATATATATGTTTTGTAAGTTCTCTCTCTCTCTCACACACACACACACACACACATATATATATATATATATGTTTATATGTTAGTTCATATAGATAAGTATATGCTGATTGGGTTTTTTAATATATATAGTTTATATTTGGATTTTATGTTAGTTTATAAAGATATATGTTTAAATTTAATATTGATTCTTGGAAGAAAATTCTTACATATATAGATAATATACATATATGTGTTTGAACTAAAATATGATTTTGATATATATAGTGTTTATATATATACAAGTTCACTTATACCATTTATCATCATCACTCCAGTTCTGATTTATTTTCATCAATTCCTTATTATCGGCTTTAATCGTCGAATTCATGCCAATCTAGCTTTGTTTTGGAATTCGTGCTTAGATTCGTAACTCATCTCATTCTCATTCATCTTTAGCCTCAAAAGGTGAGCAATCACTCACGATTAACGTTCTTATATTTATTAAATTTGATTTCAATTGAAACAAGAATTGGAATATGCTGCTGTTAGTCATTTACATTGCTATATATATGTTATTATCTGTATCTATTCACCTGTGACATCTGACACTATTATTTGTTATTTATATCGATGATATATGCCTGTTATATTCATATATGTTATCACTCTGCAAGTTCTCTTAGTTTAGAATTCCCTATGGGTTGAAATGATACATACCTGAACGATCTGTAGAATATAAGAAAATCGTTATGGGTTGAAATTGTAAACCCAAGCGATTTTCATTTTAATTGAATTTGAGATTGCGGGTTGAAATGATATATACCCATATATAATTTAAATTGTGGATTGAAATGATAAATATCCGTATCACTTGACCATAGGGTAGAAAATTATATACAAACACCGTTGGTTTATATATAAATATTTTGAAAATGATTTCTATGGTTTTGGAAAAGAAATTTATGGTTAATAAATATTGATTTAAAGATATTATGTATAAATGTATTTTTGTAAAATTTTAAAAGTTAGATTTTTAAATTTATATGGTTTGAAAATTGTATGGTTATAAGTTATTTTTGAAATTATAAATTTTAAGAATTTATTTATAATTTTACTATTTTTAGAATATATAAATAGATCTAATATATAAATAAATTTAATAAGATGTTTAAGTATTTATTTAAGATTATATTTTAATATAGATTTCAAAATGATTTTATAAGTTAAGATTGGATTGATAAATTTGGATTTATTTGAAATTGTATTTAATTAAGAATTATATTTAATTAAAATCAATTTGAAACTTATTGAATTTGAGATTTTTGAAAGGATATGATTTTATAACTTTATTTTGGTTTAAGGAGATTAAATGAAAATTTCAAGTTTAAATAAATTGAAGGAAATATTTAGTAATTTGAAATTTGGGGTTTTATTTAAATGATATTGGATTTATTAAGTGAATATTTCAAAACTAAATAATAATGAAGTTAAATTAAGATATATATAAAATTATCAAATTTAGTTTTGAAATGTGGAATATTTAAAGCTTTGAAATATATTGAAATTGAAATGGTTTATTTGTGGTTCAAATCTGTATTTAAAATGGATATAATTTGAAATGGTTTATTGAGAAATTGAATTGAGTGAAATTGATGAATTGAGATTGAATTAAATTGAATTTTGGAATTCGAGTTGATTTGAATCGAATTGTGAAATTTGAGGAAACTATTTTACTATAAAGTATTTTTAAATTTATTTAAACTATTTATATATTTTACTTTATAAACTATTTTAATATAAATTATATTAATATAAACTATTTTAATATACTAATCATTTTAATATAAACTATTTTACTTTATAACTATTTTTATATAAACAATTATAAACAATTTTATTATATATACTATTATTAATATCAAAACTGCTTAAGTGGTGGAAGTTATGTTTTCAAAGTTATGAATTTCAAAGTACTATGTTATCAAGTGTTATGATTTCAAGTATATGGTTTTGAAAGTATTATAATTTCAAGTGTTTTGGTTTCGAAAGTGTTATAACTTTGAAAATGCTATGATTTTTGGAAATGGATATACTTGAAGTGAAATTGATATCGTATTGATATGGTTTTGAAA
The DNA here is from genome assembly GCA_030737815.1 of Allium fistulosum. Classification (NCBI taxonomy): domain Eukaryota; kingdom Viridiplantae; phylum Streptophyta; class Magnoliopsida; order Asparagales; family Amaryllidaceae; genus Allium; species Allium fistulosum. Next base: position 336,790,073 of record CM060906.1, read on the forward strand.
TGGAAATGATATCGTATTGATATGGTTTTGAAATGGAAATGATATTTTGGTTTTGAAGTATAAACTATTTTGAAATGACCGCAGTGTTATAATAATGTTTGGTTGTTAAAGAGACCGGGATCAGTTATTGTTATACTCTCCGCCAATGTCGAAAACCACTTTAACAACCGTGTACGCGGTGGAGATTCCAGAATGAAGTAGGATGGTGGTGACGATCCTATATGAGATATATACGTGGACCCGACTCCCGTGAGTTGACATAAGGTGGCTAAAGCAGGAGAAATCAATGGGCCAAGTGAGGTAGCTCCTCCGATCGGACACACTTCTTCGTATGCCATTCTATTACTTTGTGATTGATTTGGTGCACACCTTTGATTTGGGACTGTGGCTCGAGGTTGGCGGTAGCTGCGGCTATGCGTTACCACCAGCCCGGAAGTGTAATTGGTATATCTACCCGGGCATTGCCTAGTTATGCCGTGTCACCTACCCTATCGAGACCACTATGAGTTTGTTTTGTGTCGTACCTATGGAGTATCCTCTGGTAGCCTCCCGATGTGGAGGTATTATGGTAATGTATAGACTATTGGCACTATAAAATGTGTTAAGGGGGATATGGGTAACGCCTTAATTCTATTTTAATAGTTTACTTTACTATAGACATTATTATAATAGCGTATATTACTACATAGTAGATAGTTTAACGGATCCTTAGAGGATGGTTATCCCAAACATCCTTTGAGTTACTCGTATTTCAGTTTTTATTTCACTTGAGTTGGATTTATTAATATAACAATGTTAATCCTGACTCGAGTGTTTTGTGTTTTGCTTTACGCTTGGGTTAGACTGAGTGATATAGCTTTTGAGACTCACCATTGGAGTTGGAACTTCGCTTGGAGATCCATCTATCTATTCAGCTTGCAGTTATTCAGTTGATTCCAGTGTTGCATTCTGATCTTGTATTTGACTATTGTATTTGAGACTTCTGGTTTATCTTATTTAAATCTGTTATATATATAGTAGCTTCATGAACTACTATTCTTTTGTTTCTACTGCTTATTTTTATACTACTTTATGTCTGTGATTCTATGATTTATTTATTTACTGTATATGTTGAGTTTTGCTATATATAAATTAACAATCTGGTATTTTGAGCGATTCAAGTCCGACATGTGCGGATGCGAATGGTTGAAAATACCGGGATGTTACACTTTTGGTGAATAAAGCTTTCAGAGATGAGCAGGTAGCTGACGGATAGCTAATTAGGATTTGCAGTTTCATTTTGATTCCGTTGTGTATATTAAGTCAGATATGACTATATTACTTTGATCAACCAAAGGGGGAACGTCCTATGTCACTCTTGGCGTAATTTTGTAATGATATATTTAATCATTACCTGGGAAACATTAAGGGATTATGTAACATGGATATGAATTATTGTTTTGAAATCTGTGATTTGATTCATATTCATGTGCTTCTAATATTATGGATACCATTATCAATACCGTATTTTGTCACTAGAAGTTAATATTATGGATGACTACAGCATCTGTAGTGCTTAGTTTGGCCTCCAGATGCGAGATGTTACAACTTCGTAAAACATCATGGTTTATGAAAAACATTAAAAACTAAAAATAGTTTTTAAAACATAATCCTAAGGAATTAGATTAAGATTGGGGTATGGGATAATGCTATAGTTACGTACTTGTATTTGCTATATATAAGTATACGCTTTATCTCTGGTCTCCTATCCTTGTTTTGTTATTTTTCTATATCTCATAAGGTTTGAATATAGATATGAAAGGAAGAAGAGGAAGATTTAATCAAGGAGGGGAGGGCACCGAAGGAATGTCAGGCCTAATGTATGAAGAGGTCAAGTTCGGGCACTATAACGATCACGTTTTTAAGCCAAATTAAATTTAGTAATTAATATAATTTTTGGGATTAATTTGTGAATTAATTTGAAAATTTATCCAAAACAAATAAACTATGTGTTTATTTATATATAAGTAGATTGAAAATAGATTCTGATTTGGAATTCAAAATAAAATATCTTAAAAATAAATTGGATTTAAAACCCTATGTTTTAAAATTAATTAAAATATGTTTTCTAATATATATATATATATATATATATATATATATATATATGTATGTATGTATGTATATATTGTGATTTGGAAGTTATATTTTGAATTTAATATAATAATTTTCTAAAAGTTAATTAAAGTTAAATTGAATATTTTTAACACTAGTATTTATTTATAGTTATCTATTTAAGTATAATAACTTAAGAAAAATTTAGAATGAGATTAATAAAAAGATTTAAAAACACTTTCTTTCATATTTGAAATAAATATAGTTGTATATATAAAGGTATAAAAGTAAAAGTATAAATACAAAAGTATAAAACATAATATATATATATATAAGTCATTTATAAAATAAGGATTTAAACATAAATATATATACTTATAACACTTGTAAAATAATTTCAACATACATAAACAAGTAGAAGCTTAATACAACTTATAATTTACAAATGTTGGCTTAGTAATAACATGTGTCAAAATTGTTTTTCCTTTTAATTTGAATTATATAAAAGTATATTTGAGAAGAAAACCAGGCTTCAATTTCTTTATTTCTCAAATCTTCCTTCATCTCCATTTTCTAAAACAAAAAAATAATACCTGAGAAAGAAACCAGAAAAAGAAAATCAAAACAAAATCAAAACTGTCTTCAATTTAAAACCAACTCAACAAAGCTTCAGATCCAAATCAAAACACTTCCAATTTCAGATCAAAATGCAAGATTAAACTCAAAAGCATCAAAGCAGATCAAAACCCAGTTTTCAAATTCAAAAACAAGCCTGCTCCTCTGTTCAAAACATCAACTATGAGTAAACTACCTCTATAAAATCTGGAATATGTTATATCTTGTTTACATGTGATTAATTCTTGGAAATATGTTGTGAAAAATGTTTGTATAGATAAAAATATGCCTGCTAGTATGTAAATATGTAGATTGATCTTGTGCATGTCTTATTGCCTCTGTTCAAACATTACTGGTTCTAAAACCTGATTCAAAAGTTCAAATCATCCACCTAAATGATTTTTAGGCTTTGATCTCTAAACAAAATGTGTTTGTATGTGTGTAACATCATTTTTAAAAATTGATTCAAGTAAAAATATTTAGTAAATATCTCGAAAATAAAATATTATAGTGAAGAACCAATAAATGTCAGAATTTTGATTATCAAATTTCCATGCTTTGATTATAAAATCGAATTCGTTTATGAAAATGATGAATTTTAATAATAATATGGTGATTTTTAAGTTGATGGATGTTGAGAATTGTGGGGTTGAACAGAAAAGACATTTTTGTCGAATTTCGATGATCGGCAGAGAGATGAGTGTCGTGGTCAAAGCTGAAGGAAGCTGACGTGATGGAGAGCAAACGAAAAATGGAGGGGGATTTTTCAGATGGCCGTGGTGGCCAGGAGACGGTGAAGTAGAGTTTTATACCCAGTATTGGTCGACGATGTTGCCATGGTTCGTATGACGACTAGGGTGGATCAGAGGTGATCGAGATGGGTGGAATCGATTTATCGAGATGAGGCAAAACTCTGGTGAGGTCGGCGAGGCCTCAGTCGAACATGGGCGGCGGTGCGTGATGAATTTCTGGCGATCATGTTTGGGTTCGAGTGTTTGAATGGCTCGTTTTCGATTTTCTGGCGAACTCGTGGAACTGGGTGGTGTGGGTCGTCGAGTAGATCATCGGCGACATGTTGGAGGTGGCAGCATCGATCGGGGTGGCTTCGGCGCCTTATACACGTGCACGTGTAGGTATGTGTATCTGGGTGGTTGTGTTGGATCAGAGAAGAAGTACTTGACTTGAGTTTAAACTCGGGGAGATTGGTTTGTGACTCGGGTAAGTCTCGAGTCTGTGTAATTTTGTAAAATAACAAGTTTTAAATTTTAAAACGAATCAAGTTTTAATTAAACAATTTTCTTAACTCATTTCCTTTAAATAATTAATGTTTTATTTAAGTTTGGAATTAACTAAAGGTTTTAAAATAAATTATTTAAAATTAATTAAGTTTAAAATGTTTTAAATATATATAACCTTTGTTTTAAAGTTTATTTTAAATAAACTTAATTATTGTAATTATGTGAATAATTGTGAAAATGAAATGTTTTTCTAATCATTAATCCAACTTAAAGGTTTTAAGTTAATTAATGTGTTAATGATGTTTTATTTCCAAAGGTTATTAAATAAGGATCAAATGATAATTAAAATAATAAAGATAAATGGTTTATCTTTTAATTGATTAAAATCGTAAATATTTAAAGATTTATTAATTAATGAAAATAATTGATTAATGAAAGTAACTAAAAGGATAATTACTTAAGATTTAATTAATGGAAGTAATTAAAGAATAATTACTAAATGAAAGTAATTAGAGTATAATTAATGAAAGAGATTAAAGGATTAATTACTTAATTACTTAAAGGATAATTAATTAATGTGATTAATTTAGTTAAGGTAATTAATTTAAGTATAATTAATTAAAGGTTAATTAATTAATGTAAGTAATTAAGGGATAATTAATTACTTAAATAAAATTACCTAATGTAAGTAATTAGAGAATTAACGTAGCCTAAGTATTTTCAAGTTAAAAAGGGTTTTGAGTGGTTTTGGAAGGATAGTTAATCCTTATTAATTCTCATCAACATTATTTTGTGTGAAGTGTATATAACATGACAAAATGGCTTAGAGTAAAGAAAAAGATATATTTCCTTTTATGTATATATGATTTGAAGGACTAAATCATTTTGAAAGGCTCTTCAAGGAAAATTTAAAGGGTAGTTAACCCTAATAAAATAAAATAGACAGTTAGTCCATTATGCACACTTAATATAACTTAAAATAATTTAAAGATATTAAATAATAATTATTTTAAATGTCAACTTATTTTAAAAATTATTTCAAAATTGTTCGGAAAAATCTATGTTCGAAATCAAAGAAATCACTCAAAACTGTCATTCAAATTCATCAAAACTTGACTAGCCTATTGATAGGCATCAAAGCCCTCAAAACATTTCAGAAATATCATAAAACATGAAGTAAAAGTCAAAAATCGAACGGAAAATGAACATAAAAACACTTGGGCAAAATAATACCCAGGTCTGAAATCTTCTCTAGGTTCAACTTTCGGACATAAAACAGGTGACCGAACGACCTTTGATTGAACTAAATATTGGTGTGCATAAAGTAGAAAACTTCATCTTTCAAAAAAAAAGAATAAATGAATTCCAAAAGAAAATGAAAAGGTTACGTTGTCTCAAACATGGACTTAGACCATGTTTGTAACAGTTCAACAAGAATGTGCACAGGCTTAAATATCCATTCTAGGTTCAACTTCCAGGCATAAAACAGATCACCAAACGGCATTGGATTGAGCTATAAACTGGTCTTCATATAGTAGAAGACTTTATCTTTCAAAGAATAAAAGAGTCATTCAATGTGGATAAAGTATGAGGAAGTTATGATGTCTCAAAGTTGAACCCAGGTAGTGTTTTCACTGTAAAAATCTGGGCAAAAACATGCTCCGAGTCAAAGTTCGGCAGCATGTTTCTATAAGCTATATAGGTCAACATCACTTGAAATTTTGTATGGTTATTTTAAAATACTTTATCTTTCAAACAAAAAAATGAATCACGCAATTTCTGTTAGAAATGAAAGAGTTATGTTATCTCAAACATGGACTCAGGCCATGTTTGCATCAACTCAGAAAACACAATTACAACAGGCAGAAAAACTGTGTTTTGTTGATTTTGCAGCAACGGTTTGAACACTCAAATGAAAATATTTTTCGATCAAATTTTGCTAAAACAAAGTTCAACATATAAACTTAATTCAGAAAAAGATCCGGTAGCATTTCGTTGCCGGAGATGAAGGTTATGGACAACCAAAGTTGGCACTTGAGGCCAGAAACGAAAACAAGAATAGCAATGAACAAAAACTTGTACAACCAACAAATTTAGCTACTGATTCAATATTTTTCGCCAGTAGATGTGAGATTTTAGTCTCACATTGCTGATTTGTTGCAAAATCTCAGATTTTTATAGCAATGAGGAATTTTTTGCAAGATTAGAGCTTTTAAGAACCTGTAGAACAAAAGAAAAAGGCATGCAAGAGGAATTCAACAGTAAATTAGAAAATCATCACTCAAACAAGAAATTATTGATGAAATTGTGGTGTTTGGAGTTAGATTACCTTTGTATTTTCACTCTAGACTGAAAAAGATTGTAATTTGATGAATTTAATTGAAGAAATTTGGTTGGATTTTAATTTGATGAAGGTGGGTTCTATTTTCTGTTTACCGGAGGAAGAGGGAGATGATAGATTGTAAAATGAATGTACAGACTTTGTTTTCTCATTTTCTCAACCAGGTTAAGTCCTAATGGGCCTTGGATCCATTAGTAGAAAGAAATAAAATGGCCTATTGGTTAAATAATCAACACTTAATTAAAAATGTATACATATTTACACTTTTTAAATAAACAAATGTCATTTTCTTTCAAATTTTCATACAACAAAGTATATAAATTTACATACTTATGAAATAACATATTTTATACTATATAAAAAGATTAATTTTAAATTTTCAAAACATTTTTATTATTAAAATCCTTTATTTTACAAAAATACATAATTTTCACAAATAAATGAACAAAACCTTATTTTTAACTTCTAAAATTCCACAAAAATATTTTTCTTGCTTAGAAAAATATTATTAACCATTCTAAATTAAAATTTATAATTAAAACTCATTTTTAAACCAATTTCCACCTTTTTATTTGATTAAACAACCTTTAAAAATCACATACTTCTAATTTTAAAAATTATTAAAAGAAGTAATTGGAAATAATTAATAAATTATTGCATTTTTTTCTCAATAAAAATTATTTTCCATTCATTATTATCCCAAGCAAACAAAATAAAGTTTCCAAACTTTATTTTCACATTTTATTTTCAAAATTCATTGTTTATTCCAAATAAATAATTTAAAATCTCCAATTTTAATTTTAATCACAATATTAAATTATAATTATCATTATAATTTAATATTGACAGGTAATCTCCAAACCAGGGTTGTTACAGGCATTGAGTGGTGCAATGGCATGGGGATGGATGAATGGGCTATTTGGACTTTGCATATATTTCATTGTAATGGTTAGGGTTATCCCTAGTTACTCGCTGCTCTATGTGGCACTAATATATATATCTTTGTTAGGTGATCTTTTATTTTGGTTTGAACAGTATAATTTATTGTCGTTTTCAAGCGGTCTAGTTTCATGTTCTATTTTCATATGTCGTTGTGAATGTTAGTACCTTAATCGACAGAGATCATAATATTTTCTATCAAAATTTCTAACCTTAGAATTATTTAAAATTTCAAAAATAAAAATTTGTATTTCCTATATCAATGTAAAATGGTTGGAATACCTAACTAAAAGTGGATGATTTAAGCTATTAAATATCTGTACTCCTAGCTTACTTAAAAAGGAAGAAAACATAAGCGATGTTTAAGTAGGTTGAATTTTAGGAAAAATCTGTAAACTGCACAAGCTTATGACCCTTTCACCACCATGCAACATCTCAAGCAGGCTTATCTTTCAAAACAGGTAATGGCCATTCAATGAATTCAAAGGTACAATCACTTCCACATCTCATCAACTCTAGCAAGACATAAATCAACTAACCATCATTCAATTAGAGTAGCATCTTCCATAGATATCAGTGACAAATTTCATCCATATGTTTCAACACTAACCATTCTCATTTCACCTCCAGCAACCGATATCGACCAACATTAAAGAAACAGCAACATGGTTGTCTCAGATAGACTCAGCTTCAATCAACTTCATGCAAAAATCTGAAAGATGGCAATGTTTACAGGCATGACAACATTAATCATCCCATATCCACGATTGTTAACCCCATAACATAGTGTATTGGTTTGAAATCTCAATCAATAGTGACTACGTCATATTCATAATTTTTAAACCTATTAGAATTTAATTATTTTACATAATCAAGAATGCAATTATTATGGAAACCAAATTTGTTTCAATAGTTAAACATTTTAGCTAAAAAAACCCTTGTTCAATGGTACCACTATATCATCACCCAAATGTAAATCCATAAAGCAATACTACTATATCCATCAACTATACATTCAACTTAAAACCAAATAAAGTACTAAAATCCTTTAATTGTAATTTACATAAAATATACTGATACAAAATTTCTTTAATCAAGTAATACTGATATAACACACTTTGTGCAACTACACATCTCTCCAATATAGATTAATGTACCATTTAGAAAAGAAAAGAAACATAAGAGCTTTTGTGCCACTACATGTGTGTATGATTACATAGCTTTAACCGAGGGAAGTAAAGATCTGAGTATGACTTTATAAAGTCGATAAACATGTTCCAGTCAAGATTCTGTTGAAGAAGACAACACACAATTTATGGTCTTTAAACTTAAGTGAGCATAAACAAAATAAAAAAAAGTTAGCATTCACAAAAGGGGAATATAGTTCAAGAAATGGAGTTTTTTGGACATGCTTGTGTATTTGGAAAATTAATCAAGCGTATTTATTGTTTACCTTAAATTACCTGTGTACAGTTTATATTTGTCGATGATTGCATAAAGTAGATTCGATAAAAATGGAAATAACAATATTATAATGTATACACAAAGCAAACATTATTGCCTTGCATGAATACCCTAAGCTTGAAAAGGGAAATATTGGAAGACAAAACATGACATTAATTTTAATCATTGTTACATATACCGACTGAACAAAAATTAAACGTACTGCTGATGAGAAGTTTCATACCTGTAACAGCCCGCAAATCCGTACCCCTTAAATTGACATTAATCTCCATTAATGAACTCAAGAAGAACGAAAATACGAACCATTTGGGTTGAAGAAGAAAGAGGTAGAATAAGAAAATAGAAACAACATCAGAATCTCACAAACGCAGCGGAATAAAATACAATAGATAACAACTGATCTTTACCCAAAGAAACTATATCTGTTTATACATCACATCATCAGAGTTCAATAACCACAATACACACCACTGGACAGCTATCACTGCTTGTCCTTACAAACTGAATACATGACAAATCAACACAGCGGAATATTATAAACAAGTACGGGAGTAGTATCGCCATTCAGCTCGTCTCCTGAGCTCCACAGCATCCTTTCCTGTAATCTATAATACTCGGTCTGACCCGAGCATTATAGTTAAATAACACCCAAGTTAGTCTGGAATACCAGCGTGAGAAAGTCACACTCAAATTAGATTTTTAAAGTTTCAAAATCATTTGAAATCAAAAGCATCTCGTAAGACCACACCACAAATAAACATGTCGGGTTTTTACCTTACGATAGCTAAAACACTTTTTATCAAAATCCTCTGATATTATAGTAGTGTCTATATACAAATACTTATTCAAATAGCTGAAATTGTTACATGATTAAATTCCAGCATACTAGCCACAAAGTGGGTAATACAAACAAATACCGTACAAGGCACGTAGGGAGAATGGATTTCCATCAATCACTAGGCACTGGGGTACCACCTGTCACAGTACGCGGCCTAGATCACAGTACCGAGGACCCACCCTAAGTCCCCTACAACACAAGGCCGGAACTATCCCTTACTGTATAATTTCGAATAAAATCACCCCACGGTTATGATCAGCAACCGCACCACTAAGCCGAAATAAAAAGGGACATCTAGACAGGGATGACCTTACTCTCAAGTGGGTGCGACCCATGAAGCCTTGCTGCATAACCCCTGATTTTCAGTCATTCCCGGTTGATGAGGCTTAAGGCGAAGCGTTACCTTTTAGAACATATCCCTTAGAATGCCCATCGCCCGCTGACGATGTATCAAAAGCATTCGTCCATACAAGTTTGTTCCGGGTCCGAACGGAACTAAAGGCACTATTCCTACTACATCCATTTTGGAAATATCCTCAGGATTAGTAGCGACTAGCCCTTGCACTTCACTGCTCCATCTTCGACTCCGAAATCGTTTCCACGAAACGTACAAACCGGATCGAAGTGGTTTTCGGGAAAAACTCCCGATCCCGGTCTCTTCGAAACGATCAGCGCATTGGCCAATATTGATAGTCGGTTATTTAACTATCAATTTACATTCACAAACATCCATCCAACAATAAATAATTCTCCCAAATTATTTACTTATCTCAAAAATATCTTCACAAGACATATTTCTATTTTCAAAACCCCTTTGAAACAATTCCAAAACAGTTTCCTTTCACGGAATGCATTTCCCAAATATTTATTTCCACTGAATCACCAAGTACAAAACACTTTTAGATTTTTAAAATAATTTAAAACACTTTATTATAAATATACTTTATAACATTGAAATTTAAAACTACTTTAATACTTAATTAAAATATATACTTTAAGAATATTTAAAATAAACCACTTTATAAATATAAACTAAATTTCTCTTTTTAACATAATACTAAGTCACTTTTATATCATTATTACAATAATAGGTTTTGAAAATCTTACTTTAGGATTTAACATTTAGAAATAATCAATTTTCTAAAACATGCTTTTTAAAACACAATTAGAACTTTTAACTTATATTTAAATTTCTCTTGAAAACGTACTTGGCTATCCAAGGAAATACACTTCTCTTCACATCTTTTAAAAATAAATCGACATTTATTTTTAACCCAATTCATATCCCTTGATAAATTCCCACCTTGAATTTATATTTTCAAATATCCACTGATATTTAATTTTACTTTATAAACTCAGTTTATAAATTCCAAAATCTCACTTCTCTTTACAATTTCAATTCCAAATTCTTTAATCAATTTACAATTGATTTCCAACTCACTTCACTTGAAATAATTTTTCTTAACTTACTTCATTTATTTCAAATTATATTAACTTTTAGATTTATTTCTTTATTATGGGTTAAAACCCCTTTTTAACTGAAAATACCAATTTCAAATTTCCAAAACTCCTTATTTATCCTTAAATTTATTCAAACTTCTATAAACTTTTACTTAAAGATTTCTCATTTATTTTCTTTCCCAAAATCCAATTTATTTATTTTGGTAACTCATTATACTCAAATGTATTAAATCAGACCATAATATCCAATATTCCAATTATCAATATAATTCATTACAGAATATCATAACATAGGATATTAAACAAATCTAAATAATTTTGAGGAATCCAGTTGGATCCCTCCAACCTGTTTCCCTGCATCCACAAACGTTAGCATAATACCAATTCCACTTCAAGGTGGAATATCATGGAATATGGGTTTTATATAATATCATCCGCTATTATGCGGCGCATAGGGTCTCATCCGCTATAAAAATGCAGGAATGTCAATAACTCCAATATATACTATATATACTACTATATATAATATAGCACATCAAACCAATTCAATCATTCAATCAATTATTTAAATTTAACCATTTAAATTTAAATTAGCCAAATGAGTGAGATTAACTCACCTTTGACCATTAATTTGCAATCCGATCCAAACCGGCTTGCCTCTCCACTATTTTTGACCTTGTATAATCATTATAAAATTTTATTAATATCTGGAATAATTGGATGATTAATTACCATTTATTTAATTATCTAAGAATTTTACATAAACTAATTTTCTTTATAAATTTATTTTGAGTAACCAAAATAGTTAAATAAGTTGATTAAAACAGTTAAATCTCCAAATCTATTATTTTTAAAATACTAGTAAGTGAAAATATGTAAAGTTTTATATAGATATATATATTTATTTCAAATCTGTATATATGTATTAAACTTAGATTGTATCTGAAATAATATACCTTGCTGTCCTATATTATATATAACCGATTAAATTTTAAACAACTGTTTTATAACCTGCAGTTAATACCTGATAAGTTAAATAATTATTGCTTCACAAGTTTAAACTTAAGTGACGAAAAGTTTAAAATGTTAAAGATTTAAATTACCTTAAACTCGTTCGCGAAAATCAACCAAGGAGTTCTGCTCAAAGCTCCAAGCGAGATTTGACCTCGCGATAATGAACTCGCCCAGACACCCACGACTCTAACCACCGCCTACTCGAACCCTTCGCAGTCGCGATCAATTCCCAAAGTCGATTCCCAAATCGAGACTACAACACGAACGAGCCACTCTGAACAACCACGAACCCACCATCGACCATCATCGCGAAGACGAACCCCACCTCCGATCTCCAAACTCACAACGCCTCAACGACACAGTCTACGATCAACCTTCAAGATGCGATTCCGACTCCCAGTCGAAGCAGCGAGGCAAGCACAGAAACTTAGCAACGACTTCGATGCTTCGATCGACCCCTCGAACACTTGCAATTCGAACACGCAACCCCACCCGACCTCTCAATTTCAGCCGACCAAATTTCAAACTCGATTTCTTCTTTTCTTTTTCCTGCTATCGATTTGGGTATTTGAATTGAACTGGAGGGTGGAGTCGATTTTGAAGAGGAGAAAGTCGTTCGGCCATTATTTCGAACGATAGATATCTTCTCTTTCATTTGAAGCTTCCAGCACAAATTTCTTTCGGCTGAAATGAAATAAAAGGGAAAGGTGACATTTGAAATGAGGGTAACGTGTACCAGATGGGTTACAGTGATTCTGAAAGGGAAAAAGTTTTGATGTTAAGTTTATTTGACCAGTCAAAGTATAAATATTGTTTTTGATATAAATTTCAGCGTGTTTATATATCGTACGCTCACACAACAACTCCAAACGCTATGAAAATTGAAATCCGATAATAATACAATATTACGGATCCAATGGAACTGATTTAGTCGAATTCCGAGACTGTGCCTTGGAAGGCTATTTTTAAATATCATTTTAAACAATATATTTTCAAAACTGAACAAAACACTTTTAATTCAAATTTAAAAGTTCTATCATCTTCAGTATTATTAATATGAAAATCCTAAGCCTTTAAAATATTTTTAACTGGTTTAAAATTCCCGATTTAGCATTTTACCCAATTTCGTTAATTAAACTCAATGATTAATTACCCCATAACATTGATATTTGGAATTCAAGTTAAAATTTAACTTTTAAATATTTAAAATCAATTAAATATTCCAATTTCAAATATTCAGAAATTCCGGGTCGTCACATCCCTCCCCCCTTAAAAGAATTTCGTCCCCGAAATTACTAATTCGGATAAATGATCCCTAACCCATTAACTATTTCCTCAACCCAAATAGTTTTAACAACTTACCAAACAAATCTTTTACTAAAGACACAATATTCCTCTTATTAACTTCCCAAACCTATCATCCATAAGTCCCAAACAATATCACATACTTATCAATTCAAATTTAAATTTGAATTCAAATTTTAAATTATCAAAATTTCTCAAAAAAATTTCTAACTCCCTAAATTTCCGAAAAATTTCGTCAGCGTCTCCTTTGCGCGGCTAGCTCGGTACTACTACAAAAATGCCTCTACAGGCCCAAGATTCCAAAAGAAAACAAAATGCCAAGTGGCAAAATCAAAACCCAATCAAATTTCATACAGAAATTTATATACATACCTTTTTAGTCGAGCAATTCAATTTATCTTCTGAAATCAAAAACATCCATTTATCCTTTGTCTTAACATACCTGTATATCCTGTTTAGCAAGAATGTCCAATTACAACATTCAAAGTCATTTTGCATTTCTTTTACAAGTTTTAATATTTGCTTTATTTAAGCCCGTACGATGCACATGTATCATCCGTACACAATATCAAATCTGATCGCTTACTCGATCACACAATTTCACTTCCGAACTAGTATCGTCCACCCGACTTCCTAGTGCAAACTCAGATCTGGTTTCTTGATCAGAAACCGTTATTCTCCTTGCATAGTCACCAACTATGATAGAGAATTTCCAAAATCAATCAACAATCCATATCCAGGTTCGCCGTCGAAAATCGAATGAAAAATCCTAACTCGGATCGGTATAACTACCTCGAAATTCTATGTTGGAATCTGGATCAAATCACTATGCGAATAAAATAATATACGTACATCCTACGTATTAATTTCAATTGATTATTAGCTATATCAATTCTCTTTTATTCACATTCATTTGATTTCTATTCACTTATCCACAATTATCCCATTTTACAATTTTCAATTTTAATCTTCATTCAATTATTCACTTAGTATATTCTTCCATTCCAAAATTACTTAGTATATTCCCAATACCAATTTACTTAAGAATTTCATTCTTCAATTCTTAAGTTCAATATAAATATTTCTTATATTTATTTTACTACTTCACCACTGAAGTGTATATTCAAATTGAATTCCAATTCCATATGAATTTCAATTTGCTTCAATTTACTAATTCATTTTAATTTCCCAACTTTTGATATTCTAGTCCATTTTGAATCAATTCCTCAACTTTAATTGACCCAATTCAAAATGAATTTCAAATACTTCAGTTTTCAATTCTATTTGCTTATAAATTTTAAATCATTTGTCGTTAACGAAAATTTTCAAAAATTTCAAAAATTTTCTAACTTCCAAAATCTTCAGAAAATTTTGGCAGAGTCCCCTTTGTATGGAGGAGCTTTTGCAATTTGACAAAAGAGATAAATATATATACATCGACCCACACGGTCGGAAAACAAAAACAGTTCATATTTCCTATTTTTATTGCGTAGGCGTACCTTATTTAGCATTTTTAAGCAAAGCGGTTATTTATTTTAGTAATTTGCGCAATAAAAACTAGCCAAACGGCTTCCCTGAACCTGTACTAACTCAATTTAAAAGTGTAAGTGACAAATATAGGAAGTTTATAGCATTTCACTATATTTAAATAGCTAAAACATGGATTCTGTAACAATGCATGTTATATACTTCCATAAACACATATGAAATGTTTCGACACTTATTATAAATGTTTTCCATCAATATTTAAACCATCCCATTCAATTTAAGTGATTTTACAACTTTCTTACTTAACTTCAATTCATTTTAAGTCCAAACAAACCCATTTCAATTTAAATTAATTTCAAAAGCAATCTATTCATTTTGCATTCCATATTCATTTTATTAACTTACTAGTTCCATTCAAACCTTTTTAAACTTATCTCACACTTCATTCACTACCGAACCGATTTTATTGATAATAAAACTATTCAAACTTTTATTTATTCACTTGGATTTTATTTGCAATACAAATCATTTTTATTTTTATTCAATTCCATTCAACTTCAATTCATATTTCATCCACTTACAATTTCAAGTTGAATTTCCATTAATAACTCAAGCTTCACTTTCAAATTTTAATCGACCAATTCGAGTTCCATTTCCATATTCCATTAATAACTCACAACTCAACCTTTAACTTGATCACTTTAAATCTCACCAACCAATTTCAACTTACTAATTTATTCCAAATTAGTTATTTCCAATTATTATTCAATATTTGATTTTATTTCCTCACTCACTTTACTATTTTACTTGAGTTCAATCTATTTTATAATTTAAGTTTTGGATTTATCCATTTCTCACAATACAAACAACTTTTATTTTGGCTTATTTATTCCATTTCTAAATTTTTATAAGCCACAACTTATTTATTATTCTATAAACACTTTTAATTAACTTCTAGAGTTTTAAGTAATTTCTCAGCACTTCAAAATCACCTTTGAAATCGACTATATCCAAAATCCTTTGGTATAACCAACTATTTCCTTAAATTTTCAAAACCAAAACTCAGGTTTGCAAATAACACCAATCCAAAACATCCAGGTAGCAATTCCTCTCTTGAAAACTCGAAAATGAACACCGATGATGTCGAGATCATCATCGGAATTATTTTCCAATGACCGAAGAGAGTTTAGTGCTTTTATCCCAATCAAAAGCATTTCAAATATTTTTGAATCCCAAACCTCACCAGATTTCCAATCCAATTCAAAACATTTCTAAAATAATATCACTATTTTTTTCTTCAAAACCTTTTGAAAACCATTTTCAAACTCAAAGGAATTAAATTTTCTCAAAATTTCAAATTCCAAATCCTTTCAATTCATAGACAACTATTACTCTGGAATTTTATTTCAAATTATATATCACATTTACAAATTTGCATTTACAAATCTCATTTGTATATGAATTTATGTCTTAGCTTTTAGTTATGATTTCAATTTCTTATTTAAGTTTCTCACAATGGTGATAATAACTAAATATTATCACTCCTTAACAACCAAGTATCCATAAATATAACTATAATAATTTTCGAAAATTATTTCTTTTATATACAAAATAATTTGGGTAAAATTATTTCATTTAACCTATTTTAAAACAATACTGTGTCGAATTGTTCTATTCAAGTGTTTAGGGATCCATATCAATAACGTTAATTACTCGTATTGACCAGAATCCATAAACTACTCAATAAACCAATCAACACAATATAAAACAATTTTATATTCACTAACAAATATGCGTTCATATCTATTAATACACTCAAACTCATTTTAGAGTACTATGGACTCCATTTCAATGAGAAATCCCACCAGAGCCAAGGTTATTGCTAGCCTAAGCTCTGATAGCAAATGTAACAGCCCACAAATCCGTACCCCTTAAATTGACATTAATCTCCATTAATGAACTCAAGAAGAATGGAAATATGAACCATTTGGGTTGAAGAAGAAAGAGGTAGAAGAAGAAAATAGAAACAACATTAGAACCTCACAAACACAGCGGAATAAAATACAATAGATAACAACTGATCTTTACCCAAAGAAACTATATCTGTTTATACATCACATCATCAGAGTTCAATAACCACAACACACACCACTGGACAGCTATCACTACTTGTCCTTACAAACTGAATACATGACAAATCAACACAGTGGAATATTATAAAAAAAGTACAGGAGTACGTATCGCCATTCAGCTCGTCTTCTGAGCTCCACAGCATCCTTTCCTATAATCTATAATACTCGGTCTGACCCGAGCATTATAGTTAAATAACACCCGAGTCAGTCTGGAATACCAGTGTGAGAAAATCACACTCAAATTAGATTTTTAAAGTTTTAAAATCATTTGAACTCAAAAGCATCTCGTAAGACCACGCCACAAATAAACATGTCGGGTTTTTACCTTACGATAGCTAAAACACTTTTTATCAAAATCCTCTGATATTATAGTAGTGTCTATATACAAATACTTATTCAAATAGCTGAAATTGTTACATTAGTAAATTCCAGCATACTAGCCACAAAGTGGGTAATACAAACAAATACCGTACAAGGCACGTAGGAAGAATTGATTTCCATTAATGACTAGGCACTGGGGTACCACCTGTCATAGTACGTAGCCTAGATCACAGTACCGAGGACCCACCCTAAGTCCCCTGCAACACAAGGCCGGAACTATCCCTTACTGGATAATTCCGAATACAATCACCCCACGGTTGTGATCAGCAACCGCACCACTAAGCCGAAATAAAAAGGGACATCTAGATAGGGATGACCTTACTCTCAAGTGGGTGCGACCCACGAAGCCTTGCTGCATAACTCTTGATTTTCAGTCATTCCCGGTTGATGAGGCTTGAGGATAAGCATTACCTTTTAGAACATATCCCTTAGAATGCCCATCGCCCGTTGACGATGTATCGAAATCATTCGTCCATACAAGTCCATTCCAGGTCCGAACGGAACCGAAGGCACTATTCCTACTACATCCATTTTGGAGATATCCTCAGGATTAGTAGCGACTAGCCCTTGCACTTCACTGCTCCATCTTCGACTCTGAAATCGTTTCCATGAAACGTACAAACCGGATCGAAGTGGTTTTCGGGAAAAACTCCCGATCCCGGTCTCTTCGAAACGATCAGCGCATTGGCCAATATTGATAGTCGGTTATTTAACTATCAATTTACATTCAAAAACATCCATCCAACAATAAATAATTCTCCCAAATTATTTACTTACCTCAAAAATATCTTCACAAGACATATTTCTATTTTCAAAACCCCTTTGAAACAATTCCAAAACAGTTTCCTTTCACAGAATGCATTTCCCAAATATTTATTTCTACTAAATCACCAAGTACAAAACACTTTTAGATATTTAAAATAATTTAAAAACACTTTATTATAAATATACTTTATAACATTGAAATTTAAAACTACTTTAATACTTAATTAAAATATATACTTTAAGAATATTTAAAATAAACCACTTTATAAATATAAACTAAATTTCTCTTTTTAACATAATACTAAGTCACTTTTATATCATTATTACAATAATAGGTTTTGAAAATCTTACTTTAGGATTTAACATTTAGAATAATCAATTTTCTAAAACATGCTTTTTAAAACACAATTAGAACTTTTAACTTATATTTAAATTTCTCTTGAAAACGTACTTGGCTATCCAAGGAAATACACTTCTCTTCACATCTTTTAAAAATAAATCGACATTTATTTTTAAACCTATTCATATCCCTTTATAAATTCCCACCTTGAATTTATATTTTCAAATATCCACTGATATTTTATTTTACTTTATAAACTCAGTTTATAAATTCCAAAATCTCACTTCTCTTTACAATTTCAATTCCAAATTCTTTAATCAATTTACAATTGATTTCCAACTCACTTCACTTGAAATAATTTTTCTTAACTTACTTCATTTATTTCAAATTATATTAACTTTTAGATTTATTTCTTTATTATGAGTTAAAACCCCTTTTTAACTGAAAATGCCAATTTCAAATTTCCAAAACTCCTTATTTATCCTTAAATTTATTCAAACTTCTATAATCATTTACTTAAAAATTTCTCTTTTATTTTCTTTCCCAAAATCCAATTTATTTATTTTGGTAACTCATAATACTCAAATGTATTAAATCAGACCATAATATCCAATATTCCAATTATCAATATAATTCATCACAGAATATCATAACATAGGATATTAAACAAATCTAAATAATTTTGAGGAATCCAGTTGGATCCCTCCATCCTGTTTCCCTGCATCCACAAACGTTAGCACAATACCAATTCCACTTCAAGGTGGAATATCGCGGTATATGGGTTTTATATAATATCATCCGCTATTATGCGGCGCATAGGGTCTCATCCGCTATAAAAATGCGGGAATGTCAACAACTCCAATATATACTATATATACTATTATATATAATATAGCACATCAAACCAATTAAATCATTCAATCAATTATTTAAATTTAACCATTTAAATTTAAATTAGCAAGATGAAAGAGATTAACTCACCTTTGACCATTAATTTGCAATCCAATCCAAACCAGCTTGCCTCTCCACTATTTCTGACCTTGTATAATCATTATAAAATTTTATTAATATTTGGAATAATTGGATGATTAATTACCATTTATTTAATTATCTAAGAATTTTACTTAAACTAATTTTCTTTATAAATTTATTTTGAGTAACCAAAATAGTTAAATAAGTTGATTAAAATAGTTAAATCTCCAAATCTATTATTTTTAAAATACTAGTAAGTGAAAATATGTAAAGTTTTATATATATATATATATATATATATATTTCAAATCTGTATATATGTATTAAACTTAGATTGTATCTGAAATAATATACCTTGTTGTCCTATATTATATATAATCGATTAAATTTTAAACAACTATTTTATAACCTGCAGTTAATACCTGATAAGTTAAATAATTATTGCTTCACAAGTTTAAACTTAAGTGACGAAAAGTTTAAAATGTTAAAGATTTAAATTACCTTAAACTCGTTCGCGAAAATCAACCAAGGAGTTCTGCTCAAAGCTCCAAGCGAGATTCGACCTCGTGATGATGAACTCGCCCAGACACCCACGACTCTAACCACCGCCTACTCGAACCCTTCGCAGTCGCGATCAATTCCCAAATTCGATTCCCAAATCGAGATTGCAACACGAACGAGCCACTCTAAACAACCACGAACCCACCATCGACCATCATCGCGAAGACGAACTCCACCTCCGATCTCCAAACTCACAACGCCTCAATGACACAGTCTACGATCAACCTTCAAGATGCGATTCCGACTCCCAATCGAAGCAGCGAGTCGAGCACAATACCTTCCATACTAAACCAAGACCTCCAGTTAATAGAACTACATCACCAATTATTATATGAAGTGCTAAGCAATTTACACCAATCGAACGTCCATGGTCTGAAAATGTAAGCACTATATCAGGAATGTTTGATATAATTCAATCAACAAACATTATTATACATCAGATATAAATCCCATACCGATTTGATATATAAGAAAGAAATAGCTGGGTCGCATAGAGTATTTTAGAATGTGTAAAATTAGGATTAACATTTAAAACCAATACCCACAAATTCAAACACAATTCAAATTGTAATAATTCAAATAGTTGTAGTCACCGTGCAGTTGGTATATAATGGTCATCAAATTATTCTGTTCAGACCATGACTTCATTTTCATATAACAGAAAAATGATTATGTCAACGATACAGGAAAGTTTCCTATGTTATAAAAAAAACTTACTATTTGAGTTTAACTCTATTCATTAACCAACATTAACAGTTTTATCATTTCAATACAGTAACATAGAAAATATTGACATAAAATCGATTTGTACTTCAGTTGCAGTTGTAGTTCAATAACATAGAATAGTACCTAATTAAGCAGTAAAAAGGGGCATACTATTTTTTACCCAAGCCATTGTTGGGGGCGAAGATCACCACCACCTCCAACTGCACGTCTGATACTGATCTTCTCATTTGCGTGCTTTTATTAAAGCTATTCAAATCCATTCACATCGAGTTTTCCCACGATTGACTTGCACAAATATAAGATAAAAGATTTAATTCAACGAGGAAAAATGTGAATTCTAGCAAGGTTTGTTGAAAATAAGCTGCAACGATTGTCTAATACCAACACTTCATACTTCATTTGAAAACAAATATAAAAAACTATTGATCTAAGTGTTATGAGCTTGGAAATCTGCACCATCCCTTTTGACTTGACCTGTTGCTACTGGTGGGATTATCCAACACCCATCAGAGTTAGCGTTGTTGAAAATTTCTACCTCTGCCAACATTCAGTCACCAATAAATTCTAAATAAATAAATTCAAATGTTAAAAGTTGAAAAATACCACAAACTTGAAACTCAATCTATGGCATATGAAAACATAGATCCACATCTATCACCTATTTCCCATATAGTGCCTCTTTTTCAATGACCCACATCTTCCGCATACTCTAGTGTAATACCCCAAAATTTTGTGAAAAATCATTTTTGTAAAATGATTTAATTTTGAAATATTTAGATTTAAATATGGTGAAATTTCTGGAATAAATAGTGTGCAAGTATATGTGTGCACGTGCACACTGAAATGGCACAAGAAAGAACTCCAGATTTCTTGGATTTAAAACAAGAATTAAAGAGCAATACAAACATGATTTTGCAACATGGTTATTTGATTTCTGAGATTTTATGGGTCATCTTAGAAAAATAAGAAAAGTAAGTTTTACTTTAGATCAGTAAACAAATTTATTTAAAACCCAGAAAAGAAAATAATATATATATTTGTAAACTTGTATACATATAGGTGCATATGTTTCTGAATTTAAAAGAGGAATTAAAATAAGCCTAGATAAGATATGTGTACATATATATATATATATATATATTTTTAAGTACTGAAAAGTATATATATATATAAGCAAGTAAATCAATGACATTAAAATGACATGAAATGTGATACAAGTTAATAAGCTTGTATAGGCAAAAATAGCAAAGGGGATTTTCAGAAATAATTAAAATAAATAGAATAGTCACACTTTTGACATGACTAAGTGAGTGGCCATTTTCTGAAAAAGTAAAAGAAAGAAAATGCAGCCTTTAAATTGGTTAATATGGCCGGGGTAATATGAATGAAAAATGCATGATGCTAAGCCAGGACAGAAATGGAATTCTGTTTCAATAAAACCCTAGAGGAAAAATGCTTATAAATAGGCAGTTTAGCCAGTAGAATTATTTTACCCCGAGCTGCATAAAAATAAGAAAAGAAGAAGAAAATATTGAAAGGAAGGAGAAAACACTCAAACAAGAATTTTCTGGATTAATAAGAAGAAACATTTAGGTGAGTAATCTCACTGAGTTCATGGCATTAAGACCTGAGTTGAGGCAGCCACTTTTTATATTGCCATTTATGTATTTCTGGTTTTGATGTATATGATTTCATCAATGCTTTTTGGATGTTTTATTTTAAATCTGATATGATTTAATATGGATGATTTTGATGATCTTTGATTGGTTGAGACATTTGTCTTTGGATGAGTATCATACTGTTTTATTTATACTCATAAATGTTAAAGTTTAGGATCTTAAAAATTATATAGAGAATACTCTCAACTGTTATAGATCTATGGCATGGAAACCTTATAAAAATGATTGGAGCTGCATTATACTTGGTATAAGTGCTGAGGCTTGAAAAGAAAAATGTTAAGGGTGCAATAGAAATTTTCTAAGTGCTGAGCCCTTAATCAAAAAAAAAACCCACAAGCTAAAATTATGATTGAACCAGATCTTGAATCTGAATCAATCATAAAGGCTTGCAGATCAGTATAACATGCCATGCCTCTTTTACAGTTGAAAATGTTCTTATATTTACTAAGATCAAGACATATTGACCCCATTTAGGAAATGACTGTTTGATTATTTCTGAAGGGAAATTATGCTAGAAGAAATTATGGATGTTTCCATGTTTGCAGTGACATGTTCACTTAGCATATTTGATGTTAGGATTTAAGACAATACACTAGTAAATAAACTAGGGAAGGGAAGGCCAAGATGACTGCTGGAATGCTTGTCATATTTGAAGTATGCAAGTTGGCACATGGTTTGTTTAAGCCCTGAGATCTTTGTGCAATGATGTGAATTAGTTCATTGCAATGTGTCCCAGTGATTCCTTAATAGCAGATGAGGCAGGGATTTAAATTGAATATTACAACCTGTAAATGAAGAAATAGGAATATGGATATTTCTTAGGTTGAATGGTATGGAACCAAGATGATTCCAGTGAATGAAAATTGTTGCCAGTAGATAATTATGTTTGCATGATTATGTATGCAAGTGAAGGAATGATAAGTGAATATATCATACCTGAATCAACTTAATTATACTATGTTAAAATATTTGATTGCAGAAATTTGCTTAAATAACAAGTCAGTACCCTTATATTCTCTATTGCTTAATATCATGAATGAATTGATGTTATTCATACCAGATCATAGATCTGACCCTTGTTTGCTCATGGCATCTGGGGTGTCTCATTTTAAAATGAGGCAGCCACTTATGTTCTTTCAGGTAACCCAGGCACTAAGTAAAAATGAAGTTATGGCTTTTATGGAGGAGTGAATGAACATGCTTGCTAGTCTCAATAAGAGTTTAAATTGATTATATCTGCATGTATTCAGGAAAAATATTATGTTTCTAAGATTTCCAGTCATGTATTGAATATTTTATGGTTAGTGATCAAGTTGCCCTTATGATCTGTAAAGTGTCAGATTAAAATTTGTTGTTCTGTTGAAATGGTTGTGTGTTAAGGTTTGATTTGTTTTTGAGGTGGTGTTTGAAATATAAACAAGAGAAATATGCTCAAGTAGGTTCATATAAATAAAAATCTGGAAGAAATATACAATTATGTGATAGCATAATTCATATATGTATTAGCTAATCTTGTGACATAACAGAGCATTGAGTTTTAGAACTAAAATCTGGATTTAGCAAGAAGAAAACTTAAAGGATTTTATTTTCTTTTTACTGAAATGCTTTGTAAATAAGTTTGAATTCATTTCTGAGTTGTATTGAGAAAAGTAAAATGTTTTTTCTAAAAGCTTCAGACAGAATGTAAAGAAAGGTATCTCCATTGCTTTGAACTAATGTGGTAGATACAGGATCCATGAGTTAACCAGCTCCAAATGAATGAAGTATTGGTTGATCATGATAGATTGTATTCTGAGAATAAAAGTGCATTTCAAAGCTTAGTACCTTTAGTAATTGTTTCACCCAGTTTTCTGGAAAATAAGCAGAGATATTGACATGTACATGTATATCTGTGTACATGTTGATATTTGAGCAAAAATATAATTATAATTCCTAGAACAGCTATAGGAATGGGATTCAAAAATAGTAAAGTAAGAAGAATTGTCTTGTATGTTAGGTTATAGGCAAACATTAAAAATATATGTACAAAGATAGGTAGATATCAGATTACAAACCATACAGGAAAAAAAAAGAAGAAAAACAAAAATTGTGTTTGAACCGACCTGCATAGTACTCGAACCAATGACCTCTTGTGTATAAGTTAGGCGCGTTTCCATTACGCCTAGATGTTGCTTGTGTTCACTTAGGATCCACTTACTTTTATACTGAATTTGATATTATCCAGACTTTAACATAATCATCTATATTAAAAGCTTGTTTACCACTGATTATTACTTGATCATTTCTAAATTATAATGACAGTCTAAAATACATGTTTCCAGTGGATTTTAGGTCCAAAAATCAGGGTGCAATAATTAATCTGAAGTGCTAAAAATCTAAATCAAACAGGATGTTCTTGTACAAAAAAAAAGATAAAGTATATACTCTGAATTTAAACAAGAAGAACACATACATCTTCATATGTATGTGTATGTTATTAGATATATACTGATATATTTATATTGGTAAGTTATTTTGATCCTGGATATATTTTGTTTATTAGAAAAAGAAAATGACCCTGGGAAATATATTTGTAAAGAATGATATATCTGTATATCATCTCTTAGCAAAAAAAAAAAAATCCTTATGAAATTAGGGTGGAAATTAGGAGGGTCATTTCAGTTGGTATCAGAGCACTTGGTTGCATTGATTGTTAAGTATTATAGAAATGTATAATGTCTGTTTGTTTTGGATGAAATAATTTAGATAAGAAATTAGAAATTATAGAAGCACTCATAATATACTAATACCATTTACCCAGAATTTAGTTAGCAGAACATGGTAGGAAGAGGATCTCATCACAATGCAGGAACCAGTGCACCTCAAATGCTTGATATGCAAGAATTTGTGAGGGTTTTAAGAGATGGAATTGGGCATAGGCCTGAGAACCCACATGAAGAGCTTTCAAAACTACTGAAGACTTATTCCAATTTGGGAGGCAAGAGTTTTGAAGGAACAGAGAGTGTGATGGAAATTCAAGCATGGTTGAGAACACTTGATAGGATTTTCAATGACATGCAGTCGGATGACCAAAGGAAGAGGCAAGTAGCTTCTAGACAACTGAAAGGGGTAGCTTTAAGCTGGTGGGAGGTGATCATAGCTGGAAGAAATGAAAATGAAATCACTTGGAATCAGTTCAAGGAGATGTTGGAGGCAAGATTTGTACCAGCATCAGCCAAGACCATTTTGCTTGAAGAATTTATCAAACTTAGGCAGGGAACTTTGAATGTCACTGAATACACTCAAAAGTTTGAGGGGCTATCTAATTATGGAGCAATGCTAGTGGCAGATGAAGCATCCAAGAATGATAGGTATATAAAAGGGATGAACCCAGGACTTAGCAGAGCTATGCTACCATATGCAGATAGAACATTTGATCAAGTAATTGATCTGGCTTTGAAACTGGAACAACATGACAAAGAAAGAGAGAAATATAGGAATTTTAAGAGCAACAACAAGAAGGATAAGGGAAGATATCACCCTTATGATAAAAAGAAGGAGGAGGCAGACAACAGGAAGAGTAAAGATACTAAAGCCAATGATACTAAGAAGAAATTGGTTTGCCATCATTGTGGAAAAGAAGGACACATCAAACCAAGGTGCCCAGAGTTAAAAGGAGGAGCCTTCAAATGCTACCTATGTGGGAAAGAGGGGCATATGAAGAGGAACTGTCCTGAGAATAAACAGCAAGGGAAATTGGCAACTTTGGAAGGAAAAGGCAAATCTGCAGTGAAAATTGATGCTGAAAACCATGGCCAAGTGGAAGGTACATTACTCATT
Source organism: Allium fistulosum (assembly GCA_030737815.1). Lineage (NCBI taxonomy): Eukaryota > Viridiplantae > Streptophyta > Magnoliopsida > Asparagales > Amaryllidaceae > Allium > Allium fistulosum. Next base: position 336,816,245 of record CM060906.1, read on the forward strand.
TGTGCCATACCCATACCAGTAGTATATGATACTGGAGCAACACACTCTTTGATTTCCTATGAATTAGTTAAAGTGTTAAAATTAAACTGCAAATTGGTTGAAACCCCATTGCTTGTACAAAGTCCCCTAGGGAGTTCTAGTGTTTTGAACATGAATTGTGTGGATGTGGAGTTAAACATAGGAGGAAATATTTTTATTTCCAATTTATATGTTTTAAATTACCCAAATATAGGAGTTATATTGGGGGTAGATTGGTTAAGGCAATTTAAAGCCATAATTAATTTAGACTCATCCACCATATCATTGCAAGATTCTAGAGGCCAGAGAATCACAGTTCTATGTGAAATAGCTAAGGAAGGGAAATTGTATCATTTAGTTGACTTAGAAAAAGATCTGAGTGAACTAACCATTGAAGGAATTCCCATAGTTAATGAATACTTGGATGTGTTTGGGGAAGTTAAGGGTGTTCCACACCACAGACCAGTTGAGTTCCAAATTAATCTCATTCCAGGAGCAAGTCCAATAATCAAGAAACCTTATAGAATGGGGCCAAGTGAACTGAAATAATTGAAAAATCAGTTGGAAGAATTAGAAGGCAAGGGATTTATAAGGCCAAGCAATTCTTGCTGGGGTTCTCCAGTAGTGTTTGTAAGAAAACATGATGGTACCTTGAGAATGTGCATAGATTACAGAGAACTAAATAAAGTAACCATCAAGAATAAATACCCATTGCCTAGAATAGATGATCTCTTTGACCAACTCAGTGAAGCTAAAATATTTTCTAGGCTAGACTTAGCATCAGGATTCCATCAAATGAAGGTTGAAGACTCAAGTGTTAAGTATACTGCATTTAACACAAGATATGGCTTATATGAATTTTTGGTCATGCCATTTGGTTTGACAAATGCTCCTTCATATTTTGTTGATTTGATGAATAGAATATTTAGAGATTATCTAGACAAGTTTGTACTGATTTTTATTGATGACATTTTGATTTATTCTAAGACAGTGGAAGAGCATAAAAATCATTTGCATTTAGTTTTGTCAAGACTAAGGGAAAATGATTTAAAGGCAAAATTTTCAAAATGTGCATTTTGGAAAGAAGAAGTGCATTTCCTTGGGCATGTCATCTCTGCCAAAGGAATATCAGTAAACCCTAACAAAGTAGTGGCAATCCAAGCATGGAAAAGGCCTAGCACCATCAGTGAGATTAGATCATTTATGGGGATGGCAGGATATTATAGGAGATTCATAAAAGATTTCTCAAAAATATCATCACCACTTACCAATTTAACTAGAAAGAACCAAGCCTTTGTATGGACAGAAAAATGTGAGCAAGCTTTTATCAAAATAAAAGAAGCCCTGATTGATGCACCAGTATTGAGAGTGCCAGAAGGAAATGAAAATTTGGTTGTGTACACTGATGCAAGTGGCTCTGGGTTAGGGGCTGTGTTGATGCAGCAAGACCAGGTGGTAGCCTATGCATCTAGGCAATTAAAGCCACATGAAACCAGGTATGCAACCCATGATCTTGAACTAGCAGCAGTTGTGTATGCTTTGAAACTTTGGAGACATTATTTATTAGGTGCCAAATTCATTTTGTACACTGATCATAAGGCACTGAAATATTTATTCTCACAAAAAGATTTGAACATGAGGCAACATAGATGGGTAGAGTTCCTAGCTGCCTATGACCTAGATATACTGTATACACCAGGCAAGGCAAATAAAGTTGCAGATGCCTTGAGTAGACAACATGCCAAGGTAGCCATGTTGATGATGGAAGAGTTTAGGGATTTGTCTATACTTACTGATTTGGAAATTGAGGAAAACAGTGAGGAACAAATGATGCCTATTGAAGAAGGTAAAGGTAAAGGAAAATTAAGTATGATATCTCTGCAATCAGATTTACTTCTTAAGATTGGACAAATGCAGGAACAAGACTTAAACATGATGGAAAAGAAAATGCTCATATCAAAAGGGGAGGAAGTAATAAATTATCAAATTGATAAAAATGGTTATTTAAGGAATAAAAATAGGATATGTGTTCCAGAAAATATAGAATTGAAAGAGGAAATATTAAATGAGTACCATAGGAGTAAGTACTCCATACACCCAGGTAGCACCAAGATGTATCAAAATTTGAAAAGAAATCTTTGGTGGAAGGGGATGAAGTCAGATGTGGCCAGATATGTTGCAAGGTGCATGACTTGCCAACAAGTCAAGGCAGAGACACAAAGGCCATCAGGACTATTGCAACCCCTTAGTATACCACAGTGGAAGTGGGAGGATATATCTATGGATTTCATAGATGGTCTTCCTAGATCTAAGAAGGGAAACACAAGTATATGGGTAATAGTGGATAGGCTAACTAAGGTAGCACATTTTATCCCAGTTAAAACAGAAAGAAATGCTCCAAAATTGGCTCAAATATTCATGAAAGAGGTAGTAAGGTTGCATGGCATACCCAAAACCATTGTGAGTGATAGGGATACCATCTTCACCTCAAGGTTTTGGAAAAGTTTTCAAGAGGCTATGGGGAGTGAATTGTGCTTAAGCACTGCCTACCATCCACAATCAGATGGTCAAACTGAGGTGGTGAACAAAGTCTTAGAGGATTTGTTGAGAGCATGTACACTGGACTTTGGAGGCAACTGGGAAGACCACCTCCATCTAGCTGAATTCACTTACAATAACAGTTACCAAAGCACCATAGGGATGGCACCATTTGAAGCCTTATATGGCAAGCCATGTTTATCACCTATATGCTGGGTAGAGGCTGGAGAAAGGGCTATTCTTGGACCTGAATATGTTAAAGAAACCACAGAGAAAATTGGGTTAATAAGAAAAAGAATAGCAGCAGCTCAAGATAGGCAAAAGAAATTTGCAGATAGGAAGAGAAAGCAAGTGGAATATGAAGTGGGAGACTTTGTTTTCATCAAGATTTCACCTATGAAGAAAGTCATGAGATTTGGCAAGCAAGGTAAGCTTACACCAAGGTATGTTGGACCCTATAAAATTCTGGAAAGAATTGGTTCATTGGCTTACAAATTAGAACTACCAGAGGAGATGAAAGCAATGCATAATGTTTTTCATGTGTCCCAACTTAGAAAATGGGTACATGATAAGGAAGACATTTTGGAAAAGCCTACCAAAATTCAAATAAATCCTGACTTGGTTTATGAAAAAGAACCAGTGGGGATTATAGCCAAGGAAGAAAAGAAATTAAGGAGCAAAACCTTGAAACTAGTTAAGATCCAGTGGAGTAGTGATCCTAATGACTGCACATGGGAGTTAGAGGATAAGATTAGAATGGATTATCCTAAGCTTTTTGCAAATTAAAAGGTAATTTTTTTTTTCTTCTGGAAAAATTATTTGTTATGCATGGTTGATATGGTTGAATTTGTTTGCTTATGCATATATTTGATAAGTTTTCAGAAAAGAAAAATGATGCTTACTAAATGTTAGAAAAATTGTGAGGACACAATTCCTAAAAGGAGGGGTGAATGTAATACCCCAAAATTTTGTGAAAAATCATTTTTGTAAAATGATTTAATTTTGAAATATTTAGATTTAAATATGGTGAAATTTCTGGAATAAATAGTGTGCAAGTATATGTGTGCACGTGCACACTGAAATGGCACAAGAAAGAACTCCAGATTTCTTGGATTTAAAACAAGAATTAAAGAGCAATACAAACATGATTTTGCAACATGGTTATTTGATTTCTGAGATTTTATGGGTCATCTTAGAAAAATAAGAAAAGTAAGTTTTACTTTAGATCAGTAAACAAATTTATTTAAAACCCAGAAAAGAAAATAATATATATATTTGTAAACTTGTATACATATAGGTGCATATGTTTCTGAATTTAAAAGAGGAATTAAAATAAGCCTAGATAAGATATGTGTACATATATATATATATATATATATTTTTAAGTACTGAAAAGTATATATATATATAAGCAAGTAAATCAATGACATTAAAATGACATGAAATGTGATACAAGTTAATAAGCTTGTATAGGCAAAAATAGCAAAGGGGATTTTCAGAAATAATTAAAATAAATAGAATAGTCACACTTTTGACATGACTAAGTGAGTGGCCATTTTCTGAAAAAGTAAAAGAAAGAAAATGCAGCCTTTAAATTGGTTAATATGGCCGGGGTAATATGAATGAAAAATGCATGATGCTAAGCCAGGACAGAAATGGAATTCTGTTTCAATAAAACCCTAGAGGAAAAATGCTTATAAATAGGCAGTTTAGCCAGTAGAATTATTTTACCCCGAGCTGCATAAAAATAAGAAAAGAAGAAGAAAATATTGAAAGGAAGGAGAAAACACTCAAACAAGAATTTTCTGGATTAATAAGAAGAAACATTTAGGTGAGTAATCTCACTGAGTTCATGGCATTAAGACCTGAGTTGAGGCAGCCACTTTTTATATTGCCATTTATGTATTTCTGGTTTTGATGTATATGATTTCATCAATGCTTTTTGGATGTTTTATTTTAAATCTGATATGATTTAATTTGGATGATTTTGATGATCTTTGATTGGTTGAGACATTTGTCTTTGGATGAGTATCATACTGTTTTATTTATACTCATAAATGTTAAAGTTTAGGATCTTAAAAATTATATAGAGAATACTCTCAACTGTTATAGATCTATGGCATGGAAACCTTATAAAAATGATTGGAGCTGCATTATACTTGGTATAAGTGCTGAGGCTTGAAAAGAAAAATGTTAAGGGTGCAATAGAAATTTTCTAAGTGCTGAGCCCTTAATCAAAAAAAAAACCCACAAGCTAAAATTATGATTGAACCAGATCTTGAATCTGAATCAATCATAAAGGCTTGCAGATCAGTATAACATGCCATGCCTCTTTTACAGTTGAAAATGTTCTTATATTTACTAAGATCAAGACATATTGACCCCATTTAGGAAATGACTGTCTGATTATTTCTGAAGGGAAATTATGCTAGAAGAAATTATGGATGTTTCCATGTTTGCAGTGACATGTTCACTTAGCATATTTGATGTTAGGATTTAAGACAATACACTAGTAAATAAACTAGGGAAGGGAAGGCCAAGATGACTGCTGGAATGCTTGTCATATTTGAAGTATGCAAGTTGGCACATGGTTTGTTTAAGCCCTGAGATCTTTGTGCAATGATGTGAATTAGTTCATTGCAATGTGTCCCAGTGATTCCTTAATAGCAGATGAGGCAGGGATTTAAATTGAATATTACAACCTGTAAATGAAGAAATAGGAATATGGATATTTCTTAGGTTGAATGGTATGGAACCAAGATGATTCCAGTGAATGAAAATTGTTGCCAGTAGATAATTATGTTTGCATGATTATGTATGCAAGTGAAGGAATGATAAGTGAATATATCATACCTGAATCAACTTAATTATACTATGTTAAAATATTTGATTGCAGAAATTTGCTTAAATAACAAGTCAGTACCCTTATATTCTCTATTGCTTAATATCATGAATGAATTGATGTTATTCATACCAGATCATAGATCTGACCCTTGTTTGCTCATGGCATCTGGGGTGTCTCATTTTAAAATGAGGCAGCCACTTATGTTCTTTCAGGTAACCCAGGCACTAAGTAAAAATGAAGTTATGGCTTTTATGGAGGAGTGAATGAACATGCTTGCTAGTCTCAATAAGAGTTTAAATTGATTATATCTGCATGTATTCAGGAAAAATATTATGTTTCTAAGATTTCCAGTCATGTATTGAATATTTTATGGTTAGTGATCAAGTTGCCCTTATGATCTGTAAAGTGTCAGATTAAAATTTGTTGTTCTGTTGAAATGGTTGTGTGTTAAGGTTTGATTTGTTTTTGAGGTGGTGTCTGAAATATAAACAAGAGAAATATGCTCAAGTAGGTTCATATAAATAAAAATCTGGAAGAAATATACAATTATGTGATAGCATAATTCATATATGTATTAGCTAATCTTGTGACATAACAGAGCATTGAGTTTTAGAACTAAAATCTGGATTTAGCAAGAAGAAAACTTAAAGGATTTTATTTTCTTTTTACTGAAATGCTTTGTAAATAAGTTTGAATTCATTTCTGAGTTGTATTGAGAAAAGTAAAATGTTTTTTCTAAAAGCTTCAGACAGAATGTAAAGAAAGGTATCTCCATTGCTTTGAACTAATGTGGTAGATACAGGATCCATGAGTTAACCAGCTCCAAATGAATGAAGTATTGGTTGATCATGATAGATTGTATTCTGAGAATAAAAGTGCATTTCAAAGCTTAGTACCTTTAGTAATTGTTTCACCCAGTTTTCTGGAAAATAAGCAGAGATATTGACATGTACATGTATATCTGTGTACATGTTGATATTTGAGCAAAAATATAATTATAATTCCTAGAACAGCTATAGGAATGGGATTCAAAAATAGTAAAGTAAGAAGAATTGTCTTGTATGTTAGGTTATAGGCAAACATTAAAAATATATGTACAAAGATAGGTAGATATCAGATTACAAACCATACAGGAAAAAAAAAAGAAGAAAAACAAAAATTGTGTTTGAACCGACCTGCATAGTACTCGAACCAGTGACCTCTTGTGTATAAGTTAGGCGCGTTTCCATTACGCCTAGATGTTGCTTGTGTTCACTTAGGATCCACTTACTTTTATACTGAATTTGATATTATCCAGACTTTAACATAATCATCTATATTAAAAGCTTGTTTACCACTGATTATTACTTGATCATTTCTAAATTATAATGACAGTCTAAAATACATGTTTCCAGTGGATTTTAGGTCCAAAAATCAGGGTGCAATAATTAATCTGAAGTGCTAAAAATCTAAATCAAACAGGATGTTCTTGTACAAAAAAAAGATAAAGTATATACTCTGAATTTAAACAAGAAGAACACATACATCTTCATATGTATGTGTATGTTATTAGATATATACTGATATATTTATATTGGTAAGTTATTTTGATCCTGGATATATTTTGTTTATTAGAAAAAGAAAATGACCCTGGGAAATATATTTGTAAAGAATGATATATCTGTATATCATCTCTTAGAAAAAAAAAATCCTTATGAAATTAGGGTGGAAATTAGGAGGGTCATTTCATCTAGTGAACAACACAAAAGGATAGGTTAATTTAATTAATTGTTAAATTTTTGATTTGGATGGGAATGTTATCTTATGTTTTGATTTCAGTAGTGACGGATGAGTTTTGGGAGAAGAGAGGGCTTTAAAGAGAAGTGATTGTAGTTGTGCAGTACCCGTACGTGTGAGGTGAGGAAATACAACCGCACATTATGAAGCAACAGTCCTATCTGCTGAAAATGGTTATTGGTGGGAAATACAATCGCCATTGTTGAAGCAAATGAGAAGAGTGATAGTTGAGGAAATTGGAGGAGAGAAATGAGAATGGACCGAACGTGCCCAAAGTGGAAACTGTTTTCGCGTGGGAAAGAGAAATGACAAAAGTGTCCTCAGCATTTTCTCACATGGTATGGTTTGTAGGGTTTTCTCAGAACATGCAAAAAGGCTTCACTTTGACCTGTTGACCAAGGGTTTTGTTTTATAGTATAAGATATATATAAAGGAATAATTATCAAAAATTTATATAATTATAAAGTGTGTTTATTTGTTTGAAAGTGATAATATTAATTTATTATCACTATTGTTCGAAAAGTCATGCTTGATTAATTTAGCAACATTGATTGTCATTTGTTGATTGTTGTTTATTTGTGTTCAGCTTATTTATAAGCATTTATTGTTTGAATTTATAAACGAACCTCTTACAATTAATTTTCACAATTTGACAATAAGGTAATCGATTAAAGTCATTTAAAATAATCAAAATGATAGGATAAAACATTTAGAGAATAAATATTTGGGAAAATTTTATTATAGAAAGGGGAAATTATTATAATATGAAATGACTGTTTCTAAAGACAATTTTATATAAATTTGATTTATAAAATGTGTTTTAAAAGGATTTTTGAATTCAAACCCCGAAGTTGTTTAAAAATAATTTCAAAACGATTTAGAGAAAAATAGTACTTGGAAGTATTTTTAATAAAATATTTTGGAAGTGAAAATTTTAAATGGAATGCATTTTCTTTAGGATAATTTGGAAGAAAACATCTCGATTAGTTTTGTGATAATCTGAATAATCTTCTAAGTAATGATCAGATGTTGTTTAGGCAAATGTTGTGAAGTGCTTAGTAAATTATTCTCTTTATCATTGTGCGATCGAAATGAGTTCAAATCTGAATAAACCCAAAGTGAGTTTTAATAAACAAATCATTGAAGTTATTTTATATAGAAATATTTATGCAATGTTTTCAAAAATGGGTTTTGAAATAAAAACCAGTTTATTTTTAAGTTTCTTAAAGGAAACTGGTTTAAAATAAAAGTTATTTTGAATAATGATTTGATAAATGAAAATTTAAACTATTGGATTGAAAAGAGATATTTTGACGCAAATTTAAAAATGTGTTAAATTAGTTAAGGAGGTTTTAATAGACATTGTTTTATTAAAACCGTAGCTTTTGTTAAAATATCTAAGTAGTGTAAACTATCCGATGTTATTAGGAAAACCCATAAACATCTTTCATTATAACACATTACGGTAAAGAGGTTGATAGGTTGACTCAATTTTTTAAAGACCCATGTTTGGATTAGGCCTCCATCTAAAATTTTGAAAAAAAATAAAAAAAATTGGTGTTTCGAATGTACTCTTAGGATATAGAAGAGAATTGTACAATTAGATAAAGTGGAGTAAGTTTTTAATTGTTGTTTTATAGAGAAATATCTTTATAAAATATGTATAAACTCAAGTGAAAAAATTATGAAATAATTCATTAGTAATTTTAGTGTTGAATAAAGTACTAAATGAAAAATGTAAGTGACTTAGAAAATTTTATATAGTTGAGAAACAAGTAAATTTAGAGAGTGACTTTCAATTTTGTCCAAGGGAGCTTGGATAATCTTTTAGGGGATAACCAAGGTTGATGAGCAAAATGGTACGCTTAGATAATTATCTATATACCTGGACAATCAAGAAAGTTTTAAACCTAAGGTAGGATTTGATTACAAGTCATTTAACATTTTAAATAATGTTGAGTGTAAGTTTATTCCTGTACGGAATTTGATTTGATTTGATTTGTTAATTGTGTGATTTTATATACCATTTTTTATAAGTTTGAATTTATAAACAGAGGTTTTTGAATTGTTGTTTATTGGGACTTAAACCCCAGTGCTTTTGACAAAGTGATTTCGAAAGAACTTATGGAAAGAAATAGTGAAAATATTGTTTTGAAAAATATTAATGAAGTGTTATTATTTCAAATTTTTTAAAAGAATATTTTTAAAGTGATTTTTCAAATGTATTTGTTATGACTAATGTTGGGTCATTGAGGGTTTTCCGATTCGGAAGACTCGTTAGGTATATTTATTCACTCTAGTTGTTTTTAGAGGAACTAGAATACCACTGGATGCTCCATGTTGTTTTGATTCTGGAGTTATGCCATGCTTCGGTAGGGAGAGCCCTCTCCTTATCATAATTGATTTTAGTTTTGACATATTTCTTTTTGGATGAATTTGAAAATATTTTGAATATAAAATCTGGGCATTTGGTTCTAAAATTATATTTTGAAAAGATTGGATGTGTATTATCTTATTATGGAGTATTCTTCTTACTTATGTTGCAAATTCTTATGATATTGCTTTTGGTTACATATGCTTGATTTATTGTTTATGTTGCTTGTTCTTATGATAGAATTTCTAGTGTACCGATCTTTTGTTGCATGACTCTCTTTTGGATTGTGTATGCACGAGATAGATTCCAAGAAGCAAGAGATCACTATTTGATTTATTGCACACCCACATTTGCATCAAAATGGTAAGGTGCTTGCCAAATATTATAACGCAAAGAGGTAAGTAGTAGATGTAGATAATAGTGATTGGTTGATGGATTTATACCCCAGATATGGAAGGCTGCTTTTAGGCTTTTGTTTTTTTATTGGACCAGTGGTGGTGAGTTGTAGTTTTCTAGATCGAGCCATGCAGAGGAGGTGCTGCTAAAAATTTTCGAAACTTAAGCGTTAGGATTAGCGTAGAGTGTTAGGAATTTAAGTGTTGATAATAATTCTTCATAAGGAAAGTGTAACTTATCATGTTACTAAAAGCCAAGTAACTTGATTTTTCTTAAGTTGGATATTGCAATTTCTACTCCATGATAATTTTGGAGATGAAATTCTTTTAAGGGCAGAGGATGTAACATCCAAAAAATTTATCGTTTTAATTTTAAATATTTAATCAATTTTAAATATTTAATAATTGGTTTTTAATGTTTAATAATCTACATTCATTTTAAATATTTAAATTGTGAGATTAATATTAATTAAATAGATTGAATGGCATTATTTAATAAAAAATAGTGAGAAAATTTATTTGTTAATAAAATGATTTGATTTTTTATAATGGATTTTAATTTATTTGATTTTTCCATAATTTTAATTTCAAAAATATTTAAATTATCATTAGTCATATTTTACAGGAAACGATGGTATTTTTGAAATTTCACAAAATAAAATAATCTATGTATTTTATTATTGATTTATGATCGTCTTGCATTTTGGTGCACGATCATATTTTTATGTCAAGCATTAGCAGTTCGAACACGAACATGATATTGGATAGCGGAATACTGCAAAATCTTCTTTTTAAACCTTATTTAAATCAAATCAAAAATTCAAAACTTTGAACTCAATGATAATGGTTTGACATGTTGCTTGAGAATCTAATGTTACTTGGAAAACTAGTTTTACTTGACCTTGTGGGTTAGCTTGTGATTGATGCAAGGTATTTGGGAATGGTTATAAATTCAAATGACTTAACATTTAACTGAAACTTAAAATCTCTTTCCCTCCTTCCTCTCATTGTCGTTCATCACTTTACAGTAAACAATAATAGCTCCTCAAATTCAAAAATCAAGGTAAATTAATCTACTTCACTAAAAATCTCAAAATAAGCATCTTTGAGTTCATGTGGTCGAGTAACTCAAGCCTATGGGTTTGTGTTGGGTTGCATCATCATTTAGGGTGGAGGCCGAGCATTGAGCGGTGGCTAGAGTTCCACCTTGCCAGGGTTTTAGACCACGGTTGGTGTATTTAAGGGTAAAAGTGTGTTTCTCTTGGCAAGGTGCTCCTAGTGGTGATGTTTAACGAAGCTCAGTGAGGATTTAGAGAGTGTGACCTGTAGGGAGATGCGGGTTTGGGCATTTAGGACACGATTTAGGGGGTTGGGTGGAGCGACAATCGGTGGTAGGCGTTGTAGAGAGGAATTGAAGTGGAAATCGTCGATGAAATCAGATCTTGGTTTCATCGAGTGATGGGAAAACAAGGTCGTACATATACAAAGGAGAATGGGGTTTGATATGCATGCATTTCTGGAGATAATTAGCCTATTGGATGAGAACGATTTGTGGGGTAATTAGTTTGTTAAGAAAGTAATTAGTCAAATTAATTATTTTAATTGATTCAAAATCTTATAAATTGAATAACTTTTTCATACGTGGTCGGATTCGGACGCTGTCTTTTGCGTTGGACTCGTATCGATGTTATCTATGCATTGGAGTAAGAATCGTTAAATTTGGTCGTTCGATTTTAGACCAAATCGAAATGCAAAAGAATCAGCTGGAATTTCTGTGAGTTTACTCACCTTAAAATAAACTATATAATATTCATGATGCTATAAATTTTTGTTGAATGCTTGGATGTTAGTTTAGATTTTTGTTTGATTGATTGTTTGGTTAGATTCCTATTTTGGAAAATGGATGACAAATTAACAAAATTGTAGTGAACCCATATGAGTATATCTGTAACAACCCAGGATTTTGTAAAGGTTAGTTATCGTCATTAGACGATTAAAATTGCTAACAAATTGCTATTGGATTTTTATCGGGTTAAAACTCTTTTATAAATTTGTTAAGTGGTTATCTGGACTCTAGAAATTTGAATATTGGCCCACATTTTCATTTTATATTTTTGCCGTGATAATTACCTAAGGAAAAAAGGATTCCCCAGTATTCATTTTTTTCACAACCCTAACAACATACGAAAAGAAAGAAAATGGCTGCTCATCCTCATTCTCGTTCATTTCCTCTTCGACAAAGATTGGGGCTTTTGATTTTCGTAGGCGTCGACTTCAATGTCTCGATCGATTGAAAAGGTGAGTAACCCTCACATCTAATTCAACTTCATGCTTTGACAGTTGATTTTGTTGTTGTTGATTTTGTTCTGTTCGTTCTTCTTTGTCATCACTGTCTCGATTTTGGTTTTTGACGATATTGATTTTGTTGTCTTCGGCTTCGACATTATTCGTGGTTGGTTTTAGCTCTCTGTTGGCTTTTCTCTAGTTCGTTTTAGTTGGTGACTTTGGTATATACTTTGTGTTGCCTTTGGCTTTCACTGATTTTTGCGATGTTGAAGTTGTTTGACTTTCAACCTTGTTCGATTTTGATAAAAATAGCTTGTCCAGTTTTTACTGTGTACATTGTTGGATTTTTGCAGTCGAACTTGATTTTGACTTGGGTCGACTTCGTTGGTCATCACGGTTTGTTCGATTCCGATTTGATTTCGTTCTTTGATTGGAACGATGATTTCTTTTTGACTTTGGCTTTGAGAAAACTGTTAATTTGAAATTGCTTGACTAATTCTGTGTGACTTCATATATGTGCATATATACAATTGTATGTGTGTATGCATGTATCGTTGAGTCTACACTTGCAATTACAGTTTCCTTGTATCCACACATTTCTGATCTCTTTGTAGTCTGACACTCCATTGACCTGTTTTTATTGTTGCATTTGATAATTGCAAGCTTTGTTTTGACATTGCCTGCATACATTTTGTGGTTGAAGTTTGCATGAGAGTGTTGCTTCGAGTTTGAACTGCTTCTTTGAATTCTCTGTACGTTGAGTTCGGCCAGTGACTTGATTTAAAATCTGACTTTTGTCTTATACCATTTACTGTTTCGACTTCGGGTTGCACTGCTACTATTTCATTGCTACCTGTACCTGTGCATTTCATACATATATGCATATACTTATGTGCATTCATATATGTATATACTTATGTACATTTTTTTGGTTCATGTTACTGTTGGTCTTCATTGCACTTGATTCATTCGAGTCTGGTACATCTTGTAGTATTTGTGAAGTGTTGTGCCTATGCTTCGATTGTTTGCTTGAGATTTATCTGACTTGCTCTGTTGACATCGGTTTGAACTTGTCAGAAGCATTGTGCATCTTGATTGACTTATGGTTTTTGGTTTGAAACTGCTATAATTGAATTTAGTGACGATGTTGATTTCTTTTGTGACTTTGATCTCTGTTGATCATGGCTTCGACTTGATTAGCATTGAATCATTGTGTTGCCACTGCCTGTTTCAATTTTCATATGGTTTTATATGTTGTGATCACTTTTGCACTGGGCTTGGTGTCTTGTCTCTGACCATATCTTCTCTCTGACCTGATGTACTTGGGGTCCTTGTGTACTTGTCTCTGTTCAAGTTTGATAACTTTTGAAGTTGGCATCTGTTGGGTTTCTGGTAATTGACATTGTTATGTTTTGGTTTGTGGTTACTTGTAACAGTAGTGTTGCAGTTTTGCCTTTGTTGGTTTATAGTGCATTAAGTCTTTGTATCCATTTGAGTTTGCATTGTATTCGAGTTGTTGTATACATGTATGCTTGCATCTAAATTGCGTATTTGATGCAGTTCTCATGCAACTGGTTTCTGGTATCACTCTTTGAGATAGAGTGCATTTTTATTTGTTGGCCTCGGCTTCGATGTTTTGACTTGTTCGATTCGTTGCTTGAAACTGCTGCGACTTCAACATTGCGTTTGACCCGATGCTTGATCATTTGTAGTGTCGTAGCATTGCAGTCGTTGACATTGTGTTATTCCACTCTGTTGACTTTGAGTTTGTTGTATATATGAACTTGGTTCATATGTAGCTTTGATGTGTACATTCTAGTGCATGTCACTTTTCATTTTGAATTATCTTGGTGCCATCTGCTTTCGATTCATTGAGGCAGTTTGTATATGGTTTGACTTGAATTTGTGCATTTATTTGACTTGACCTTTGCAGTTTTGACTTACTGTAGTGGCGAGGCAGTGCACGCGTGCGTGTACTGCAGCCACACAGAAATTTGGTTTGATTTGATCATTTTGTTGTTAATTGCTGTTTAGGCAATTCTGTGGTATTCATATTATCTTCATTGATAATCCTTACTTTTATCTTTGTTGATGATTTGAATTTGCTGATTTGTTGTTTAACACTATTTAGTGTTATATCTGCCGTTATTCGATTCTCTTATCGAAGAGTTGGATATACGAGATTTCTGTGACTGTCGTCTATTGATTATTTAATTATTATTGCTTCTGTGCATTAATAAATGAGTTTGAATTAGACTGACCCGTGTATTATTTTCTTTTGAATTTAATACTCGGGTCAGACCGAGTTATTTCAGGTTGTAGATATCCTGATTTGGGTTGCTGCTTGAGCTATGAAGTCTCTTCATATCTTTTGAAGTAGTCGTGTCCTAGTATAGGATGATATGTATTCATGTATATTATTCGATAGTGTACTTGTATATATAACTTCCAGAGTCGACAGTTGTAGTTGTATCATATGTATTGTGTCAAATGTATTGTAACTGACATCAGTTATATATATATATATGAGACTTTTATTATCTGTGTTCCGCACTTTTATTATCTGTGCTATTATTATATATATTGTCCTAAACTATTATGAACCATCGTAGTTCGTTTTATACTGGAATTGGGTATGTCGATGGGAGTAAATAAATAAGAGATGAAAAATAAAAATATATACCACTCCTATCGAGGTAACGAATACTAGTGTAAGGCCCAACTACGGATAGCCGCTCCTATCCAGCCTTATTCTTCATAATAACAGACGATATTTCTTTTAATACTCTTTGTTATTGTGAGCATAGAGGCGGGGCGTCACAAGTATATGTTGTCCGTAACAATTATTTTGTAGGGAACATTTGTAGGGAGACCCTAAGGGGTCTCATCAATAATTATTTATTTATTTTCTTATGTTACCCATAATTATGTATGGTTGGAAGTAATTTTGATATTCTATTTGAATTATTTAAGTCTCGTTATACCAATTTTCGCTATGCCGTCATTTATTAAATATCATCCCCTAAACTTAAGTGTGTGTTGCACTTAAGCTTGGATTTTCACAAAATAAATGTTAAAATTCATTAATCATTTTGATTAATGATATTTAAAATCTAATTAATCATTTTAACTAATGATGTTTGAATCTAATTAATAATTTTGATTACTGATGTTTTAAAATTAAATAATCATTTAATTAATGATGTTTTAAGTTAATTAATCATTTTAACCAGCAATATTTAAATCTAATTAATCATTTTGATTAATGACGTTTTAAAATTAAATAATCATTCAATTATTGATGTTTTAAGTTAATTAATCATTTTAACTAATTTGAGGTTTAAAATTAATTAATTGTTTTAATTAATGATATTTGAATTTAGTTAATCATTTTTATTAATGTTATTTTGAATTTAGTTAATCATTTTAATTAATGATATTTCGAATTTAATTAATCATTTTAATTAATGATATTTGAATTTAGTTAATCATTTTAATAATGATATTTGATTTTAATTAATCATTTCAATTAATAATATTTGAATTTAGTTAACCATTTTAATTAATGACATTTGAAGTTAATTAATCATTTTAATTTATAATGTTTGAAGTGAATTAACAGATTTAGTGTTTTTAGATTAATTTATGGAGTTAACAAAGGTTTTAAACTTAATTTACTTATTAAACAAAAGTGTTTTTAGAGATAATTAACTATTCTAATAGAAATGATTGATTTGTTTATTAAAGGAGGTTATAAATTTGATTAATTATCTTTTGGGATAATTAATATTACTTTAAATTTATGAAAAATTATAAATGTGATTACTTATCTTTTGAGATAATTAATGTTGGTTTTAAAATTATAAAAAGATTTTAAATTTGATTTATTCTCTTTTGAGAAAAGTAAATATGGTTTTAAAGTTATAGAAAAGTAATATAGATTATCCTTCGGGAAAAATTAACATTTTGTTAAATTTATAAAGATATTTAAATTGATTTATTATCTTTTGGGATAATAAATGTTGTTTTAAATTTATAAATGATAGTTTATAAATGAGAAACTTGTTTAACAACGAGTTATCTATTGGTTAGAAAATTGCAAAAAAAAATTATGATAAAAAAACCACAAATGCACAGCGTACAATTTTAGTACGTGGCGAGTACAGGTCGATCCGCATGGAATTAAATGATTTTAAATTTTACTCAATCAAATTGACCCAAAAATTTGAAATTGTTTTAAGCTAAAAAAAATTTAAAAGTTAAACTAGAATAAAAGTGATTGAAAATATGAGATTAGAAAACAAATTAGAGGCAAATCCACTCTAATACTTTTACATAAATCAACAAAAAAATCATCTATGATCTCTCTATTTTGATCTTAAGTGGTATTAGAGATGTATTTATCATAAGTACGGTCTATTTATGTTATTAATCAACATACTTAAACCATCGAAGTATAATACAACAACTAAAACCACTTATCCATTGTAGTGAAAATGAACATGAAATCAAAGCAAAAACTATTATAAGTATGATCTATTTACTATTTTGCTAATAACATAAATCATCAAATTTTGTTTCTCCTTTAATTCTATGACCAAAATAAACTAGTTAGATGGTGATGTAAATTATGTTTATGTTGTATTAAGCATAGCTCATTTGTGATTACAATATAGACTATCAAATTCCCTAATAAACTTACAACATCATCCACCTTTCATTATGCATAAAAAGAGATCATAAGTCATAGAATATGTTGATTTTACATAATTTTAGAGAGCTTCATCACCCTTAAATTGGAGGGGTTGAGCTACTCATTTGTGTTATCATTTCAACACTCATAAATTTTAATCAAAAAAACAAGCAAAGTAAGAGCTAATAAAAAGATGATTAATCTACTTGCATGAAATACATCTAAGCTATTAACGTAAAAGAGAAGAGAGCATATAAATGAAAATAAGCATAAAATAAAATAAAAGCATGTAGAAAAAGAAGAAGAAGAAGAAGAAAAAAAAAAGAGGCTTAGAAAGCCATCTTAATTCTTACTATTTTTGTGGGTACAATTTGCATTATATAATATAAGTGGATAAAAGATTCATTACATGAACATAAGAGGTTTATTTATACATGCCTAAAACCCTAATCCATATTTTATGGGGATTTTCAAAATACCATTTAGGAAGTGTGGCCACCAAGTTATCATTAGCATGAATTAATCCTCCATTAAATGTGCATATGCTTTTAATCCCCACTAACTTATGCATTAGCTCCTAATTGTAGATTATGGGAAGTGGGTAGGTGGGGTCCTCCATGATTTTATGGATCCATTTATTTCCATCCTCATTTGCCTTCTTCTCTTATCCATGAATATCTTCATGAAGGCTTCTTCCATTTCCCATTCAAATTCCTACAAATAAAACTAAAATATGCAAATAAATATTCTCCAAAATTAATATATGCAAAAAATTACCATTTTATCCATAAATTGAGGATGAATGAGTGATGATTTGATGACATTTGGATTTTGGTATAAACATGTAAAAATACCCAAATATGACATTTATTTAAATAAAAGTAGATTAAATATGAAAGTAAAAATATTCATATTTACGTGCACATCAAAAATACCCCCACACTTATCTTTTTATTCATCCTCGAATTAAGAAAAACTAAGATAAATCCACTTTCGTAGGGAGCACGATTGCATTGAGCGTATGCAATAAGCCGTTAAACTTCTAGGTGTCCCTTGAGGGGTTTTCGGTAAATCGTTTGGATTAACGACTTGATTATCGATTTGTTTACCGAAACTCAAAGCTGTGATAGCATTCATTCAGGTTACGTTGTTATCTTGAAAAACGTAGGCTTGATTTGAATTCGTGTTTTAATTTCTAGGATTCGAAACTGGCTGACTTGGGAATGCGCCCCATTCACATTCTCTCACAGATGTGGCTAATTGACTCATTTGCATTTCAAGTTTAGCAATAGATTGACTCGTATTTTGCATATACGAGGTTAACAAATTTTGCAAATTACTATTTGATTGGAGACCTTGAGTGGTTTCCTTAGCCAAAGTTTCAAACCTTTTTTCATGTGAACTTAATCGTTTATCGTCTTCGGAAGCAAAAGATTGTTGTTGTTGATTTTGAGATTAAGGCACAAAATTTCGTTGAAACCGGTTGGGTTGAAAGAGAGAATTCGAAGCATTGTTCAGAAATGCTTGAAAATAGGGACGAACCAAATCCGTGTTGGGATTATTTTGGTTCCAAGAAAAGTTCGGATGATTTCTCCAACTAGGGTTGTACGTTGGAGAAAACAAGTCATTCTTAACTTTATTGAAATCGTTGAGTTGTTCTATCGAGTTAGGACACTGATCGGCTATGTGATTCAAATCGTTATATTTATAGCACATAGGTTGGGAAGCTTGGTTCATTTGGTTGGATGAGAAAACATTATCGAATTTATTAATTATTGCGTCGATTTTAGCTTCTAAAGCCAAAGATGATCCTATCGAGTGTGAGCTCGATCGTGAGTAAATTGATTTTTCATTAGGACGTTTCCAATGAGAATATTTTTCGGCTGGGTTTTCAATAAATTGCCAAGCATCGTCGTGATGTTAGTAAGAAAGTTGCCTTGGCACATCGATTCAAGCATGGTTCATGAGCTATTTTCAAGCCCATCGTATAAGATTTAGCAAAGAGTCCATTTTTGAAATTATGGTATGGACATTTTATCAAAAGCACTTTAAATCTTTCAAAATATTTTCCGAATGGTTCTCCCCTAAATTGGTGAAAATTTACGATTTCATTTCGAATTTTAGTTGTTTTTTCCAAAGGGTAGAATTTTTTAAGAAAACTTTAACGAATTCTTCCCAAGTTTTAATCAAATTAGATAGTAAGTTGTACAACCATTTTTCAGCGTAATCGGTAAGAGAAAATAGGATTAATGGAAATTTTGATTTCGTCATCACTAAGTTGTTGGACTTTAATGGTTGCGCAAACTTGCTCGAATTTCGCTAAGAAAATGTATGGGTTATCGTGTTCAAAGTTGCTAAATTTTGGGAGCGTGGCAATATGATTTGAGTAAATTTCGAAATGGTTACCCGTAGGGGCGGGTAACATGATGCAAGAAGGAATAGAAACTTAATCGGGAAAGATTTTATCCATAAGAGTTCCAGAGGCGTTCTCGTTCGCCATTTCAGTAGGATCGTTTGTTCGAGTTAAACGATTAGTTGTTGTGCCACGAGTCCAACGATTTATTATTGGGTCACGAGTCCAAGTATTCACGCACTAGAAAAAGTTGAGAAGAGAAAGAAATTAAAATCTAATTTAAGAGAAAAAGCAAAATTTAGAAAATAAAGTGAGAAATTGTTTTTTTTTATGTTTTTTTTAAGGGAAAAATATTTACCACAGAGAATTTATTTTTCAAAAGAAAGATTTAAATTTTTTTTGTTTTTTTTTGGATTTTCAAAAAAAAATTCTTTTTTTTAATATGTTTTTGTTCTTTTAGTTTTTGTTTGTTTTTGAAAAGATTATATTTTTTGGATTTTTGTTTTTCTAAAAAAAACTAACTCAAATCTTTTTTTGGATTTTTTATTTTGATTGAAAATTTTCAAAGGAAAAGATTTAAAAAGAGAATTTTTTTCTTTTGAATTCAAAAAAACTAAGTTAAGGAAAAGTTAAAAAAAATTAGTTTTGGATTTTGATTTTTTTTAAATATGCATGAACTAATGCACTAAATGAATGCAGGGACTTAATTACATATTTTCTATCCTTAGTAGCTCCTAACTCAAAATTATATAATCATACTTTGTCTTAATCCAACAAAATATTTCTTAGTCAGGTAACGACCAGGAGTTATCGATGCATCACGAATCACTGTAGCAATGTAACCGAAGGTTTAAGTACCTTCAGAGAAATAATTAGTATAATATTAACGAATCACCAAAATATTTATAACTGATTATTGCTCTACCGTAGCCTAGACATCAAGAAATAAAATTGTTCAAAGAAGACAACTTTTCAAGATACAATTAAGCCCTAGATGAGCTTATGACACCCTTAAATCTAAAGTCTAACCGTTATTATTAGCAAATTCTAGGATGAAATGCAATTTGTGGGCCAAGGAAGGGGTGATGTAATCCCCCACCTTATGTGGATTTGGATATTGCCTTTAGAAAAGAAAATAAGATGGTGTGAATGCAAAGCAAAAATTAAATGTGATTTTAACAAACAACTACGAATGAAATCTGTTTTTGTTTTTGAAATTTTTTTCTAAATGCAAGCAACGAATAATATAATGAAAATAAAAAACAAGTGATAAGAGCATGATACCAGAGCATGCAGAATTATTAGCAAATTTATTTTTAAGCGGCAATTTTTTATAGCATAAACAAGCAAAGCAAAGCAATTATTTGGGAAGCAGTTTCTTTTTACAACCTATAATTAGCAACCTGAAAAATTGAAAAGGAACTTTTTTATGAAAAGAGGGTAAACAACTAATGAAGACTAAAAAAATAAACTCAACCCCAATTACTCAAGCAAATGGAAGTAAATTTTTCTTCTCTTTTTTTTAAAAAAAAACTAAAGAAGAGGGAGAAAATTTTACACTAAAGAAAAAAAGAATTTTTTTTTCTCGGCCCAATACACACTAGCCCGCAACCCACTTCCACAAATTATATGCTTAAAAAAAGTTCGCCGGTTTGTTTTAAAACAAAAATTCACACTTATCAAAACACACCAAAAAAAATCGAAGAAAGAAAACGTGCAATTGGAGAAGAAGCAATCCTGGTTAATATTTGATCGAGGGAGATTTGGTTGGAGGATGATTTTGGGCGAAGGCGGATTGGGTCATGAGTTCGAGGCTGGATGCGGGTTGAGGTGTTGGAGGATTCGAGCTTGAGGTTGGGTTTCGGGTTTCGGCAATTGGAGATTCCTAGGGATTGGGGATTTAGTGGTGTTTGATTTGGGTGTTGTTGCTCATGTTGAGATGTGTTATGTTGCGGATGAGAAAGGAAGAGTTAGTGGATGAGTGTTTGTAGGTGGAGGCAATTTGTATGGCTGAGGAGGAAGGGGTATTGACTGTTGGAGATGTAGTGGGCAGTGACTATTTGATATGGTGGAGTTTGATGAGGAAGTGGAGTGGCTAAAGCAGGGAAGTGGTTGTAGGGGGAAGGCTGGAACTTGATTGTAGTGGCAGATGTTGGTTATGGCCGGCGTTTTATGTAGTATGGTTGTATGGAGCAGTGGTTGTGTATAGAACTGGGTGATGTAGTTTTTTTTGTGGAGTTTATGGGGCAGTGGGTTGTGATGGACGAAAAATGCAGAGGCAACAGGTAAGGTGATTGCTCTGGTTGAAGTGCAGAGGATGGATGATGGCAGCAATGCAAAATGTTGTTTGTTTATTGATGGAGAAAGAGCTGGAGGTTGGTTGTTTAGCAATGGATAGCAGGGGAGATTGCAGCAGTGTTGTGAGGTGACAACAGTGTTGTAAATGAGGGTTTGAAGTATTTGATATGGGACAATGATAATATGGGACAGTTGTTAACCCCTCTTCGTTAACGACCTAAGAGATGTACGCGACTCAAGGTGCATAATGACTTAAGGCAGTTAACGACCTAGGATGTGGACCGACTTAAGAAGCTAACGACCTAACTTCTCACCGACCTAAGGGATCCAACGACCTAACTACAGAGACGACTTAACGACTTAAGGGTTTAACGACCTAGTGGCTTCAGACCCCACCGACCTAAGAAGATAACGACTCAAGAGGATCAGCGACCTAAAGGCTACTGTTACTACACGACCTAACAACGTAACGGCCTATGACCTAACTTAGGTCGTCCACGACCTAACTTAGGTCGTCCACGACCTAACTTAGGTCGTCCACGACCTAACTTAGGTCGTCCACGACCTATGAAGTTGAAGATAAACCCCTATGCCGCCTCACTTATGCCGTATCTTGTTGACTCGTCTACGACCTGGGACTTGTAATATATTCCTAAACGAATAGGCACATCCCTGGGAAACGGGCATCAAGCCTAATGGGTCGGCCACGACCCACGACCTATCTTAGGTCGGTCACGACCTACGACCCAGCCTGGAATTTCACTATAAATACAGCATGAGTTCGAACTTAGAGGGGACTTTTGGATCATTCTCTGAAGCGCCGTTACTCTGCAGAATTCTCAACTCATCTAATACTTGAAGAACTCCAAACATTCACGACACTACAACAAGCTTCGAAAGAAATCTACCGCATTCAACATGAATTCGAGGAGATCTTCTACATCGGAGTTTGAGCTATTAGTCTAGAGTGTTTTGGAATCGAAGTATATTGTATTTTGAAGTGCATTGTATCAACTTGTAACCAAAAATCAGCAATAAAGGAATTCAAAGTGGACGTAGGCTCGATCTTAAGCCGAACCACTATAAATCGCTGTCTTTTACTGTTTTTTGCTCTTTTACTGCTTATTTCTTGTTCCCGTTTCACGGGTGGTGCTTTCACAACTTTATTACACACACCGGGTGTTAGCGTTCAATTTTAAGCGTTAACATTTTGGTGCTTTCATTGAGAATTGAACTCAAGAGTATTGTCATCATTGTTTCACGAGATTTTGTAGAGAAAGTTTCTTTGAGAACCAGAAGTTTGTCGAAAATAGTGGCTCCCGGAAGAAAGCGCAAGTCTACAAGATCCGTCGATGCTCACGATAACACTGCTACTTCTCCTTCATCAAGTCAAGCAGCTCCAAGCATTGGAGTGACACGAGCGGAGTTAGATGCTGCTGTATCTGGGTTATATCAGCAGATTGAAACCCAGAACACCTTAATGCTAGAAAGATTGAATGCTATGCTCGGAGCTAACCGTCAACCAGTTAATAATGAGGAAAACTTTGTTGATGCTGTTCACAACTTCGAAGGGGGAAACATTCCTCAAAGGGCAGGTGGCACTGCCGAAGGGGCACCTCCTCAAGCCGGAGTGACAAGGCCGCAGTCAACTCTCCACGAACGTTTGTTTAGGCAAACTTCTGAGAAAACGGCTGATGAATGCCCTGCAGAGCCTCTGAATAACAAGGAATACCTCTCGAAAATGGTACGACAGATCATGAAAGAGAGCATGCAAAGAAATGAAGATGAGAACGACTTGGGTTCGCTCCGAGTAAAACTCCATTCACCGAGAAAATTCTGAAAGCTGAATTCCCAAGAAAGTTTGTTCCTCCAACCATTCCAGCTTACCGAGGGACAAGCGACCCCAATCAATTTCTGTACAAATACGACTGGCACATGACGGGTGCCAGGGCCACGGATGAAATTAAATGCCGGTACTTCCCGGTATACTTGGAAGGAGTGGCACTACTCTGGTTTACTAAACTGCCTGCCCGATCCGTAGATCAGTTTTCATATTTGACTCGGAAGTTTAAAGAGCAATTCCGACTATACGCTTCAAGGGCAAAGGACATCATGTCATTGTCCAGTCTTGAGCAGAATCCGAGAGAATCTATTAAGTCCTTCTTGAATCGCTTCAACATAGCTCTGGCTGAAGTCGATAATGCGGAGCCACGGATGATTTTGACTTATCTGATGCGGGCTATCGATAAGTCAAGTGAATTTGGTAAATGGCTGAAAATGAAGGAGCCAAATTCACTCGAGAAATTTTATAAGAAAGCTGACGAGTTCATACGCTTGGAGAATCTTCCTGCACCAGTGAAAGTGGTGGCAACGGGAGTACAGAATAACGTTGCTGTGTCAGCTAAGAAAGATTCCGGAGGTCAGAAGAGGGAGAATAATGATGGAAAGAAAAAAAAGGATGCAAAGAGACCTCGTTTCTTTAAACCCTCAGATTTCACTCCTTTAACCAACACGCCGGAGAATATCTTCTTTGCCACCAAAGATGCCGTGAACTATCCTAAACCAGCTGAGATAAAACCTGGAAAGGGTGCTATGCAAAATGGAAAATTTTGTCGATTTCATAACCAACCCAGTCATGATACCAACGAATGCCGTCATTTGAAGAGGATTGAAGAATTGCTAAGAGAAAATAAACTGCAACAGTATGTTAAGAAGAACAGGAATGACCCAACTTCGTCCACTCAGGGGCAGCAACCCCCTACTCACCCATCTGGCTCGGGTGAAGGTACTACCGCACGTGAATCTGAAAGGCCTGTTATCAATGTGATTACAGGAGGCCCACACCCAGCAGGCAGAAGCTGCGGTGAGATGGAACGATATGCTCGTGCTTTGAAATATGCCCCAACAGAAGAGGAAGTTTTTGTTTTGGAAGACGCTGCGCCCCTGAAACAGCAGAGAACTTCTAATGATGACATTGTGTTTAAAGCCAGGGATTCTATGGGTATTGAAGCTCCAACTATGGATCCTTTGGTCATTTCTGCAGGAATTGGGCCAGCTATTGTAAGGCGAGTAC
Source organism: Allium fistulosum (assembly GCA_030737815.1). Lineage (NCBI taxonomy): Eukaryota > Viridiplantae > Streptophyta > Magnoliopsida > Asparagales > Amaryllidaceae > Allium > Allium fistulosum. The sequence continues at coordinate 336,840,894 of CM060906.1, forward strand.
TTGTAGATTGCGGCGCCTCTTGCAATATACTCTTTAAGAAAACATTTGATCAAATGAAGATTCCAATGACTGACGTTCAGGCTTCATCGCAAAAGATTGTTGGTTTTACTGGGGAACCACAGCAACCAATTGGAACTGTCGACTTGTTTATGGAACTTGGAGAAGGACAGAAAAGAGTAGTTCACAAGCAGACTTTTGTAATTGTTGACGGATTTTCTGCCTACAATGCCTTTCTGGGTCGGCCAACCCTAGCTGCGTTCAAAGCCATTCTAGCCCCGTGGTGCCTAACAATGAAATTTCCCACAGGTAATGGTGTTGGTGTCATTAAAGGGGATCAAAACGCTGGGCGGGAATGTTATCTTATAGAGCTTCGGGAGGCGAGGAAGAGAGAGATGGGAAAAGATGAGGCAGCCCCGCTTCGCATCAAAAAACCAACCTTGTAGCAAGTACAGGGTGGTCCCTGCACTGGCGAGCATAGTGGTGCAAGGAGAGAAATGGATCCTAGAAAAGCCAGTGCAGAGGAGAATAGAGTGGTACCGATGGAAGTAACGGTACCAGTACCTTTTGACCTTAAAGACCCAAACAAAGTGCTAAATGTGGGTTCACAATTAAGTGTGACAGTCCAAAATATGCTGATATCATTTTTGAAAGCAAATCTGGACATATTCGCTTGGAGTCACACTGATATGTGTGGAATATCTCTAGAGATTGACGTACATACTCTGAATATTGATCCGAAATTCACACCTGTGAAACAAAAAAGAAGAACCCAAGGTCCAGAACGGTCAGCAGCACTAAAGGAAGAAGTAGACCGACTCATGGAGAATGGTTTCATCAAAGAGTCCACATATCCAAATTGGGTTTCAAATCCAGTACTGGTTAAGAAAGCAAATGGAAAATGGAGAGTATGCATTGATTTCTCAGATTTAGACAAAGCTTGTCCCAAAGACTGCTTCCCGTTGCCAAGGATCGATCAACTGGTAGATGGAACTGCTGGGCATGAATTGTTGTCTTTTATGGATGCTTACTCCGGGTATAACCAGATTATGATGCATGAGTCAGATCAAGAAGATACGAGCTTCGTCACCGATGTCGGACTTTACTGCTACAAAGTCATGCCCTTCGGACTGAAGAATGCAGGGGCAACATATCAGAGGCTTGTAAATGCAATGTTCAAATCACAGCTTGGGAAAACTATGGAGGTCTATGTTGATGATATGTTGGTGAAATCAAAGAAAGCAATTGACCATATGGATCATCTAGCAGAAATGTTCGCAATTCTCCGAAAGTATGGAATGAAGCTCAACCCTTTGAAATGTTCATTCGGAGCAGAATCCGGGAAATTCTTGGGATTTATCGTAAGCGCTAGGGGCATTGAAGCTAACCCTGCTCAAATTACTGCGCTGAGAGAGGTCAAAGCCCCTAGAACGAAGAAGGAACTACAGAGCCTCAATGGGAAAGTTGTTGCTTTAAGTCGGTTTATCTCCAAAGCCACTGATAAATGCATTCCCTTCTTCGATGCTCTAAAGAAAGGAAAGAAAAACTTCGAATGGACTCCTGAATGCCAGAAAGCTTTCGATGAACTAATCCGTCACATGGAAGCGCCTCCAATACTTTCCAAGCCCAACAACGGTGATGATCTTTTCATATACTTGGCGATTTCATCTCATGCCCTGAGTGCAGCATTAGTACGGGAGGATGCAAAAGTTCAGCGCCCGGTCTACTATATTAGCAAAAGATTCACTGGGGCAGAAATGAATTACTCAAAGCTAGAAAAGCTCGCCTATTGTTTACTGATTGCTTCCAGAAAGTTAAGACCGTATTTTCAAGCTCACCCTATCAAAGTTCTCACTGATCAGCCCCTAAAGCAAGTCCTATTTCGCCCTGAAACTTCGGGACGTCTTCTGAAATGGAATATTGAACTTAGCCAATATGATATCGCCTATCATCCCCGAAGAGCGATCAATGGACAAGCCTTATTGCAGAGTATACAAATAAGGGTGATAGTGAGGAAGAGGTTACAATTGACATCCCAACCAGATGGAAGTTATACGTTGATGGCTCAAGAAATGATTATTGTTCCGGAGCTGGGGTTGTGCTTGAAACCCCCGAAGGGCAATCATTATGTTACGCATTAAGATTGGAATTTCCTTCTACAAACAATGAAGCAGAATATGAAGCTCTCATTGCTGGATTAAAGATTACAAAGGAACTAAACATCAAAGCATTGCAGATCTTCAGTGATTCTCAACTTATTGTATGTCAAGTCAAGAAGGAGTTTCAAGCTAAAGGAGGAAATCTGCCTGCTTACTTGTCAAAGACTTGTGAACTTCTCGATGACTTCGATCACTATTCGATAAGCCACATACCTCGAGAGGAAAATATGAAGGCGGATTCACTCACAAAGTATTCAAGTTCTAGAGAAGCTCAATTATTGGGATTGGTTCCTGTAGAGGTCTTATCAGCTCCAAGCACTGATGAAATGGACATCGATTGGATCATGGCTGTATCTCAGGAACAAGAGTCATGGATGACCCCGATCAAAGAATATCTACTCAGGGGTTCCTTGCCAGAAAATCCTAAAGAACGCCGAAAATTGTTAAGAAAAGCATCGAGATATGTAATTCAAGACGATCGGTTATACAGGCGAGGATTCTCAATGCCATTACTCCGATGTGTAACCAAGGAAGAAGATAAGACAATTTTAGCAGAGGTACACGGAGGAGAATGTGGGGATCATTCAGGTTGTGACGACCGCCCATGACCCCTGCACCGAATCTAGAGATAGTGCGCTGTAAAGTGTGCCAGGCGACCATGGACGATTGTCAGGGTAGATTAAAACAACAGAATCTATCGTATTTCTCACAGCGCATGGACAAAATACAATAGAACATATGTATAGTGAAGCTTTACAGAACAAAATGTCATCATATAAAACTCCATAATAGTTGAATACAAGCATCCACATAGTCAATACATCAAGCCTCACTACATATCTCTCAGAGAATACAAAACAGCGGAATATCTAGTACATATAATAAGAAGATAATATGCAACCCTCCAGCTCGTCTTCGATATCAGCATCGTGAGAAGAGAACAGCACCTGTCACCTGCTACCTAGTCTGCCCGTCCCAAAATGGACGAACAGCCCAAGGCAATAAGAATTAAAAACATAAAGCCTTGAGTCAGACAACAGTCTTAGTGAGCAGTAAATTAACTAACAACATACCAAAAGAGCATAAAGGAAAAGGAATAGGAATACAACCCTCCCACTCCAACCTCATTCTACAGTGATAGCCCCCAGACACACACTAAGCAGAAGCAACCATAGCAGAGCATACAATTTAAAGTAAAGCTACTATCACTCGAGTCAAGGTCGATGTTTTCCAAGTACCAAGGCCTAAATCAGATAAGCACCCAGAAAATACCGCTCTTGAGTCCGAATGACGATACACCCAAACATCCATGACTCTGACTATCACTGTTATCATTGCTTCGATATCACCGTTAATTGAATGACCGGCACATTCTTTCAGCCGTCCGTCAAGGGCTAATGGAAACCCCGGTTCTAGACATAACTCCCGCACGTCGCAACCCGTGCCTAGGACTATCGAATCTGCCCAGAGTACTCGACCATCAACAGTTAGTCGTTGGGACTATCGGATCTGCCCAAACGTACTCTTGCTTAGAGCATGCTAGAACCTTCAACAACGATGCTATCCAAACCTCCTAGTCATCCTCCTCGACGACTATTCTCATATCCATTCATTATCCTCAACTCGAATCATATCACCGAGTTATCAACGTGCTTGGAATGATCCCGTCTGGATTAGACCAAGTCTTCATCACATGATGCCTCGCTCCATTACATCCTCGCAAAGCCTCATCTCAACATCACATCATCAAATCTATGCATAGGTGCTCCATCATCCCGCTACATATGCCACGAGCAGCTTTCCCCAATTCAAGAGCCTTTCCCTAAGCTTTTGAATCACCTTTGGTCTAAATCAAACCATCAATCATCTAAATCATAGCAATCAATCAAATCAAACATTAATCCAAACAATCAAGCATTCAAATATGATCTAAGTAGACAATTATAACAATAATGGCATTTTCGTAATTAAAGAGTTGAAAGTCCAATAAGCATGAAAACATGAACAATATCTCTACAAACTTGATGAATGAACTTGCATAGGTTAACATGTGATAAAATGGATGTAACATCATCATGAACAATGGATCTACATGGATCTACACTTAGGATGAAGAAAATGCATGGAAATCACTATTTTAACACCAAATCGAGCCAACAATCCGATATTCTCCTTTGGATCCGTGTGAGAGATAATCACCACTCACCAAATCACCTAAACAACCTCTAATCAACATGCTTCAGATCTGGACAGCAAGGGATCAAGCTTGATCTATCACGAATCCGCTTCAAACGAAGAAATCTCTCTTGAAAAGATGAAGATCTCCAATCTAAGCTCTTGAATCTTCAATCTTGATCTTCGATTTGGATGGATGGAAGCACTAAATTAGAGTGGAGAAAAGAAGTGAAGAAGTGTAGAAGTCGAGCTCTCAAAATGGCAGCACTTCGTCGCTTCAAAATCCAGATCCCAAAAAGTGAGAACAACCCCTCCTATTTATAGCTGAAATTCCTTAAGTCGAAATCTGGCTATCTCCCTAAGTCGCTTCCGACCTAAGCCTCTCCGACCTAAGCCTCTCCGACCTAACAGATGCACGACTTAACTCCTCAGCGACCTAACACTTGACGACCTAAAGCAATGCGCTTTCCTTCGACCTACGACTTAGCAACAGGTATGACCTAACACTTAGGAAACCCAGCGACCTAACAACCTAACGACTTAACTACCTACGACTCAGTTGGGTTGCGACCTAACAACTTAGGCTTCTATGCGACCTAACACATGTCGACCTAAAACAACATACGACCTAACAGTTAGATCCACGCGACCTAACACTTAAACTATCCTAGCGACCTAACAACTCACGCGACCTACGACTTAGCAAACTCGCGACCTAACACACACGCGACCTAACCATCTTAGGTCGCCTATGACCTAACTCAACACAGAACTAACGACCTAACTACGCTAACACTTAGGTCGGTCAATTCCATAGGTCGCTAACTCCTATAGGTCGCAAACTGCTTATCCCCTAAGTCGTTAACTCTACTAGGTCGCTACCTCCTATCTCTTAGGTCGCTAACTCGAACTGCCGACCTAACACTTAACTCACCCAAACACTTAGGTCGCTCACAACATTTCCTTAGGTCGTTGCCGACCTATCCCTTAGGTCGCTCAAAACCCTTAAGTCTCCTATCTTAGGTCATCTACGACCTAAACCCAACATCCTTAGGTCGGTCACGACTTAGCTCTTAGGTCGTTCACGACCTAGGACTTAGACAAATACACCAAAATCTGAAACAACTAGAAAATGCTGAAAATCCCAGATTTTGACAAACTTTTCGATCCGTAAAAATACGGGTCGTTACACATGTGGCCAAACTCTTGCCAAGAAAGTTCTCCGATATGGGTATTTATGGCCAGATATGGGTATTTCCTTTAAGAGATTCGCTAAAATCCCAAGAGCACCTTCCATCGAACTAACACAGATGGTCAGTCCATGGCCATTTGCCATTTGGGGAATAGATCTAATCGGACCTTTGCCAATTGCCAAATCAGGAATCAAATATGCTATTGTTGCTGTTGATTATTTCACTAAATGGGCTGAAGCTGAACCTTTGGCTACTATTACCTCTAAAAAGATGATAAATTTTGTGACTAAAAATATCATTTGCAGGTATGGTGTGCCACAGAAGATAATCACAGACAATGGTACTCAATTCGAAAGCGAAGAGTTCCAGGACTTTTGCAAGCAATTCAAAATCCAGAAAAGCTTCTCAACAGTGGCTCATCCGCAGGCAAACGGGCAAGTGGAGGCAGTAAATAAAATTATCAAGTCAACCATCAAAAAACAGCTTGAAAAAGCAAACGGTGGATGGGTTTATAAGCTTCCACTAGCACTATGGGCATACAGAACAACTCATAAAACTGCGACTGGGCACACTCCATTCTCATTGGCATACGGATCAGAAGCAATAATTCCGGTAGAATTAGAAGTCCCTTCACACAGGAGAATTCATTTCAACCAGGCTAAAAACGAAAAATTGCAACTCGAAGCACTTGACTTCCTTGATGAAAGAAGGGAAGAAGCTAGACTCAGAGTTGCGTCCCATCAGCAAAGGATAGCAAGGCACTTCAACTCTAAAGTCCGTCAATGAAGCTTTGAAATCGGGGACTTGGTCTTGAAGAGGATCATGACAGCAACTGGAGTGTTTGGACCGAATTGGGAAGGACCGTATGTCATAGGCAATAAACTTCTCAATGGCACTTTCAAACTCACAACTGTTGAAGGAGATCCAATCCCGAGAGCCTGGAACAGCAATCACTTGCGTCCATATTTTACTTAGAAGCAATGCTTGAAATTATAAAAATGGATGTATTAATTGTATTGTAAAATCAGTGATGATCAATAAAAGAGCTATAAAGTGGATGTAGGCCCAATTCTTGGCCGAACCACTATAAATTCTGTGTTCTTTATTATTATAAGATGCCTGTTTCATTTCGATGTGTAAATACTCTAAATGTATTGCTAAAATATCGATTTAATATTGCAGGTCATTAAAACAAAGCTTACTCATCACAAAGCCAAGTGAGCCCCATAAATCATTCAATAAACAAATTTCAAGCACAGAAAGTTCCAAATTTAAATTGGACATAAGATGAACTTCACACAAAAGGTTGATAATTCCACCGAAGGGCACTTTTCAAAAGAAAAGGAACCAGACGCTTGTTAACTAATTACGGTCGTCTGTACAAACAGACATCTGATTAGATAACTCGTGCCTGCCCCGTGGAAATCACTTAACAGTGAAGTTCACTTCTTCGAATGAAGCAAGCTACTTGCAAAAGAAAGGAAAATAGGCTCAGAAACGGTAATAGGGGACCACTAATGAGCAAACGACAAAGAGACGTGGGCGAGCTAATCAACAAAAAGCCCTCTTCAGAGGCACAAGACCTCTTCGGAGGAGCAACTCTTCGGAGGATAAAGACCTTTCCGGAGGCACAAGCCCTCTTCGGAGGCACGCCAATAAATGGAAGTGCTCTTCTCAACAAAAAGGTTGATGGAACCATTGAGACACAAGGCCTTTGTTAACTAATTGCGATCGTTTGTGCGAACGAACATACAATTAAATAACTTGCGTCCGTCCCATGGATCCATTTAACTATGAGAAAGTAACTTTCAGGCAATCAATTAAAGACCTCTCCGGAGGCACAAGACCTCTTCGGAGGCACAAGACCTCTTCGGAGGCACGCTGCCCTCTTCGGAGGAAGAAGACCTCTCCCGAGGCACTGCAAGCCCTCTTACGAGGAACAAGCCTTCCCCAAAGGCACATACTTCCCTCTCCGGAGGCAGAAGACCTTCCCCAAGGCACACAAGACCTCTCCGGAGGCATAAGACCTCTCCGGAGGCACAAGACCTTTCCGGAGGCACAAGACCTCCTCGAAGGCACGTCCCAAGGATGTAATGCTCTTCTCAAACAATAAAGTTGATGGAACTACTGTAGGGGCACCTTCCCAAGCAGAAGGAACAAGACTCTTGCTAACTGGTCATGATCGTTCATACAAACGAACATCCGACCGGACAGTTTGTGTCTGCCCCATGGGTCCATTCAGCTATGAGAAAGTAATTTCAAGCGAATCAAACAGAAAGCCCTCTAATGAGGCACAACAAATTAAAAAGAAAAGCCCTCTTTGAAGGCACACTTCAATTCTTAAAGGAAGAGTAACTCGTTCATCTTGAAAAACTCTTTCTAAAAATTGAAGTACTACATAAAGCTCTCTTAAGAGGCCCACTTTACCGTGTAGGATAATTCACTTTTCAAAAATATAAAGTGACCATCTCCGAAGGTCGAAGCGTAAAAACTTCTCCAAAAACGAGACATGCTCCATTAAAACAGAATAATTTTTCCTTAGAAACGGAATAGTTATTCTCCAAAATAAGAGTACAAGTCTTGTCAAGGCAAAAGATATTACAATGCACTTGTGGTATGGGGGCAACATCATATAACTTAGCTACATCAATAAAAGTAGTGGTCAAGCAACATGCCATAAGCTCATTACAATATCACGCAAAAAAGATGTAGAATAAATGCATTCTTAAACACAGACAAAAAGTTTGTACAAGTAAAAAGAATCGTTTATTCTACACTAAAATGAGAAATAAATGCATTTTTACATACACAAGAATTTGTACAAGTAAAAGAATTATTTTATTCAATACTATGAAAATTCTTTACATGTGCAGATCTCAAAAAAGCAGGGACCGGTGCTCGCACAATCTCCGGTCGATACAAGCAAAAGAAAAATAAGAAAAGTAGAGTCCAGCTTATCACTCCTTCTTCCCACCTTTAGTACCCTCGCCCGGTTTGATGACTAATTTCGAAATCCGGCGTGGATGGGTAGGAGAAGAAGGAGAAGAAGGCGTAGCTGGATCTTTTTCTGCTTTGTCTTCCCCAACTGAGACGCTCTTCTTCTTTTTCTTCATGGCGCGCTTCCCTTTTCTCTTCGAAGAAGACTCACTTCCTGGAGTAAACAGCGCAGAAAGTTTTGTGTTATCATCAAGAGACTGCTCCGGGGTCTTCTCACTGTCCTCCAGATCTTCCGCCTTCTATTCTTGCGAAGCGGGTAGATCCTCCAAGCCTCGAAGGGCTTCTATCTGTTCCTCTTGCGATCCCGGCTGAGAAGCCGGAGTAACTTGAAGAGTTGGAGGAGGAACAGCTGGTAGAGGGGAAGTGTGCGCAGCGCTCGGTGCTTCTGCTACAGAAGAAAAGAAGTTAAAATCAGTACTCTCCGAAAAAAGAGAAGATATCGGATTACCAGGACTTAAGTAATAAGTGAGGAATTCATCAAGTTCAATTGAATCGAATGAATAATCCACTTGAGCCAGATCTGAATCGAAGTTACCTGGAGAAGTCGGTTTTATCAGTTCAACTTCAAATTTTTCAGCTTTAATATCTTCTTGGCTCTTCTCCTCGATTTGAGTAAGGGGAGATTCGGTGGTGGCGGGCGTAGCCTCAGCTTTTGCAGGAGGTGGAGAGTGAGAGCTGGAACCGACAATGTCAACGTCGGCCGAAGTCAAAGTCTGGACAGGGGCAGTTAGAGATATTCTCTTTTCCGGATGCTCCTCTACCATTGTTCCAGCTCTAGCTTCAGCGAGTTGCTCTTTTCCTCTGGCAAGAGCGGCATGAGTCTCGTCATCGAAATAATATGCCTCAAGCTCTGCCTCATTATAGCCGGCGCCTCCGAGCATCTCCGCATTGTGTTGTTTGCAAATTTTATCCCATTCCGTCTTGTCGTTCTCCATAGTCAACATAGCTTCAAGATTCATATGATTAACTCTTTGGAGTTCGTCGACGAGTTTCTACCATCCGGACATCCTCTCGATATCAAGCTTTACAGCATCAAGATTCCTAAGCATAGTTTGCTTATCGATCGGCACCAAGTCCAAGTCAAAACGCACCCCTTTTAAACACCAATTCGGAAATCGGCTTTGAAGAGTGGGAGGGGCATCTTTGACTTGGTATTGAGGCCTGCTAATAATCGTCTGGATGTCAGATTTCTTTAAAGCAGGAGAGCCGGATGGGATATCAGAAGAGATAGGAGCGTCAGTCTTCTCAGAAATTGCAGACGCGTCCTTTTTGCTAAGCCTGGCCCGTTTACTGGGATCTTCAGAAATTTTGCTCTTTCCTCTATCGTCATGTGACTTTCTCTTATAGGAAGCATCATCTCTTTGAGAGGAGTCGTGACGTTCTTCCCTCCTCCTTTGCTGCTCCTCATAAGCTTGTCTCTCTCGAGCTTTTCTAACTGATCGCTCCTCATCATTTTCCTTACGAACCGGGAGATAGCGTCTGTGATCGTAAGTGTCACGCCCTCCAAAACGCCGGAAATCATCATAATATGAGCCACTTCGTCCCATCAGAGAACCTGAAATTGAAGAGAAGTCAAGTCTTAGAAATCTCCAGGAAAAGAAAAGTTAAGTGAATGAAAGTGCTAAAAATCCTAAGTGTGTGTGGCGTGCAAGCTACGCGCGTCAAACTACAAACCACTCTTTGGTGTGGGAATGGCGGCGGCTTGTATAGAAGGCGTCGAAACTTGTTGTAAAGAAGAAGTCGCCTCGACAGCCGGAGAAATAGCTTTTGAAGCGTCATTTTTAAATAGCTCCTGTGAAGTCACCATTAAGTCACTAAGATCCCCAAAAATGTCTTCGCCGTCATGCTGGGCGGAACTCTCTTTCTCAACCTCTTCATTGGATGCCTTCTCGGGGCATTGAGGAGGCTCCTCCTCTTCGATAACCGGAGAGAGCGTAGATTTGCTGGATGACCCCGCAACGTTAATAGAGGCAGAACACTTCACTAGTGAAGCCTTAGTGGTAGGTTCTTGCGGTATAGGTTCTTCGACAAAAGCTGGGGCATAAGACGCATTTCCTGAAGAATCAGGAACTTCGTGAGGCTGAGTAAAGCGAGATGGGTGAAGAAGTTCAAACTGGTGCAGAAATTCATCTTTTAACAAAAATTTAATGCTTCTCTCCTCAACTGGCACAACCATAAGCCTTTCGAAAGTTGACTTGTGGCTGGGTTCCCTGGAAGGGGGAGGAAGCGCTGAAAAGTAAAGATGAAGTTAGCACTTGACATTTCGAATTTCGAAAAACTCAAAGAATAGAAGAAGTAAAGATGAATAATCTTACTTCCTTCTCTCCAAACGGCATAAAACCCCAGAGAGCAGCGGACGAAGAAAAATTGACTTAGAAACCTGTGAACACTATCCGAAAGGCCAATGATCAGTTTGCGGTTTCTAGCGCTTCGCACGACAGTGATGGAAGGATGATCTTTATTTCTAACGAAAGAGCATAAGTAACAAATCTTATCGAAGCTTGGAAAACGGTCAAGTGTCCTCCTAAATAGCACACACAATCCCATCAGAATGGCATAGCCATTAGGGTGTAGCTGGAAGGGGGAGATGGATAGTCGACGAAGAAAATTCGGGATAAAGTCGTTGAAAGGGGGAATAGCCCCGCTCAGGCACATTTGCCGGTTAACTGTGACAAAGCCAGGGGGTGCCACATCAGCGATGCTGCTTCTTTCAGGAAGAATGGCATCTGCTTCAGCGATACCAAACTGGGTGCACAATTGCCGAAAAACTTTGTGCGACAAAGTAGTTGAGACTCTCTCTGGAGGATTGACTAACAGGGCTGGAATAAGGGGGCCTCTCCGGTTTGAACTACTACATCTTCTTGCTGAGAAGTCATCCTACACAAGCAACTAGTTATTTAGATGTGAAGGTGCACGTTTCCTTGAAAGTGTGAAGTGTTGTGCAGAACTAATAAAAATAATAATAACAAGCAAATATGGCTGAAGTTTAACTAATCGGCAATTGATCGATTACAAAATTTCAGGACTTGTTAATTTAAAATTCAGGTGCAGTATTAGTGCAGACCGGTTAGCTTTAATTAGCTATTCTAGTGTTGCTTTAATACTTTGCTTGAATTTGTTGGTTTTGCAGCACTTCATTCACACAGTCTATTTAAGTTAATTATCCTTTGTTAACTAATTTGTCATTTGATGTGGGCAGTCGGTGGCAGTATATTCGTCCTGGTTTCTGTAAATGTTATGTTTAACAGGCAATTAGCATTAGAGATAATCTGTAAAGAAGTTCAAGTAATTCAAAGTTTAAGCAATTTATCCCGGCAATTCAAGTCAAAAAGTCCAAGGCAGTGCAAATATGTCAAGTTCTAACTCGGCTGCGACTTAGAGCCTATGCTGCTGAATTTAGGTCGGTTAAATTGTTCAAAGTCCTAAGTCGGAAATTCCTCAGGTTACAATGTGCAAGTTAAGTCGTCCATGACCTAAAGAATATGCTGCAAGTTAAGTTAAATTGTTGGTTCTCTAAGTCGTTGATCCTTTAGGTCATGAGGCATGGCAAGGAGCAAAGGTCTCAAGTCAGAATGATACAACCGTCCAAGTCCTAGGTCGCTGCCGACCTACGACCTACTTTAGGTCGCTTACGACTTAACACCTATGTCGTTGATAGTTAGGTCGATCATTTCTCCCCGATACATCAGTTCTCCTAACTCCTAACCCGTTAACCCGTTAGCCTCTCCATCAACAAAAGCCCTCATCTTCCCATGCCATTGAATCACCCCGAAATCACCATAAATCCAATGCACTGCCATTCCATCACGAACCACGAATCAATTGGCCTGAAGCACTGTAACCCATCGCCTTCCTCTTACAAATCATCTAAAGCTACATCGAACCACCTCGAGTCCGTCAACAATTGATGTAACGAGATTCGAGATGAAACATGGCGTAAGGGGGTGGGTCAGAAATGAGAAATGGAGTTCGTGAATCAATGATAATCGAGGAATGGATAACAAGCGAATCCACTTACGTGATAAGAAAATGAGGATGATCGGCAACTGGCTGGTTTAAATCGTCTTTGGGAAGCTTGAGAATTCGTTAATGGCGGATTCAAACAAAAGAATAGATGAGGAGAAGGAGGAACGACTTAAGCCATTTATACCCCGGGGCAGTGAAATGTGAATCGGCACGTACGATCTAGTTCCCTCGATAGGTCGCCTACGACCTAACAACTCATCAGAGCACGGGTCAAGGAGATCGAAGCACACGACCTACGACCTACAACCTAGGCGTGTACTTCGAGGGGCAAATGTTAACCCCTCTTCGTTAACGACCTAAGAGATGTACGCAACTCAAGGTGCATAATGACTTAAGGCAGTTAACGACCTAGGATGTGACGCCCCACTCCGAGAGCCTCATTAACAAAGGGTATTATATGGATAATACCGTCTGCTAATGCGGACAATAGAGTATAATGGAAGCGACCATGTGTAGTCTTACTTTAACTATCTACTGAACACGCCGAAAAGTGGTTTTTATCATCTCATGTGGTTCGACAAGTTCAATAAATACTTAAAGCAAAACTACAATGGCTATAGGATCTATCAGAACAAAATGTAACAACTCAAATGTAATATACATCACAGAACAGTGGATCATCATAAACACATATACTGATACATAACAAAGTATACAAAACAATACTTGTCAAGTGGTATAGCAAACCACAATACACATGCGAATCCAAAAGAATACATATCAGAGTTACAATAGATAAGGACTACACAAAAAGCTATAACAAAAAGAAGCTAGCGGAGTAGTCCATGCGGAAGCAAAATAGGCTAAATCCAAAAGCACCTAACCTGAAACATCTCGGTCTGACCCGAGTATAAAATACACGGGTCAGTCTAAATAACAAATCAGTTAGATAAACTGAACAGCAATAAACCTGCAAGGTTATATAGTATAACAAATATCTCTAAAGGAGATAACTCAATCATCTAAAATAAGATGAATCATAATAAAACAAGCCTCATCTCATCGGCATCTCAACAAGCAAAGGATATCATATCCCAAATCAAGTTAAAAGGCAATCACAAATACCAATGAAGGTACACAAGTTCCACTAGATGATCGCTACATATCATGCGGCTCAAAAAGACCAACACCGAAAGGCGATGCACTAGGGAATATAAATATCAATCAAAACAACAAAAGATTGCTCGAGCTCAGTACTGTAAGCCCGAAGGCTCCAAACCCAAATATCACCCATGCGGCTCAAAAAGACCAACATCGGAAGCGATACTATAGGGCAACAAACCCGAAGGCACAAACCCTAAGGCACATACCTGAAGGCAACAAACCTAGGGAGACTGTCCGAAGACACTATCCTAAAGGCAACAAACCGTAATGGTGAAGGTCCGGAGGCCCAGTACTGGACACCACTAACTGGCGGAATGTGTCATAACTCTCGAAAAGGAACCCGAAAAGTGTTAACGTATGTCCCATAACCACTCGTTCGCACTAAACGGTTTACTATCCATTAGCCAATTTCACACTCAAAGCATTACAAAGTTTACCTCATGTCATCGGTAAATCAGACACAAAGGTCAAAACGATCAATCGAATAGGTCGGGGACTAATCGGAAAGGTGAACGCGTGGATTCATGGTCCGTGTTTTACCTAACCATTTAATCTCCTTTCCACTTCGTTCGAAGTGCAAAATCATGTGTGTTTAAATAGAAATTTATAAAGCGGAGAAGGGAGCTTTTAATACGATTTAGAGGGATCATTTATAAAACTCGTGAATGAAGTCAAAAGTAAGTTATCAAAGCCAAAGATGCAATAACAACCATTAAAAACCAACTTGAATCGATAAAATTTGGAAAATCAAACAAAACGAACAAAAATAGGCAAAACAGCCAAAACAGGAGCAGGTCGGTCGGCCGACTACAAGGCTCGGTCGACCGGACACTGTCCTGGAAAAATTCTCGGGAAGCAGGTCGGTTGACCGGACTTCCTGGGTCGGTCAGCCGGAGCCTGAATTCCTGCACTTCCAAAACAGAGGCAGGGAAGTGCTCAAGTAGCAGGTCGGTCGACCGGACCCTGCATTCGGTCGACCGGAGCCTGTTTTTCAGCACTTCTTGCCCTATCAAAATGGAATTCCAATCCTTTCCAAACCAAAACAATAGCACATGAATACTTGTTAGGAATTCATACACAACATCAATGATATCAAGAGAAGTAGATGTGAGTTAAAAACTCACCTTTTTACACAAAACTAAGAAGAAGAGGGAGCTCAAATGCAAAGAAACAACCAATCACACTCCACTTCAATTCCACAAGCTTCAATCTAAGAAGACAACACATATTTCCCAAATTAGGGTTAGGAAATTTCTGAAATTGAAGAGGAGAAGAGTTGGAGAAGATGAAGAGGAGGCTTACCTATCCTTCTCTTTGATTTTGGAGCAAGAATTCAAGTTGTAAGAAGAAACTAGGGTTTTGTAATTTCTAATTCCTCTTCCTCTCCACCATTTTCAGTTTGCTTGAGGAAATGAAATGAAATGGGAGTGAATGGATGAAGAGTTAGAGATCTAGGGGGTTAAGTGGGGTTAAGGGCTGAACCCAACTCAAGCCCAAATAGAAAAAAAGTGGCAAAAGTCATCTTACTCCAAACATATCAAAGATTATACTCAAAAAGATCGCAAAACGCCATTTTGAACTCAATGGAAATAGTTTTGAGCTCCAATTCGGCCGTTTGCAAAAAGTAACATTTCGGACCCTAAAATCCGACTAACGACGCTACATTTAAATTAAACATTTAAATATAAAATCGTTAAATATGCGGGTTGTTACAGATCTCCCCTCCTTACAAAATTGCGTCCCCGCAATTTCCTAGAGATGATATTTGTAACAACTACATACAGAAACAAACAAAAGAAAAGGAATTAAGCTTGAGATGAAAAGATATACTCACCGTTCAAAGCAAAGATAGAAAACCCGGATAAGATCGCTCAATAAATTCTCTGGTTTCCCAAGTACAGTCATTGGGATTAGCGGACCATTGAACTTTAACGAGCGGCACGTCCTTGTTTCGAAGGTGTCGTACCTCCGTGTCAAGTACGCGAATTGGCTGCTGTACAATAGATAAGTCCGGTGAGACCTCAAGCTCTTCCAAATTAGGAGAAGTAATAACAGAATCCGATTCTCGAAGACACTTCCGGAGTTGAGAGACGTGAAATACGTCATGAATACCAGATAAATGAGTAGGAAGCAATACTCTATAAGCCACCGCGCCAATACGTTCAGTAATAGAAAATGGCCCTACATAACGAGGAGCCAATTTGCCAGTCGTACTGAAACGCATAACCCCTTTCAAAGGAGAAACACGAATAAAAACAAGGTCACCGATCGAGAACTCGAGAGGCTTCCTACGGTTGTCCGCGTAGGATTTCTGGCGACTCTGTGCCTCTTTCATTCTCAATCGGATAAGATCAATCTTCTCAGAAGAATCAAGAACAAAATCTGGGCCAAGAATAAGTTTCTCCCCAGATTCCAACCAACATGAAGGCGATCGACATGGCCTTCCGTATAAGGCTTCGAAAGGAGCCATACCGATACTAGACTGAAAACTATTGTTGTAGGAGAACTCTACAAGGGGTAAATGATCCTCCCAACCACCTCCAAAATCAAGAATACAAATACGAAGGAGGTCTTCCAAGATACGATTCACCCGTTCAGTCTGTCCATCAGACTGCGGATGATAAGCTGTGCTGAAATTAAGCTTTGTTCCCAAAGCTTGCTGAAGACTCTTCCAAAAATGACTGGTGAATAAAGGATCACGGTCACTGACAATCGAACTAGGAACACCGTGAAGTCTCACGATTTCCTTGATAAATAACTTAGCCAAAAGAGAAGCGGTCCGAGTGGACTTAATCGGAATAAAGTGAGCAGACTTGGTCAATCGATCAACTATGACCCAAATAGAAGTATGGCCCGACCTCGATCGAGGTAGACCATCAATGAAATCCATCGAAATCTGATCCCATTTCCACAATGGAATCTCTAACGGCTGAAGAAGACCAGAAGGGCGCTGATGCTCGGCTATAATACGTTGACAAGTCATGCAATTGCTCACATAACTTGCTACATCGCGCTTCATGCCTTCCTAATAATATAAGCGACACATGTCGGCATACATCTTACTACTACCAGGATGAATAGTATACTTAGACTGATGACAGTCATCAAGAATGTCATGCCTAAGTACAAAATCAGAAGGCACAACAAGACGGTCCTTCTTGCGAAGACACCCATGAAAATCAATGCTGAAATCCCGCACGCCTCATCACGGGGTTCAGTCTCACAAAGCTGAATAAGATGCACAAGATCAGGATCACGCCGCTGAGCATCGGCAATACAATCCAATAAAGAGGGTCGAGCTTCTAGACTGAATAATACTACCTGAGAATCAGAGGATGAAGCTCGATCACGAATATCACAAAAAGATAGAGTCTCAAGAATATCCCATTCGGCAAGCATCATAGAAACGACAGCCGAATGTCTACGACTAAGCGCATCAGCAACACGATTTCCCTTACCAGGGGTATACTGGATATCAAAATCATAGGAGGCAAGAAACTCGAGCCAACGCTGTTGCCTCATATTGAGTTCTTCCTGAGTGAACAAATATTTCAACGATTTATGATCGGTATAGAGAATGAAGCGCTCGCCTAATAAATAGTGTCGCCAAATCTTTAAGGCGAAGACGATGGCGACTAACTCAAGATCATGAGTGGCATAGCGAACTTCATTCGGAAGCAGTTGCCTAGAAGTATAAGCAACTACCCGATCCTTCTGCATAAGCACGGCACCGAGGCCACTTCCACAAGCATCGGTGTAGACAACAAGATCATGATTCCCCTCGGGAACCACGAGAATAGGAGCATTAGTGAGAAGTTCCTTTAATGTCCGAAAGGAAGCTTCACACTTGTCAGACCAAATATAACGAATGCCTTTCCGAGTAAGGCTGGTGAGAGGAAGCACAACACGGGAAAAGTCCTTGATGAACCGACGGTAATAACCCGCCAATCCAAGGAAACTACGGATCTCATGCACATTCTCAGGCCTCTTCCAATTCTGGATGGCTTCGATCTTTGAGGAATCGACTGAGATGCCGTCGGAAGATAAAACATGGCCTAAGAACTTAACCTTGTTCTCCCAAAAATGACATTTGGAGAATTTGGCTTTTAGCTGATGGTGACGAAGAGTACTCAAGACAATTCTCAAGTGATTAGCATGCTCGGCTTCAGATTTAGAATAAACAAGGATGTCGTCGATGAACACAAGGACGAACTTATCGAGATATTCCCGGAATACCCGATTCATTAGATCAACAAAGAAAGCAGGAGCGTTCGTCAAACCGAACGGCATAACGAGCCACTCGAAAGAACCATATCGAGTGCGGAAAGCTGTAAGAGGTATGCTATCCTCCGCGACTCGTAATTGATGAAAACCAGTGGCAAGGTCGAGCTGAGAGAAGACCTTAGCGCCACTTAATAGATCAAACATATCATCGATCCTAGGCAATGGATACCTGTTCTTTACGGTTAACTCGTTAAGCTTGCGATAATCAATGCAAAGCCTAAGAGTTCCATCGGACTTCTTCACAAAGACGACCGCGGTACCCCACGGTGAAAAACTGGATTGGATCAACTGTTTGGACTCAAGCTCTAAAAGCTGCTTCTTGAGTTCCTCATTTTCTTTTGTGGACATCCTCGTGGGAGGACGCCCAACTGGCTTCGCGCCTGGAATGAGATCAATGCGGAACTCGATCGCCCGCTTGGGTGGCAAACCCGAAACCGGCTCGAAAACATCAAAGAAGTCACAAACAATCGGAATACGAGATATATCATCATCATCTCGTGAGTCAAGAGAATATAAAGCCATTTCGGAATTATCCACATCCCGAAGAACAAGAGATAGCTGAGTTGGCGAATCCGGATGTCGAAGATATATAATTCTCTCCGAACAAATAATCCTGGCATCATATCTCACTAGCCAGTCCATACCTAAAATCATATCAAATCCCAGACAAGAAATAACGTGCAAATTCGCACGAAAAGAAAAGCCACATAAAAAAATCTCAACATTATCACAAAGCAAGCTAAGGGTCGCGAATCCCCCAATAGGATTCGCAATCCTCAATGAAGTAACCATACAAGAAACATCCAAAGATAAATCATCAACAAGCTTCTTCGATACGAAAGAATGTGAAGCGCCCGTATCGAAAAGAACTCGTATACCATGGTTATGAAATAAAATAGAACCTTCCAAAATAGATGGAGATATACCTTTGGGCTGAGAAGGACCTTCAGAAGCCTTGGCAGCGTTAAGCTTGCCTGACTTAGCACTACCAGGAACAGTAGGACAAGTGGAAACATGATGACCTTCCTTCTTGCAATAGCGACAAAAGAGAGGCTTAGGACAAGCTCGAATAATATGATCCGGAGAACCACAATTGAAACACTTCCGAAGGGAAGGTGTTCCAGTAGACTGGGACTGAGGATTAGGACCAACAGTCTTCCTCTTCTTAGAAGGAAAAGACTTCTTCTGAAATAGAAACTGCTTTTTGTTGGGGTTTTTGGAAACCTCAACATCCTCACTACTATCACACTCCTTCTCGACGGCTTCGAGATGAAGTGCCGAATCAACCAATTCTTCAAAAGAAAGCTTAAGCTGGAGCAATAAGGTCTTCTTAAGATATTTCTTAAGACTAGAGACAAACTTCAAATTTTTCTTATAAGAAGTGCTAATGAATTCAAGACCATACTTTGATAAAGCCTCGAAAGATGCAACATATTCAGAAACGGAAGACTTCCCTTGCTTCAACTCAAGGAAGCGACGGGTCAATAAAACTTTTTCAGATTCAGGAACGAACTTAAGTTCAAATCGCTCCTGAAACTGAGTCCAAGAAAGAGTAGCCTCATCAATTTCGGCTATAAGGAGCTCATACCAATCAAGGGCACGCTCTTGCAATAAGCTAGAAGTTACAAGAACTCGATCATGGTCAGAAAGATCCATGCGAGAGAAGATACGTTCACAAGTGCGAATCCAAGCTTGGACTTCAAGAACGGATTCGGAGCCTTTGAATGGCTTTCCTCCAAGATGAGCGAAATCACTGCACTGACGTGCAAAGGCAGACTTGCGAGGTGGAGACACTCGAGCAGGAACTGAAGGCTGAGTGCTCCTAAATAACTCCAAAAACTGATCAGCAGACATATAAACACCATCCGGATGTGAGCCACTGGATTGCCCAGCATCCGAACGTCGTCCCCTGCCTCTTCCAGCCATACGTTGAAAGATAAGATGAGAAAAGATCATTCAAAAGGCAGATATCATTAATTCAATTATGGAATACTACGGAATAAAAATGCATTCCTAGACGTATTCCCAAAATTCTATCTACCCCAAAGGCACGGTGATTCAAAGATTCGTAACATTCGTAATACACTTTGATGTACCGTAATATGTGTCTCTGTTCTATGTTTATCATATTTTGTTCTGAACTCAGCTCTGATACCAAGCTGTGACGCCCCACTCCGAGAGCCTCATTAACAAAGGGTATTATATGGATAATACCGTCTGCTAATGCGGACAATAGAGTATAATGGAAGCGACCATGTGTAGTCTTACTTTAACTATCTACTGAACACGCCGAAAAGTGGTTTTTATCATCTCATGTGGTTCGACAAGTTCAATAAATACTTAAAGCAAAACTACAATGGCTATAGGATCTATCAGAACAAAATGTAACAACTCAAATGTAATATACATCACAGAACAGTGGATCATCATAAACACATATACTGATACATAACAAAGTATACAAAACAATACTTGTCCAGTGGTATAGCAAACCACAATATACAGGCGAATCCAAAAGAATACATATCAGAGTTACAATAGATAAGGACTACACAAAAAGCTATAACAAAAAGAAGCTAGCGGAGTAGTCCATGCGGAAGCAAAATAGGCTAAATCCAAAAGCACCTAACCTGAAACATCTCGGTCTGACTCGAGTATAAAATACACGGGTCAGTCTAAATAACAAATCAGTTAGATAAACTGAACAGCAATAAACCTGCAAGGTTATATAGTATAACAAATATCTCTAAAGGAGATAACTCAATCATCTAAAATAAGATGAATCATAATAAAACAAGCCTCATCTCATCGGCATCTCAACAAGCAAAGGATATCATATCCCAAATCAAGTTAAAAGGCAATAACAAATACCAATGAAGGTACACAAGTTCCACTAGATGATCGCTACATATCATGCGGCTCAAAAAGACCAACACCGAAAGGCGATGCACTAGGGAATATAAATATCAATCAAAACAACAAAAGATTGCTCGAGCTCAGTACTGTATAAACAAGGATCCATAAGCCCGAAGGCTCCAAACCCAAATATCACCCATGCGGCTCAAAAAGACCAACATCGGAAGCGATACTATAGGGCAACAAACCCGAAGGCACAAACCCGAAGGCACATACCCGAAGGCAACAAACCTAGGGAGACTGTCCGAAGACACTATCCCAAAGGCAACAAACCGTAGTGGTGAAGGTCCGGAGGCCCAGTACTGGACACCACTAACTGGCGGAATGTGTCATAACTCTCGAAAAGGAACCCGAAAAGTGTTAACGTATGTCCCATAACCACTCGTTCGCACTAAACGGTTTACTATCCATTAGCCAATTTCACACTCAAAGCATTACAAAGTTTACCTCATGTCATCGGTAAACCAGACACAAAGGTCAAAACGATCAATCGAATAGGTCGGGGACTAATCGGAAAGGTGAACGCGTGGATTCATGGTCCGTGTTTTACCTAACCATTTAATCTCCTTTCCACTTCGTTCGAAGTGCAAAATCATGTGTGTTTAAATAGAAATTTATAAAGCGGAGAAGGGAGCTTTTAATACGATTTAGAGGGATCATTTATAAAACTCGTGAATGAAGTCAAAAGTAAGTTATCAAAGCCAAAGATGCAATAACAACCATTAAAAACCAACTTGAATCGATAAAATTTGGAAAATCAAACAAAACGAACAAAAATAGGCAAAACAGCCAAAACAGGAGCAGGTCGGTCGGCCGGCTACAGGGCTCGGTCGACCGGACACTGTCCTGGAAAAATTCTCGGGAAGCAGGTCGGTTGACCGGACTTCCTGGGTCGGTCAGCCGGAGCCTGAATTCCTGCACTTCCAAAACAGAGGCAGGGAAGTGCTCAAGTAGCAGGTCGGTCGACCGGACCCTGCATTCGGTCGACCGGAGCCTGTTTTTCAGCACTTCTTGCCCTATCAAAATGGAATTCCAATCCTTTCCAAACCAAAACAATAGCACATGAATACTTGTTAGGAATTCATACACAACATCAATGATATCAAGAGAAGTAGATGTGAGTTAAAAACTCACCTTTTTACACAAAACTAAGAAGAAGAGGGAGCTCAAATGCAAAGAAACAACCAATCACACTCCACTTCAATTCCACAAGCTTCAATCTAAGAAGACAACACATATTTCCCAAATTAGGGTTAGGAAATTTCTGAAATTGAAGAGGAGAAGAGTTGGAGAAGATGAAGAGGAGGCTTACCTATCCTTCTCTTTGATTTTTGAGCAAGAATTCAAGTTGTAAGAAGAAACTAGGGTTTTGTAATTTCTAATTCCTCTTCCTCTCCACCATTTTCAGTTTGCTTGAGGAAATGAAATGAAATGGGAGTGAATGGATGAAGAGTTAGAGATCTAGGGGGTTAAGTGGGGTTAAGGGCTGAACCCAACTCAAGCCCAAATAGAAAAAAAGTGGCAAAAGTCATCTTA
Source organism: Allium fistulosum (assembly GCA_030737815.1). Lineage (NCBI taxonomy): Eukaryota > Viridiplantae > Streptophyta > Magnoliopsida > Asparagales > Amaryllidaceae > Allium > Allium fistulosum. Next base: position 336,863,281 of record CM060906.1, read on the forward strand.
CTCCAAACATATCAAAGATTATACTCAAAAAGATCGCAAAACGCCATTTTGAACTCAATGGAAATAGTTTTGAGCTCCAATTCGGCCGTTTGCAAAAAGTAACATTTCGGACCCTAAAATCCGACTAACGACGCTACATTTAAATTAAACATTTAAATATAAAATCGTTAAATATGCGGGTTGTTACATAGGATGTGGACCGACTTAAGAAGCTAACGACCAAACTTCTCACCGACCTAAGGGATCCAACGACCTAACTACAGAGACGACTTAACGACCTAAGGGTTTAACGACCTAGTGGCTTCAGACCCCACCGACCTAAGAAGATAACGACTCAAGAGGATCAGCGACCTAAAGGCTACTGTTACTACACGACCTAACAACGTAACGGCCTACGACCTAACTTAGGTCGTCCACGACCTATGCAGTTGAAGATAAACCCCTATACCGCCTCACTTATGCCGTATCTTGTTGACTCGTCTACGACCTGGGACTTGTAATATATTCCCAAACGAATAGGCGCATCCCTAGGAAGCGGCGCATCAAGCCTAATGGGTCGGCCATGACCCACGACCTATCTTAGGTCGGTCACGACCTACGACCCAGCTTGGAATTTCACTATAAATACAGCATGAGTTCGAACTTAAAGGGGACTTTTGGATCATTCTCTGAAGCGCTGTTACTCTGCAGAATTCTCAACTCATCTAATACTTGAAGAACTCCAAACATTCACGACACTACAACAAGCTTCGAAAGAAATCTACCGCATTCAACATGAATTCGAGGAGATCTTCTACATCGGAGTTTGAGCTATTAGTCTAGAGTGTTTTGGAATCGAAGTATATTGTATTTTGAAGTGCATTGTATCAACTTGTAACCAAAAATCAACAATAAAGGAATTCAAAGTGGACGTAGGCTCGATCTTAAGCCGAACCACTATAAATCGCTGTCTTTTACTGTTTTCTGCTCTTTTACTGCTTATTTCTTGTTCTCGTTTCACGGGTGGTGCTTTCACAACTTTATTACACACACCGGATGTTAGCGTTCAATTTTAAGCGTTAACAACAGTGATGAAGTAGTAAGCAGTATAGTGATGGTTGTATAGGTTTGCCATAGTGGTAATTGAACTGTATGTATAAGCAATATGGCAGGTTTGATGGATATGGGCGGTTGTATGTCAGAGAGAGGTAGTGCATAGTTGTGATGTGGGGAGGTTGTTTATATGATGTTGTATTGTGAAGTTTGGGTATGAGGAGCTGGTGATGTTTGAAGTAGACGTGGATGTGTATTTGCAATGTAACAGTTGCTTAGGCAGTGTATAGGTGATGGTGGTGATGTTTGAAGTAGAAGTGGATGATGTGATGATGGTTTTTGGCAATGTGGTTATGGTTTGGTGATGAACCAAGGCAGTGTGATGACTTGTATGATTGAGTAAGGTGATTGTGTAGATATCGTGAAGTTCTGGTGCAGTGGTGATGAAGTATGGGATGTTTGCAATGGTGGTTGAAGTGATTGGTTACTTGTCAGAAAGTGTAGGTGGTGATGTTGTTGTAGTAATGGTTTGGAAGTTGGAGTGGGGTGAAGTCAGTATGTAACTGATGTGCACTGAGTACGTGAGAAGTAGATGGCAGAGGCTGTTTGTAAGCAATGATAAGGAAGTTGTTTGTTAATAATAGGCAGAAGTAAAATTGAGGTAATGCAGAGGTATGCACTGAGGAGAGGGATTGTTTGTAAATGTTGGCAGGGGAAGTTTTTGTTGGAGTTGGAGTAGGAGGGAGTATGGAAGTAGTAGGAAGTTTGCACAGAGTTGATGAAGTGTAGTGAAGGCAAGTTATTGATGAATGGTGTTTTGTTGTGGGTTGTGGGTAGATGATTGTGCAGTAGATAGTCAGTGATGTGGGGTTGATGACACAGTTTGATGCACAGTGGTTGGATTGAAGGTGTGGGTGAAGTTTTGTGTGCAGTGAGGAGGTTTCTGCATAGTGAGATGGAGTGATGTGCAATACTTGGTTGATGGCCGAGGAAGGGGATTGTTGAGGATGTGGTGAAATGATGGTGTGGTTGTTGAATTTTAGGGATGAAATAGTGGTGAGGAGCAAGTTATAAAAAAGCAGTGATATGAAACGTAAATGTAGTGATAATGTAGTAAGCAGAGAGAAGTTATAAACTGCAGTGAGTAAAAAATGTAAACAACAGTGAGCAGTGATATGTAACAGAAATAAATTCAATTGTAGTGAATAAATTGTTGCACAAATGTTTTTGTTGTTGTTTTTTTCTTTTTAAAAAAAATGAAAGCTAACACTAATTAAAATAAAACCAAAAGACACGAAAAATAAGGGATGCACATAAACAAGATGAAAATAAAAATGACACAAAATCACACAATACTAGAAAAAAAAATTAAATGCACTCAACACACAAAATGAAAACACAATAAAATCAAACGAAAATAATTCAAGGAGTAAAATTAAAAATCAAATCTATTTCCTAGAAACGGTGCCAAAAACTTATTTAACGATGAGTTTTCTATTGGTTGGAAATTACCGAAAAATTTTGTGATAAAAATAATCGCAAGCGCACGGCATACAAATTTAGTATGTGGCGAGTACGGGTCGATCCGTAGGGAAATGAATAACTTTAAATTTTTACTTAATCAAATTAACTCAAAATTTTGAAAATGTTTTAAGCTAAAAAAATATAAAAATTAAACTAGAATAAAAGTGATTGAAAATATGAGATTAGAAAACAATTTAGAGGAAAATGCACTCACGTATTTTTACATAAATCAACACAAAAATAATCTATGATCTCTCTATTTTGATCTTAAGTGGAATTAGTGATGTATTTATCATAAGTATGATCTATTTCTGTTATTAATTAACATAGCTTAAACCATCAATCTATAATACAACAACTAAAACCACTTATCCATTGTAATGAAAATGAAAGTGAAATCAAAGCAAAAACTATTTTAAGTATAATCTATTTACTATTTTGTTTAGTAACATAAATCATCAAATTTTGTTTCTACTTTAATTACATGACCAAAATCAACTAGTTAGATGGTGATGTAAATTGTGTTTATGTTAGATTAAGCATAGCCTATTTGTGATTACAACATAGGCTATCAAATTCCCTAATAAACTTACATCATCATCCACCTTTCGTGAAGCATAAAAAGAGATCATAAATCATAGAATATGTTGAATTTACATAATTTTAGAGAGCTTCATCACCCCTAAATTAAAGGGGTTTAGCTACTCATTTGTGTTATCATTTCAACACTTGTAAATTCCAACGTAAAAAACAAGTAAAGTAAGAGCTAATAAAAAAAGAATTAGTCTACTTGCATGAAATAAATATAAGCTACTAACATAAAAGAAAAGAGAGCATATAAATGAAAATAATCATAAAATAAAAGCATGTAGAAAAAGAAGAAGAAGAAGAAGAAGAGGCTTAGAAAGTCATTTTATTTCTTACTAGTTTTGTGGTTACAATTTGCATTATATATTATAAATGGATAAAAGATTCATTACATGAACATATGAGGATTATTTATACATACCTAAAAACATAATCCTTATTTTAGGGGGCTTCTCAAAATATCCTTTAGAAATTGTGGCCACCAAGTTATCATTAGCATTAATTAATCCTCCATTAAGTGTGCGTGTGCTTTTAATCCCCACTAACTTGTGAATTAGCTCCTAATTGTATATTATGATAAGTGGGTAGGTGGGGTCCTCCATTATAAATTCGTTTATTTCCATCTTCATTTGCCTTCTTCTCTTGTGCATGCATACTTCGTGAAGGCTTCTTCCATTTTCCATCCAAATTCCTACAAATTAAATTAAATTAGCAAATAAATATTCTCCAAAATTAATATATGCACAAAATCACCATTTTGCCTTTTACTTGAGGATGAATGAGTGATGATTTAATGACATTTGGATTTTGGTAAAAACATGTAAAAATACTCGAATATGATATTTATTTAAATAAAAGTAGATTAAATATGATATGCACATTTACGTGCACATCAAAAATACTTTAAAAGGAATTATTTCAAAATAAAGCTAAGTGTAATTGTTTTGGGTTTATAATAAACAATGTTTTGACATGTGTATTGATCTTGGTTTTAATATACTTAGAAAATATAATTTGCTATTTTAAAACAGTATTTTAAAGGGTTTTTTTAAAGTGTCTTCAAAAGTATTGTAATGTGACAATCAAGTGCAAATGTGAACAATCATTTTATCATTCTCGATGGTTGATTTATCGACTATCGACTTTGATTCCGTTTTCTTCTTTGTGTTTCCTCTATTTACGACGATTTGTTGCTCTTTTGAGCTTTATTATCCTTTGTCGAAAATGACTAAAACCAAAGCACAAGAAGGGGCCAAGCTATGAAGGGTTGCTCCCATTAAGGTGTTTTTGGATCCACTCTAGATTGATTCGTGATTCGGTTTTCCACATTGAGATGTGAAATACTCATATTCTCGGTAATAGTTGGTAGGGTCCATCTTGGAGGTTTTCCAGAGCTATCGGAGTTCCGATGTATATTTTTAAAGGTATACTTTCAGTGGGGAGATGCACCCTCCTAGTCATTATTGGAAAAACTTCTCTTTTTTCTTGTAGTTAATTCAAATCTTTGAATTATTTCCTTAATTGCATTGAGAACTGCCTTGTACTCTTCTCAATGTTTAATAACTTATGTCCATTTGTAAAGAATCAGAATTTCGGACACTTCATATTTAAATATTTGAAGTATTTAAATATTTGAATCTTAGATTAAATGTTATTAAAATGACTTAATAAGCTTTTTAACCCCCTTTTAACATAAGTAATGATGGTAAACCTATCTTGGAAAAGTTTTTACAAAAATAAATACTTTGAAAAAATATCGATAATGTGACTGAAAATCTTTTTATCGATAAATAGCTTTTTAACTGTTAGAAGTTGTTCAGATTTTTTTACATCCACTTATTTTCTTAAGAAATTAATAAAATGAAATAAGAACTTTTTGCCTTTTATGAAAATAGATTTTATGGATGATGTCATGGGTGATGTCATCAAAGATATTTAGGAAATGACCTTTTATGGTAATACTCAACTTTAAAACAAAAAGAAAGAGGTATAAACATTTGTAAAGGAGGCTCCTTTGTAACCTTTCATGGAAGGTAAGAGGTTGTTTTGACCTTTTGGAAAATCCTATATTAGGAAAGGCATTCCCTTATGAAATAATCACACAAAATCAATTAAGCTTGAGATGAAGCAGAAGGTTGAAAATGGTGGAATTGCTTAAGCATTAATTCACTAATTACTCTCTAACTTTTTCAAAAGTTTGCCAAATCTTCTCTGATCTCTTTTAAATTTTGGGTTTGGGCCTAAGACATCATGGGAAGCATGATTAGTAAGTAAGAAGTAGAAGTGGTAAGAGGAAGAGGGGGAGCTTGGATGGGCCGTGAGCATGGAGGAGGAGGAAGGTGGCTTTGGTTTGGAAGTGCTAAAGGTTGGACCTTTAGGCTTGTGTTGATGGAAGGAGGTGGTTCTTTGGTTCTTTTGGCTTTATGCTTAGGTTAGGCATAGATCTAAGTGAGTTATCTCACTATTTTATAATTATATATTTTATATATTATGTTGTGTGCAAATTATAAAGTTAAAGTGACATTAACTAAGCAAATTTATAAAGTTTGTACCCCTCTTTCTTTTGAAAACAAATGATAAATTTATATTGGATAACCTCACTTCTATTACCCTCTTAAACATGTGGCGTAGCCTTGACTTTATGTTTAAATGGTTGTTTGACTTGTGTGCTAAATTGAAGTAAGTCTGAAAGTGTTTGAAACGAGAATAGTCGTTATAAGTGCACTTCGAAATTCCTTTATTTCGGGGATTTTTATAAATGAATTGAAAATTTTATTAGGGGTTTCTTTCCATGCTTTTGAAATAATCTAATGGTAGTACTTACTATAAAAATTTCAGGTCTTAAATAACTTATTTAAGTGGTTAAAAGTAGTCACAAGATTGTGCTTTCCAATGTTATTTTAACAAGGACTTTTAACAGCACTTATAAATGCTGTAGTAAGTCACTTATGATTTTAAGTGTTTAAAATGCGAAGTTTTGGCTTGTTTTTCATAATTTAAATGGTTCCTAAATTCTTTTCTTTATAAAATCTTTCTATAGAAGTTCTTATCAAATGTATTTGAGTAATAAAAAAAGAATAGATGTTTAAATATAGTTTTAATGATTTTTTATGAATTTTGAAAGTAAAGCGCTGCAAAATGTAAAACTTGTTTTTAATCAAACTTCTAAATTAGTTATTTTCAATTAATATTTTACATAGATATTTAAAACTTATTTATTTCTAAATAATTATTATATATATAAGCTTTGAAAAAGGTAATAGACCAGGCTTAACACTAAAAGCCGACGAGTAAACTTGTATATTTGTGATATTCAAGAATGAAGTGTCTATTTCTTATATATATAAGCTTGGAGCAACTAGTAACCAAACTTACCTGGATTCACTCTTGAATGAGGTATATTATAAGTTGAAATGACGAAAACATGTTAATCTTGTTGTTTACTTAATTTTCCAAGAAGGTAACTTACTTTGCTTAACGCTAAAAGCCGATGAAGTAGACTTATCTATTTCTGAGAGTAAAGATTGATGTCGAGTAGGGACAGAGCAATAGAGCTCTAACCTACTGGGTTTCCTCTTGAATGAAGAATAGTTAAGTCAGGAATGTCAGAAACAGGTTAACAAGGTTGTTTATTTTTTTTAAAAAACTCAACCCAGAGCCCTGATGAAATCAAAGGGATAGGTGGAACCCCCTTCTGCCTGGTCCGACCAGATAGGTGGGAGATTATCCAGCCTAGCACAAAGATATGATGCTCCCAACCAGTTTATTGGATTTAACATGGACCCACCTCCGTGTCTTGAAATTGGGAGTAGGGCAGATGGGAATCGAACCCAACAAGGTTGTTTATTACTTATTAGGAAAGTGATTAACTATGCTTAACACTAATAAGTCAATGAAATAATCTTATCTATTGGTGAGAGTTAAGATTGATGTCGAGTAGGGACAGAGCAATAGAGCTCTAACCCACCGGCTTCCCAAGTGGAAAATATTGAAAACGTGTTAATCGTGTTGATTTCTTATTTTCTATGGGAATCACTAATACTATACTTAAAACTAAAAGCCAACGAGGTAGACTTATCTATTTGTGAGATTCAAAACTGAAGTGTCAAGGTAAGGCTTGGAGCAACCATTGCCCAGTTTTACCTAGCTTCGCTCTTGGGCGAGGAATAGTTGAGTTGGAATGTCAAAAACGAGTTAACTGTACGAATTGTGATTTGTATAAGCAATCGTCTTTAGAACTTGATAATTAACTAGACTATACTGAACTTGACTGAATAAGAACTTAGATCCTTAAAACAAAGATTTGTAAAGGTAGTAACAAGAAGGAAAATGATTTGGGTTTGTAGTGACAATTTGTTAATCGCATACGTCTTTAACCTTTTTTTATTATACTTATGAATGTAAATAGATCTTTAAAAGAATGTTTTAAAGATAAGCATGAGTGAAATGGTTTTGGGTTCATAGTGAAAATTTTAAATAACATTACTCTTAAACCTTTTTGAATGCATTTGTGAAAGTACTTGGATCCTTAAAATGGATATTTTGAAGTATAGGAAAAGTAAAGGTTTAAAGTAAGAAATCTTGTTAATGATTTGTGATTATAAATATACCATTTGCGATAAGTATATAAATACTTTTTGAAGTATAAAAAGAGTAAAGGTTTTAAGTATAGAGCTCTAACCTACCGGGTTCACACTTGATCGAGGGATAGTGTGAGATGTAAATATCAAAAACATGATAAGTATATGAGACTTGGTTTCCATATGCGATCACTCTCATTATCATTGAATGACCAAATTCGTCGATTTAGTCTTAGAGAGATTGAGTCCAGTAAGTGTTTTACTTACTGAAAACTACTTCAAGGCTAAGACATTTGTTCCATACCTCGGAAGTGGTATTGGTTCTAGATGCATGAATCTATATGAAGATTCGAGATCCATTTAAGATGCTCGAACACATGTACTTGTTCATAATCTATTCAGGATGTTGGAATCCATGTGTGGTTTCGAGATTTGTTGAGATATGGGAAGCCATGTGTGGTTTTGTGATCTATTCGAGATGTGAGGATCCAATTTGGGGTTCTTGTTTTGTTCCTGTGATGAAGACTCATATGAAAGATGTCGAACGTGACCTCGACATCGAAAATGGATAAAGACAGAGTAGGCTACACAATCTGGGGTTTAGCTTACCCACGATAGGATATTTTCAACTCCAAATCTAGAGTATACTTATTGATATTGCATGTAGGGGTTGACGATATTTCGTTCACGTTGTTCACGTTTATGTTCGGGTGTGTGCCTTTGTGTTTTCCTTATGGTATATTTTATCTAGAGATATACGACACTCGGAAGGTAACTTCTAATCCCTTTGTATGAAGTTCTAATTTAGCTTTTCTGAAGAGATCTCTATGGGAAATCCAATATGCGAACGTTCCTTATCGGATTTGATTGTACTCATAATATGCTGTTGAATGTAACCAATGTAACCATTCCAGCTATGTTATAATATTTATTTTCTACACCATAAACATTATCTATTATATCATCGTATGTACCTATTAGATGGTGGTTCTTTTGAGGGATAACCGTTATGGCATTACATGTGGTCTCAAAAATACTATTATATGTTGGCCGCATATTTCTTGAGTTTCTCATACCAGACTTATGTTTGATGCTTGTTTTTTATTTTCGCTAAATTCCTCGTGTGCTCTTTCGAGTAGTTTGAGAAAGGCAGGTTTTCGTTGATATTCAATAAAGCTCAAGGGGACGAGCTGGATGTTTCACCTACCATAGTATTCTTATTTTCACTGCATTATTATATTGTACATATCAGCATTTGTGAGGACAGATTATTATAACTATCCAAGCTGACGATGGTACTTATGTTTTGTAACTCTGAAATTTCTATATAGGAGTAACCCTTTGTATCGTTCCTTTGATATTATATATTATCTTTCTACTTTGATATTCTGATATTGTGTTTCTTCTTCCTTGTTTTATTTCTTTTTTATTTCACCCTAACAATTCGTCCTTCCGGCACTTGGATGCTTCCCACACAAATAACATGGATTATTAATGTCAACATTCGAGGGCCGAATAGGTGGGTCGTTACAGCTAGTAGCAGAGCTGAAGGCTTAGTGAGAACCTTGGCTTTGGTAGGTATGACTCATTAAGAGATAGGTTAGTGGAATGCCCTAGCATGACTCGAGTGTATTATACATATGAGAGCATATTTGTACTTATTATAAATGTATACCTTAATGGTAATTATAACTGCAAAATTAAAGATCTTATATAAGGTAACTTATATAAGTGAATTATGAAAGTATTGTTTAATTAATGAAGGGAATAATGATGTTTATCTATTATCCCTCGTTAATTAGTTTAGTCATGCTTGACCAGTTTATGGGCATTGACTTTCATTTGTTGATTGTTGATTTATGCTCGACCAGTTTATGAGCATTTTTTAGCCTTTTACTGCATGGGTTAGGTAGAAAATATTTGTAGGTGCATTGAAACGAACACCTTGTGAATTAAGTATCACACTTTGACTATAAGAAGTTCAGTGATAATGTTGGGTTCAAAAGTAAACTCTTATGAAAGTTGAATTTGTCAAAAGATGATTATTATAATTTGAAGGAAAGATGAGATATTTAGTAAATAAACATTTGCGAAAGAATTTATATAAGAAAGTGATTTTATATAAGTATGGTTTATAAACAAGAAGGATTTAACTAATATTTTGAGAACTTAAATCCCGATATCTTTGGAAAAAAATTCAAGATTTTGGAGAAATAATACTAGTATTATTTTAAAGTAAGTATTTGAGGAAATTGGTTTATGAAATCAAGATCATGGTACTTAGTAATATTTACGAAGTATTTGATTCCATTATGAAATGATTTTTGTTAAGTCCGAAAGGCATGAATTGGATGTACTTAACTCACTCATATCGCTTGAAATTAATTCCGGTGATGACTTCAACAACAGCGGCATTCATTTTCGGGATTCTAAGTGTGGGATGCTACATGGTTGTTTTGGTAAAATGGATTCTGATTTAATCCTGAAGTATGATTTTGTTATATAATAGATATATGTATATATTATTATTTCAAACTGAATTTGAATAAAACCTAAATGTTTAATTCTAAAGTTTTTCTTTAAAAGAAATTTGATATGATTTTTTAAATGTAGAAAAGTTTTATATGTATACTATGTTGGGTGCCCGAGTGGTAGTGGCATAGCCCAGAATCAATGTTGGAACTTTTAGGTTTTCCCTTTTTGTGTAAAGCGTGTTTAAAAAATTATTGAAATTTGTTAAGCTATTTTATGGACATGTGTAGCCTATGAATTGGGATTGTATGATATGTGCATAATATTATGGCATGTTGTTCGGTAGTTTTCATTTTTTAAAATGAAATGATATTTTCGACGATTTTAGACAGTTGGGAACTTTTGAATCATATAGAATTTGAAACTAAGTGTTTTAGGAAAATATAAATATGAGTTTATATAACACTTGAATTGGGAAGTTAGTAAGTTAAAACAAGTTTTGAGTTTGATGAACATTCTTGTTAAGTGAAACAAATTTAATGATTTGTATGTACTAGGAGGTAGTGGAGTATTATACGAGTAAGAACTTACGTTGTATAATGTTGATAAACTTAAAGATAAGTTTTATGAAATGTTTTGTAAATGATTAATATTATGACATACTATTAGTGTAAAGGAAATTGATAAAATATATTGGTATAGTTAAGAAACCAATAGGATAAAATATGTAAGTTGTACGTAGATCATTTTATTTACATGACTGCCAGTATTTGAGTATATGATTTCGAGGTGGTTTACACTGGTCCGAATAAGGATTTTTCACTAGATTCTTGACGGCGAACACTTGATATGAATTTTTGATAAGATCCCAAAGTTTTCTATCATAATATATGGCTACATAGGGGTAACAGAGGTTTCTAATCAAGGAACTGATTGGAGTCTGCACTAGAGAGGTCAAGTGATTTGTACTAATTGGGAAGTGAAATTTATATGATCGAGCAAGTGATCAGAATTGATATTGCACACGGATGATCCATGTACATTGTATGGGCTTCATTATTTGCATGATATGTTTTGTTGGCTTGAGAGTTTAGGTGATGAATCTTTGATTTGTTATGAGGTAGCATGAATTATCGACTAAGTAATAACCTGAGGCTATTGAGTATACACTACGCTTAGTAGGTTATTTGTCATCCTTGTGCGATGAGAGGATTTGAACTTAAGCAAAACGTGAGTTTTGTTTGATAAGTGATTTTGAATACTGTTAAGTATTGCTAAGTGATTGTTTCTTAGGTTGCTCGTTTTGGAATCTCGAGGATGAAATGTTCTAAGTGGGGGTGAATGTAACGACTCGGAATTTTGGCGTATTTAAATAACTGAAGTATTTAAGTATTTGAGTTTTGGATTAAATGTTATTAAAATGATTTAATAAGCTTTTTAACCTCCTTTTAAATCATAAGTAAAGATGATAAACTTGTTTTGGAAAAATGTTTACAAAAGCAAATAGTTCAAAAAAATATTGATAATGTGACCGAAAATCGTTTTATCAATAAACAGCTTTTTAACGTCAGAAGTTGTTCAAAATTTTTTTATATACACTTATTTGCTTAGGAAATTAATAAAATAAAAAAAAACCTTTTTGCCTTTTATGGAAATAAACTTTATGGATGATGTCATCAAAGATATTTAGGAAATATCCTTTTATGGAAATACTTAACTTTTGAGAAAAAAGAAAGAGGTGTAAAGTAAACCTATGTAAAGGAGGCTCCTTTGTAACCTTTCATGGAAGGTAAGAGATGGTTTCGACCTCTTGGAAAATCCTATATAAGGAGAGGCATATCCTTAGGAAATAATCACACAAAATCAATTAAGTTTGAGATAAAGTAGGAGGGTTGAAAATTGTGGAAGTGCTTAAGCAACAATCCACTAATTACTCTCTAACTTTTTCAAAAGTTAACCAAATTGTATCTAATTTCATTTAAATTTTGGCTTTGGGTCTAAGATAGTATGGGAATCATTATTAGCAAGTAAGAAGTGGGAGGAGGTGAGAGGAAGATGGGAAGCTTGGATGAGCCGTGAGCATAGAGGAGGAGGAGGAAGGTAGCTTTGGTTTGGAAGTGCTAAAGGTTGGACCTTTAGGCTTGTGTTGATGGAAGGAGGCGGTTCTTTGGTTCTTATGGTTTTGTTCTTGGGTTAGGCATGGATCTATGTGAGTTAGCTCACTATCTCATAAGTATATATTGTGTATAAATATGTTTTGTACAAATTATAAAGTTAAAGTGACATTAACTAAGTAAAGTTATAAAGTTTGGACGTCTCTTGCTTTTGAAAGCAAATGATAACTTTATATTATTTAATCTCACTTCTATTAACCTTTTAAACATGTGGTATGGCCTTGACTTGATGTTTAAATGGTTGTTTAACTTGTGTATTAAATTGAAGTAAGTTTGAAAGTGTTTGAAATGAGAATAATTATCATAAGCGCACTTTGGAATCCCTTGATTTCAGAAATTTTTATAAATAAACAAAAAGATATTCTTAGGGATTTATTTCCATGCTTTTTAATTACTCTAATGGTAGTACTTACTATAAGAATTACAAGCCTTAAACAATTTGTTTAAGTGGTTAAAATTAGTCGCAAAGATTGTGCTTTTCAATATTGTTTTAATAATGACTTTTAACAACAGTTATAAATGTTGTAGTAAGTCGCTTATGATTTTAAGTGTTTACAATGCGACGTTTTGGCATGTTTTTCATGATTTAAATGGTTTTTAAATCCTTTTCTTTATAAAATCTTCCTATAGAAGTTCTTATAAAATGTATTCGAGTAAGAAAAAAAGAATAGAAGTTTAATATAGTTTTAAAGATTATTTACGAATTTTGAAAGTAAATGTTGCAAAATGTAAAACATGTTTTTAATCAAACTTTGAAATTAGTTATTTTCAAGTAATATTTTACATAGATATTTAAAAGATATTTACAAGTATTTCTAATGTATTATTATATATATATAAGTTTTGACAAAGGTGACTGACTAGGTTTAACACTAAAAGCCGACAAGTAAACTAGTTCTTTGTGAGATTCGAAAATAAAGTGTCTATGCAAGGCTTGTGTAACGACCCGTAATTTTCATTAATTAAAAATAGTTAATTTAATAAGGTTTTGTGATTTAATGTTGGAAGAAATAAAAATTTGTGAGTTAATGGTAAGAATATAACTGGAATGAAATGTAATAGTATTAATTTAAGGGAAATTGATGGCTGCTTTAAATAAAATTCCAATTAATTGAAATGATTAAAAAGTTATAATTGGTTATAGATTGTAAATTTATTTTAATAATGTGTATTAATTGATAATTGGATTAAAAGAGTAATGGATAATTTAAATGTTGATTAATTAATGAAATAATGTGTAATAAATTGAAATCGGATAAAATTAGTATAATGTAAGTTGTTGTAGCATTTGTTTGTAAATAATAAACTTACGAATGTTATTAAATATAGAAATGGTGACAATTGTTATTTGTTACCAATTTATTTAATATATTGAGTTAAATTTGAAATCAAATACAATTAAATATAATTAAATATTACGTTAATATGAGTTAAGACGATAACTGAAAATGTGAATGTAATTAAATGTACGGAAATGTCAATTATATTCATAAGGCAATAATTTATTTAATAATAAAAATGAAACCAAAATAAATGAAGTCATTGAGATTTTAAATTATAATAAAATTGACAAAAATTCAATGTAACTGAAATACTGCAACTAATATGGTAAAAGATGATAATTGAAGAATATTAAGTGTAATAAGATATAACCCAATGTTAAAATATATATAGAGTAATGAATGATGAAATAAAAAGGATTGAAATCAAATTAAATCAGTTTACTGGAATTAAATTATAATTAATTGGATTTAGTTACAGTTGAAATTGAACACTGTAATTAGTGTAATATTCAACACTGAATTGATATGTAAATTTGCTTTAAGTTATTATAAATGTCCAAGTAATCAAAATTGATGAAAATTGTTGGTTATCAGATTTAAACTTAAAAAGTGATTTAATTAATTTAATATTAATTTATTTAATTAAGGTGAAAATAGCCATTTTGGCCACTAAATATTAATTTATTTAATTAAGGTGAAAATAGCCATTTTGGCCACTATCTCAGATTTCGACGAAACCAGTTTCATCGGATCCATAACGGTGAATTATTGCAGGATTTCAAGTTTCGAAGCAATCAGGCTTGTCGTTCGATCATACGGACTCGAAACGCATAGAAATCAATTTAATTGAAATCAACTTGAAATAAGATGATTTTAAGCTAACTCCTTCATATGATGGAATTAGGACTTGAAACTTATTCCATTGAGTTTAAAAATATCGAAACATCTATTTTGATATAAGGGATGACCTGTTTCCGTCCCGGAAGCAGAACGGGCTTTTCGGGTCGTATTTGTCATTTCAAATCCTTTCGGATGTTTATTCATTTCTTTTGGGCCTCGGTTATATAAATAGTTTTTCCCTCAAACCCTAGCAGTCATTTTTCTTATTCTGTACGTACAACTCCATCTGTTTGTTCCTCCTTCTCAAATGGCAGGAATCTAAATTTCTAGACTCAATTGCAAATCAAAATCAAATCGAAAAATTTAAACCTCCTCAAACTATATCATATTATCTATCAATTCGAAGCTCTCGATGAGCGTAATTCACTGGTGTGATCCGTCTTTCAATCAGATTCATCATTTGTCCAGAAATCAAGGAATTAATCTCGACCGTTCATCACGCGTCGATCAACGTCGACCGATCGTCGAATCAATGACATGGATTTGTGGAGATCGACGAGTGGAGTCATCATTGTGGTTTGTTTGACGAAGTGATGGTTGGATGGGGCTCAAAAATTCGACTAGGGTTTAGATATAGGCGGCGGCTGGACTTGGGCCGCGACCCGAGGCGAACGCGAGGGGGTTAGCGAGCCTGAGAGGTGATCGTCGGAGTCGCCTTGGTGGCCGCGATGGACAGACGTGGGCGTGGGGACTAGCGGAGTGTCAGTTGAGGCAGCGTCCTGATTGGATGCGAATGAACGTCGAAGATTGCAGGTTAGGGCTTCGGTAGAGAGGGATGACGTGTCCTGGGTATGTGTATCTTCTTTTTTTTTATTTAATAAAAAAATTCTCAATCGTTCTAATGTATGTAACTTTTACGTACGAGGTTGGATTTGTGCGCGGTTTATTTAGTTGGGATCGTATCGAAATTTTGAACATTTTGACATTGGTTTGGACAAATTCTGAGACTGTTCAACTTTGGATCCTATTTTGGATTTCAAATTGATTTGAAATCAAAAGTGAGTGTTTTAACCCACTCACAACTACTAGATTCTCTTATGTTAGTTAAGTTAAATTTATGATGTGATTAAGAATTAATTGATTGATGTTTGGTATGTTTAAATTGTCATTCTAGTTAAATTTGACTTTTATTGCATTTAATCATCCTTTAATTTAATATTGAATTTAAATTGTCAATTTAAAACCTGTTATTGATTATCAATTATATATTAATGTTTATTGATTGATTTGGAAGATGAATGTGATGGATGTTTGATTGTTTATATTGGATGACTAGATGTTAGATTTTATATTGTTATAACACTGCAAGTTCCCTATGGGTTGAAATGATACATACCCAAACGATCTATAGATTAGGGAAAAATCGTTATGGGTTGAAATGATAGACCTGAGCGATTTTATGGATTTTATTTAATTCGGGATTGCGGATTGAAATGATATATAACTGCAAAATTTTAAATTGCGGATTGAAATGATATATAACTGCAAAATTTTAAATTGCAGATTGAAATGATAAATATCCGTATTACTTGACCATAGGGTAGAAAATTATATACGGACACCGGATTGGTTAAATTAAATGATTTTTAATTCTTTAAAATTTTGAATTCAGTTAATTGGCATTTTGAGATAGAAATTTATTTATATAAACTGAATTACTTTCGATAATCCAAGTGTTAGTGCTGGAATTGGAATTGATAATGAATTGTTTAAAGGGTTTAAATTGGAATTTCAAAGTTGAAGTGTCAAATATAAATGAATTTATCGGAATTGAGTTATTGAAATGTTTGGAAATAACTTTGAAATCTATTTTAAACTAATTTAAACAATTTTAATTAAATTAAATATTTTAATCAATTTAAACTATTTTAATTTATTTTAACCTACTATAACCTATTTAATCCAATTTAATCTACTATAACCTATTTAATCCAATTTAATCTATTTTACCTATTTTTAAACTAATTAAATTTATTTAATCTATTTTAAATCTATTTAATACAATTTAAATTTATTTAATCTATTTAAAATCTATTTAAGATAATTTAAAATATATTTAATCTATTTTAAATCTATTTAAATCATTTTAAAATCTAATTAAATAAAATTTAAATCTATTTTACTATTTTAAAACTATTTTAATATATTTTAAATTATTTCCAAACTAATAAAACTATTTATGACTATCTAAACTATTTTCTAACATTTTGGACTATGTAAAGTTGAAGTATTTATATTTAAATCTTTGATGATGATACAACCTAAGTTTGAATTTGGAATTGATACCCTTTTGTGAAATGGCATATTTGAGTAAATAGAATGATTTTGGAATGAGGATTTAATTAACCTATCTTATCGATAAATTCAAAGGGAATATGATTTTGAAAGTGAATATGATTTTGAAAGTGAATATAGTTTTGAAAGGGAATATGATTTTGAAAGTGAATATGATTTTGAAAGTGAATATAGTTTTGAAAGGGAATATGATTTTGAAAGTGAATATGATTTTAAAAGGGAATATGATTTTGAAAGAGATAAGGTTTGAAATTGAATATGATATTTTGATATTAATTATGAAATGGTTTGGAAATGTAAAAGAACCATCCGATGTGAAATAAGCGTTTGGTTGTTAAAGAGACCAGGATCAGATATTGTCATACTCTCTACCAATACCGAAAACCACTTTAACAACTGTGTACGTGGTAGAGATTCTAGAAATGAAGTAGGATGGTTTAGCGAACGATTCCATATGACGTATTATTGTAGCACTGACTCCCGTGAGTCAGCTTGATGTGGCTAAAACAGGAGCCACGCCGGGCCAAGTGAGGCCATTCCTCCTATCGGGCACATTTCTTCGATTCCACTATATTACTTTGTGATTTTATTGGGTGCACTTTTGATTTGAGAGTGTGTCTCGAGGTGTGCGGTAGTAGCTGCTATGCGTAACCACCAGTCCAGATCCACAAAACGGAAGTATCCTACCCTGGGCATTGCCTCGCGTGCCTTGTCTCATGCCATATCGCGCCTTCTACGAGTTTGGTTTGAGTCGTACCTATGGAGTGCTGCCTGATAGCCCACCTGTGGGTGGATTTTATAGTATCTGTATAGACTACAACATTATATAAAATGTGTTAAGGGGGATATGGGTAATGCCTTAACGCTATTTTAATACTTTACTTTAGTGTAGACACTATTATTGTAACATCCCGCCTTTTTGTACGTTTAAGCAGATGATAAACCACACACATCAGACTCAAACCATACAGAAGGGAGGATTATTATTGGGGTGAATAGGAAAAAAACAGAGAAAGGAAAAAACAAACATAATCATGCAGCGGAATGACAAAATATAATAATCAAATAAACAGTTCATGAAGCTGTTTACAAAACATTGATTATACTTATACAACTCAGATCAGAGTTACACATACTAGAGAAGAATAAATAATGCAATGGAATACATGATGCAGTGAAATATAATAAATAATAATAATACAATCTTCGTCTTCGTCCTTCAAAAATAAGGTCTTCAAATCCCGAAATGCTCGGGCTGACCCGAGCGAATTGAAAAGACAAAACACTCGAGTCAGAACTAAAAGATCTTATGTAAGTTAAATCAACGGAATAAATATGAGTGGAAACGGCGTCAGAGATATTTACGGGGTTTGACATCTCCTATCCAGTGTCTAACGTGAGTGCAGTAACTTAAGAGATTCTCGAGGTTCACATCTCCTAAGGATCCGTTAAACTGTCTACTATGTAGTACAATACGCTATTATAATAGTGTCTACAATAAAGTAAAGTATTAAAATAGCGTTAAGGCGTTACCCATATCCCCCTGAACACATTTTTATATATTCCCATAGTCTATATAGTATCGTAATTCCTCCGTAAATTGGAGGGCTATCAGAGGGCACTCCATAGGTATGGTACAAAACAAACTCGTAGAAGGCGCGTTAGGGCATGTGAACATGGCACACGAGGAGATGCCAGGGTAGATATACCGTTTACGTATCTGGACTGGTGGTAACGCATAGCAGCTACTACTGCCCACCTCGTAACACACTCCCAAATAAAAATCGAAGGGTGGCCACCAAAACAATCACAAATCAGAATATAATATCGAAGGAGTGTGTCTGATAGGAGGAATGACCTCACTTGGCCCGGCATGGCTCCTGATTTTAGTCACATCAATGCTGACTCATGGGAGTCAGGGTCACGTCATACCTCATACAGAAATCATTCGCCAAACCATCCTACTTCATTTCTGGAATCTCCACCACGTACACAGTTGTTAAAGTGGTTTTCGGTATTGGCAGAGAGTATGACAATATCTGATCCCGGTCTCTTTAACAACCAATCGCTTATTACACATCGGATGGTTCTTTTACATTCAAAAAGTCAATTTACAATAGATACCAAAATATCATCTTCTCACAACCATAATACTTTCGAAATCATATTCGCTTTGAACCCATATTCACTTTCAAATCATAGATTAAGATATGAACATCTCTTCTTTATTTAATTGTAAATTTAGTAAGATAGTTTAGATATTTATATATAGTTTAAATAGTTATAAGTAGCTAAAATACACTAAAATAATTTAATTTAGATTAAAATAGTTTTAACTTGATTTAGGATAGTTGAATAGATTAAAATAGATTAAATAGCTTTAAAATAGATTAATTAGATTTAAATTAAATTAAATGGTTAAATTAGTTTAAAAATAAATTTAAATGGTTTAAAAATAGGTTATATTGATTTAATATAGTTAATATAGGTTAAATTAGTTTAATAGTTTGAAAATCTTAATAAATAAAGTCCTTAAAAATAATATGGTTTTAAATAGTTTATATTAAAAATATAAATTTTGAAAACAATATCAGTTTACATTTTATTTCATTTCAACACAAAAGAACCATTTCAGTTTCTTAATCAACAAAAATCCACTTTCAAATCTTCATTCACATTCTCAATAAAATACCACATTTTACATTAATTCAAATAAATCCAATTTCCATATATTTAAAAGTTATTTTCAAAATCTTAATAACTCAAATTCCGATAAATTTCACAAATATTTCAAATTCAACTTTGAAATTTCCAATTAAATTTCTTTAAACAATTCCTTGAAACAAATCCACATTTCAACATAAAACTTGATTTTTTAAATAATAGTTCAATTTATATAAATCAAAAATTTCAAAATATTATTTAATTTAAATCCAAACATTTAAGGAATTTAAAATCATTTAAATTTAACCATTCCGGTGTTCGTATATAATTCTCTACCCTAGGTCAAGTGATATGGATATTTATCATTTTAATCCGTAATTTAAAATTTTTATATTTACGGATATGTATCATTTCAATCCGCAATCCCGAAAATATAAACATCCATAAAATCACTCGAGTCTATCATTTCAACCCATAACGATTTTTCGTTAATCTATTGATCATTCGGGTATGTATCATTTTAACACATAGTGAACTTGCAGTTTATAACGATATAAAATAAAACATCCATTCATCCAATATCAACAAATCAAACCTTCATTACAAACATCATCCAAATCAATCAATAAATATAAATATAGAACTGAAAATCACTAACAGATATTTGACTAGCAATTTATATTCCATAATGAATTAAATAACGATTTAATTCAAATAAATTCAAATTAACTGAGATGATGATTTAAAATATACCAAACAGTCATAAATAAATTTCTAATCACATCAAAAATTAATTTAACAAACATAAGAAATTTTAGAAGTTATGAGTGGGTTAAAACACTCACCTTTTGAATTTAAATTGAATTTAAATTCAATTTAAACCCAAAATTCAAACAGTATCAGAATTCGTCCAAACCAGCGTAAAAATGTCCGGAATTTTAATGCGATCCTCGCGGAGAAAACCGGGTGTGAATTGGACGTGGTATGCGAAAATTATGTACGTTAGAACATTTGAATTCGAAATTAAAATAAAACAAAAAAATAAATAGATAAAGGAACATACAGTACCCACGTCATCTTCTTCCCAGCAGGCTCGTGCACACGAAAAATCGAACCCGACTACAAACACTGAAGCCGGCTATTGACCCGCCGTTGACCACGCCTACCTCCTTCCTTGCGTCGTCGCATGCTACGGCGTCACCACCCAGGAGCTCGCCCTGGTCTCCTCTACATGCCACCGTGGGTCCGACCTCCCCCAGTGCTAGCCGCCGCCATCGATTTAAACCCTAGGCTGAAACTGGTTTCGTCGAAATCCGAGTCAGTTGCCAAAATGGCTATATTCTAGTTAATTAAATAAATTAATATTAAATTAAATAAATCATTTTTCCATTCAGAGCTAAAATTTATAAATTTTTATCATCTTGGATTACTTTAGTAATTTATAATCCTTTATAATA
This sequence comes from Allium fistulosum, assembly GCA_030737815.1. NCBI lineage: Eukaryota > Viridiplantae > Streptophyta > Magnoliopsida > Asparagales > Amaryllidaceae > Allium > Allium fistulosum. The sequence continues at coordinate 336,884,250 of CM060906.1, forward strand.
AATTTCTATATCAAGTCAAAGTTAATTAATTCACAAATTACAGTGTTTAACGTTAATTTCAGTAAATTCATTAATTATCAATTGGAATTCCAATAAATCCATTTATTTGGTTTTAAATCCTGTTATTCAACCAATTGTCATCTCATGGGTATAATTACCATTGGTTTGTATTTATTACATCAATACTTCCCATTTCATTTTTATTCAATTAACATATTATTTAATTTCATTTACTTACAATAAAGCCATTTATTATAGATTGAATTCCAATTAATTTTAATTATTTCCAAATAAACTGATTTGATTCAATTCCAATCTTTTTGTTAAGTATATTATTACTCTATAACCCTAGTTAGTATTTGTTTGTCTTTCATTACATTAATATATTCAAATTTCCATCTCTCCTTTGTATTAACCATTATTTTCAATTATATTGAATTTGTCAAATAAATACATTTATTATAATTAAAATCTCAATGAATTTATTCAACTTGGTTTCATTCTTTTATTTTATCTTATGAATAAAATATACATTTCCATTCATTTTATTACATTCACACTTTACAATTACTGTCCTAACTCACATTAATGAACATTTATTAATATTTAAATATAATTGATTTCCAATTAATTTTATAGACTAATTAAATAGGCAACTTATAATAATTTTTACCATAACCTTTAATTGCACTTATGAATCCATTATTATTTACAATCAAATGTTGTAATTATTTTCCCAACACAAATTCTATTCACCTATCATTAATTATGTGGTAATTCATTGATCAATTCAATACTTACATTTGTTTTCATATACACACTTATAGCTAAGTATAACATTTGTATTATTTCATTTTTTGCGATTTTATTCACATTAATAAGTCTATTATCTATAGCCAAATGTTACCATTACGTAACCAACACTGATTTAATTCCATTTCCATTAATCATATATTATCTCATTAATTGATTCAACATTCACACTTGTTTTCTTATATTCAAATTTATAACTAAGTATAACAATTTGCATTAGTTCATTATTGGAGTTTCATTTCAATTGTTAATAATTAGTTCTAAATACCATTGTTACATTTCATTTTGGCATTCATTTCATTATTAAATTACAAAGCTTTTATTTCTGCCAAATTTATTTACCAAAATCTTATTAAATTAACAAATTTAATTATTGAAAATTTACGGGTCGTTACAATTATAATAACGTATTGTACTACATAGTATATAGTTTAACGGATCCTTAGGAGATGGGAATCTTGAACATCTCTTAAAATATTGCACTTACGTTAGACACTGGATAGGAGGTGTCAAACCTCATAAACATCTCCGACGTCGTTACACTCATGTTAATTTTACTGTTGATTTAACTTACATAAGATCTTTTAGTTCTGACTCGAGTGTTTTGTCTTTTCAATTCGCTTGGGTTAGTCTAAGCTTTTCAGTTTATCGAAGACAGCTTTTAGGAGGATGAAGACGAAGATTTTGTACTATTATTATTTATTTTGTTTATTCCACTGCATCATGTTGTCCGCTGCATTTATTTATTCATGTTATATGTAACTCTGATTTTGTGTTGTACAAGAATAATCAAATGTATTTGTAAAACGGCTTCATGGACTGTTATTTTATTATTATATTTTATCATTCCACTACGAGACTATGTATTTGTTTTCTTTCTTTCTCGGCTTATTCTTATTTACCCTATAATAATATGCCCTTTTTAATGGTTTGAGTTTGACGTGTGTGTCTTCTCGTCGATTTAAACCGCAAAAAGGTAGGTTGTTACAGTTGGTATCAGAGCTTTGGTTTAGTGATAACCTTACCTTTGTGGGGTTTTACTCATATAGAATAGGGTAGGAATACCCTTGAATTAGTCCTTGAGTGTATATATATGAGAAAGCGTATTTGTTAGTGTTATAAAAGGTTTTGTATTGTGTTAATTTGTTACGTTTCATATTTATAAATTCTGGTCGGTACATAGGATGCTATGGCATCGATAGGGATTTATAAACACTTGATAGGGCAAACCGACACAATACTGTTTTGAAATATAGGTAAATGAAATAATTTTGCCTAGTATTATATTTTGTATATAAAGAATAATTTTAAAAGAAATATAATTGGATGTAATATGTTGTTGTTAGGTAGAGAAATTTTAGAAATATTGATTTTAAAATAGGATTTACAAGTAAAGTAAATATAAATTGGAAATTTAGAACTTAATTCTGGGATTTTAAGATTTCTTTCAAAGGATTTTGGAATATAATATTAGTAATATTTGGAAGTATTTTCGGATAAATATTTCCAATACGATTGAAAAAAGTTTTAAAGGGAACTTTTAAAGAAAATAAGCTTTATACTCCTCTCTCTTTCGTTGGAAAATAATTTCGGCGATGAGTGCATGCATAATCGGCGTTCATTTTTGAGTTTCAATGTGGAAAAACCGTTGTAATAGTTTACTACACATTTATTTTGATAAATAAATTTTAATTTTAGTTTCCAAATATGATTTGATATATATAAAAGATATGATTATATATAGATATATATATTATTTTAAAATAATTGAAAGGAACCCGGTATTTAGTTTTCAAGTTTTCTACAAATTGGAAATTTCAATTGTTATATTAAAATGAAAGTTTGACTATTTTAATAATTGGAAACTTTTAATATGTGTAATTAGAAACTAGATGTTAAGTGATTAGTGAAATATATAAGGAACTAAAATTTTGTAAACTATAAATCAAAAGGAAATGAAATGAGAAATGATAACTATTGAACAATTTTATTACTAAATGAATAAGATGAACATGTGTAATATTCAATTGCATTTTAAAAGACATATATAACTTACCAAAATATTAAAAGTTGTAATGTTAAATAGGATATGTAATGGAATATTATAGAAATAAAAACTTAGAAAATGAAAGTGTTAAATGGAATTACTTTTATAAACAAGAACTCTGATATTATAAATCGTTATAAACTAAAGTTAATAGTTTGAAATGCTACTAATTAAATGTAATAGAAAAGTGAATAATGTAAGAAAAATGATTATAAACTTAAGTTAACATTTTAAGCTATTTATGATCAGATTGAATAGTAAAAGGTGAATACTGTAAGTAAATAATTATAACTTAATTTAATGTTGAAGCCATTTATAATTAAAAAGAGTACTATATTAATTGAATGATTATGACTTCGGAAAACATTGAAATGATTTAGAATGAATTTAATATTCAATAATCCTCTATATATGAAAGAACGAATGTGAAAAAAAGAAATAATCTATTAATTGGGAATTAAATTGTAAAGATACTTACATAATAATGAATAACATAATAATTGAAATGGAAATAACTTATGTAAGTAATGAATGTAAGTAATGGAAGAGAAAATTAGCATTGTATGTATAAATGAGAAATGAAATTTTGTATGTAACGAATGTAATTTAATGGAAATGAATCTTATAAGTGATAAATAAAAATTAAAGAAAATAATCATGGCATGAATGGAAAATTTTGAACAATAAATGATGTGAAATAACATTAATAAGAATGAACTTGAATAATACTTGAAATCATTATTTATTTTGGCTTATGGGATGTTGGGGAGATGATATTTTAAATTGTTTAGGATGTATGAATAATCAATTAAGTTTTATCTAAGACTATTGAGTTATGGTATATTTAGTAGTTTATTTATCATTTTATACGATTAAAAGTTTCTGAACTCGAACAAACCTTTTGTTTGATTGCTATGGATAGATGGTGGATTGTTTTGATTGAATGTGATGATTGTATGGTTTTGTTGCTTGTGACTACTATATGTGCGTTGATTTGGTTGTGACTAATTGAAACAACTTAATTATTTCTCTTTTATATAATTATTAACACTTTTGGATTATATAAGTGAAATACAGGTTATGGAAGCAATTGCTACTGCTTTTGCTTCATAAAATAAGCGTTGTTTGCCCGACAAGTAGGTAGATTCTTGGATTACGGTTTTATAGCAATATTATATTGTTTTTCCCATGGTTTGGGATATTTTATTTTGAAATATATGATATATATTGTTATTATTGATATTATTATTTCTCCCAGACCTCTTCGTATAAAGGAGACTCTGCCGAAATTTTCCATGAATTTTAGACTTAGATAATTTTGTGGAAGTAGAAATGTTTTTCAAACATTTATTTAACTTGAATATAAAGGGATTTAATAGTTCATAAATTTATATATTTTATTTAAATTATTTAATTATGTAAATCAATTGTTTATAAATTTAATATTTTGAATAGGATATATAAATTTCTTAATTGCTGCTTTTCCTTTTCGAGGACGAAAAGTTTTGAGTGGGGGAGAGTGTAACGACCCATAATTTTCGATAATTAAAAATAGTTAATTTAATAAGGTTTTATGATTTAATGTTGGAAGAAATAAATATTTGTGATTTAATGATAAGGATATAATTGGAATGAAATGTAATAGTATTAATTTAAGGTAAATTGACGGCTGCTTTAAATAAAATTCCAATTAATTGAAATGATTAAAAAGTTATAATTGGTTATATAATGTGAATTTATTTTAATAATGTATATTAATTGATAATTGGATTAAAAGAGTAATGGATAATTTAAATTTTGATTAATTAATGAAATAATGTGTAATAAATTGAAATTGGATTAAATCAGTATAGTGTAAGTTGTTGTAGCATTTGTTTGTAAACAAAAAATGTATGAATGCTATTAAATGTAGAAATGGTGACAATTTTTATTTGTTACCAATTTATTTAATCTGTTGAGTTAAATTGGAAATCAATTACAATTAAATATAATTAAATATTACGTTAATATGAGTTAAGACGATAACTGAAAATGTGAATGTAATTAAATGTATAGAAATGTCAATTATATTCATAAGGCAATAATTTATTTCATAATAAAAATGAAACCAAAATAAATTAAGTCATTGAGATTTTAAATTATAATAAAATTGAAAAATTTTCAATGTAACTGAAAATACTGCAACTAATATGGTAAAAGATGATAATTGTAGAATATTAAGTGTAATAAGATATAACCCAATGTTAAAATATGCATAGAGTAATGAATGATGAAATAAAAAGGATTAAAATCAAATTAAATCAATTTATTAGAATTAAATTATAATTAATTGGATTTAATTACAGTTGAAATTGAACACTGTAATTAGTGTAATATTCAACACTTAATTGATATGTAAATTTGCTTTAAGTTATCATAAATGTCCAAGTAATCAAAATTGATGAAAATTGTTAGTTATCAAATTTAAACTTAAAAATTGATTTAATTAATTTAATATTATTTATTTAATTAAGGTGGAAATAGCCATTTTGGCCACTATCTCGGATTTCGACGAAACCAGTTTCATTGGATTCGTAATGGTGAATTATTGCAGGATTTCAAGTTTCGTAGCGATCGAGCTTGTCGTATGATCATACGGACTCGAAACGCCTAGAAATCAATTTAATTGAAATCAAATTGAAATAAGTTGATTTCAAGCTAACTCCTTCATATGATATAATTAGGACTTGAAACATATTCCATTGATTTTACAAATATCAAAAACATTTATATTGATATATGGGATGACCTGTTTCCGTTCCGGAAGCAGAACGGGCTTTTCGGGTCGTATTTGTCGTTTCAAATCTATTCGGATGTTTATTCATTTCTTTCGGGCCTCTGTTATATAAATAGTTTTTCCTGTAAACCCTAGCAGTCATTTTTCTTATTTTGTACGTACAACTCCATCTATTTGTTCCTCCTTCTCAAATGGCAGAAACCCAAATTTCTAAATTCAATTGCAAATCAAAATCAAATTGAAAAATTTAAACCTCCTCAAACTATATCATATTATATATCAATTCGAAGCTCTCGACCAACGTAATTCACTGGTGTAATCCGTTTTTCAATCGGATTCATCGGTTGTCCAAAAATCAAGGAACTAATCTTGACTGTTCATCGCGCGTCAATCAACTTCGACCGATCGTCGAATCGATGACATGGATTTGTGGAGATCGACGAGCGGAGTCCATCAGTGTGGTTTGTTTGACGAAGTGATGGTTGGATGGGGCTCTAAAATTCGACTAGGGTTTAGATATAGGCGGCGACTAGACTTGGGCCTCGACCCGAGGCAAACGCGAGGGGGTTCGCGAGCCTGAGAGGTGATCGTTGGAGTCGCCTTGGTGGCCGCGATGGCCAGGCGTGGGCGTTGGGACTGGCAGCGTGTCAATTGAGGTGGCGTCCTAATTGGATGCAAACGAACGTCGAAGATTGCAGGTTAGGGCTTCGTTAGAGAGGGATGACGTGGCATGGGTATGTGTATCTTCTTCTTTTTTATTTAATAAAAAAATTCTCAATCGTTCTAATGTATGTAACTTTTACGTACGAGGTCAGATTTGTGCACGGTTTGTTTAGTTGGGGTCGTATCGAAATTTTGGATATTTTGACACTGGTTTGGACAAATTCTAAGACTGTTCAAATTTGGACCCTATTTTGAATTTGAAATCAAAAGTGAGTGTTTTGACCCACTCACAACTATTAAATTATCTTATGTTAGTTAAATTAAATTTATGATGTAATTGGGAATTAATTGATTGAAGTTTGGTATGTTTAAATTTTCATTCTAGTTAAATTTGACTTTTATTGCATTTAATCATCGTTTAATTTAATATTGAATTTAAATTGTCAATTTAATACCTGTTATTAATTATCAGTTATCTATTGATGTTTATTGATTGATTTGGATGATGATTGCGATGGATGTTTGATTGTTTATATTGGATGACTGGATGTTGTAGTTTATAGTGTTATAACACTGTAAGTTCCCTATGGGTTGAAATGATACATATCCGAACGATCTATAGATTAGGGAAAAATCGTTATGGGTTGAAATGATAGACCCAAGCGATTTTATGGATTTTATTTAATTCAGGATTGTGGTTTGAAATGATATATAACCGTAAAAAATTTAAATTGCGGATTGAAATGATAAATATCTGTATTACTTAACCATATGGTAAAAAATTATATACGGACACCGGATTGGAGAAATTAAATGATTTTTAATTCTTTAAAATTTTGAATTCAGTTAATTGGTATTTTGAAATAGAATTTTTTTTATATAAACTGAATTACTTTCGATAATCCAAGGGTTAGTGTTGGAATTGGAATAGAAATTTTGTACTATTATTATTTATTATATTTATTCCACTGCATCATTTTGTTCCACTGCATTTATTTATTTATGTTATATGTAACTCTGATTTTGTGTTGTACAAAAATAATCAAATGTATTTGTAAAACATCTTCATGAACTGTTATTTGATTATTATATTTTGTCATTCCACTGCAAGACTCTGTATTTGTTTTCTTTCTTTCTTTGCTTTTTCTTATTTACCCCATAACAATCTGCCCTTTTTAATGGTTTGAGTTTGACGTGTGTGTTTGCTCATCGATTTAAACCGCAAATAAGCAGGTCGTTACAGCTTGGAGCAACCAATGCCAAAAATTACCTGGCTTCACTCTTGAACGAGGAACATTATAAGTTGAAATGTCGAAAATGTGTTAATCTTGTTGTTTACTTTCTAGTCTAAAAAGGTAACAAATTTTACTTAACGTTACAAGCCGATGAAGTAGGCTTATCTATTTCTGAGAGTTAATGATTGATGTCGAGCAGGGATACAACAATAAAGCTCTAACCTACCAGGCTTTCCTCTTGCATGAGGAATACTTAAGTCGGGAACATCGGAAACAGATTAACAAGGTTGTTTATTACTTATTAAGAAAGTGATTAACAATGCTTAACACTAATAAGTCAATGAAGTAATCTTATCTATTTGTAAGAGTTAAGATTGATGTCGGGTAGGGACGAAGCAATAGAGCTCTAACCTACTGGGCTTCCTTGTTAACCGAGGAATAGTTAAGCGGAAAATGTTGGAAACATGTTAGCCGTGTTGATTTCTTATTGTCTATGGAAATCATTAATACTATACTTAGCACTAAAAGCCGAGGAGATAGACTTATCTATTTGTGAGATTCAAGGCTGAAGTGTCTAAGCACGGCTTGGAGCAATTAGTGCCCAAACTTACCTGGCTTTACTCTTGGTCGAAGAGAATAGTTGAGTTGGAATGCCAAAAACGAGTTAAGCATACGAATCATGATTTGTGTAAGCAATCGTCTTTAGAAGTTGATAGTTAACTAGTCCACACTGAACCTGACTGAGTACGAACTTAGATCTTTAAAACAAAGGTTTGTGAAGATAGTAACAAGTAGGAATATGATTTGGGCTTGTAGTGACAATGTGTTAATCGCATTTGTCTTTAACCCTTTTTTATTATACTTATGAATGTAAATAGATCTTTAAAAGAATGATTTAAAGATAAGCATAAGTGAAATGGTTAGTTCTGTAGTGACAATGCATAAATAACATTAGACTTAAACCTTTTTTAAATGGTTTGTGGAAGTACTTGGATCCTTAAAATGAATATTTTGAAGTATAGGAAAAGTAAAGGTTTAAAGTAAGAAATCTTGTTAATGATATGTGAATGTACTTATAACATTTGCAATAAGTATATGAATACTTTTTGAAGTATAACAAGAGTAAAGGTTTTAAGTAAGAAATCTTGTTAATGATTTATGAATATACTTATACTATTTGCGATAAGTACATGAATACTTTTTGAAGTATAAAAAGAGTAAAGGTTTAATTAAGAAATTTTGTTAATGATTTGTGAATATACTTATACCATTTGAGATAAGTATATGAATACCTTTTGAAGTATTGAAAAAATACAAATGAATAGTAGAAATTCATAATTGAAGTTTTATCATATAAAAGAAGTTTTACTAATAAAAGAGGTTATATCAATTAAAGATTAATTAAACAAAACGGGATTAAAAGTCACTTATGTGACTTAATCTTGCTTTGTATGACTTGATCGTGCTTTGTATGTTTACTAGTTTATGGAAAACATTTATTCGTATACTTAGCATTAAAAGCCGATGAAGTAGGCTTGTCTATCCATGGGAATTAAGACTGATGTTCATGTAAGGATATGAGCAATAGAGCTCTAACCTACCAATTTCATTCTTGATCAAGGGATAGTGTGAGATGAAAATATCGGAAATTTGATAAGTATATGAGACTTGGTTTCTATACGCTATCGCTTTCATTATCATTAAATGACCAAATTCGTCGATTCAGTCTTGGAGATACCGGGATCAGTAAGTGTTATACTTACTGAATACCACTTCAAGGCTAAGATATGTGTTCTATCTCTTAGAGGTGGATTGATTCTAGATATGGGAATCTAAGTTGTGATTTGAGATCTGTTTAAGATGCTCGAACACATGTAGATGTTTGTAATCTATTTAGGATGTGGGAATCCATTTGTGATTCCGAGATTCGTTGAGATATGGAAATCCATGTGTGGTTTCGTGATCTGTTTGAGATGTGGGATCCAATTTGGGATTCGTGTTCTGTTTCAATGATGAAGCTCATGTGAAAGATGTCGAACGTGACATCAATATCGGAAATGGGTTAAGACGGAGTAGGCTGCACAATCTGGGGTTTATCTAACCCATGATAGGATATTGTCAACTCCAAATCTAAAGTATGCTTATCGATGTTGTGTGTGGGGGTTGATGGTAATTGTTCACGTTGTTTATGTTTATGTTCGGACGCGGGCCTTTGTGTTTTCCTTATGGTATATTTTATCTAGAGATATACGTTGCTCGGAAGTTAACTTTTGATCCTTGTCTATGGAGTTCGGATTCGGCCTCTCTAAAGAGATCTCCGTGGAAAATCCAATATGCGAACATTCCTTATCGGATTTGATTGTACTCTTAATATGTTGTTGAATGTGACCAATGTAACCATTCAATCTTTGTTATAATATTTATAGTATACACCCTAGACATTATCTATTATATCACCTTATATTCCTATTAGAAGGCGGTTCTTTTGAGGGGATAACCATTATGGAATTCGATGTGGTCTCAAAAGTACTATTATATGTTGGCCGCATACTTCTTGAGTTTCTCATAACAGACTTATGTCTGACTCTTGGTTCTTGTTTTTGCTAAATTCCTTGCATGCTCTTTCGAGTAGTTTGAGAAAGTAAGGTTTTCGTTGATATTCATTGGAGATCAAGGAGACGAGCTGAATGATTTACCTACCATGGTATTCTTATTTCCACTGCCGTACTATATTGTACATATTAGCATTTATGAGGACGAACTGTTATAACAGCCTAGGCTAATGATGGTATTTAGGTTTTATAACTTTGAAATTTCTTATAGAAGTAACCCTTTGTACTATTCCTTTGGTATTATATATTATTGTGCTGCTTTAGGATTCTGATATTGTATTCCTTCTTCCTTGTTCTATTTCTTTTTATTTCACCCTAACAATTCATTCTTCTGCCACTTGGATGCCCGGCACATGAATACCGTGGATGTATTAGTGTCGACATTTAAGGTTGAAAATGCGAGTCATTACACCATTCTTTCAAATTTTTGACTTTTACCTTGTTTGCCCATTCTTTCCAGTTTGGATTTTGTTCGGATTATTTCCATTCTTTAAATTTGGATTTTGATATTATTTATGCTCATTCCTTAAGTATGGGATTTATTCTAACTGGTACCCTTCCTTTATACTTGGATTTGTTTCATGTTGTTTACTTCCACCCTTTCCTGTATGGATGTTGTTCTTGTGAGGTAAATATCTATTCCTCCTTTAGCAGCGTGGTCTTACAGATTTTTTATATGTTCATCATATTACTTAAGATTTCTTATGCTGGTTTTTCAGACTAATCCGGGTGATATTGTATCATAATGCTCGGGTTAGATCGAGTATTTTCTAGGCTGACTCTGGTTATATGGAGTTCTTGAAGAAGAGATGGATGTTCTCCTATCGTAGTGTTTTATTTCTGCTATATTATATTTTATATCTATCAGCAGTTGTAAGGTTAGGATTTTATAACTATCCACTTGATAAGGTTTATTTTTAACTCTAATGTACTCAGTATTTATAAGTTATAGTTTGTACTATCTTTGTTATATTATACGTTGTCGTTTCCGCTGTGAGATTCTGTTTCCCATGTTCTTTATTCTTTTCTTTATATTTTTCCCTAACAATCTTCCATTTCGATGGTTGGATGTTAGGCATTTGAATAGCGTAGACGAATTTGGTGTTGACTTTCGATGGTCGAAAAAGCGAGTCGTACAAAAGTTATGTCAATAATACTACAACCAGTTCAAATAAAAAAGAAACAATTTTCAAGTAATGTGCTTACTTGATTATGTTTTTTAATATTTTATGAAATGAATCAGAAAAAACTCAAAACCTAAAAATTATAGAGTTACCTGGTTTCTTTCTAGAGCTTCAAAAATGTCAAAAGTAGAAGTTATAATGTTTAACTTATGTACGATTTACTATAGCTATGTTGAAATAATTATAAAATGATAATTAACCATAGTGCCGATTTGAATGCCTCTTTTCATGGAATTATGAAATAAATTAGGTAAAGTTCCATGAATCAAAACTGTAGTATTTTAATTAAAGTTTTCTAAACATCTACAATTTTGTAAATTGGAATATCATATAAAAGTTATGGTTCAAATACAATAGATATGGTAGAAAGTTTCGCACATGTTTTAAACACTATCTAATTAGTTGCAATTTTTCAGTCATTTAGAGTCAAAATCCGAAAACCCTCAAAACATAAAACATGCACTCTTTTTTATCTATTTTCCAAAAAAATGATTTTTTTTCTTCTGTAGATTGAAGTTTCAAAGCTCAATTTATAATAATTTTACTATAATAGTGTAAGAAAATCAGAACTCAAAACAAGAGGAGAAATCTAGGAAGTGGGGTTTATAGATCATACATTCGCTTATCTTTGAAATTGCATTTGTGTTTATCATTGTTATTCAAAGTGCATGCCTCTCCATTTCATTTTTCTAGGCTAAAGAATATTGCAATTGTTGTTCATTAAATATATAGAACAACTTGAAATCAATTTTCATCATAGTAGCTCCTTAGCTTGCCTTTGTATCTAAGTGTTTAAAGAAGTGTGCGGCCTATAAAAAATGCAGGATCACATTTGTTTACATTTTGAAATCTTTTTTTGTTGCATTTTAAGCAGGGTTTTAAAGAGGACTCTTACCTCTTTGTATTAAAAGGAAACCAAAATTTACAAAGGATGGACTCGGACCATAGACAAAAACTAAGTCACTAGGACATAGACTATAGACAAAACTAAAGCCATCTTCCTATAATTAACCTATCTTCCATTTTAGCACTAAACTATTCACGCTATGAAAATATATCCTACTTCTAATTTCTCTCAAGCACTGATGGGCTATATCCTTTGATGATCTAGCAATGTTAGAGAAGATCCTATTATTCCTTTCTTTCCAAACTTCCAGTAAGGCAGTTTTCAGAGATAGAAGGAGGATCTTGAATTTGGCGTCCTTCCATCTTATCGCCATAAAAATTGTGTGCCATTCCATGGAATTGTTTGCTCCAAGATTATGATAGCCTCCAACTTTAAGAACTTCTCCCCATATTTCCTTCACGTAGGTGCATTAAAGTAAAGATGCATATTGTTCTCGGTATCTCCATGACAAAGGCTGCTAATGTTAATAACATTCCCATATTACATAACTTTTGCTGGGTTAGAATCGCATTGCTGATGACTCTCCACAAAAATAGATTTTGCTTTGGATTTCCGAACTATCCCTGATTCTAGAGTGCCAAGTGTGGAAGATCTCAACAGGATCCAAGGTTAGATGTCTATAGACAAGGCTGATAGAATGTTTGTTGGGCAGACAACCCCACATCAATTTATATGTTCCTTCTAATACATGTTTAGCTGTTTGAAGTTGATTCCAAACTGCTAAAATCTTAAGGTTACTAGTTCTCGACAGGGACACTACTCCATCGAAAATGTAAGTGTTAGGTTCAGCTTGAAGTGGCACCTCACTTTGAATTTTCTCATCATAGGTTAGCAGAGACAAAAGAACCAGCCCTTTAGCCGCCCAAGGGGCACTACGGAAGGAGGCAGAGGTCCACTTAGAAACAGCCAGCTGCATATGAGGAAGCAACCGATCCCTCGATCGTATGATGCCACTCCAGACCCAACTAACATTTTGTTTCTTATCTAAATTCCAAAAGTCCGATGATCCAATATAATGTTTCCTACACAAAGAAGCCCACATAGAGGAGCTGATATTCACAAGAGTATTGACATGAGAGAAGAAGGCCGCTTCATTCCATTTGGACAAATTCAAAATGCCCAACCCACCGAGACGCAACAGCTTTAGGAGCTTGGTATATGCTATTGGAATGGGCTTCCTTAAATGCAGATTTCCTGTCTATAGGAAGTGGCAACAAGCTCGTTCAACCATATGAAGAAGTTTCTTTGGCAGAATAAAGATTCGAGAAAAATAAACGTGCATGGAAAAATAATCAATTTAATGATAGTAAACCTTCCTGCAATTGATAAGAACTTGATGTACTAGCTCTTCATTTTCACAGTAATTTTCTCAAATAACAGGAGGCAATAATGATTCCAAATTTTGGTAGAGGTAAGGGGCACTCCTAAATATGTAAGGCTAATTAACTGAAGCTGGAAGTCCAATGCACAAGCAATTTCATTTTTGGCGACAGGATTCAAACTAGAGATAATGATGGAAGATTTCAGTGCATTAACCTCAAGAACTGATAGGCTTTTGAATTGATGAAGAGACAAGGAGATAGAATGAAAAGATTTCATGTTGGGCTTGGAGAATATCATAAGATCGTCTACAAAACATAATGAGGAAATAGGGGGGTCACGACACTTTGGATGATAGTCAATGAGGTTGTTAAGGGATTTATTCTTCACAAAGATAGTGAGCATCTCCATAACAATGAGGAACAAATAAGAACTCAAAGGATCTCCTTGGCGTATTCCTTGGGTTCCTCAGAAATAGCCTTTAATTTGACCGTTAACTTGAACTGAATACTTTGGGGATTGAATGCAAGTCATGATCCAATTGATAAAGATTGAAGGAAAATACATTCTAGTGAGAGCATAAAAGACGAACTTCCACTTCACCGAACCATAATCTTTCTTCAAGTCAATTTTTAGGCAAAATCTGGGGCTCAATTGATTTCCATCGTACCCATGAAGAAGCTCATGGACATCAAAATGTTGTCGATAATGTTATGATCTTTAAGGAAAGCACTTTAGTTAGTGGATATGATATTAGGAAGAATAATCTGTAACCTTATTGCAAGAATTTTGGAAATGCATTTATAAATAATGTTGCAACAACTGATGGGATGAAAATGAGACACATGGGTCGGGTTTAAGGTCTTAGGGATTATGCAGATGGTCGTAGCATTAATACCAGATAACATCTTGCAACTTCTGAAATAGTTATGGAGAAGGTGGGGTTGAAACCATCAGGACCACCTAATCTAGATTCTTGATTGCAAAAGGGGATTCTTTTATTTCATCATCAATAATACTGCTTTGAAGGTAGCTATAGTGTTCATTAAATAGACTAGGAAAAGCAAGGTGGTCAATACAATTGGAGTTGATTTCTTGGGGATCAGAGGATCCAAGTAAGTTAGTAAAGTGTTAAACAAACACTTTAGATACAACTTCCAGGCCCTCGTGAATTTGGTTATGGTCATCACGAATTACAGGAATGACTCTGGAGTTGGATCTGCATTTAAGAAAATTGTGGTAAAATGCTTTATTATTATCACCCTGGTCTTCCCATTTATCACGGCATTTTTGCTTGATCATTCTAGCCTCGAAGTGATGAGCTTTGTGCAAGAGGTTAGCTAATTGGTGTTCCTATAAAGACAAATCATTGTTAAGAGGATAAAGAGATAGATCATGTTGCACCTGGGCAAGTTGTTTCTGGATTTTAGAGGATTGCTTGAAGCCTTCGCCAAAATGCTCCTTACTCCATTCCTTAAGGATGAATTTGGTATGTTTAAGCTTAGCTTGGAGGTTGAACATGGGGTTACCATGGAAGGTTGTGGACCATGAAGCAGCAAAAGTGTCAAGGAAAGTTAGGTGAGTGGTCCAAGTATCAAAATACTTGAAAGGGTATGGGGGTTTCGGAATAGCAGGGCCAAAACTTAAGGATAAAGGGGAGTGGTCTGAAAGAATGCAGGGCCAATCTGTGAGAGCTTGCTAGTTGAGGAAAATCCCATCTAGCTTAGAAATGGTGCAGGTTCCAGATTTGGATTTGTTATTCCAGGTATAAAATAAACCTTAGGATTTGCATTCGATAAGGCAGGAATTCATTGCGGCAGCATTCAAAGGCAGAAGCTTATTATAAGATAAAGGATTACCACCTAGTCTTTCACCAGATTCAAGCATACAATTCCAGTCTCCAAGCATAATCCAAGCTTTGTTGGGGGGATTGAGGGTAGGTAGGAAATCCAGCATGGGTTACCGAGCTGTGGGTGTGTTAAGAGCATAGACGAAAGTACATAGAAATTCATAGTTAGAGGCCTTGTGGATGATAGAGGTATGGATTAACTGATTAGTTTGGACTTTGGAGAATAGGGGTTAAGATGAAAATTTTCGGATTCCACATAACAACAATTCTTCCAAAAGGAGCCTCTAATAGATTGTGAATATAATTCCATGAGGGTTCAATGTGTGACACGCTTTTTGCACAGTTTGAATGTCGAACTTGTTTTACAATATAGCAATAAGTTGGATCTTTTGGTCATGAATGATTCTTTTTATTTCGTTTTGCTTAGAGATGTCATTCCCACCCTTAACGTTCCATGGTGGAATGTTGCTAATCATTAAGAATCCTTGTTTCAGAATTAGCGGAGATCGGATCTTTTATGGTGCAACTATTGGTGATAATGTAGCCTGGGAGTTCGCGGTGGAGGTGGAACAAGTAATAAGAAGGATTGATTCTATATGTAGGACAAACCCTTGCCACAATCTCGAGATCTACTCCGTATGACTCGTGGAGAAATCATGCGGACTACTTGCTTAGTTGGAGAGCGTAACAATATCGACTGCTAGACTGTGGTTGTAACAATCAGCTATTTTGAACCATTCAAATCGACAATAAAACCACACATACCAGACTTGAATTGTTCAAAACAGCAGATTGTTAATTTATTTTGGGGTAAATAGAATCAATCATAGACACAGAATATGCAGCGGAATAAATAAAACACAGTAGTTCATGAAGCTACTACGAAACAACAGAGTCAGAAGCAAGTACAACAGAAATCCAAATACATAGAAGTTCGCTAATACATAAGCAAATGACAAATGTCTAAACAGAATAACTAAAATAACTAAGCAGAGAGATAGATAGATCTCCAATAAAGTCTCCAGCTCCAAAAGGTGAGTTCCGAATGCTGTGAAACTCATATTGACCCGAGCATAAAGTAAAAACAAAACAGTCGAGTCAGGACTAACATTTTCATGTAAGTAAATCAACTAAAGTGAAATGTAACAAATGAAATTCAACAATAACTCAAAGGAATGTTGGGACTCCATCCTTTAAGGATCCATTAAACTATTTACATATGTAGCAATATACGTTATATATGTAATGTCTAGCAGTAAAGTATAATATTGAAAATAACGTTAAGGCGTTACCCATATCCCCCTTAACACATTTTTATAAATGTCGTAATCTATAAAGTACTGTATACTCCACCACCTGGTGGGCTATTAGAGAGCACTCCATAGGTACGACACAAACCAAAATCGTAATGGGCTCGATAAGGCATATGATAAGGCATGCGAGGCTATGCCCAGGGTATGATTCTACCATTTTGCACTCCCGGACTGGTGGTAAAGCGTAGCAGCTACTACCACCCACCTCGAGACACACTCTCATAATCAGGTGCGCACTAAATCAAATCATAAATAATAGAGATGGTTTCGAAGAAGCATGCTCGATCGGAGGAGCGACCTCGCTTGGCCCAGTATAGCTCTTATTTTAGTCATATCAAACTGACTAGAAGGCCAGGGCTGTGTTTCTTACATCATACCAATAGCGTCCGCCAAACCATCCTACTTCGTTCTGGATTCTCCACAATGTGTACAATTGTTAAAGTGGTTTTGGAATTGGCAGAGATTATGACAATATCCGACCCCAGTCTCTTTAACAACCAAACGCTTATATATTTCACACTATGGTCATTTTATAAAATATTTAAATAATAACTCTTAAATTACAATTTAAATCAGTATTAGAATATTTAACTTCAATTATATTTTAGATTTAAACATTTATTTTACAAGGGAGAATTAATTTAAAGGACAAAAATTTGTATATTTTTAACCTCAAGGACACGACCTCAATATTTTAACCACAAGGACAAACATTCTTCTAAAAATTATTCATAAGGACAAACATTCTTTCAAAATTATTCATAAGGACAAACATTCTTCCAAAACTGCTACTAAACTAAAAAATGATACCTAAAAACTGCTACCGATTACTCCAAACTGATACCTAAAAACTGCTATCAATAACTAAAAACTGATACCTACATAAAGTTGTCCTTCAAGCTAAAATACTGAAGGTCTGTTCTTGAGACTAAAAAATTGAGAAATTTTGTCCTTGACAATAATTTCCTGTATTTTACAATTCATATTAAATCAATTTATTACATTCCAAAAATCATATCTTTTAAACTTAAATAAAATCTTATTTAAATTTAAATCCTTTATATAAAATTTAATTACAATTTATTCTCCACTTAACTTCCTAAATTTATTTATCAAAGTTATTATATAAAATCTATGTTTATTATATTAAATTAAAACTATATTAAATATTTTATTAAATTAATCTTTAAATTATTTAAATTATATATTATAACCAACCGAAATTATAAGTTAAAATCTTAAAATTACATTTAAACCATATTTAGCTTATAATTTAATAACTTAAAACATATTAAAATATTATTATTTTCCAAATATAAATATTTAAATAAATCATTAAATTCAATTCAATTTTAAAAATCAAATTTACTAAATCAAAACATACATTTTAATTTAGATAATAATTTAAAACTGACCAACAGTGTCTGTATATAATTTTCTAATCTATGGTCAAGTGATTGGGTATATATCATTTCAACCCAAAATTATAATTAAATTTTCGGGTATATATCATTTCAACTCGTATCCCAAATCCAAATCAATAAAATCGCTTGGGTTTATCATTTCAATCCATAACGATTTTCCCTAATCTATAAGATTCGTTCGTGTATGTATCATTTCAACCCATAGTTAAGGAACTTACAGTGTGATGTAAATAAACAAATAATAATAACATATCAGAGTATGTCATATAACATATCATAAGTGTCATAGGTGAGCATCATATCATATAATATTAACTAAGCAAACCTAACTATAACAACATTTCAATTTACATTTCAAAGATGTCCATTCACTTAAACATAAGAAATTAGTTGTGAGTGGTTCTCACCTTTCGTGGCTAACAAAGGTGACAACTACACGAACCGACACGAAGCGGATACGGAGATGGAAACCACAAGCCAAGCAACAACGATCCAAAAGACACGAATATGAACACGATCCAAAACGATCCAAGATCCAATAACTTTGAAAATAATATTTTTTTTCTTTTATAAAAGAGGAGAGAGGAGGCAATAGAGGTTCGGCCTATGGTGCTTGAGTGGGTGGGTGTGGCCATGAGGTGTGTGTGTGGTGTGTGTGTGGGGCCGTGGGTAAATGGTTTGGGTGGTGTGTGGGGTTGAGGCCGAAGTGGGTAGGAGGGTGTGGGTTTGGAGTGTGTGAGTGTGAGGCCGAGAGTGGTAGGAGGGTGTGAAGGTGGAGGCCGAGGCTATGTATGGCCATGAGTGGAGGCTCGGTGGTGAGAGGACGTACGGCCAAAGGTGGGGCCGTGGATGATGGGTAGACGGTGGAAAGGATATGGGAAGAGATAGAAAGAGAGAGGAAGAGAGAGAGGATAGGGAAATGGAGGCTAGAGTTTTTAGGAATTAGATTGGAGATGGAGATAGAGGAAGGAGATTAAGTTCTGTAAGTTTCTGATCAAATGAGAAGGAGGAAGAGATAGTTAGAAAAACAAGTACGTACATTCCTTTTCTCAACAGATATGTCCATTCAGGAAAAGGTACGTACCCATTTAGGTGACCTTTAGTACCCAAGCCCAACAACCAAGCCAAATAAATCAAGCTCAAAACCCAAATAAAAGAAAATAGGCAAAATACACATAAATAAACATGCGTTTTTACGCCAAAAAATGTAGATTTAAAGATTTATGATTCAGATTTTAACGAAACGAAAAGTGGAGACCATATCAGAATTCAGTATAGATATAGAAAAAAATAATTTTAAATTTTAAAGATTTTAAGTTTTCAACCAAAAGTCAAACTTTGACTAATTTTACCAAAATTTGAAATTTCACAAAATTTCATGTTTTATTGAATTTGGAAAAATATATTACTCATTGTCCCAAATCGTTATTTAAATTCAAATTTATTTAAATTTCAAAATATTTAACTCAAAATTCCAAATAAAATTTCTTTTAAAATTAGACTGAATTTACAGGTCGTTGCACTATCCTCCACTCAAAACTTTTCATCCTCGAAAAGGAACGAAAAGGGAGAATAGAAACAAGCAGAAAAGGTAAGATAGATTCAACACAAATAGTACCTGATACAAACAGTTCAGGATTCGAAGTACGCATGCTCTCATTTGTTTCCCAGGTGCAATCCCAATCGTCCGTACTCCATTGTACTTTGACCAGGTTGACAAGTTTCCTCCTCATCTGCTTCGTACCTCAATCGACAATACGAAGTGGCTTCCTATCATCCAAACTCTCAAGTAAAGCAGGCTGAACAATCAAAGATGGGTCATGAAGATACTTGTGAAAATGTAAAACATGGAACACATTATGCATTCCAGATAGCTTCTCTGACAAATCCACTCGATAAGCTAAAGAACCAACTCTCTCTAAGATGTGGAAAGGACCGATGAATCTAGGAGCAATCTTCCCTTTCCTACTAAAGCGAATTACATTCTTCAGCGGTGAGATCTTAAGAAAAACCTGATCGCCCACAGAAAATTCCAAATTCCTTCTCTGCCTATCAGCATACTTCTTCTGCCTATCCTAAGAAATCCTCATCTTCCTCCTGATCTCCTCAACTTTCTCGGATGCTTCTAGAATCATATCGGGCCGAAGAACCAAATGATCACTGGATTCAATCCAGAAAGATGGAGATTTGCAAGGTCGTCTGTAAAGAGCAGCAAACTGAGACATTGTGATACTAGCCTGAATTCAACGAATGGGATTAAATAGATTTGATGCTTATAATAAACTTAATTTAAAATTAAAGTTATACTTGATAGCTGTTATTATAAGTGAATTCAACAAGATGGAGATGATCTTCCCAAGATCCTCCATAATCAAGAATATAGGCACGAAGAAGATCTTCCAGAATCTGATTAACTCTTTCCATCTGACCGTCGGTCTGCGGATGATAAGCTGTGCTCAAATTCAGACGAGTACCCAAAGCTTCCTGAAATGCTTTCCAAAACTGGCTGGTAAAGATAGGATCTCGATCACAAACAATGCAAGATGGAACACCATAAAACCTGACAATCTCTCTCATATAAATCCCAACAAAACTCGAAGCAGTGCGATTAGACCTGACCGCAATGAAATGAGCCGACTTGGTCAGTCTATCAACAACTACCCAAATACTCTCATTGCCCCTTCTCATCCTCGGTAACCCATCTATAAAATCCATAGAAACCTGTTCCCACTTCCAATTGGGAATCTCAAGAGGTTGCAACAATCCAGCGGCCTTTTGATGATCAGCCTTAACCTGTTGACAAGTGGCACATCTGACATAAAGGGAGATATCTCGCTTCATACCACTCCACCAATACAACTTCTTCATATTCTAGTACATCTTCATAACTCCTGGATGGATAAAGAGTTTGGACTGGTGATTTTCCTTAAGCACTTCTTGCCTTAATCCATCAACATTCAGAACACAATTTCAATTATTAATCCTTAGAATTCCATTTTGATCGATTTGTGCTCCTAGTTCACCTTTGTTACAACCCTCCCTGCTACGAACATTATCCTTCATAAGCTTAAGAATCCTATCTTCATCTTTCTTGGCCGTGATACGATCCAAAAGAGATGAAGAAACCACAATTTGACATAACATTGTCTTTTTCCGACTTAAGGCATCGACTACCACATTAGCCTTCCTTGGAGTATAGTTGATGTCGAGGCCATAAGCTGCTAAGAATTCGAGCCATCTAATTTGCCTTTGGTTCAAATCCTTCTGGGTGAAATATACTTTAGCGGCTGATGATCCGTAAAGAGCTCAAACTTAGTTCCCAAAAGATGGTGCTTCCATAACTTCAGAGAAAACACTACAGTAAGCAATTCTAAATCATAAGTTGCATAATTTGCTTCATGGGTCTTCAGCTGACGACTGGCATGAGCAATAACCTTCCTATTATGCATCAAGACAGCTCCCAAACCTTCTCGGCAAGCATCGGTGTATACCGTTAATCCTTCACTTCCATTCGGAACGGTAAAAACTGGTGCGGAAGTAAGCTTGCGCTTTAACTCATTAAATGCAACTTCACACTTATCATTCCAAATAAACTTAGCATTTTTACGAGTCAAAGTAGTAAGAGGTGCAGCAACCCGAGCAAAATTCTCAATAAACCTTCGATAATAACCAGCTAGGCCAAAGAAACTACGAATATCGGAAGGAGTTTTAGGTCTTTCCCAATCCTGAAATAAAATAGGGTGTTTGAATTCAAAGAAAGATAAGATAATTAAATTACAAAGAAAGAAAGGTGGATGGACTTACATTGATTGCGGCGACATTAACAGGATCGACCAAAACCCCATTTCCAGAAACAATATGCCCAAGAAATCAGACTTCATCCTTCCAGAAATGACATTTGAAAAACTTAGCTTTCAACTGATGACTACTTGGGGTTTTTCAAGAAAAAAACTCAAGTGCAATTCATGCTCCGCCTCTAACTTAGAAAAGACAAGGATATCAATGAAGAAAAGAACGAACTTGTTGAGAACATTGTGGAAAACATGATTCATAAGATCAACAAAGAAGGTTGGTGCATTAGTCAAACCAAAAGGCATAACTAACGATTCATAGAAACCATTCTCAGTACGGAAAGCCGTTTTGGAAATGCTCTCCCTCATCAACTCTAAGCTGGTGAAAATCAGTGGCAAGACCAAGCTGAGAGAAAACATCAGCTCCGTAGAGCTGATCGAACATGTCGTTAATTCGAACCATAAGGTATCTAATTTTCATAATAATCTCCTTCATCTCCCTATAATCAACACACATCATCCAAGAACCATCAGACTTAATGACAAATACCACAGCTGCTCCCCATTCCGAATCACTCGGCCTAATTAAACCCTTGGAAAATAAATCTTCAATCTGCTTCCTCAACTCGACCTTCTCCTTGGGTGTCATCCTACGAGGAGGAAAAACTATAGGTCAGGCTCCAGGAATAATGTTAATGCGGAATTCGATTTCCCACTTAGGAGATAAAGAAGTGACTTCACCAAAAACATCAGGAAAGAGTTTGACAACAGGAGTGGAGTCAAGGTCACTAGGATGAGAATCAAGAGAAAAGATAAAACTGCCAGCATAATCTTAAGGCATTCAGGATGCAATCACCAAAGAATTTTCCTGGTCGTCTACTAAGGAAACGGTTCTAGCTATGCAAGAGATAATTGCATCTGCAACAACCCAAAATTTTAGCTATAATAATTAATTAATGAAATAATAAAATAACTTTGTGAAATTATAAGAATTGAGCCACGAGAGTTGCACCATTGTGTTCGTGGCGATTTTTTGATCAATTTCCATATATAGTTTGTCAAAATTCGAGTTAAAACGAAGAAGTTACGAAATAAATAAGAAATGAAGAAAACGGAAAAAAATAACAAGGGACAGGTCGACCTAGACCAATGCCAGGTCGACCTTGGGGTCGACCCCCAAAGGCCTAGGTCGACCTGCATGTCGACCCGCCCTTGTTTGTAGACGTGAATTTGTCCAGGTTAAAACTATAACATGTTTTTCGATTTCTGTTCAATCTTATGCGTCTGTGCTTCCATTCGACG
Source organism: Allium fistulosum (assembly GCA_030737815.1). Taxonomy (NCBI): domain Eukaryota; kingdom Viridiplantae; phylum Streptophyta; class Magnoliopsida; order Asparagales; family Amaryllidaceae; genus Allium; species Allium fistulosum. The sequence continues at coordinate 336,907,486 of CM060906.1, forward strand.
GTTCCTAGCGAGCCTATGACGTGGATGCACAATATTTAACCTTCAAATCCAATGGCCTGAGATCCCTAAGTGACACTATAAATAAGACCCTAGACCTAGCTATGTATTTCATTCAGATTTTCTCCTATCTAGGTTCATTGCCTCAGGCTGGACCCTAAATAGAATATTTTTTTAAGGAGAAGATCTTTTTAATTAAAATATTTTATACCCTAGAAGTGGATCCGAAAAGGCCAAGAGAAAGAGCTAGGTACCACAGGTGAGTGTTTAGTGATTATTTTAGATTTTTAAGTAATTTAAAATAATAGAGTTCTCAATAGTTGTAGTTTTTCTGCAATTTTGAGACAATTCCTATATAAGTTATTTACAGCTAGTTTTTAATGTTCTTTTCAGTCTATTTTATTCAGTTATTTACATTCATTTACCGTTATTACATTTATTTACATCTATTTACGTTAGAATTCAGCTTGTAAATGCTAGTGTCTTTTTATTCCTTTTTACGCGAATAAAATAATAAAAAGAGAATAATTCGCTAATATAGATTAAATAGATTTAAACGCTAAATTTACAGAAATTAGATGTAAAATAAGAAAGACTGCAATAAAAAGAAGATAGACTGAAATAGGCAAATTCGAGATATTTGAAATTTATAACTAGCGGTTATAACTAAAAAGATAGAAAAGAAGAATAACAATTATAACGTAGGTTATAATTCAGCAAAGATAACAGTAAAGGCTTATTTTGAAATTTATAATTAAGTTAATAAGCAAATATAGCAGAGATAACAGTAAAGGCTTATTTTGAAACTTATAATTAAGTTAATAAGCAAATATTGCAGATAACGGTAAAGACTTATTTTGAAACTTATAATTAAATTAATAAGCAAATATAGCAGAGATAACAGAAAGGGCTTATCTTAAAACTTAGATTAAGTTAATAAGAAAATATAGCAGAAATAGCAGAAGATGCTTATTTTAAGACTTACACTAAGTTAATAAGCAAATATAGAAGTAGGACCCGTACCTGCAACATTCCTCTTTCAGTCAGGAAATGATGGTTTCACAATAGATTAGGTGAGGTAGGGCATGCTTATGCTGATCTAGGGTAGATAAGAGGTCAATAGATAGAAGCTCAAATCAGGGGAATTGGGCAAGGGGCGCAACTAGATTTTGTTTGTTAGGACCTATACCTGCAGCATCCCCGTTTCAGACTAGTACTGATGGTCTCACAACACACTTAGGTGAGGCTGGGCAGGACCCTTTCAGGCTAGGACTGATGGTCTCACAATAGATCAGGTGAGGTTGTGTATGCTTATTTTGATCTAGGATGGATAAGAGGTCAAAAGAGGGAGCAACAGATAGTGCGAACCTGCAGTGACCGTGCGTGCGGCATCGAATTGAGGAAGATAAGTCGCTATTGAGTTCCAAAGCGCTAAACATATGTCTTTTTGCTATGAGACCCACGGGATGGGACTAGCTCACAGTGGCACAACAGAGATAGAAGGCCGATCAATGGATAGAATTAGGATTCCAGCCAAATTAATATAGAATTGAGATTTCAGCCTAATTAAAATAGGATTAGGCTTTCAGCCTAATCAAAGCAGCAATCTAAGGCAGGTGCAAACAATCCAAGGAAACTATCACTATCAAAGTAAACAGTTAAACAGTATTTTATTCCAGCTTTACCTTTCCCTTTATTTCCTTTTATACTAGAATTGTTGATAAGTCTATTATCTTTATCTTGCTTAAAATACTAGTAGTTATTTTCACGCACCAGACTTTTAGTCTGACCCACTCCTCTATTTTCCATTTCCCCCCATAAGCCAGCAGAATCGAGGGCAGTAGATTTCAGACTTGCTTGGAGATATTTCCGCAGTTCTTCATGTATTCTTCTTCTTTTCAGTTTTCATTTCATTTGGATTTTATTGTACTTTGATTTTATGAGACTGAGACGTATTTTTCATAAGACATGTATAATTGGTATTTGAGACATGTGATGTTTTTTAGACTTATTTTATGAAGTTTAATTTTTATTGAGTTGGTATTTAAATGTTTCTGCTATAATTACTTATTTGTCTTGTGAATCATAGTCTCTGTAAATTTTTAGTTATACCTACAATGCACCACATCTTTTAGTGTGCCCTTTTTGGATATACTAAGATGCGTGGGGTGTTTCACTTGGTATTAGGCCCTAAGGTTACAGGATTCCTAAAAACTTGTTTTAAAAAGTAAAGTATTTTCCAAAAGTAACATATTTTAAAAGTATTTTTCAGAGAGAAACTCTTAGAAATAGTTTTCAGGTATAAAAGTGTTTTTGTAAAAATCCCCTCAAAGTCCAGTTTAACCTTCTTTCGATTCTTTCGAGCCTAAATTTTCTTTCATTTTCATAGTAGGCTAACTGGTTCTGTAGAGCTATGGTACCAGAAGTGCAAGGGCAAGCGCCCAACACAACACCTGTAGGTGGAGATCCCATTAAGCCACCTACGGCAGGAAATTTTTCTAAGCTATGCAGGGACTTTGCTAGTCTAGGAAGAAGACGTTTTCTGGTACGGAGGATCTTGAGGAACCACGGGCTAGGTTAAAGGATACAGAGCGAATGTTTAGACTGTTAGGACTGGAGGACCTTAGAAGCGGATCTAGAAAAGCATGAAATGTCATAGCTGTGGATTGGTTGGTCAATACACAAAGGACTATAAGAAGAAAATGATGAAGGGGTGGTGTTTCAACTGTGGGCAGCCGGGTCACCTTAGCAGAGCTTGTCCTCAAAGGATGGGGCAGAGAGCAGACGCACCTACAGCATAAGTACAAGATTTGGATGCAGCACCTTCTAGCAGTGGACCTGATCGAAGTAGGAAAGTCTCTGTAGAAGGTTTTGTCTCTATTTTGGATTTTCCCATTCGGACTCTTTTTGATTCTGGAGCATCACACTCTTTCATTCTAGTTCCTTGGTTGATTGTTTGCACTTAGATATCTCTTTAGTAGTAGGCCCCATATTTGTTTCAAAACCCATAGGAGGATCGACACATTTATCCATGATTTGTAGGGGTTTGAAATTTTTTATACTAGGCGTAGAGTTTGACGTGACACTATGTATTGGGATTTTCAGGGTATGAGATGATTTTAGCGATGGATTGATTATCCACTTATGGAGCAATATTGGACTGCGAAAGGAGTTAGACTAGAGACATGTAGCGGAAATACTGTCGAGGTTTCTTACGACACATAAGGGTTAGTCATGTTGAGCTTCCTTTATTCCCTTGATTCATCACTAGGAGAGCTAGATTTCGTTTCAGCCATTAGAGATTTCCCAAACGTTTTTGAGGAGGTTAGGGGACTACCCCCTAAAAGAGTGAGATTGGCTTTAGGATCTATCTGAATGACAATGCTGAGCCAGTGGCATTACCCGTGAGACATATGGCATCTAAGGAGAGGAAGGAGTTAAGTAAGCAGATTGGTGAGCTATTGGAGAAAAGCTTCATAAAACGGGTTCTTTGAGTTGTTAGTTATGCCGTTTGGGCTAACCAACACCCCAACCTATTTTGTAGATTTAATGAGCCATGTTTTTTGAGATGTCCTAAATAAGTTCGTTGTAGTATTCATGGACAACATTTTGTTGTTTTCCAAGAGTAAGGAAGAAGCATGATATTTATCTAGAAGAGGTTCCTTCACGTACATCAATTGAAGGCAAAATTCTTGAAGTGTCACTTTTGGCTTTAGGAAGTGTGTTTCTTTGGGCATAGAGAAGGTCAACACATGGAAAGAGTTTGAAAAATGTTTTTGTACATTTAGGTTTGGATTGTGGAAATCCAAAGAGTTGTAGGCAAATATTGGAGATGTACAATAGATTCAGTTGAAAAAAGGAGAAGCCCATGTGTAAATAATTGCAAAAATTATAATTGTTTCAGAAAAGTACGGTAGTACCTTGGAATAAATGTAAGCATAACAGAGGAATAGGAATAAAAGACTTCAGTACGAAAATGAGATTTCCAAGGTTTAGGAAGGGTACTCCTAGGGTAGTAAGAAGAAAATCCACTTTATGCCTAGCCCAGTAAAATGAAATTATTGGAATTGAAAAGTTGAAAAATATAATTTTTAATATTTTTAAGCAAGTAAATATTGGCTTTTTTTTGAAAAAAAGAGTGGTATGAAATTTAAATTGGTTTTAATATGATGTAAATTTTGTTAAAAGTGAAATTCTTTTTCAAGAATTATAGAGCATATATAGCTCGCTGGTTTCTTTGTAGGTAAACAAAGATTTTAAATATAAAACCCTAGAGTGTATTTAGTATCGGAAACATAGGTTACAACATTATTGTTGTAATAGATGTTTTCGTGAAAAATAAAAAGTGACCATAGACAATAACAATACTGTTATATTAGATGACTCCCAAAGGAAATGTTTTTACATTATGAGATTTATTAGTATTTATTTTAATTAAATCCATACACTTTTTTGGGTTATAGTAACAGTGTTTTACGCAACGTCTGTTTTGACCCAAATAAAAATGTGTTTTGAAGATAATTTCTAAGTATAGAAATAAAGTGGTTTGTAAGTACACTTATTATTTAAATAAGTATAAGGAATTTTTTTATGGTTATGAAAATATTAAAACGGTTTTGAAAATGAGTTCTTCTGAAGAAAAAAAAGGTATAAGTTAAATATTAGGAAATTAATAAATTTCATAAAAAATGTCTATCGTAAGAGAATATAGATTAGACATACTTTAATCTATTGGAATGAAATGAATAACGATACAATTTTCTATGAAACCAAATAATAAATAAAAATGTTTTGTGCAAGTTATAAGGAATACGTGAAAGACATGTACAAGGTATGGGAAGCACCATATTTTGTATAACCTATTTTGAAATATATAAAATAAGTTCCTTGTAATTTAACATAAACATGAAGTCCTCTTTTAAAGGATTCATAGAAGGTTTTAGCATTAATAGTTTCTCATAAAAGAAAGTAGTTTCAATACATTAAGGTATAAACCATTAGGTGTAATAAGAAGTGTAATAATTAGAGACGGTGTTGGTTTAGAGGGATATTATAAAGAGCCTTAGTAGAAAAGGCTAAGCAGTGAAAATTTCTTTTTTTTCCATTGATTATGCGCATTGGTTGCTTGCCTTTGTAGAAGGTCCCTATTTGTAGTAAGTTAGAAACTCCTCCAAGGTAAGGTAATTGGAAAGTTAAGGGTTTTTTAATAAAATAATTGTTCTTATCTACTCCAGTTTTTGCAAAATTGAAAATCTATGAAAAGAAGATGTTTTGAAAACATGTGAGGACGCTAAAAAGATATCTTAAAGAAAAATGGTTTGGTGAAAAAATAAATAAGTTTTTGGAAGCCAAAAACTTAGTAATAGTTAAATTTAAAAATCCAAATTTTTATGGAAAGGTGTAAAGGTCTTAAAAAGAAAAAGAGGAATAAGTTTTGAAACTTAGAATTTGTAAGTTTTTCCCTCTAGGTTTAGAGAATAATGTAAATTCAAATAGCTGTATGGATGCAAGTCTAGAAAGATAAAATGTTAAATAACCAAGTACCTTTGAATTTAATAGAAACTTGAAAATAACACTTTTAAGGGCAAAAATTTTGGGATTTGATGTTTTAAAAATTTAGAAACTTTAGTTTTTGAAATGAAATGATAAATACTAAACCAAACTTTTAAATGTGGAGTAGATAGGAATCATTTCCTAGGTGTGACGGAAAAAATGTAAGGCTATATAGGAGATAGCAGTGATTACTTTTGGAAGTAATAGTAGAAGTTTCCGTAAAGTGTATAGGACACTTGGGAGAACCTAGGAATGTTGCTTTATCTGTGTAGACTATATAGTAATGTGATATTAGTAAGATAGTAAGACACGTGTGGTTGAGGATAGGTATTCTTGATTTTGGAGGAACTTGGAAGGAGCATATTCCTTTAGTGGAATTCGCGTATAATAATAGTTTTCGAGCTAGCATTGGAATGGCATCTTTCGAAGCTCTTTATGGAAGACCGTGCAAGTCGCCTTTGTGTTGGTTAGAGTCTACAGAGAGATTGCTACTTGGTACCGACATGGTTAGAGAGACTTCAGAGAAGATTGATTTGAGAAAATACGTACCTCTTATCCACATCTCTTTTATAGTAAATTTTGAATTTCCTATTTCCATCTTTAGTTTTGAATCGGTTCTTTTCTTTATTATCCTTTGGGAGGGTAGATCTTAGGATTTAACCTATGGATGATAGGATTTGATGTAAACATGTTATTAGAACATGCTATGGATATGGACGCTAATGGTTGCAAGTGTTTGCTAGTGGATGCCAATGGATGCATATTTATACACTAAGCACTATTATCTTTTAAGGATCGGCCTAACTAGGTCATTGGAGCATATGCATATGGATGTGTGCGCATTTGCATTTTATTTTATTCCATGGTTGTTATAAATGTATGATTATCATATGATTGTTGCATTTGGATGATGATTGTAGCACACATATAGAATTATCAGTTATCATTAGGAAAGTTGCATTTATTTGGGAAACTTGCATTCATTTTGATACATAGCACGGACATGATTGTATAAAAAAAGAGGTCGACTAAATCAGTAGACCACCTAATCTTTTGCATTAGTTAGGGACATTAACACCACACTATTTGCATATATATCATGAATTGCATTAGAAAACTTAAGGACAATGGATGTAATCAATGATGGTTGAGTAGTTAGTTGTAGAATTTGGATGAGAACATTTATTTGATTCTTCTAGCCTTGGAGATTTCGGGGACAAAACCCTTTAAGGATGGGAGAATGTAACAACCCAAAATTTTAGCTATAATAATTAATTAACGAATTAATCAAATAATAAAATAACTTTATGAAATTATCGGAATTGAGCCATGGAAGTTGCACCATTGTGTCTGTGGTTATTTTCTGATCAATTTCCATATATAGTTTGTCAAAATCCAAGTTAAAACAAAGTTACGAAATAAACAAGAAACAAAGAAAACGAAAAAATAATAATAACAAGGGTCAGGTCGACCCCCAAAGGCCTAGGTCGACCTGAAGGTTGACCTGCATGTTGACCGCCCTTGTTTGTAGACATCAATTCGTCCAGGTTAAAACTATGACGTGTTTTTCGATTTCTGTTTGATCATGTGCGTCTGTGCTTCCATCTAGTGGTTCCCAGCGAGCCTATGACGTGGTTGCATCAGATTTAATCTTCAAATCCAACAGCTAGAGATCCCTAAGTAACACTATAAATAAGACCCTAGACCTAGCTATGTTTCTCATTCAGATTTTATCCTATCTGGGTTCATTGTCTGAGGCTGGACCCTAAATAGAATATTTTTCTAAGGAGAAGATCTTTTTAATTAAAATATTTTATCCTCTACAAGGGGATCTGGGAAGGCCAAGAGAAAGAGCTAAGGACCACAGGTGAGTGTTTAGTAATTATTTTATATTTTTAAGTAATTTAAAATAATAGAGTTCTCAATTGTTGTAGTTTTTCTACAATTTTGAGACAGTTTCTATATAAGTTATTTACAGTTAGTTTTAAAGTTCTTTTCAGTCTATTTTATTCAATTATTTTTATTTAGCTATTTTATTCAGTTATTTACAGTCATTTATAGTTATTTACGGTTATTTACATCTATTTAACATCAGAATTCAGCTTGTAAATGCTAGTTTCGTTTTATTCATTTTTGTGCAAATAAAATAATAAAAAGAGAATAATTCACTAAAATGGATTAAATAAAATTAAACATAAAATTTATAGAAATTTGATGTAAAACTAGAAAGACTGTAAAAAAATAGACTGAAATAGGAAAATTCGAGATATTTGAAAGCATATTTATAACTAGCGGTTATAACTAAAAAGATAGAAAAGAAGAATAACAATTATAAAATAGGTTATAATTAAGCAGGGATAACAGTAAAGGCTTATTTTGAAACATATAATTAAGTTAATAAGCAGATATAGCAAAGATAACAGTAAAGGCTTATTTTGAAACTTATAATTAAGTTAATAAGCAAATTTAGCAGAGATAACAGAAAGGGTTTATTTTAATACCTAGATTAAGTTAATAAGCAAATATAGTAGAAATAACAGAAGAGGCTTATTTTAAAAACTTACACTAAGTTAATAAGCAAATATAGAAGTAGGACCCGTACCTGCAGCATTCCCCTTTCAGTCACGAACTGATGGTCTCACAACAGATTAGGTGAGGCTGTGCACGCTTATGCTGATCTAGGGTAGATAAGAGGTCAATAGATAGAAGCTCAAATCAGGGGATTTAGGCAAGGGGCACAACTGGATTTTGTTTGTTAGGACCCGTACCTGCAACATCCCCATTTCAGACTAGTACTGATAGTCTCACAACACACTTAGGTGAGGCTAGGCAGAACCCCTTCAGGCTAGGACTGATGGTCTCACAACAGATCAGGTGTGGCTGGGCACGCTTATGTTTATCTAGGGTAGATAAGAGGTCAAAAGAAGGAGCAACAGATAGTGCGAACCGGTGGTGACTATGTGTGCGACATCGAATTGAGGGACAAAATCGCTATTGAGTTCCAAAGCGCTAAACATGTGCTCGTTTTCTATAGGACCCACGGGATGGGACTAGCTCACAGTGACACAACAGAGATAGAAGGCCGATCAACGGGTAGAATTAGGATTTCAGCCTAATCAAAGCAGCAATCTAAGACAAGTGCAGACAATCCAAGCAAACTATCACTATCAATGTAAACAGTTAAACAATATTTTATTCCAACTTTATCTTTTCCTATATTTCCTTTTATACTAGAATTGTTGCTAAGTCTATTATCTTTATCTTGCTTAAAAATACTAGTAGTTACTTTTACTCACTGGACTTTTAGACCGACTCACTCCTCTATTTCCTCTTTTTCCCCCATAGGCTAGTAGAATCGAGGGCAGTAGATTTCAGACTTGCTTGGAGATATTTCCGAAGTTCTTTGTGTATTCTTCTTCTTTCTAGTTTTCATTTCAATTGGATTTTGATGTACTTGTACTTTATGAGAGGGATGATTATTTTATTGTACTCTGATTTTATGAGACTGAGATGTATTTTTCATAAGACATGTGTAATTGGTATTTGAGACATGTGCTGTTTTTTAGACATATTTTATGAAGTTTAATTTTTAATGAGTTACTATTTAAATGTTTCCGCTGTAATTACTTCTTGTGAATCTTAATCTCTGTAAAGTTTTAATTATACCTACAACGCATCATATCTTTTAGTGTGCCCTTTTTGGGTATACTATGGGGTATGGGGTGTTTCAGCATCAAATCTCTTTAACCAATCACCTCTAAGTAAGAGATCAAATGCATAAAAACCAAGAACATAGAAATTCCCTATGAATCGATGCTTATTGTAAAGAATTTTCACCCTTTTACAAATCATACTGAGGTTGGAGGGAATCCCGATGGGATTAGATACACATAAAGATACAGTTGCCAATTTGGGTTATAATATGTGTTCAAACTTATTACAAAGATCAACATAAATGAAGCTATGAGATGCTCCAGTGTCAAATAGAACACGAACGGGAAAATCAAGCAAAGGAAAGGTGCCTTGGAGAGTACCTTGGATATCACTACGAGTAGGAGGAGTGGAAGAGGTATCTGCGAAGATTTTAGATGTCTTGCCCTTCTGCTGAGTGGGACAGACCTTCTTGAAGTGGCCTGGCTGTAAGAAAATGTGGAAAAGGTTGTTCCTAGTCATATGGGTTGGAGGAATAGCGGCTCCAGATGGACAACTGTTGGCATAATGCCCCTTCTGGTCATACTTGAAGCAGGTGATGGAAGATAAGTCGATAGGCTGCCTTTGAGAAGAATATCCAATACCCTGAGTCTTCTGCCAATTCTTCTTCTGCTGAAGGAAGTTGGACTTCCTCTTCTTGGAGTCGCTGGAAGAAGGCTGAGTTGGAGGTTCACGAACAACAGTTGCTTCCTTAGAAGTGGGGTTCTCATACCTAATAGCCATATCCATCAATCTAGTAAAAGGGTTGTGCACATAAGCAATCAAACGATTATGATACTCCGGGCAAGCTCCAACTATAAACTTCTCATTCTTCTTAAGAGGGGTATCAACCAAGCTAGGGCCAAACTTGGACAGTTCGTCGAACTTCCTCTCATACTCAAAAAATGTCATATTCCCCAGCTTAAGGTCCATAAATTCCCTGTATAACCAAGACTTCCCGGCTTTAGGCATCCACTTAGCTACAAAAGCATCCTTGAATATGGTATACAAGACTTAAGGTAGATTCCAAAGAGATAACTTAACCAAATTTTGAATCCAACTCAAGATTTATACCTAAACTACTCCTAAGTGATATTTGCCTCAATAGTATGGGCTGTAACATACTCCCACCAATCCTGGGCTGCCTCCTGCAATTGCCAAGCGGCTAACTGACGCTTCTGAGTGTCGGTAATCTCAAGAGCTATAAAGATCCTTTCTAAAATTCTTAGCCACTATTGAGCCTCAATGATGCTCTCTGCTCTAGTAAAATTGGTACCACCGAGATGAATGTACTCCTTACAGAGAGTGGTGAATCTGACTAGTGCAACGGTTCTGGTACCGGGGAAATCCCTCGATCGCTACCTCTGGCATTCCCACGATTTATCTATAAGATTCAAGAATGGATTTTAGGACAAAGGAAGAGATTCAAATTCAGAGGAATCATAATCAATGAGAATTCTAACAAAGAATCAAGCTGAAACTAGAGTGATTCTGTAATTAATTCTACTCATTCTAGGATATTAGTACCCTATCTCTAATGAGTTTTTACCCCATAGGCTAAGCTTTGCCTAAAACCAAAGCACTGATACCAACTGTAATGACACGCTATTTCGAACCATTCAAATCGACAATAGACAAACACATGTCAGACTTGAATTGTTCAAAACAACATATTGTTAATTTATTTTGGGGTTTCAATCACAGACACAGAATATGCAGCGGAATAAATAAAACATAGTAGTTCATGAAGCTACTAGAGAAACAACAAAGTCAAAAGCAAATACAATAGAAATCCAAATACATAGAAGTTCACTAATACATAAGCAAATGACAAATGCCTGAACTGAAATGACTGAAATAACTAAGCAGATAGATAGATAGATCTCCAACAAAGTCTCCATCTCCAAAAGGTGAGTCCCGAATGTAGAGAAACTCAGACTGACCCAAGCATAAAGTAAAAACCAAACACTCGAGTCAGGACTAACATTCTCATGTAAGTAAATCAACTCAGGTGAAATGTAACAAATGAAATGCAACAATAACTCAAAGGATGTTTGGGATTCTCATCCTTTAAAGATCCGTTAAACTATTTATGTATGTAGTAATATACGCTATATATGTAATGTCTAGCAGTAAAGTGTAATATTGAAAATAGCGTTAAGGCGCTACCCATATCCCTCTTAACACATTTTTATAAATGTCGTAGTCAATACAGTACTGTAAACTCCACCATCCAGTGGGATATCAGGGCGCACTCCATAGGTACGACACAAACCAAAATCGTAGTGGGCTCGATAAGGCATATGACAAGGCATGCGAGGCTATGCCCAGGGTAGGATTCTACCATTTTGCACTCCCGGACTGGTGGTAAAGCGTAGCAGCTACTACCACCCACCTCGAGACACACTCTCATAATCAGGTGCGCACTAAATCAAATCATAAAGTAACAGAGATGGTTTCGAAGAAGCATGCTCGATCGAAGAAGCGACCTCACTTGGCCCGGTATAGCTTCTATTTTAGTCATATCAAGCTTACTAGAAGGTCAGGGTTGCGTTTCTTACCTCATACCAATAGCGTTCGCCAATCCATCCTACTTCGTTCTGGATTCTCCACCACGTATACAATTGTTAAAGTGGTTTTGGAATTGGCAAAGAGTAGGATAATATCCGACCCCGGTCTCTTTAACAACCAAACACCAATATTTTTCACACCACGATCATTTTATAAAACATTTAAATAATAACTCTTAAATTACAATTTAAATCAATACTAAAATATTTAACTTCAATTATATTTTAGATTTAAACATTTATTTTACAATTCATATTAAATCAATTTATTACATTCCAAAATCATATATTTTAAACTCAAATAAAATCTTATTTAAATTTAAATCCTTTAAATAAAATTTAATTGCAATTTATTCTCCACTTAACTTCCTAAATTTATTTATCAAAGTTATTATATAAAATCTATGTTTATTATATTAAATTAAAACTATATTAAATATTTTATTGAATTAATCTTTAAATTATTTAAATTATATATTAGAACCAAACGAAATTATAAGTTAAAATCTTAAAATTACATTTAAACCATATTTAGCTTATAATTTAATAACTTAAAACATATAAAAATATTATTATTTTCGAAATATAAATATTTAAATAAATCATTAAATTAAATTAAATTTTAAAAATCAAATTTATCAAATCAAAACATACATTTTGATTTAGAAAATAACTGAAAACTGACCAACGGTGTCTGTACATAATTTTCAAACCTATGGACAAATGACTGGGTATATATCATTTCAACCCAAAATTATAATTAAATATCCAAGTATATATCATTTTAACTCGTATCCTAAATCCAAATCAATAAAATAGCTTGGGTTTATCATTTCAACCCATAACGATTTTCCCTAATCTATAAGATCGTTCGGGTATGTATCATTTCAACCCATGGTTAAGGAACTTGCAGTGTGATGTAAATAAAAAAATAATCATAACATACCAGAGTATGTTATATAACATATCTTAAGTGTCACAGGAGAGCATCATATCATATAATATTAACTAAGCAATTCTCACTATAACAACATTTCAATTTACATTTCAAAAGATGTCCATTCACTTAAACATAAGAAATTAGTTGTGAGTGGTTCTCATTTTTCGTAGCTAACGAAGGTGACAACTACATGAACAGACACGAAGCAGATACGGAGATGGAGACCACAAGCCAAGCAACAATGATCCAAAAGACACAATCTTCCTCCTGATCAGCATACTTCTTCTCCGCCCATCAACATACTTCTTCTACCTATCTTGAGAAGTCCTCATCTTCCTCCTGATCTCCTCAACTTTCTTGGATGCTTCTAGAATAATATCGGGCCCAAGAACCAAATGATCACCTAATTCAATCCAGCAAGATGGAGATTTGTAAGGTCGTCCGTAAAGAGTAGCAAATGGAGATATTGTGATACTAGCCTGAATTCAAAGGATGGGATTAAATAGATTTGATGTTTACAGTAACCTTAATTTAAAATTAAAGTTATACCTAATAGCTGTTATTATAAGTGAATTCAACGAGATGGAGATGATCTTCCCAAGATCCTCCATAATCAAGAATACATGCACGAAAAAGATCTTCTGGAATTTGATTAACTCTTTCATCAAACTGTCGGTCTGTGGATGAAAAGCTGTGCTCGGATTCAGACGAATACCCAAAGCTTCCTGAAAAGCTTTCCAAAACTAGCCGGTAAAGATAGGATCTCGATCACAAATAATGCTGGATGGAACACCATGAAGCCTGACAATCTCTTTCATATAAATCCCAGCTAAACTCGTAGCAGTGCAATTAGACCTGACCGGAATGAAATGAGCCGACTTGGTCGGTCTATCAACAACTACCCAAATACTCTCATTACCCCTTCTCGTCCTTGGTAAGCCATCTATAAAATCCATAGAAACCTATTCCCACTTCCAATTGGGAATCTCAAGGGGTTGCAACAATCCAACGGTCTTCTGAAGAACATCCTTAACCTGTCGACAAGTGGACATCTACTGACATAAAGGAAGATATCTCACTTCATACCACTCTACCAATACAACTTCTTCATATTCTGGTACATCTTTATAACTCCTGGATGGATAGAGAGTCTGGACTGATGATTTTCCTTAACCACTTCTTGCCTTAATCCATCGACATTCGGAACAAAAATTCGATTATTAATCCTTAGAATTCCATTTTGATCGATTTGTGCTCCCATTCACCTTGGTTACCACCTTCCCTGCTACGAACATTATCCTTCATGAGCTTAAGAATCATGTCTTCATCTTGCTTGGCCGCGATATGATCCAAAAGGGATGAAGAAACCACAATCTGACATAACATTGCCTTTTTCCGACTTAAGGCATCGGCTACCACATTAGCCTTCCCTGGAGTGTAGTTGATGTCGAGGTCATAAGGTGCTAAGAATTCGAGCCATCTAACTTGTCTTTGGTTCAAATCCTTCTTGGTGAAAATATACTTCAGCGACTGATGATCCGTAAAGAGCTCAAACTTAGTTCCCAAAAGTTGGTGCCTCCATAACTTCAGGGCAAACACTACAACAAGCAATTCCAAATCATGAGTCGCATAATTGGCTTCATGAGTCTTCAACTGATGACTGGCATAAGCAATAACCTTCCCATTCTGCATCAACAACTTCTTTGCATGGAATTATTGACTTTGTTTAGATAAGGAGATCTGGAAATTCCTAGGCTTGTACTTACCAACGTTTTTAGGTAATTACTTGAAAAACAAACTCCAATTACCACCTAAAGCTGATGGATGCAAATCTGGAATGTTCGAAGAAGTGGGGTTAGCTAAACTAGGGCTCGAGAGGGATGGCACTGAAGAGAGTGGTAGCGTGGAGGAGGTATCCATAGGGATCCAAATTTGTTTGCATAGAAAATCATTAATATTAATAATTATATCCTTAGGAACCCAGATTTACTTTACTCGTTTATTTATGTTTCTATTTCGACAATTGTTATAACCATGTCCAATATGCCACACATCACACATTTGAGAAACATACTTCCCCTCCTAGTGGTATTACTAATCATTTGTTTATAAATTGACACCTTTTCAAATCCAAGTCCTTTTCTATTATTCACAAAGAGTTTATTTCTTAATAACATGTTAAATGATTTTTCTGTAGTTGAAAACTTTCGAAGAATCAACTTGCTTTCATTAACTTCAGATTTTAAAAAATTATTCTCGTTTATTAGCTTTGAACAACAATTAATAATGGTTTCTCTCTTTTCAAAATCATTTCTTTTTAAGATTGTATTTTCATTTTCAAGCTCCTTTATTTTATTTTTTATTTCAAGCATCTCGTTTTCAAGAAGTTAGTGTTTTTCAAATTCTAAGTTTTTCAAAATCCAAGATTTTTTCAATCTGTTTATCTAATTCGTGATTTGTTCAAATTATCTCTGTTTTACTATTTTTAAAATCGCGTTTTTGGTTTTAAGGGTTTTGAATTTTCTTTGACATCATTTAATTCCTTTTCAAACTGTCACATTTATCATATTCAAAACTTTTGAGATTTGTAATCTTTTCAATCTCATGTTTTAACCCGTCATAAATCATATTGGCTTTCTAATAATCTTCTTTTTCAAAAGTTTCATAACTTTTACATTTGGCATTTTCAGACATCTTAAACATTTCTAACTCTTCTTGTAAATGTTATTTTGAAAATCAACTCTCTTCCATTTTTCTTCAACATTGAATTTTCTTTTCAATATTTTGAAAATTTTCATAGAAATAATCAAGTTATTTTTCATAGTTCAAACATTTTTTGCAATCTAATTTTTCAGTTTTTTTAATGTTTTCAAGCTCCTTTTTCAAGCTATCATTCTACTAGATGATGTTCAAACTTTTAACTTTTTATTTATCAATTCAAGGTCATCAATAGTTTTAGTTAATTTATGACATAAGAGAACTAAATCTTTAAATGAAAAACTACTTATCTCATCATCCATTGATTCATCAACGTTACCATCTTCAGTGTCATTGTCTTTTGTGAATCCCATCAAATAAAATTCTTTCATGAAGTCAGTTTTGGGGAGTTCTTCATCATCATTGACTTTTTCACCATATTTTGCATTGAAAGTATTACAAATTTCTTTTGCAATTACATAATGAGAGATATGGTTAAATTCAGATTGATCAAGCACAAAGTAAAAGTTATTCAAAACACTAGCATTAAGCGCAATTTTATTTCTATCTACCATATCCAAGCCATTTTCAATGATATTCCAAAATTTAGAATTAACAGATTTTAAATAAAATTTCATATTTGATTTATAGTTTAAAAAACTTGTTCCATCATTAATAAGTGGACTGATAATGGATTGACTATCAGTAAATTTACAACAAGGGTGAGACATGATATCATATATATTTTTCCTAGAAACATAATCCGATACCACTTGTTATGATCCTACAATATACCCTTAGGAATGGTGAATAGGGTATTTAAAATATTTCGAAGTTAATTTTTTTTTGTATATTAGACAATCAAATATATTTTCTAGAAAATGTTGCCTGGCAAATATTTGACATCAAATATTAGCATGTCAAATATTTGTCTGACAAATATGTAGATGTCAAATGTTAGCCTGGCAAATATTTTCTAAAAAATATTTACCATTCCTTTTTTATTATAGAATTTGATATGTATGTATTCTTAGTTTTACCTTTCTAGTAAGGAAGGACTTTATTTGGCTCAACATTACTTTCTGCAGTGTCCATCTTGCAAAAGTGGGATCGTTTGATTAATAACTTTTTTCGTATCTATTATTTTCATGATGTCTTAGAACCACTACTACACACACAAATAGTAGCTTTTAGTTTAGTTTATAATAGAAAGTATAAAAGATAAAATGAGTCATTAGAATTTACCAATAGCAGGTTACACTGGCACATATTTTTCTTGGGTTACTTTTTTTCTTGTTTGTTCCATCATATGTTTTACTATATTTGCTGGCCATGAAATAGTTTTCATTTGCTTCAATCTGTAAATATATGGTAGTGGAACTAAATGGAATGCAGAGTGTGCATTGGAGAATAGCTATGTTGAAAGCAAATACATTATCAACAACCTTACAATATTAATTTTATTTTATATTTTTTATTCTTTAAAGCTTCCTTTAAGCTTGTTTCTATTTCTTTTGCTTTTATCATTTTTGAATCACAAAAATATTTTTATTTAAATATCTCAATTTCAGAGTTTATTAGTATGCTTCAAATGAGATTCAGTGTTGATTCCTTCATATGGGAATCTAAAAATTATTGCTATCCATTTTCATTTAAAATAGTTTTCGTGACTCTAGAATAAAAATAATTTTCTTCTATTGAAAATGAGTATATGATCAAATCTACAAAAAGGGATTATTTTCATATGTCTTCAACCGTTATAGCTCCTTCTAAGAATGCAGTTAGCTTTAATTGTATTATGTGCTTCTCTAAAGTTAGCTTTTCTTTTATTAATTTTTTTATCAATGGATGAAATGACTTTAAGCTGCTTTTGAAGCTTTCTCCAATATATTTTTGCACTTCTTTTTTGTTATTTTAGGTGTTTTTGTAACACTTCTTTTCCTTGATGAATTTTTTTAAGGAATGCAAGAAGAACAGATTGATCATAATGTTCTTCGGATCTTGCAAATTCAAAAAATTCAAATCTCTAGGATTTATTTTCTTCATTTAATTTATCTTCAGATTTTTCCTCAACCGCATTCTTGACTTTCTCCATTTCTTTAAGAGTAGAATTCTGAGCTAACGTCTTGACCTAGCATGGTAGTCTCGACTATATCTTCTTCGAGGTACCTGTAAAGGTTTTAATATTGTCAATTCAATGCCATATATATATATATATATATCTGTGTGTGTGTGTGTGTGTGACTAGCAAATATTTGTCATATCAATATTTGCCATGTCAATATTTTCCATGTAAATATTTATGGTAATTATTTGATATTTTCTAATTTTTTTAAATTGGGTGCTTAGATGGTAGTACATTTTAATACTACGAGTATATATGCACGCCCAGGTGTGCCTGCATTTAATCACAAACTGCATGCATAATTAGTTGTACATGTGAATGTATATTTGATAGTAGCATCCCTATATTTGAACTCTATCTAGGCAGATGCCACTATTTTTTTGTTTAGATTGCAATAACTTCTTCATACTAACTCGGAATTAGGTGAGACTTCGACCGATGAACTCCCGTCTAAATTACAGATAATAAGGAACAGTCAAATACTTCATCTAGTGAACGTATACCATAGTTCTCCGTGGTGACTAACGGTTGTACTTAGGAAATAACAGGTTACATCCCCGTATTTGAACTCCGTCCAGGCAGAATCCGTTATTTTTTTGTTCATACTGTGATAACTTCTTCATAATAACTCGAAATTGGGCGAAACTACGATCGATGAACTTACACCTAAATTACGAACAATATAGAACACTAAGATACTTCATCTTATGAACATATACCGTAGTTCTACATGGTGATTAATAGTTGTACGTAGAAAATAACATGCTATATTCCCACTTCAACACTCATTGTAGTTCTCTATGGTGATATTATCTTATTCTACCTATAAATATTTGAAATGTATATTTTCTTATTCTAGACTTCGAAACTTTGTAATTTTATATCAAGAATATCTTTAGTTTGGTTAAAATCCAAAAGAGCTTGCTTTCTATGACCATACGTAGTGAAACAAAATGGACACGTATTCACGTTTGTAGGTCGGGAGCCCATATAACTAATGGCCCTAATATATAGGCCTAAAACAAATGAATAAAAAACACTTGTATCTTTGTTTAACTAAATTCGAAATGAGTATTGTTTGAGAATGGATTATGTATGCGGACAATATTAAAAGCATTTACCCATCATAAAACCTTTGACTTTATTTATAGTTTATATGAGAGCATATTACTTCAATTAAAGAATGTCCACTTCAGATGGGCTGCAATTTAAAATGAACATGGCCTTGGAATAGTTCATTTGCCCAGCAAACGTCCATTCTCTGCAGTCACTATACACAATTGGAATATATTAGACAATAGTTTTCAAGAAAATGATGTAAACATTGGTTTTAAACCATAATTCATAGACAGTATATATATTTACTTGCATTCACACAAAACGAAATTACATATATTTTCTATATACATACCGCAATTAATTATTTCCTACAGTATCTAAAATGATGAAATGAAATAGCAATAACAATACATTAATATGCTACTAAGAATAATAATTATCATAACAAAAGAAATATGCTTTAAGGAAAAGCTTGAAAAGTTAACAATAGTTCGTTAATATGCCACATATGAATTATTTGTACAGTTCTAAAGATCTAAATGTAATATATTACTAAGCTCAATGACAATAATAGAGAAATTAGCTACAGTTTCGGAATGCATAGATTCTTATATGATAAATGCGTTTTCAGTTAGAAAGACACCCCTTTCCAAAACCTTGTTGACATATGTCCGTAGAATACATTCAAATATAGCCAACTGCCTCATGAATTAGTTCAATGGTTCCGTGAGCACGATATCAGAGGCACTCCTAGCAGCATCAGCAGCATCATCGACTGCAATTCCAATATCACCTTTCTTTAAAGCTGGGGCATCATTCACACCATCTCTAGTCATACCAAAGATGTGCTTTCGCTCCTGCAACTTCTTAACGATTTCATATTTGTGCTTTGCCCAAATGACATGCATCATATATTAAACCCACCATAACTTCATAAACTATAATACATTGAGAGTATGAACAGGTGTGCACCACTCACCTGGGAAAACTCCAGCAAACCCATCAGCTTTTTCGATCAATTCATCAACAGGAAGAGAAGCAGTTGATGCATCTTTATTTTGTCCAAGCAAAGAAGAGGAAGGATACATGTTAGTTCCCATTCCAAGTCTTCGGTCAGTTTCCTTAGCAATAGCAAGCTGATCACCTGAAAAGAATTGAAGCATGTACATGTATATCATCAATTAACGAAGCTAAAAAACGATTGTAATATGATAGGGCAACTTAACAGTGATCATCTTAACATTGACACCAAGATTCAAAGCTCTACGGATTGTTTCGGCACTATCATGCCTTGGTGGATCAAAAAGTGGCAACAGCCTAACAAATTGCCATGGTCCCCCTAGACTGTCCTTGCTCTTTTCAGGGACCTCTTGTCT
This sequence comes from Allium fistulosum, assembly GCA_030737815.1. Taxonomy (NCBI): domain Eukaryota; kingdom Viridiplantae; phylum Streptophyta; class Magnoliopsida; order Asparagales; family Amaryllidaceae; genus Allium; species Allium fistulosum. The sequence goes on from CM060906.1 coordinate 336,927,493, forward strand.
AGCCACAGCCAATGATCGCAAACCACGTTCAGTGTACTTCTCCATTATTGAATGAACCTTGTTTTTAACATTTTCCTTGCACTTGCAAAGCTCTACAATCTACAGGCCAAAGCAAATTTAGTTTTAAACATATGAATTATGGTGTTTATAAGTAGTTTATATGGAACTAAACGTGGACGAATTTTCACCCCCTTAACGCATTCATTTCCTTCTAACCTACAATTATAGTTAACTTATAAGATCACCAAAATAGATGTTTATTTACTTCATCCGAAAGTAGTTAAAACAAAAATTGCATGAAGTTAAAATAAATTTCTCGCACTCCAGCTCCTGAAATGAAATTCCTTTTGCAATAATGGAAGTTCAATATTTAGCAATTTGAAAACTACTTGTATGGTTAACATAGAATTTAATAACATGCCTTCTGAAAAAGCATGGAAGGTAATGACCTAAAACTAAATAGGCAAATCAAATTGGTACTAATTGTGACGAAACCAACATAGCTAGATTATTATCTTAACAGAATGAGGAAAGTAAAATACATTTATTAAAGTGGAAATTAGCCACAAGGGCCTCTTTAGCAAGTGGAATTAGTTTCTAGGACACACAACTAAAATAATTACTTTCAAGGACAAAACGTAAAATAATTAGTTTCTAGGGCTTAAAAACCTATGAAATTATGTCCTTGAAAGTAATTGGACTGCTGATTTTGTCCTTGAAAGTAATTATTCTGCTGACTTTGGCCTTGAAAGTAATTTCTTTGAATGTGTGTCCTAGAAACTAATTGGACTGTAAAGTCTGTCCTTCCGGTGAAATGCCCCTTTATTAACCTTGAACCAAAGCTACATAATAATATCTCAAAGCGTCAAATGAAACCTAGTATAGTGTCATGTGTTTACAAATTTGATTTTTGCAAACCAAAAATTTATGTGTGATGATGGATGGATGCAAAACTGGCAGTGTGATGATGGATGCAGGGATGATAGTGTGTTAGGCTCAGAAATATAATATGACTTTTGCAATTAAATCATCTTTTAAGAAAGATTTCTATCATTACAATCTGTTTAATGACAATTTTACGTTCAGGTAAAATTGTAATGATGTATGGCATACATCATGGTTCCCATAGTTCGGCAAATAATTTTTACATATCAAGGTTTCACCTTCCAATTAAATGAACTATTGAGTTGGCATTGCCACAACATTCAAAACTGACAACCTAATGCAACCACATTAAATATCAAAAGAAGCAATCAGAAATAGGATAACACTGCAACAAAAGCAAGTTAAGTTTCAAAATCACACACAACTATGCAGATGCAGATGTTGAAAAATAAATGCCTTAATATAACTGATAAATACATTTGCATAAGTACCGAATACCTACCAAAATTCATTCAGGCTTTTTGCTGCACTACAATATATTTAATACGTGTTCTGGATGTGGGTAGCATCAACAATAAAAAAATACTCCACTTTTGATTATCCCAAAAGCCTATGCCACAAATATATTTTAGTCTGTTATATGATACAGAGATCATCTTTTAACATTAATATGTTAAATTGGCTTACATCAAAAACAAAGTGAAATGGCAGTCTGGACTGAAATTATCTCACATTGAAATTTCCAAAAATTGTGACATTATTATAGAAGTCACTTAGGCAATTCCCAGTGTTTATAGTACTTTTTGAACAACGAGTGTGAGTGCGCATGTGTGTATGTATGTAACAAAGATCAGACCTAATTCTAGGTAAGCAAATGATAGCATCAAAGTAGTACTCAGGACACACGCACAAACTCACACAAAATAACTTTCAAAATGAAAATTAACTTACCATTCAAAGACATAAGCGGCCCTTTGTAAACTAAAGGATTATGCTTACTATCTGAAACTAACTCCATAATGATGAATTTTATTGTGGGCCTTGAAAGGAAATAGTACTGAAAACAAAATAACAAACTGATTAGTACCACTGTTTACCCATTTTTAAAGTACATGCTTTTTTTTCTAGAACGATATAACTTATTGAAAAACTGTTATTTACCATAATTTTAAGGTTAACATAATCCAGACCATAAAATAGTTAGTAAGAGTCCTACTTTCAGTGTTAGAAAATCATTCACTAAAACGAATTTGTAAATCTAAACTTTGGAAAGGGATAAGAATTCAACTTTAATCAATTACCCCACACATCTTACTTAATCAAGGAATATGAAATTAAAATAAATCTTTAGGAGGAGATCGTTTGCAGTGGAAAGTTCAATTAAACTTGCAAAAATATATAAAGATATTTATAATTGAGATGCAAAACCAATAATATTGGTCTGAAAATCAAGTTTCGCCTTTTTATAGATGATATGCGTTTATATGTGTGTATGTGTGTGTAGCTCAGTAAAATAAATTCAGACTTGTCATTATCAAGTTCATAATAATAATTCTTTCTATCGTAAAATGATAATCAAGCCAACAAATGAATCATTGAGTAATAAGCCAGCTATAAGCTAATTAACTGAATACCAATCTGAAAAACTTTTGTTTAAATTCAATACAAAATCATCGAATACATGAATTAAAGTTATAAACTATAATAAGCCATTTTTCAGTAAAAAAATTCAGTAAAAGAAGACATGGTCTTATCATTGATGGGCCCAGTACAAAATATTGCGGTTGCAACACTCATTTTGTCACAAACAATATAGTTGAAAAAATGTTACTCACCTTTCTTCTATTCCAGTGAATCTTCCAGCAATGGACTGATAACATAGATCATAATATACCCTGCAACTGCAAATGCTATAGTTTTGAATCCCTAAATATTATGTTGAACAACAACCTCCTATAAAAAAAGATCACTATATTACATGTAACAACCCGTATATTTGGACCATTTAAATTGACAATAATCCACACATGTCAAATTAAATAATACAAAACACGAATCATTATGGGGATTATAAATACATAAATGGAAATGAGAATCAATACAACATCACAAACACAGAACAGTCATAGAATAATGCAGCGGAAAATACATCGTCATAATAGCAGTTCATGAAGCTACTACAAAAAATACAACAATGTCTCAACATAAAGTGACTGAGAGGAAATACATAAATGTCCAACAGACTAGTACATCAATACTAGAATGGAAATAACTGATAAAGATAAATACAAAGTCTTCAGCATCTTCAACCAACTTTGATCAGCAAATTGGATAGCTTCAGACTGACCCGAGCATATACAAAAAGAAACACTCAAGTCAGGACTCAAAATCTTATACAAGATAATCATGTGCAAGGAATAAAGTCCATAACTCAAAGATGAATAAAATAAACATCTCTAAGGATTCGATAAATTATCTATATATACAATAGAATACGATATGTAGATAATGTCTAATCAGTAAAGTACGATATTAAAAAAAGTGTTAAGGCGTTACCATAATTCCCCTTAACACATTTTTATAATGTCATAGTCTATACAGCACCATAAACCCCACCGTAAACTAGTGGTTATTAGAGGGTACCCCATAGGTATAACACAAAACAAATTGTAGTGGTCGCGAATAGGATAATAAGTATGACAAGGTACATGAGGCGATGCCAACTAGGATACTAGTAGTTGCGTGATCCGGACTGATGTTGAGCATAGAAGCTACTACCTCAACACCGCGAAACAACACTCCCAAATCAAACGGTGCACCCAAATCGAATCACAAAAGTAATAGATATGGTACCGAAGAAGTGTGTCCGCTAGAGGTGGCGAACTTCAATGGTCCGACACGGCTCCTATTTTAGTCATGTCAGGGGTCATCCAATATCGTTCTCTTTCTTCAGTCAACGCGTTCACCAAACCATCCACTTCATTCTGGATCAACACTCCACGTATAAAAGTTATTAAAGTGGTTTTCGATATCGACAGAGAGTATGTCCATATCCGATCCCGGTCTCTTTAATAACTACGTATTTATTACCCGATGGTCGGTTAAATTAATGTTTAAACAAATCAAAGTCCAAAAGTCAAGTTGCAAATTTGACTTTCAAAATTTGACATTTCACAATTCAATTATTTTAGATATTTAAAATCGTATTTCCAAATGAAATTTTAGTTCAAACATTTGAGTTAACAATATAATTAAGTATTCAAGTTCAATTTAATAAGATCTAAATTTCACTTATTAAATTTAGTTCAAAATTAATGGATTCAATTTAATGGTCAATTTAGTTCGAATCATTAAATCAAATTCTATTCATTTGAATTCATATTTACATTCACTGTTATCTTAAATATAATCATAAATTCGATTAAATTAATTTCATTAACGAAATTCCTTTCATCAAAATAGCTTCATTTGATTTATTCGCCAAATTCAATTGAATTTCTATTTTAAGAAGCCCAATTTCATTTATTTGGTTCCACGATTTACACAACACGAATACGTTATTTACGAGTTACAAATCAACTCAATTCATATTTAGTTACAATGTCCTAATTTAATTAATTCATTAAATTTAAAATCATTTTAAATTTAAATTATCACTAAATTAAATCCATAAAACTTTAGTTAGTTTTATATTCCTCTTAAGTCAAATTTCACTTAATCTCAAATTTAATTTATAACAAGTTCCAAATCTATTTAATTTAAAATCGAGTTTTAAATCTTAATCTAACAAATCTAATAAAATTTCAAATTATTAAATTCCAAAACTTTACTTGTTTCTAATTCTCATTTCAATTATTCAACTTACTTAACTTTAAATTTTCCTAAATCAAATTACAATTTTCTCAATTTAAATTTGTCAATTCATTTTATTCAATTAAATAGATTTATTAATCCGTTTCAATTAAATCCATTAATTTATTTCAATTAATCCATTAATTTATTTCAATTAATCCATTAATTTATTTCAATTAAATCCATTAATTTATTTCAATTAATCCATTAATTTATTTCAATTAATCCATTAATTTATTTCAATTAATCCATTAATTTCGTTACTTAATTTCAAAACAAATTGTTAAGTTCATTCCTTAATTTCAAATAGATTTCAATTTCAAAATGATTTTGTTGACCAATCGGGTTTCTTATTTTAATTAGTTATCCTAGGCCAAGTTATTTAATTGGGTATTTATCATTTCAACCCAATATCATTCAATATAAATCGTTCAGGTCTATCATTTCAACGCATAATGATTTATTCCTATTCTAATGTCCGTTCGGGTATGTATCATTTCAACCCAGAGTGATTCTAAACTAACAAGCAAGTTGCAATTCAATTAAATATATAAATGATGTAAATTCAAATAAGCACAAAATACTTGCATGGAACTTCACTATCATTTCACGTAAATCAATGGTTATTTCTATTCAAATATTTTACACATCATATAACAAATTTAATTTATTTTGTGAATTAAACATCGTCATTTCATGTGATTCAATTAACAATTTAATCTTAACAAATTAAATCTTAACATAACAAATTTAGTGTCACAACTATTTACCATAAACTAACATCAAATCACAATTTAACATGTTAAATCTAATTAAACAATACATGGCGTCAATTTAGCAATTTTAAATACTAACAATATTCAATTTTAACTTGTATAGCAATTAACAGTTTATGTGAGCAATTTTAACATCAACCATTATTACATCCAAATTAATATTAACAACATCTATCACTTGATTATCATAACATAATAGATTGAGTCGTGAATGAAATATTCACCTTGCGTGGTTAGAGATTTGACGACGAAGCACAAAGACGAATAGATAAGGGGCACTAACAAGCACGACACAAAAGCGAACACAAACTGCAATCAAACAAATAATTAAATTGACAATTTTGTTCAATACAATATATATATATATATATATTATATATAATCATAACAAAGCAAAGAAACTAGATAGATCCGACAAGTTGAATGGAAGCCTAAGTCTCCGAAGTAGTAGCTGGAACAAAACACAGTAAAACACTTTATGTGAGCAACCAGAATTTTCAGTTATATACTGCTATATACTATATAGTTTCATATATATATATATTAATATATAAAACGGAAGTGCATTGAAATACGGCTGCGGCCAAGGCGAGGCACAGCAGTGACGGTGGAGCAGGGGACGTCGCGGTGGTCGGAGTGTAAAGCGGGCTGGGGTCTGGTGGACAGTGGGGTGGACTGCGGCGTGGGTTGTGGGGGACGGAGGCGGACGCGGCAGTGGTGCAGTGGGTTGGCTGTGTCTGGGGTTCGGGTGGTCTAGCGGGTTCGGGTGGTCTGGGGTTCGGGTGGTCTGGGGTTCGGGTGGTCTGGGGTTCGGGTGGTCTGGCGGGTTTGGGTGGTCTGGGGTTCGGGTGGTCTGGGTTGGAGGCGGACGTGGGCAGGGGCTGGACGGGGTAGTGGGGCAGTGGGGACGTGGAGGGCTGGACGACGGATGGTGGCAGTGGAGACGCGGAGGGCTGGCGGCGGATGGTGGCAGTGGGGACGTGGAGGGCTGGCGGAAGATGGTGGCAGTAGGACGCGGAGGCTGTCGGTGTGGAGTTTCATTTTGCTGGGGGAAAGACAAATAAATGAAAGAGAACAGAGGAGGAAGAGAAGCTACGTACCAGAGAAGTAAAAGGTGAGCAAACGAACAGCTGAAGGCACAGTGTACCAGATATATACAGAGATGTCTAGAATCCAAGGGTCTCAATATTAATTTTCTTGGTAACCGCTGTGGCTATTGGGTTTTCAAAAACTGAATGGTCAAAGGACTCCTAGAATTCTGAACAGTGTAGAAAATTGGGTACCGGTTTGTTCTGCGTAACGGACCAGTTTGTAATCCGTTAAACAATTATAATTTGCAATGCCGAACTCCGATTGACACAAATAAATATACCGTTTTGATCAAAGCGACGAGGCGAACACAACGGTATATAGATATCAGTGGTACGGTTGAATTATAAATATTCAAATTTTCTACTACGGAAAAATGCAGTAAAAACGCAGAAAAATAAGATCGACGGAGTTAAAGAAGTCCGAATTTTGAAAAACGAAAAATGACGTCTTAGTCAGAAGATGAATTAGAATTTTTCTATGTAAAAATATTCAGGTTTGGAAAACATTTTATTATCATCAATTTTAACTAATATAAATTGGAATAAAATTACGCTAGAAAATAAACTTCCAAATTTCCTGATGAAAGTTTACCAGTTGCTATGATTAATTAGAAGCATTCCAAATATCAAATTTGAACAGCAATGGAAGTTGTTTGTAGAAATTCGAATTTCTACACTCAATAAATGATTTTGAAAATTTTAAACTAGGTCGGAATTTCAGGGTCGTTACATTCTCCGCCACTCAAAATTTTTCGTCCTCGAAAAGGAACAAGGTAAAAAGTGGAAGAACAGATAGAAGAGATACGATGGATATAGAATAGATTATCAAAAAAATATAGAATATAAAATAGAGTTTACCTTCCACAAATAATTCTGGATTAGAATCCCGAATACTCTCCTCGGTTTCCCAAGTGCAATCACGATCATCGGGACTCCATTGGACTTTGACTAGACTAACAGATTTCCTTCCAAGCTGCTTCGTATCTCGATCGACTATACGAAGTGATCTCCTTTCGATAGTCAAATCTTGCTCAATATCTACTTCATCTAGCTGAGCAATAGGAATGGTCATGGATGGTTCATGCACGACTTTCCGAAGATGTGAAACATGGAATACGTTGTGCACGCCCTCAAATTTTTCTGGTAATGCGACTCTATAAGCTAGTGTACCAATTCTCTCGGTGATAGTGAATGGTCCAACAAATCTAGGAGCAAGTTTCCCTCTTTGACCAAATCGAATAACATTCTTCAAAGGTGATACTTTCAGAAATACCTCATCCCCAACCTGGAATTCCAAATCTCTTCTACGCCTATCTGCATAGTTCTTCTGCCTATCCTGTGCGGTCTTCATCTTCCTTCTGATCTCATTAACCTTCTCGGATGCTTCCATAATCATATCTGGGCCAAGAATTAATCGATCACCAGGCTCAATCCAACAAGCTGGTGATTTGCATGGTCGTCCATATAAAGCTTCGAACAGTGCCATATCGATACTCGCCTGATTATAAAGATGGTTAAATTTCAATTCAAATTTGCTTGCTCAAATTGAAATTTTTGATTTACCTGATAACTGTTATTATAAGTGAATTCAACCAAATGGAGATGGTCTTCCCAAGTTCCACCGAAATCAATAATGCAAACTCGGAGCAGATCCTCCAAAATCTGATTCACCCTTTCAGTTTGGCCATCTGTTTGAGGATGATAAGCTGTGCTCATATTCAGTTTAGTGCCCAAGTCGTCCTGAAATGACTTCCAGAATTTACTAGTGAATATAGGATCTCGATCGCATACAACACTAGACTGAACTCCATGAAGTCTAACAATCTCTCTCATATAAATCTCAGCCAGACTCGAAGCAGTACGAGTGGTTTTTACAGGAATAAAGTGAGCAGATTTGGTCAACCTATCAACAATCGCCCATATACTCTCGTTACCTTTTATGGTCCTCGGTAATCCATCAATGAAGTCCATAGAAATCTGATCCCATTTCCAACACGGAATCTCTAGGGGTTGAAGTAAACCGGTAGTCCTCTGGTGATCGGCCTTGACTTGTTGGAAAGTGGTGCATCTACTGACATATATAGAAATATCTCTCTTCATCCCACTCCACCAATATAAACGCTTCATATTACGATACATCTTAGTGAAACCAGGATGAAATGAAAGTGATGACTGATGGTTCTCTCTAAGCACTTCTTGTCTCAATCCATCAATATTAGGAACACAAATACGGTTGCCGATCCTCAGAACTCCATTACTATCTACTTGTGCTCCCATTTTACTGTCAGCATTTCCAACTCTACCAAGAACTAACTCCTTCATACGATAGAGCAAAGTGTCCTCATTTTGTTTAGCTTTGATGCGATCCATAAGAGACGAAGAGATAACGAGCTGAAATAACATGCCTTCAACAAGATTACAACAAAAAAATGCTTTGTTGCGGCTCAAAGCATCTGCTACGACATTTGCTTTCCCCGGAGTATAAGTGATGTCGAGATCATATGCAGCTAAGAATTCGAGCCATCGGACTTGTCTCTGATTCAAATCCTTCTGAGAAAAGATATACCTCAAGGACTTATGATCAGTGAATAATTCGAATTTGGTTCCCAAAAGATGATGCCTCCATAGTTTCAAAGCAAATACAACTACAAGAAGCTCAAGATCGTGTGTGGCATAGTTTAATTCATGGGTCTTCAATTGACGACCCGCATAAGCAATAACCTTTCCATTTTGCATAAGGACAGCGCCTAAACCTTCTCGGCAAGCATCTATATAGACAGTTAATCCCTCACTTCCATCAATTACCGAAAGAACAGGGGCTGAAGTTAACTTGCGCTTCAACTCATTAAAAGCTGATTCACATTTCTCACTCCAAATAAAATTAACATCCTTCCGAGTTAAAGCAGTAAGTAGGGCAGAAATCCGGGCAAAGTGCTCAATAAATCGGGAATAATAACCGGCTAAGCCCAAGAAACTACGAATATCTGTAGGAGTTTTAGGAGTCTCCCAATCCTGTAGATTACTTGATTCAAATCAGAAAGAGATAAGATTGTTTGAACAGAAACAACGAATAAGATAGTACTTACATTGATTACGGCGATCTTAGCTGGATCGACCAAAATCCCATTTTCAGAAACAATATGGCTAAGGAATCTCACTTCGTCTCGCCAGAAGTGGCATTTAGAAAACTTGGCTTTAAGCTGATGGTTTCGAAGAGTTTACAGAACATAACGGAGATGTGTTTCATGCTCTTTCTCGTCTTTGGAGAAGACGAGAATATCATCAATGAATACAAGAACAAACTTGTTAAGGACATCACGAAAGACTCGATTCATCAAGTCGACGAAATAAGCAGGTGCGTTGGTCAAACCGAATGGCATAACCAACCATTCATAGAATCCATTCTCGGTACGGAAAGCTGTCTTATGGATACTATCTTCTGCTACTCTGAGTTGGTGGAACCCAGTGGCTAGATCAAGTTGTGAGAAGACTTTAGCTCCATGGAGCTGATCGAATAAATCGTTGATGTGAGGCATCGGATAGCGATTTTTGAGAGTGCGTTTGTTTAGTTCTCTGTAATCAACACACATGTGAAGAGATCCATCAGATTTGGTGACAAATACAACTGCAGCGCCCCATTTAGAACAACTTCTCCTAATCAAACCCTTAGCAAATAAATCCTCAATTTGAGTTTTTAGTTCAGCTTTTTCTTTAGGAGCCATCCTTCGGTGTGGGAGAACTACGGGAGAAGCTCCAGGAATAAGATCAATGCGGAAATCGATTTCCCGTTTAGGCAGTAGAGAGTTGACCTCTCCAAATACATCGGGAAATTGCTGAACAATAGGAGTGGAGTCAAGATCATCTGGGTGAGCATCAAGAGAGAATATGAAGCTTCCGGCATATTTCTGAGGTGATTTGCATTCAATGACAAATGGTAGACCCTTGTCACTGACTAAAGAAATAGAACGAGTTTTGCATGAAATAACAGCATCGAATTTCCTTAACCAATCGGCACCTAATAAGATGTCAAATGCTTCGAAGCCAAGCACATAAAAATTCCAAGTGAGTCGATATCTTCCATACATAAGTACAACCTCATTACAAATTCTACTAAGGTTGGCAAGTCCTCCAATAGGGTTGGAGACACATAAGGAAGTAGTGGTAAAAGTAGGTTCTAATTTGAGTTTACTACAAAGATCAATAGATATGAAGCTATGGGAAGCGCCAGTGTCTAATAATACTCTAATAGGTAAATCTTGTAATGAAAAAGTACACCGTAAGGTACCTTGGTCATCCTGGGTCGGTGGTGCAGATGGTGCAGGTGTGGTGATAGCAAATACTCTAGAAGTGGTGCCACGCTTATGCATTGGGCAGTCTTTCTTGAAATGACCAGGCTGGAGGCAGACATGGCATAGATATCTCCTAGTCATAGAAGGTGGTGGAATAGCAGCTCCGGTAGACTCGGCCTTCGAAAATCGGCACCCGTACTTCACTTGTACTCGAATGCCGTAGATTCAAACGCCGAATCTGGCTCCTCGGAGCTTATAACACTATAAGTATAAAAACACAGCGGAATAAAGAAATGGATAATATCATATACAACTCCAATGAATACAATATCCAGAATGATATACAATAATGATATCAATATGATACAACAATATCAGAGACAAATAATGATGCTACAGCGAAAAACAGAAGTGATAACTCCAAATGATCTTTAAAAGAGAATGAGTCCAACAACTCCAACATCAGCTCAAACCACCATCACGTTGCACCAAGCTAAACAAGTGCAATCCATGATCTCCAAAAACTAAACTAGCTCCCGATCATCTACTAATCCTGACTATTTTAAAAACCCAACTCTAGACTGCCCGTGTGGAAAATTATGGGCACCCAGAGTTTAGGAAGGGAACAATAAACTCCGAGTCAGTCGTGGGACTGGTGTGAGTAACAAAAACAGTTTATCTTTGAACAAACTACAAAGGAATTTTAAACATTGAAATCCGCAATGCTTTTGGAAAATGAAACTACCATAAGACCTCCCGCCACACACACAATGCAAACGCAGAATTGGAGGAGATTTCTTCTTATGATAGTCAAACATGCTTACTACGCAAAATTCATCGGATTATTATTATTAGTGCATAGTGGAAACATTTCGAAAGCATAATATTAACCTTAGCCAACATAAAACCATTATTGTATGCCTACTATAGCTACCATCTAAACAGTGGTGACCACCATAAGTAAATGGCAGGTTCTACAACTAAAACCGTACAGGGTTCGTATTGGAAATTGGATTTCCAACAAATGGTCAGGCTAAGGTACTTCCTACTGTCAGTGGGTACGCCTCTGGATGGACCTCCTGAGAACCTAACCGGATCTCTGCTAACACAAGGCCGGGTTACCTCTGACACTAGGTAACTACTACTCGAGTATGCCATTCCCCGGTCCTTTGGGACCTTTATCCGAGCGCTCGATAACCAACAACATCACACGGTAATAAATATAGTGTGTCCACATGAGTAAGTATATGGGCTCCATACCATGATACCACCCTTTCCCAGAAGGAAATGACATACCCTAAAGGGAGCGACCCTCATAACCTTGCCGCATCATTCCTGTTTCGACCATTTTCGGGGAGTGAGGTCCGTTGAGGTCTCGTCCACAAAGCTATGCTTTTTCGCAAAGCCATGCTTTGATCAACAAATGATCAATAAATGATCAACACACAGCAACACTCAGCATGCCACACTACCAAATTGGGAGTATATCACTAATAACCTTCAATTACATAACCTCTGAGCTCGTACGTCTCAGAGAAGGGTGTTAAGCTAAGAGAATAAATCTCCGCCACCAAACAGAAATGTATTTGAAAGAAATCAGCTTTATATCTCAAAGTGTAGTGTCATACATACAACTATACAAGTATGTTCCGGGTTCGAACAGAACCGAAGGCACTTCCTAAGAAGCCCTTGCAAATCCGGATAATTTCTAATCACGTCCAGACTTCCCATCACAAAGGGTGATAAAATCTCTATACCAGGGACCAGTTGATGCAAAGACATTCGACGAGTTGTCCTTTCGTTTTCGAAAATACCCGGTCTTCACCACCGGTCTCCAAATGCAATCCATATACGACGTATCATTATTCGGAATGGGTTATATGACACAAAGTCCTCTCCCGGCTAAACCGAATAATGAGCGAAATGTTTAAAAACATATGGATATGGGATTTCAATTAAGTCACAACTTATTACCCAAAACATTTCTTTCGAATGGTTTAAACACATTACCATTTTAAATTTGTTAAAAGCAAACAGATTCAATTCACAAAGTTCACCCAGTTTCACAAAGATCTATTCATAGATTTTCAAATCAATTTCCATTTCAATTTGGATTAACTCGTCCAATCTTTAAAACAAAGATTTAACTGATAGCTTTCAAAACAATTCCATTTCGACCTTTCCAATTTCAAAACAAAGTTCAACAATCTTTCACAAAGATTTATTTATAACTCAGAAAACCATCTTCATTTCAAACTTGAAATTCTTTTAATTTAAATTGGAATTTCATTCCTTATATGAAAGCTTTTATTATTTGAAAACAAACTGTTTTCATTTCAGAAAATCTGATTCATTTATACGAGTTAAAGTCTTTGGGTTAAATTCAATTTCTCAAAACCATACTTTTAAAATGGCTTAAATTCATATAAACACATTTATAACTTCTTTAACTATAATTTCCAAACATAGAATTCAATTCCAAATTTTGAATTCAAATTCAAATTAAATTATCCAAATTTTGAATTCAAATTCAAATTAAATTATTTAAATCGGAAACTTTACCAAGTTATTCAAAGTAACTTTTATCTTAGAAACTCCTTTTCAAAAGCTTTAACATTTAATCCAAATCCATTTCCAAAATCAATTGAAATTAAAATTTCAATTTCAAAAATATTAAATTTAAATCATCTATGACTTAACCAATTTCCACGTGAAATCCATATTTGTGTGTGTAAGAGTGTAGTCCAGGGGTTTCACACAGTAGTGGAACATTATTCAATTATCACATATTTAAATGAAGTAGTATATTTGATAAGCGGTATAAACTATAACGCTTATCCTTATTCACAGATCCATAGATAAATCATAGATAAATAAATTACATTCATCACAGGTTGAATTAAAACAATTCATATCACACAGCATCACATAGTAGGGATATTAAACAATCAAATCATCCAATAGAATCCAAATGTCCATAGGTAAGGTCAATTTATTTATCTGATTAAATTAAATCAGATTAGTCACTAATCCTGGTTAATTAAAATTAACTAATTACAAATTATTTTAATTAATTAACCTTTAATAATAAATTAATTAGCCTCAATTAATAAATTAATTAATTACCATTTTATTAATTATCCTTAATTAATTCAATAATTAATTAATTAATCCTTAATCACTTTCATTTATTAATTAACCTTTAAATTAATTATTTATTCTCAAATTAATTACCTTAATTAATTTATCACATTAATTAATTACAATAAGTGATTATTCTTAATTATCTTCATTAATATCCAAAATCTTTAATTAATAACCTTACAATTTATCATTATTAACACATTAATTTATTTAAGAAATTAAGGTTAATCAAAATATCATTTTATCTTAATTTATTACATTATTTATCTAAAATAATTAATTAATAAATAATGTCATAAATTAATCAAATTAAAACTTAATTACTTTCAAAATAATTAACTTAAACCTTTGCTAATCCCATTTTCAAATAAAACGATTATCTTTAAAAGAATAATTCAAAACATGTTTAAAACTTGAATTTATTTTAAAACTTGAAAACTGTTTTTAAACTGCCCCGAGATCTCCCAGAGTGTTACCCGAGTCAAAAAGCCTTTTGCTTGGAGTTTTCCCCCAAACTAACCCGTATGCCATTTTTTTTAAACTTAAATTTTTTTTGTCTAAGTGTTAACCCGGTACAACCCAAAACTACACGAGCTCGAACTCGAGCCATAACTCCGTTTACCCGAGTACAAACTCGATTTCGACTTCATCTTCTCCAAATCCAACTTCTGACACAACCCAGACATATGTGCACATGCACATGAGTTTGCCGGCGTTCTGATCACCATCGCCACCGTCTACAGGTCATTGATGACCTACCTAAACCACCTAACCACTTAAATCCTCGAATCAACCTGGGAAACAAAATCGAACAATCTCGAGCACCAGAAACCCATCTCGATCAACCAAAATGCCTCGTGCCGCCACGTCACGACGCCAGAAACTTCGCAACTCCACTGGAACCTCCGCCGCGGTCCCCTGCTTCATTTCCCATACTCTGGTGGAACTCGATCCACCAGAGACATCGCCATGATCTCATTTCCATACTCGACTAAAATAGTTCGAAAACCCTAACTCGACCAAACCCCGACGCCACGACGAATTATAAAATCATCAAGTAATTTTCTAATGATCTACAATCCTTCACCCAGGTACAACCTCGTTCCCGAGACCCAAAACAATTCCGATCATCAGAATTAGCTAGAAACCCAAAATCCGTTCATCAATCCATATCTCTCCAATTACTCAATTAAAATTCATGATTTTAATTTTAAAAATCCTAGATTTCGAAAACAAAAACAATTATGTACCTGAAACAAACCATCATTATGATTGGGATTTTTGAATTGTTTCATATTTACTTGTTCTTTTACTTTCTGTTACAACCAGCCATTGATTCAACTTGAAAATATTTTTATTACTGATATCTTGTTGAAACAAACAATTCTTGTTTACAAATTAGAGCCTAAAGAAGATCAGGAAGGAAGAACTTATGATTTTTATCAAATTTAAGATCTGAACCATAAAACAGAACATCAGTTTTTTATATAAAAATGCACACACAATTCTCTATATACATATATATACATGTATTTAGCTTAAAACAAACATGCACAAACCAAACATCATTCATCTCAAACTTCACAGACAACAGATTTATTTACTTAAGTTTTAAATAAATTGTTACTCACCTTGTTTTTCCATAAGAAAGAATGAACAGGTTGAGGAACTGCTAGCAGAAATCCTTTAATCTCTGATAAATATGAATTCGTATTGTTGTTTATATTGAATCATGTTTAAGTTTGAGATGATATTTTTTTTCTGGTTTGCTTAATTATCTTTGTGAACGAGCAGGAATGAAAAGCTTGATATAAAATAGTTACAGGGTCTTATATCATTGTACAAAATAGGACAGATATTTTTTTTAGCTTTGGTGGCTGAGGTGATAAAAACTTGGCTTGCATTAATTAGTTTGTACAAAACTATATATTTATTTATCTTCCTTCATCTCGGCTGTACCATATATGAGATAATTGGTGGCTTCATTAATTGCTTGGCTTGTACTTATACTTATCCATTATTTGCTTGCATACTTATCCTTTGCTTTGTATTCATACTTATATTTAACTTGTACATGAATATACATATATTTGTTGTTTGTTTACTTTGTATGTTCTTTCTTGTCTTGTTTTTTTTTCTATCCTATCTTTATATATCTTTGTTTTGTTCATATTATTTATAACTTTGTTTCTTCATTTGTAAGCTTATACACATTTATGTTTAGTTGTTTTTTTAGTCTTGTTACTTGATAAAAAAAATGAATTTCTATTTTTATTTGTTATTAGAATCTATAAATGTATTTTGTTTCCTTTGTCTTTTGTATTTTATTTGTTTGTACCATCCTTTCATATATATCCTTTTGTTTTATGCCTTGTAATATAGATAAATTTCTATTGTTACATGCTGTTATTATTTTAACAGATTTGCTTATTTTATATTTTACATAGTTTGCATAGTTTATCTTATATATATATATATATATATATATATATCTAGTTCTATTTCCAACATCACTATGTATTTTTAACTTAAATTATTATTATTATTTTACTTCCATTTCTATTTTAAATATTTATTATAAATTTTACTGTAATACTTATTGTTTTTATTTTTATTTCTATTTCTAGTTTAAATATTTATTTTTAACATAACCCATAAATTTCAAATTTAAAGTTATTTATTTTTTAAACTTGTATCAATTATCTATATAATTTTTATATTTATCTTTAACCCATTTATTTAAGATTTAAATTCAAATTAAATGTATATATATACCTATATAAATTCAAATTTACTCATATATGCTCGTATACATATATATTCACATATATACATATATATACAATATTAAAATTTTAAATGATTTGACATAGAATTTATTTGAACTTTGGGAAACTCACATCAATTATCAATTAATTTTACAATTTTTATTCAGAAATAAATTTAATTATCAATTTAAATTTAATTAAAATCCGGGGTCGTTACAGACTTCCCCCCTTAAAAGAATTTCGTCCCCGAAATTTGCCAGGGAGAAACAAAGATAGATGAAGAATATTTCATCAACTCAAACTGAATATCTATTCTGCATTTGGCTTACCAAATCAGAATATCAATAATAGATACAAGAACGAATCTATTTAATTTTCCCACAAGATACTCGGGTTATCCAGATCTACGAAATATGCAGGGGCATTGGTTAGTTCGAAGGGATAACTAACCATTCGTAGATAGGACCTAAAAATAGACAGTTATATGGATACAATTTCCAAATCTTTTAGTTTAGAAACTAAGGTATACCTATCAACCATAGCAACCAAAGCAACCAATTCATCCAAACAAACAATTTTGGCCTATTTGGAGTTTACGCCCCATTTTATATATCGAATCTTCTTCCTGGATCTACCAGGAACTATCAAAGAATTGAGAAAAGATGACGAACAAAAGAGATTGATAGAGAAAATATTGCTTCCTTATTGTTACAGGGTATTGACCATTTATAGTCATATTCCCTTGTCCCCTATCTCAACCTCTTCTTACACTCATACTTACTATCAGTGGATAGCAAGAGAATTTACTGAGGCGTACGGACAGATATCTTAGAGATACTCATTCTAGGGTATACTTAACCCTATCTCTAATGAGCTACTTAACGTGTTATACTCCTGAGCTAAAGTTCAACCTTAGCTCTGATACCATATATTAAGATCCCTGACTCAGCCTTCGAAAATCGGCACCCGTACTTCACTTGTACTCGAATGCCGTAGATTCAAACGCCGAATCTGGATCCCCGGAGCTTATAACACATTAAGTATAACAACACAGCGGAATAAAGAAATGGATAATATCATATACAACTCCAATGAATACAATATCCAGAATGATATACAACAATGATATCAATATGATACAACAATATCAGAGACAAATAACGATGCTACAGCGGAAAACAGAAGTGATAACTCCAAATGTCTTTAAAAGAAAATGAGTCCAACAACTCCAACATCAGCTCGAACCACCATCACGTTGCACCAAGCTAAACAAGTGCAGTCCATGATCTCCAAAAACTGAACTAGCTTCCGATCATCTACTAATCCTAACTATCTGAAAAACCCAACTCTAGACTGCCCGTGTGGAAAATTGTGGGCACCCAGAGTTTAGGAAGGGAACAATAAACTCCGAGTCAGTCGTGGGACTGGTGTGAGTAACAAAAATAGTTTATCTTTGAACAAAAAACAAAGGAATTTTAAACATTGAAATCTGCAATGCTTTTGGAAAATGAAACTACCATAAGACCTCCCGCCACACACACAATGCAAACGCAGAATTGGAGGAGATTTCTTCTTATGATAGTCAAACATGCTTACTACGCAAAATTCATTGGATTATTATTATTAGTGCATATTGGAAACATTTCGAAAGTATAATATTAATCTTAGCCAACATACAACCATTATTGTATGCCTACTATAGCTACCATCTAAACAGTGGTGACCACCATAAGTAAATGGCAGGTTCTACAACTAAAACCGTACAGGGTTCGTATTGGAAATTGGATTTCCAACAAATGGTCAGGCTAAGGAACTTCCTACTGTCAATGGGTACGCCTCTGGATGGACGTCCCGAGAACCTAACCGGATCTCTGCCAATACAAGGTTGGGTTACCTCTGACACTAGGTAACTACTACTCAAGTATGCCATTCCCCGGTCCTTTGGGACCTTTATCCGAGCGCTCGATAACCAACAACATCACACAGTAATAAATATAGTGTGTCCACATGAGTAAGTATCTGGGCTCCATACCATGATACCATCCTTTTCCAGAAGGAAATGACATACCCTAAAGGGCGCGACCCTCATAACCTTGCCGCATCATTCCAGTTTCGACCATTTCCGGGGAGTGAGGTCCGATGAGGTCTCGTCCACAAAGCCATGCTTTGATCAACAAATGATCAATAAATGATCAACACTCAGCATGCCACACTACCAAATTGGGAGTATATCGCTGATAACCTTCAATTACATAACCTCTAAGCTCGTACGTCTTAGAGAAGGGTGTTAAGCTAAGAGAATAAATCTCCGCCACCAAACAGAAATGTATTTGAAAGAAATCAGCTTTACATCTCAAAGTATAGTGTCAGACATACAACTATACAAGTCTGTTCCGGGTTCGAACAGAACCGAAGGCACTTCCTAAGAAGCCTTTGCTAATCCGGATAATTTCTAATCACGTCCGGACTTCCCATCACAAAGGGTGATAAAATCTCTATACCAGGGACCACTCGATGCAGAGACATTCGACGAGTTGTCCTTTCGTTTTCGAAAATATCCGGTCTTCACCACCGGTATCCAAATGCAATCCATATACGACGTATCATTATTCGGAATGGGTTATATGACACAAAGTCCTCTCCCGGCTAAACCGAATAATGAGCACAATATTTAAAAACATATGGATATGGGATTTCAATTAAGTCACAACTTATTACCCAAAACTTTTCTTTCGAATGGTTTAAACACATTACCATTTGAAATCTGTTAAAAACAAACAGATTCAATTCACAAAGTTCACCCAGTTTCACAAAGATCTATTCATAGATTTTCAAATCAATTTCCATTTCAATTAGGATTAACTTGTCCAATCATTAAAACAAAGATTTAACTGATAGCTTTCAAAACAATTCCATTTCGACCTTTCCAATTTCAAAACAAAGTTCAACAATCTTTCACAGAGATTTATTTATAACTCGGAAAACCATCTTCATTTCAAACTTGAAATTCTTTTAATTTAAATTGGAATTTCATTCCTTATATGAAAGCTTTTATTATTTGAAAACAAACTGTTTTCATTTCAGAAAATCTGATTCATTTATACGAGTTAAAGTCTTTGGGTTAAATTCAATTTCTCAAAACCATACTTTTAAAATGGCTTAAATTCATATAAACACATTTATAACTTCTTTAACTATAATTTCCAAACATAGAATTCAATTCCAAATTTTGAATTCAAATTCAAATTAAATTATCCAAATTTTGAATTCAAATTCAAATTAAATTATTTAAATCGGAAACTTTACCAAGTTATTCAAAGTAACTTTTATCTTAGAAACTCCTTTTCAAAAGCTTTAACATTTAATCCAAATCCATTTCCAAAATCAATTGAAATTTCAATTTCAATTTCAAAAACATTAAATTTAAATCATTTGTGACTTAACCAATTTCCACGTGAAATCCATATTTGTGTGTGTAAGAGTGTAGTCCAGGGGTTTCACACAGTAGTGGAACATTATTCAATTATCACATATTTAAATGCAGTAGTATATTTGATAAGCGGTATAAACTATAACGCTTATCCTTATTCATAGATCCATAGATAAATCACAGATAAATAAATTACATTCATCACGACTTGAATTAAAACAATTCATATCACACAGCATCACATAGTAGGGATATTAAACAATCAAATCATCCAATAGAATCCAAATGTCCATAGGTAAGGTCAATTTATTTATCTGATTAAATTAAATTAGATTAGTCACTAATCCTGGTTAATTAACATTAACTAATTACAAATTATTTTAATTAATTAACCTTTAATAATAAATTAATTAGCCTCAACTAATAAATTAATTAATTACCATTTTATTAATTATCCTTAATTAATTCAATAATTAATTAATTAATCCTTAATCACTTTCATTTATTAATTAACCTTTAAATTAATTATTTATTCTCAAATTAATTACCTTAATTAATTTATCACATTAATTAATTACCTTTAATTAATTACAATAAGTGATTATTCTTAATTATCTTCATTAATATCCAAAATCTTTAATTAATAACCTTACAATTTATCATTATTAACACATTAATTTATTTAAGAAATTAAGGTTAATCAAACTATCATTTTATCTTAATTAATTTCATTATTTATCTAAAATAATTAATTAATAAATAATGTCATAAATTAATTAAATTAAAACTTAATTACTTTCAAAATAATTAACTTAAACCTTTGCTAATCCCATTTTCAAATAAAACGATTATCTTTAAAAGAATAATTCAAAACATGTTTAAAACTTGAATTTATTTTAAAACTTGAAAACTGTTTTTAAACTGCCCCGAGATCTCCCCGAGTGTTACCCGAGTCAAAAAGCCTTTTGCTTGGAGTTTTCCCCCAAACTAACCCGTATGCCATTTTTTTTAAACTTAAATTTTTTTTGTCTAAGTGTTAACCTGGTACAACCCAAAACTACACGAGCTTGAACTCGAGCCATAACCCCGTTTACCCGAGTACAAACTCGAGTTCGACTTCATCTTCTCCAAAACCAACTTCTGACACAACCCAGACATATGTGCACATGCACATGAGTTCGCCGGCGTTCTGATCACCATCGCCACCGTCTACAGGTCATTGATGACCTACCTAAACCACCTAACCACCTAAATCCTCGAATCAACCTGGGAAACAAAATCGAACAATCTCGAGCACCAGAAACCCATCTAGATCAACCAAAATGCCTCGCGCCGCCACGTCACGACTCCAGAAACTTTGCAACTCCACTGGAACCTCCGCCGCAGTCCCCTGCTTCGTTTCCCATACTCTGGTGGAACTCGATCCACCAGAGACATCGCCATGATCTCATTTCCATACTCGACTAAAACAGTTCGAAAACCCTAACTCGACCAAACCCCGACGCCACGACGAATTATAAAATCATCAAGTAATTTTCTGATGATCTACAATCCTTCACCCAACTACAACCTCGTTCCCGAGACCCAAAACTATTCTGATCATTAGAATTAGCTAGAAACCCAAAATCAGTTCATCAATCCATATCTCTCGAATTACTCGATTAAAATTAATGATTTTAATTTTAAAAATCCTAGATTTCGAAAACAAAAATAGTTATGTACCTGAAACAAACCATCATTATGATTGGGATTTTTGAATTGTTTCATATTTACTTGTTCTTTTACTTTCTGTTACAACCAGCCATTGATTCAACTTGAAAATATTTTTATTACTGATATCTTGTTGAAACAAACAATTCTTGTTTACAAATTAGAGCCTAAAGAAGATCAGGAAGGAAGAACTTATGATTTTTATCAGATTTAAGCTCTGAACCATAAAACAGAACATCGGTTTTTTATATAAAAAAGCACACACAATTCTCTATATACATATATATACATGTATTCAGCTTAAAACAAACATGCACAAACCAAACATCATTCATCTCAAACTTCACAGACAACAGATTTATTTACTTAAGTTTTAAATAAATTATTACTCACCTTGTTTTTCCAGACGAAAGAATGAACAGGCTGAAGAACTGCTAGCAGAAATCCTTTAATCTTTGATTAATATGAATTCGTATTGTTGTTTATATTGAATCATGTTTAAGTTTGAGATGATATTTTTTTTTTCTGGTTTGCTTAATTATCTTTGTAAACGAGCAGGAATGAAAAGCTTGATATAAAATGAGTTACAGGGTATTATATCATTGTACAAAATAGGACAGATATTTTTTTTATCTTTGGTGGCTGAGGTGATAAAATCTTGGCTTGCATTAATTAGTTTGTACAAGACTATATATTTATTTATCTTCCTTCATCTCGGTTGTACCATATATGAGATAATTGGTGGCTTCATTAATTGCTTGGCTTGTACTTATACTTATCCATTATTTGCTTGCATACTTATCCTTTGCTTTGTATTCATACTTATATTTAGCTTGTACATGAATATACATATATTTGTTGTTTGTTTACTTTGTATGTTATTTTTTTTCTTGTTTTTTTTTTCTATCCAATCTTTATATATCTTTGTTTTGTTCATATTATTTATAACTTTGTTTCTTCATTTGTAAGCTTGTACAAATTTATGTTTATTTGTTTTCTTTAGTCTTGTTACTTGATAAAAAAATGAATTTCTATTTTTATTTGTTATTAGAATCTATAAATGTATTTTGTTTCCTTTGTCTTTTGTATTTTATTTGTTTGTACCATCCTTTCATATATATCCTTTTGTTTTATGCCTTGTATTTTGTTTCCTTTGTCTTTTGTATTTTATTTTTAATTTAAATTATTATTATTATTTTACTTCCATTTCTATTTTAAATATTTATTATAAATTTTACTGTAATACTTATTGTTTTTATTTTTATTTCTATTTCTAGTTTAAATATTTATTATTAATTTATTTTTAAAATAACCCATCAATTTCAAATTTATAGTTATTTATTTTTTAAACTTGTATCAATTATCTATATAATTTTTATATTTATCTTTAACCCATTTATTTAAGATTTAAAATCATATTAAATGTATATATATACATATAAAAATTCAAATTTACTCATATATGCCCGTATACATATATATATATATATATATATATATATAATCACATATATACATATATATACAATATTTAAATTTTAAATGTGTAACGCCCCACCTCTATGCTCACACTAACAAAGAGTATTAAAAGAAATACTGTCTGTTATTGCGAAGAATAAGGCTGGATAGGAGCGGCCATCCGTAGTTGGCCTTACACTAGTATTGGTTACTTCGATAGGAGTGGTATATATTTTTCATTTTTCATCTCTTATTTATTTACTCCTATCGACATACCCAATTCCAGTATAAAACGAACTAAGATGGTTCATAATAGTTTAGGACAATATATATAATAATAACACAGATAATATAAATGCGGAACACAGATAAAACAAAAAGTCTCATATATATAATAACCGATGTCGGTTACAATACATTTGACACAATACATATGATATAACTACAACTGTCGACTCTGGAAGTTATATATACAAGTACATTATCGACTAATATACATGAATACATATCAACCTAAATCAGTACACTGACTACTACAAAAAGACGAAGACCTCTTCAAAAGATATAAAAAGTCTTCATAGCTCAAACAGCAACCCAAAGCAAGATATCTACAACCTGAAATAACTCGGGTCTGACCCGAGTATTACATTCAAAAGAAGATAATACACGGGTCAGTCTAATTCAAACTCAGTTATTAATGCACGGAAGCAATAATAATAAATAACATATTAGACGACAGTCAAGATAAACCTCGTCTATCCGATCCTTTAATAAAGAAATCGGATAACGGTAAATATAACACTTAATAGTGTTAAACAACAAATCAGCAGATTCAAATCATCAACAAAGATAAATGAAAAGATCATCATTGAAGACAATTAAGAAAACATCAGAATTTCCTAAACGGCAATTAACAACAAAATCTAATTATTAACAAATAATTAGAAACTCATAATCTAATTATCAAAGAGATAATTAGACAACAACAGAAGAATCAAATCAAAACAAATCAAATTACAATTTCAAAACGTATTGAATTGAATAAACGAAACAGTTCAAACAATTGAAATATCAATTAAAACGCCAATTCTAATTTGGCTGCAGTACACGCACGCGTGCACTGCCTTGGCAGTACAGTGATGAAATACACAAAAGCCAAATGAAGGTTCACAAACAAGCGCAAGGTCAAACCCAAGAAAAATCAGATTCAACTCACATGCAATTCAAATAAAATCTCAATGCTAGTACAAGGTCAAACCCGAGCGTTTAAGCTGGATTCAACTCAATGTACAAATCAATGTACAAGTACAACAGTCTCAAGTAAACATATATGATCCAGACTGGCTACACAATATCCAAGTGCAGACCCAGTTATGACAGAAGATCGGAACTGCAGCGGTCAAGTCATGGACTCAACACAACGGCAAAGCAACTCAACTCAAATGACCAAGTGCACAAGGCAGTGGTACAACTAAATGAAGACATCAGAATATGATCAATCAAACTTCTGGAAACAAAAGGCAACTCAACTCAAATGCAAAGCACAAAGGCTCGCATGAAGGTTACACTACAACAAGTCAGGGAAGTGCAGTAGTGTTAACATCACTGTGAACAGGTAGTGGTACAAACTGTAGGATCTAGATTAACCCTAGAGGGGGGGTGAATAGGGTTATAGCAAATTTTCTTGAATTAAACACGAAATCAAACTTCAGATAAATAAATATGCTGAAAAGTACATCACACACAAAATTTACCCAGCTTCGGCAACCCCTGCCTACTTCTGCATTCCCAGATTTCTATTAGAATTAAACAATATCCCGCTTACAAACACTCTAACAGACTCGCACACCCTGCTACCGCCTATAGAGTTTTGCAAACTCGCAAACCCTGCTCACTGAACTAATTCTAACTAGACAATCTGACAGTACCTAAACCCTAGGTGGTGATTTACCCTGATTTAATTCGAAAAGTACAAACTTAAAAACAGAAAATAAGAGCAAAATTAAATCTAAACTTGAAAACTATTTTGCTCTTTAAAATAACCCGGGCCCAAACTAAATTAAAACAAATCATAAACTAAAGCTCCTTTTAGTTTATCAAGCCCGACCCTTTTTGATGAGATAATGGCGGCTTAGGGCTTCGGCTCGTTCTTCTGTGAAATTGAATTAGGGCTTTTGCTCTTCGTTGTTTCTCTGTAATTTGGGGCTTCTGATTGATGTTCGAAGAGGTCGCTCGAGTTCGTTGCTCTGTTGATTAACTTTGTTGCTTGCCTCAAGATGATTGAGTTAGTCGATCGTTCGTTGGCTTTGGTATGTGATTTCTGTTCTGTGCTTTTTAACTTGATTGCTTGAATTCAATTACTTTTGCTTTTTCGCTCTCTGTTAATGATGATTTGGGTTCTGCACACCTTCTCGATGATGATATCGGGGTCTTTATATACTTGTCTGATTTGATTTTCGTGATTCCCACGTTGTTAAAACTTTCCTTTAATTATGTTGTGATATTTTGGGAAATTTCTTCATACCCACGGTTTTGATTCTTAAACGTTCGATCTCTTTTATGACTGATACTTTAGAAACTTTCCTAAAATCTGAGTTTGACTTTTTCAAATTTTTCTTAACTTGATACGGCCTTGACATTGTTTACTGTTGATCATCTTCTCTGGCCATTTGTTTTTGTGATATTGATCTACTCGAATCATCACTTGACTACAGTCATGACTAACTTGATTTCTGACTTTTTCACTGTTGTCTTTGATGGTGAGCTTTAGTCTGCATTCCAGTTTATTATTCTCTCTGACCATCTATGTTTATACCTGACCTGACTTTGATCTTCACTGCTGACTTGTTCATGCAATACTGTTGTACATTCATGCTCATATGATAATTGCATCCACATGTATCTGATATAGTTGCTATTGGTTTTGCTACTGTGTTTTGAACTGCAACTCGACATTGATTCTTGTTCAATCATATTGCATTTGCCTGCATTTCACTGTGTTGCATTATTTCTGTGCACATTGTAGCCTTCATTGTTCACTGCTTTATGCATTGAGTTGCATCACTGGTCTTTGCATTGTGTAGTTGTCATATCTTGTGCTCGATCTCTTTACCCACTGATGCATTCAGTAGCATTCATGCTTCATTGTTATCTGGTAACTCTCAAGTCTTGTTCATGTCATCACTGCATAGTTGTGTTGCCATATTGATCCCTCTGTTTGCTTTGGCTTCACCGCATAGCATATTGGTACATATTAAAAATGTTGCATCATTGAGTTGCACTGCACTTTTGTTGGAATGATTTCAACATTGATGCTCTGGTCTTTGGTCTCTGTTTGGCCTGTGATCTGTAGAGTTCATTTCAGTTGTTGCAGTTTCTTGGTCATTGACTAAAGTTTGTTTTGCATGCTGTTGCCTTCAGTGTACATGCAGCTTTGACGTTGTCTGTATATGTTGCCTGTGTAGATTTTATTGTTGCAGCTTCCATTGTATGTCTGCACTCTTTCATTTGACACTTGCTTGTTTCACTGATTCATTTTAAGTTGCATTTCTTTGATCTTTGATCCCTGTTGCACTTCACCTGTGATATTGCTTGGTGATCTTTGTGGCATTTGTCACTTGAACTACTCTCTGATCATATGTGTGTCTGATGTGTTGTTCACTTTAGTTTGCAGTACTTCTGTTCCATTTCACTTCTGTTCTCACTTGATAATTTTGGTTTGCTTGAATCTGTTTGCTTCACGTACCTGTGTACATGCACAGTTCAAATCTGTGTACATGCACAGTTTTATTTTTGCAGTGATACTTTTGGATTTTGGTCGATGCCATTTGATTCTTCCAATTACAACTGAGTTGAATCTGATTTGATTTGACCTTGTTTTTGGTTGACTGTGCGCACGAGTTGGCGAGGCAGTGCACACGTGTATGAATGTACACGTGTGTATTGCAGCCACGCAAGATTACCTGTCCCTGATATGAATACTGATATGCACAGATATTACACCATCAAAGATGATGACATTAACCCATATATCTGAGACAACAATAAGAACAAATTTTATATTTTTGCAAATTCAAATTTGTTTATTTTCAGATTACTGCTGTAGTTGCTATTTATACAGGTACACAGGAGACAGGACAAGAACTGGAGCTGGACAATGCAGATAGATGCAGATAGTAATAGTTGAGTGTTGAGTGATGTAGTGAGGAATAGATTGTAAATGAAAAATGTATGAAACCAGTGTATGAGTGTGAAATGTATGAAATCGGTGTATGAGTTGAAAACTTTTGTACTGTATAAAATATTATATTGAATAAACAATACTGATTGAATTTGTTAAATTTTGTGCAATAGTATTATTATTCAATTATTATGAATATTTATTCTTGTATAGTACGATCTGCAAACACATCTATAAATCGATAAATATTTTGTTATCATCAAACCATAAACACACATCAAATAATCTCCCCCTTTTGATGATGACAAACATATATGTTAAAGATTTTGAAATTCTGATAAATGTGTTTGAGCATGAAATTTTTAGCTCCCCCATATGAATGCTCCCCCTACATGTATACTCCCCCTACAACTGAGACCACTCCCTATTTAGAAGATTTAGGAAATTACAGAAGAATAAAAGAACTACAGAAAAATAACTAACAGCATTTAACAAATTTGGTGAAGTATTCCAAAAATACTCATTTCCTTATCAAAATCTCGTTCTTCTCCCCCTTTTGTTATCATCAAAAGACTGACAAAAAAATAATGGAACAGTAGGGAAAAAACAAATGTAAACCCAAGAAAAACCATAATATATCATAACAAGATAACAATTTCCACATTTTAGAGAATGGATCGATGATTTGGTTTTTATATAATGAGAATAGGGATGTTTATTTTTATTTTTTTAAATAATTTGACATTTAAGCACAAAAACAAGCACTTACTAACCACGCATAACCATAAGGACTTTTAAATGGGATTAGCAGTTACTCATTAGCTATCAAACTCCATCCATGCATAACCATAAGGACTTTTAAATGAGAATGGAGTGATGATAAACTAAAATTCACATGATCCATCCATACATAACCATAAGGACTTTTAAATGAGAATGGATGCATGAGAAATATTTTAAAAAAATTCCTTTATTTTTCTTTTTAATTTAAAAAGTAATTTACTCTTCTCATTTTTCAAAACCATTTTGAATGATAGAAAGATGGTAGAAATAGAAATGGTCGTGGAATAAGTTACCAAATTAATCATATTATGAAATTTCTTAAAATAAAACAAACATATTTCCACTACTGAATACCATATTCGAATCAATCTTTGAATAATATCCAAAACAGGTTTGAATCCTAGAAATTGAAGTTGAAAATAAATATCCAAGAATATTTCATCCAAAAATTGAAAAATGATTAGTCAATTTCCATAATCCCCAAATCCAAACGTAATCTGGAAAATCTGTCTTCGGGGAGGAGTTTTGTGAAAATATCAGCAAGTTGATCCTCAGTTGAAATGAATTCAATGCATATGTCTTCCTTAGCAATGTGATCTCTAAGAAAGTGGTGTCTCACATCAATGTGTTTTGTGCGTGAATGATGAACAGGATTATTAGACAAGTCTATTGCACTTTTACTATCACATTTTAATGTAACTAGTTTATAAACTAAGCCAAAATCAGAAAGAGTTTGCATCATCCATAAAATTTGAGCACAACAACTTCCTAAAGCAATATATTCTACTTCAGTGGTGGATAATGCAACACAATTCTGTTTTCGACTTGACCATGAAACTAATGAATGTCCTAGCATGAAACATGTCCCACTAGTGCTTTTCCTGTCAACCAATGAACCTGCATAATCAGCATCAGAATAACCAACTAAATCAAAATTTTCACAAGAAGGATACCATAGTCCAAATTTGTGTGTGTGTGAAAGATATCTTAAAATTCGTTTAGTGGCTTTCAAATGAGATTCTTTAGGGTTAGATTGAAAACGTGCACACAAACACACAGAAAACATAATATCAGGTCTAGAAGCAGTAAGATAGAGAAGTGAACCAATTATCCCTCGATATTTCTTCTGATCAACAGCAACTCCTTTCTCGTCTTTATCTAACTTTGTTGATGGGCTCATAGGAGTTTTCATTGGTTTAGAGTTCTCAACTCCAAATTTCTTCAATAGTTCCAACACATACTTGGATTGTGAAATAAAAATACCATCACTGCTTTGCTTGATTTGAAATCCAAGAAAATATTTCAATTCTCCAACCAAGCTCATCTCAAATTTAGCATGCATGACTTGTTCAAATTTCTCGCACAAGAGTTCATTAGTAGCACTATAAATAATATCATCCACATAAATCTGAACAATCAAGAAATCACTTCCTTTATGTAATAGAAACAGTGTCGTGTCAGCACTTCCCTTTTTAAAGCCATTTTCCAAAAGATATGTACAAAGACAGTCATACCAAGTTCTAGGAGCTTGCTTAAGACCATATAATGCTTTTTCTAGCTTATACACATGATTTGGAAAATCGTGATTTTCAAAACCAGGAGGTTGTTCAACAAAAACTTCTTCTTTCAAATCACCATTTAGAAAGGCACTCTTTACATCCATTTGTTTAAGTTTGAAACCTTTATAAGATGTAAAACTTAGTAAAATCCTAATGGCTTCTAACCTAGCAACTGGAGCAAATGTTTCATCTTGCATTGCTAAAACCCAACTTTCATCATTAAGAGCCATTTCAACAGGACCAGGTTCAATCTCAGAAATGATTTTCAACAACTTTTAAACGAAATGATTTTAAATTGAAGTCGTGTTAACCATCAAACAAATATCATAGTGTCAGATATAGAAACCGTAGGATCAACAGTCATTAAAACATCATCATTATTTCAAAACAATTTCTTGAAGTTTCACCAATAAAGTTCCAACAGTTTCAACAATTTCTAAAAATACCTTTTATAGCATGAGTAATCAGTAATCAATCAGCATCATAATTTGACCAAACAGATTAAGTTCAATGATGAAAAAATGATTGGTCAAACTTTTAAGTACAAATCAAAGTCATAGATAAGGATAAGTCATGTAAGATCATATCAAGTAAGTTAGAATCTGTCAACCATCATAATTACTTTGAATAATTCTATTTAAAGATGATTGGTAAAAAAATCAGAATTAACATCATCAATCATTTCACATAACTGGCTGATTTAATTCAGATTATGGTGCAGATTTTCATACTTTATCTATCGTTATACAATTACCTGTCTTACATGTATGATACTCTTTCGCTGTTTGCCCATTGTGAATCTGTCACCTTTATACTAGGCTAAGGAATGTTGATTTGTCGCTCGTTGTGTGTCTGGAACAGCCAGAATCCAGATAACACTAATGTTGTTCGTTAGCCTGCCACCACACCTACACGGTAAAAGATTTTTGTAACCTATTTATTTTTATAGGTCCATGGTTGTTAGTGGCAAAATAATTTGATGAATATGTTTGAGTAGACCCAAAACTATTAATATATGTTCCTTTTGGCACCCAAACTTGTTTTGTCCTTTCATTCTTGTTCCAATAGACATGAAATTTGTTTGTAGAATTCTTAGGAACCCAAACTTGTATAAATTTTGTGTTCTTGTTCCTATGACTACAATTTTCAACACGTTGTTCAATTATTTCACATCTAGTAAAGATACCCTTACCTTTTGCATTATCATCAACTTGTGTTTTCCTAAAGCCTAGTCCTTTCCTATTGTTAGCAAAAAGTTGATTTCCCAATAACATGTTGAATGATTTTTCTCCTCTTGAAAAGTTATTCAGTGATTTCTCAAGATCTTGGACCTTGGTTTTTAGTGTTGTGTTTTCAGTCACAAGTGAGGTGCATCTATTTATGAAATCCTTTTTTCTAGTGTCAATAGTTTCTTTAAGATTCAAGTTTTCTTTTTCAAGATTCTCCAAGCTATTCTTCAGTTTTGATAATTCTGAATCTAAAATTTTACAGTTTTTACAGTCTAGGTTTTGAATATTTTCAAGTTCAGTTTCTAACCTAAAATTTTCATGGGCAAGTTCTCTCCTATCAGATTTCATTTTTTCAATTTTAGATTCAAGAGCATCAACTGTTTTAGTAAGATCAAGGCACATTAAAACAAGATCTTTATAAGAATAGTCACCTACCTCACTAGATTCCTCTGAGCTTGCTTCTGAATTTGATTTTGCCATAAGACCTAGGTTAGCCTTCTCTGAGCTATCATTCGAAACTTCCTCTCCTTCTTCATCATCCCAAGTTGCTGCATAGGCCTTCTTCTTCTTTTTCTTTCCTTTGTTGTTTTTGAGAAGTGGGCAATTTTGTTGGAAGTGGCCAGGCTTCTTGTAGTTAAAGCATATCAATTCATTATTGGAATTGTCAGAATCTTTTGACCTATTACCACTCGCTTTCTTCTTGCGTGGCTTGAATCTCGACCATTTTCTAAGATTATTGACAGCCATTGCAAGCTCTTCAATTGGATCTTCTTCTTCTTCATTGCTCTCTTCTTTGCTCTTTAAGGAAATCGTCTTCTTCTTTAATTCGGAGTTGCTACGTTCCTCTTTTGCTTTTAACTCAAGCTCATATGTCATCAAGTTGCCGATCAAATCTTCCATGCTCAGTTTACTCAGATCTTTCGATTCTTGTATTGTTGTGACTTTTGCCTCAAAGTTCATCGGTAAGACTCGTAGTATCTTCCTCACTAGCTCTACCTCAGTGAATACCTTCCCAAGCGCTCTAGCATTGTACACCAAGGTTGAGAGGCGTCCAAACATATCCTTTATGCTCTCGCCTTTGTCCATCACGAAGTTCTGTATTCATTGCTGAACAGGGCCAGACGAGACTCCTTGACTTGAGAAGTTCCTTCGTGTGTCACCTCCAAGGTATGTCAAATTTCCTGTGTTGTTTTACAATGACAAATTCTATTAAATTCAGTCTTATCAAGAGCACAGATCAAAGCATTCATAGCTTTAGCATTTGTAGTTTTTAATTTCTTATCGTTAGCATCCCACCTATCCTTTGGTTTAGGAATCTCAGTATCACCAACAGTTATAGTGGGAGATTTATAGCCAGATTCAATAATATCCCAAACATCATAATCAACAGAATTAAGATAAATACCCATCCTAACCTTCCAATACGCATAATCATTCCCATTAAACATGGGTGGCCTAGCAATAGATTGCCCCTCAGAAAAAGCATTATTTGGTGGATTCATGACTCTAGAGTTAAAGAAAAAATTTACCGGGCTCTGATACCACTTGTAGGATCTAGATTAACCCTAGAGGAGGGGTGAATAGGGTTATAGCAAATTTTCTTAAATTAAACACGAAATCAAACTGCAGATAAATATATATGCTGAAAAGTAAATCACACACAAAATTTACCCAGCTTCGGCAACCCCTGCCTACTGCTGCATTCCCAGATTTCTATTAGAATTAAACAGTATCCCGCTTACAAACACTCTAACAGACTCGCACACCCTGCTACCGCCTATAGAGTTTTGCAAACTCGCAAACCCTGCTCACTGAACTAATTCTAACTAGACAATCTGACACTACCTAAACCCTAGGTGGTGATTTACCCTGATTTAATTCGAAAAGTACAAACTTAAAAACAGAAAATAAGAGCAAAATTAAATCTAAACTTGAAAACTATTTTTCCCTTTAAAATAACCCGGGCCCAAACTAAATTAAAACAAATTATAAACTAAAGCTACTTTTAGTTTATCAAGCCCGGCCCTTTTTGATGAGATAATGGCGGCTTAGGGCTTCGGCTCGTTCTTCTGTGAAATTGAATTAGGGCTTTTGCTCTTCGTTGTTTCTCTGTAATTTGGGGCTTCTGATTGATGTTCGAAAAGGTCGCGAGTTCGTTGCTCTGTTGATTAACTTTGCTGCTTGCCTCAAGATGATTGAGTTAGTCGATTGTTCGTTGGCTTTGGTATGTGATTTCTGTTCTGTGCTTTTTAACTTGATTGCTTGAATTCAATTACTTTTTCTTTTTCGCTCTCTGTTAATGATGATTTGGGTTCTGCACACCTTCTCGATGATGATATCGGGGTCTTTATATACTTGTCTGATTTGATTTTCGTGATTCCCACGTTGTTAAAACTTTCCCTTAATTATGTTGTGATATTTTGGGAAATTTCTTCATACCCACGGTTTTGATTCTTAAACGTTCGATCTCTTTTATGACTGATACTTTAGAAACTTTCCTAAAATCTGAGTTTGACTTTTTCAAATTTTTCTTAACTTGATACGGCCTTGACATTGTTTACTGTTGAACATATTCTCTGGCCATTTGTTTTTGTGATATTGATCTACTCAAATCATCACTTGATTTTTGACTTTTTCACTGTTGTCTTTGATGGTGATGTTTAGTCTACATTCCAGTTTATTATTCTCTCTGACCATCTATGTTTATACCTGACCTGACTTTGATCTTCACTGCTGACTTGTTCATGTAATACTGTTGTACACTCATGCTCATATGATAATTGCATCCACATGTATCTGATATAGTTGCTGTTGGTTTTGCTACTGTGTTTTGAACTGCAACTCGACATTGATTCTTGTTCAATCATATTGCATTTGCCTGTAGTTTACTGTGTTGCATTATTTCTGTGCACATTGTAGCCTTCACTGTTCACTGCTTTATGCATTGAGTTGCATCACTGGTCTTTGCATTGTGTAGTTGTCATATCTTGTGCTCGAGCTCTTTACCCACTGATGCATTCAGTAGCATTCATGCTTCATTGTTATCTGGTAACTCTCGAGTCTTGTTCATGTCATCACTGCATAGTTGTGTTGCCATATTGATCCCTCTATTTGCTTTGGCTTCACTGCATAGCATATTGGTACATATTAAAAATGTTGCATCATTGAGTTGCACTGCATTTTGTTGGAATGATTTCAACATTGATGCTCGTGTCTTTGGTCTCTGTTTGGCCAGTGATCTGTAGAGTTCATTTCTGTTGTTGCAGTTTCTTGGTCATTGACTAAAGTTTGTTTTGCATGCTGTTGCCTTCAGTGTACATGCAGCTTTGACCTAGTCTGTATATATTGCTTGTGTAGATTTTATTGTTGTAGCTTCCATTGTATGTCTGCACTCTTTCATTTGACACTTGCTTGTTTCACTGATTCATTTTAAGTTGCATTTCTTTGATCTCTGATCCCTGTTGCACTTCACCTGTGATATTGCTTGGTGATCTTTGTGGCATTTGTCACTTGAACTACTCTTTGATCATATGTGTGTCTGATGTGTTGTTCACTTTAGTTTGCAGTACTTCTGTTCCATTTCACTTCTGTTCTCGCTTGATAATTTTGGTTTGCTTGAATCTGTTTGCTTCACGTACCTATGTACATGCACAGTTCAAATCTGTGTACATGCATAGTTTTATTGTTGCAGTGATACTTTTGGATTTTGGTCGATGCCATTTGATTCTTCCAATTACAACTGAGTTGAATCTGATTTGATTTGACCTTGTTTTTGGTTGACTGTGCGCACGAGTTGGCGAGGCAGTGCACACGTGTATGAATGTACACGTATGTATTGCAGCCACTCAAGATTACCTGTCCCTGATATGAATACTGATATGCACAGATATTACACCATCAAAGATGATGACATTAACCCATATATCTGAGACAATAACAAGAACAAATTTTATATTTTTGCAAATTCAAATTTGTTTATTTTCAGATTACTGCTGTAGTTGCTAATTATACAGGTACATAGGAGACAGGACAAGAACTGGAGCTGGACAATGCAGATAGATGCAGATAGTTATAGCTGAGTGTTGAGTGATGTAGTGAGGAATAAATTGTAAATGAAAAATGT
This sequence comes from Allium fistulosum, assembly GCA_030737815.1. NCBI lineage: Eukaryota > Viridiplantae > Streptophyta > Magnoliopsida > Asparagales > Amaryllidaceae > Allium > Allium fistulosum. The sequence goes on from CM060906.1 coordinate 336,962,770, forward strand.
ATGAAACCAGTGTATGAGTGTGAAATGTATGAAATTGGTGTATGAGCTGAAAACTTTTGTACTGTATAAAATATTATATTGAATAAACAATACTGATTGAATTTGTTAAATTTTGTGCAATAGTATTATTATTCAATTATGAATATTTATTCTTATATAGTACGATCTGCAAACACATCTATAAATCGATATATATTTTGTTATCATCAAACAATAAACACACATAGGTGCAATCAGCTACACGAGTGCACAAGGGAAAGTGATAACAACATATCAATGATAACAACAGATCAGTGAAAAGCAAAGGATCACAAGGGCAACTTCATCAATGAATCAGAAAATCAAAACCAACAACAAAGTCAATAATGAATCAGAAATCACTAACCAAAGGCTAACAGTTCGATCACTGCTACCATATACAGGAATGCAAGTAGTACCCCATAGGTGCAATCAGCTACACGAGTGCACAAGGGCAAGTGATAACAACAGATCAGTGAAAAGCAAAGGATCAAGTGAACAACATATGTGTACATATGATGCTACCGGCTCAAGTACATAAAATAAAGGTGATCCCTGAAGCAGGTTTAATATAGAGCTAACATGACTCAAATAAACAAAGCACCAAACTCAAAAATGGCTGAGTCAAAAATGTCAAGTTCGAATGCAGATACTCAACAATGTACACAATGTCAACTAGCAACAACTATGAACAAGCAGTATGAAAAAGACTCAACTTAAGTCAGTGCACAACCAATCAGAGTAATGTACACATGACTGCAACAGATAACAGAAAATGCTACATGAAGTCAAGAGGCAAAAGTGAAGACTACATGAAGCACACGTGCCCAGACTTAAGGACACTACAATATGAACTCATGATAATGGAAAGCATAAGTGATACAACAGTTCAGTGAACTGCAAGTATCGACCAGATATCAAAATGACATGAACAGGGGGTACATGTGAAACAGTGAAACAACAATGGACTAACTGCAGCAGTTCGAACCAAGACAGTGTCGTGGCCGAATCAAGAGCAAAGCACATGTCAACAGAGAAGCATTATCATCAAAATGATGCAACAGTCAAGCAAAATGACTCAACACAAGTGAATACAACTCACAAGCTACAGAATCACTAACCACACATAAAACCAGGCTAGTGGAAGGATTATTCAAACGAAATCTAGACAGTACAGAGTGTCACATCCCGAAATTTTCGACTTTCGAAAATTCAACATCGATACTCACTTTATCGACTGCCGAACAATCGAGTGCCGGAAACTCCAATAGTGAGGGTTTTAGAAAAAGAAAAAAGTAGAAGAAGAAGAAGATAGAAGGAAAAGAGAAGAAAGAAAGAAAGCAGAGAAGAAGAACAACAGAACAACACATCAGAACAGAGAACAATATCAGAATCTTACACATCGCAGCGGAACAATATATAATAGATAAACACTAGTCTTTTAAAACAAAGAACTATATCAGTTTATATACATACATCCATCAGAGTCAATATACAACAATGGACAGTTATATAAACTTGTCCTCATACAGAATACACAGCGGAATAAATACTATCAGATACAAATACTACGTCTCGAACTCCAGCTTATCTCCAAAGCTCCAGAATATCCAGAATATCCTGATAATATAACTCTAGGCTGCCCGTGTGGAAATTGGTGGGCACCCAGAGTTTAGAAGGGAACAATAAACTCCGAGTCAGTCATGGTGACTGGTGTGAGATCGTAAAACAGTTATTTATCTTTAAAATAAATAGCAGAGAATTTTAAAGTCAATTCGCAATGCTTTTGGAAAATGAAACTACCATAAGACCTCCCGCCACACACACAATGCAAACGCAGAATTGGAGGAGATTTCTTCTTATGATAGTCAAAGATGCTTACTACGCAAAATCAAATCATTTTTGATATTATTATTAGTGCATAGTGTAGAAAACATTTCGAAAGTATAATATTAATCTTAGCCAACATACGACCAGTATCGTATGCCTACTATAGCTACCATGTTCAATAGCAGGTTACCGCCACATTCCATGGCAGGTAATACAACTAATACCGTACAAGTCACGTATTGTTTCTTTGGATTTCCAACAAATGGTCAGGCTAAGGAACTTCCTTTTCCACGATGGGTACGTCCCTGGAATAGACGACCCGAGAACCTAACCGGATCTCTGCCAACACAAGGCCGGGTTACCTCTGCAAAAATAGGTAACTACTGACACGCGTATGCCATCCCCCGATCGTCACCGATCTTCCCGAGGATCCCCGATTTCCAACAAACCACAAAGTAATAATAACTGTGCAGCAACCACAGAGGTTAAGTATCTGGGCTCCATACCATGATACCACCTTTATCCAGAAGGAATGACATACACTAAGGGGCGCTACTCCCTAGAACCTTGCCGCATTCGTCCTGTTTCGACCATTTCCGGGGTGTGAGGCTCGACGAAGTCTCGTCCACAAAACTACGCTTTCTCAAAAAGCCCTGCTTCGGGTCAAACAAAATGATCAACCTATGATCACAAAGATATAAGATCAAACAAATGATCATATCACAAATGATCAAACACCGATCATTTCACAGCAACACTCAGTATGCCACGTTACCAAATTGGGATATATCGCTGATAAATTTCAACTACATAACCTCTGAGCTCGTACGTCTCAGAGAAGGGTGTTAAGCTAAGAGAATAAATTCTCTGCCACCAACAGAAATGTATTTGAAAGAAATCAGCTTTATATCTCAAATTGTAACGTCAGACACACAATCCATACAAGTCTGTTCCGGGATCGAACAGAACCGAAGGCACTTCTCACGAAGCCCTTGCAATTCCGGATAATTTTCAATCACGTCAGGACTTCCCGTCACTAAGGGTGATAAAACCTCTAAATCGAAGATCAGTCGATGTAGAGTAACTCGACGGTAATCCTTCCGTTTTCAAAAATATCCGGTCTTCAACACCGGTCTTCAAATGCAATTCATAACGACGTATCACATATTCGGAATGGGTTATATGACCCCATGGTCCTTTCCCGGCTAACCCGAATAGTGAGCGCTTATTCAAAAATAAGTGTGGCATTCAAATTCATCCAATTCACAACAAATACCTATTTAAGGTAATTATCGATAGTCGGTTATTTAACTATCAATAAAGATGCGCGACATCATCAGATTCCAAATAATTTTCCCAAATTATTTATTCCTCAAAAATATCTTACTAGATATATAATTTCCACACTTCAAAAATAAATCAACGTTTATTTTTAAAACGAATCCCCATTTCTTTTTATAAATTCCATAGTGAATTTATACTTATCGAATATCTACCGATATTCGATTTTTCAAATCGATTTCAATATTAAATTTTGATTTATCTTTAAGAAGATAAATTCTCAAAAAACATTTCATTTTGTTTTGGAAAACATTCCCATACTTATTTAAAACTAAGTCAGTAATTCACAAATCCATTTATTTTCAACATTTGAAAATATTCGATATACTTAAAATCAAATTAAGTATACATTCATTCTTTAAAGAAATCTATTTTCTATAACAACATCAATTTGAGTCAAAAACGAATGTTACGTAAAACATCGTTACGACGACTCAAAAATCACTAGTATAGGGATTCGAAATTAATATAGATAGGTAAATCCCAATACTAAATAAAAACATTTCCTTTCGGAAATCATTTACTATAACAACAGTGTTATAGTCCACCATTTCCTTATTTCTCGAAAACGCCTATTTCAACAAGAACTGTTGAAATCTATGCTTTCGATTCACAATACATTTTAAAACATCTTTAAAATGTTTAACTTCATTTTTAATATCACTTCTTCAAAAACGTATCCATTTTACTTAACAATATATTCACTGTCCAAATCGTGAATATACTTCACTTAACCCTATTTAAATCTTTTCTACACATTTATTTCGAGAATTTTCCACTATCCAAAATCGTGGATAAAATCCCCTTTAACCTTTTAATTTACCAAATCCAATTGATTTCGAATTTATAAAACAACGTTTATAAATTCTATTTCTATTTTCTAACGACTTCAATTTAATAAATCTTCTTTATTAATAATTCGATCAATATCCCATTTAAAGGCAACAATCCAAGTTACAAGTAAATTTCTTATCAGTCTTTATTCTACAACTTCATTCATTTTATAACTTCATTCATTTTATAACTTCATACTTTATAATCTATGAACTTCAATCTTTATAAATCTATAAACTTCAATCTTTATAAATCTATAAACTTCAAATCTTCACAATCTATAATTCTATAAATCTCATGTCTTCACAATTTATAATTCTATAAATTTCTAACACTTATAGAAACTCGTTTTAAAATTCCAATACTATTAATTGATAAATATCAATTCTGTACATCTTTTATATATATCATTCTTAAATAATTCAAAAGAAATCCAACTTAAACTATTTTATTTATCACTTGACTATTTATTTCAAAATCACCTTTCAGGTATATTTCACAATTTAAAATTTTCATAACTTTAAATTTATAACATTTATTTATTTATTTAAGATAAATAAATTCCAAAATTTAATAAATCGTATACTTTCCAAAAATCACTTCAAAATTCCTTTTAAAGTAAAAATCGTTTATTTTTAAACTTTAAAATTGAACCCGATGATGCAACGCATCAATTAGTTCATCACAACATCAAACATCATATATCATCATATGATGACAGAATATATATCAACATCTGTAAATAAATAAATACAGTTGAGGAATCCAGTTGGATCCCTCCAACCTGTTTCCCTGCATCCAAAGATGTTAGCACAATACCAATTCCGCTCCAGTATGGAATTATCGCGGTATATAGGTTTTTATAAATCCGCTTACTAACGGCGCAATAGGGTCTCATCCGCTATACGAGGCGGGAAATCATCAATCCAATATATACATATGCCAATATGTATATATTGCTATATATATAGATATATCCTATCATATCTAATACCACATCCAATAGCAATCAAATCATCAATCAATAAATAACTGAAAATTCCACTTTTCAATCGAGTGAGAAAAATCTCACCTTAGCTTTGCGATCCATTTCCAATCCAATTTTGTTTTCTTGACTTATTTGACCTTGTATAAATAATTATACAATTCGTTAATATTCGAAAAATCGAATAATAAATTTCCATTTGATAATTTCAATTATTCAATGATTTTATTTCAAACCAATTTCTTTTAATAGAATTATTTAACAAGGAAATAAATTTGAAACTAATTTCTCCTTTAACAGATTATCTTTATATAAAACTTTCCAATGATATTATATATAAAATTTGAAAACTGCTTATGTATACATACTTAACTTTTATATAAATAAATAAAAATCTAGCTGTTAAATTAATTATTTTTCTTCCTGTTTTTCTCTACTGTAAAATCGTAATAGTATTTATTATAAAACAGAAATTAATTTCACTGTTAATATTTTCTAATCTATATAAACTTGACTGTAAATTTTTAACAAACTGTAATCTCTAAAACCATATAAAATTTCCTTCCTGTAAAATGTTTATATACATTTTTTTCTTTACTGTAAATATATATATATATATATATATCTATATATATATTTTTACTAAATTTAAAATCGAACAATGAAATACCTCACTGCAAAGAGGCGACTGCAGCTAATTCATAGTCGCGACTGCTGGCCTCCACATACGAGCATCATTACCTTCGCAGAACACACGGCAACCCCTAACCACCTCGAATTGTTGCTCGTAGACAGCCGCGACCCCATGACTGTTGCCATATCTTCGACGCCACCACACGATATCGCCGCTGCCTCCTCCCAGCATCGCGTATGCCTGCGCTACCATCGCCTGCCGCCGCGTTCCCCAAATTGGAGTCGAAGTCGTCGACTCCAGCCGAGGTCGAAAGCTTCCAATTCGATGATGCCACGACTCCAGCACGATTTGACGACCCCGAGACCACCAGGCGCGCGCTCGCGATAAGATCGAACTCGAGATGTCGTCGCCGCCTTCTGTTTCTCGTGCGCGAGTCTGACCTCGCGAACCTCCCCCAGTCGCGATTCGATTAAAATTTGTAAATGGGGCCGCCATAAATTTTGAAGATAAAATGAAGTCTGGGTTTGTTTCCCTGTTTGATTTTCGTTTTCGTTTGATTTCGTGGTCTGTTGAAAAGAATGGAAGGAGAGGGTCATTTGAAACGAAAGGGTATGGGCTGCACGAAAATCTCGTGATGCTCGGCGTGAACAACGGGGAGAAAACGTGGGATATTTATAAATTTTAAATTTTAAAATTAAACTGAATTTTCTTTTAAAATTTCGACGCGTTTATGCGTCGTACGATTTCGTAACAACTCAAAAAAATACGAAAATTGAAATCCGACAATAATTCAATATTACGGACCCAATGGAACTGGTTTCGTCGAATCCCGAGACTGCGCCTCGGACGGCTATTTTTAAATTCGATTCGAACAATATAATTTCAAAACTGAACAAATTGTTTCCAAACTCAATTCTGAAGTTTCAATTATCTTCAGTATTATAAATACGAATTTTAAAAGTTTTCGAAATATTTTCCTTCAACTCAAAATTGAAGATATAAATTTTTATTCAACATCAATAGATTAAATTTTTTTGTCCAACTTCAATTGATTAAATTTTATAATTTAATCGTCAATTTCAAAATTATATCGGGATTCAAATTAAATCATCGTTCAAATATTTAAAATTAATTAAATATCCTCAATTTAATTCGTTCAAAATTCTGGGTCGTTACACAGAGTATAAAACTCTACATGTCCATCTATCAAGTTCAAGAATAAAGTATGAAGGCAACGCATGTGTCAACCAGTCAAGGGGAGCACTAGTGAACCAGGGTCAATATTAAATACAAGTATAGACATTAATATCTGTACCAAATGAAACAGCAGCAGCATCAGCAAGTGGCACAACAAGTTCAAAAAAAAGCAGAGAAGATTTCAAAGCATGTCACTGTTATAACAAAATCTGGCAGCAATTTTAAATAGACATGTCAAAGTCTCTAAATCACTTCAATTGAACGAAGTCACAAAAATGACAGAGTATCAAAACAGTGGTAACAAGTTCGAACAAAGCTCGACAGCACGAGAACAAGCAACAACAAATGTACTGGTTAATGAAGTTCCAAGTCAAGGCCGAGGTCATAAGAAAATTGACGAAATCAAAATACCAGAAATCAAAATCGTGATAGCCAAAGAAATCAACATCGGAAAAATCATTTCGAAACCATGATGACTAATGAACTAGCAGTAAGGACAGTGAATGCAACTCAATATCCCTTAAACACTGAAACAAAATTACATTAAAGCCGACATTAAACAAGACAGTGCCAAAGTCGAACCCAAAAACGAACAATGGTTATCCACGAAAACGAACATCTCAAAATCAATGTCAAAACGAAATCAAACTATCGAGGCATAATACTCAAGTCGTATTAGATGTGAGTGAATATAAGTCACTCACCTTAGTTTCCCTTAGCATGAATTCGAGGATCGAACAGCTCTGAGTTGAAGCTGTGGCGTCACTAAGTTGGTCGAAGCCAAGTACGAAACCCCCCTTTGATGAATTGAAGCAGCCGAACGCACTCAAGTGGATGAACGATCGACGAAGCTCCACGCAAATACTCACTGATTCGATCAAATTAAAAATGGCACTTCGAACAAGCCCTAAATCTCAAATCTGAGAGAACGAAGATGAAGCCGCCATGTTTATTTTCGTTCGTTCTCTTTTTTGTTTAGGGTTTGAATGAAGAATGAAAGAAAGGGGGTCGGTTTGCCTCTGATATTATCTCGGCACCAACAAATATGGGCCACGATTCAAAATGTAAAGCCCACTCAACATTTAACAATTTTTACTAAAGAATTTTACTTGATTAAAAATTCCAAACAGCAATTAACCATCAATTTAATCGTTAAATGACGATTATAAATTGAAGCTAAATCCCGGGTTGTTACAGACTCCCCTCCTTATAGAAATTGCGTCCCTGCAATTTTCATAATTAAGGTTGTCAATAACAATTATTTTTCTAACATAAACTGGTTAAGCTAGAAAATAAAAGACGGGAATACAAACGCCAAAGAAATCTTTTATTTTCATAAAAGAAATTTACAAATTCTCAACAAAATCTAATTATCAATAGATAATCAAAAAACAGCAGAACTGAATAAATACAATTATTAGCAACATTCAATTATCAATTAGATTATCAGGAATACAGAAATCACAAAACAGCAATATCTAATTATCGATACGATAATAAGAAAACAGCAAAAATCTAATTATCAACAAAGATAATTAGAAAACACAAATCACAAATCGCAAAACCGCAAATATCTAGTTATCCAACAAATAATCTAGAAAACACAAACTCCATAATCAACAAACCCTAACTATCAACAGAAATAGATAGAAAACAGCAATTCAATAAAATCAGCATACTCTAGAATCAATTAGAGACTAGAATATCTCATAATCAGCAAACTCGGCAAATATCCAATTATCAAAAATGACAACCAGAAAACACAATTATCTAATCAACAAAACGATAATCATAAATCTCAAATCAACAAATACCTAATTATCAAAAACGATAGTCGGAAATCTCACATCAACAAATATCTAATTATCTCAAACGATAATCAGAAATCAACAAATATCCGATTATCAAAAACGATAATCAGAAACAACAAATATTCGATTATCAAAAACGATAATCGGAAACAACAAATATTCGATTATCAAAAACGATAATCAGAAACACAATTATCTAATTAACAAAACGATAATCAGAAATCTCAAATTAACAAATATTTAATGATCACAAACGATAATTAAATCTCAAATATCTAATTATCACAAGCGATAATCAGAACTCATATCGACAAATATCCAATTACCTGCAGATAATTGGAAACAACAAATATCTAGAAATCAATTAAGATGACTAGAAAATCAACATAAAAGGTTGGATCGATCCCATCAGATGGAGAGTTTTTAGTTCGCCGCACGTGCATCAACAAATGGCCGAAGCCTACCAAGTACTCAACATAATTTTGGTGCCCAACAAATGACCCGAAGGTCCTCATATGACCCGAAGGTCCTCATATCTTTTTGCCATTGAACACCATGAGTGCATTGCAAAGGACTCAATTCTGTTAACCTTTGCACAAAGGCCTTCAGGACTTGAACAAGTCATGCACATACCCATCATCCACCTGATGATGAGTAGATCAAGGCACCTCTCCTAAATTACTTTGTAATTTAGAGACCATGCATATTTATTCATTTAAGGAATTTTCCTTTTTTTTTTAACTCTAGAAATACTCTTGTAATCCTTTCTTTATTCCATAAGTAAGGAATTTAATTTCCTTAAAAATCATATCTAAACATACCAAACATTCATACCAAATTTCACAACCCATTTCAAAGTCATTTCTGCTTGATTACATTTTTCTAATAACCTGCTAGTACAATGGTTTCTAGAACTTTTACTCTGCTTAAATAAATCTACTAAAATCATAAGAAATACCATATTTGTTTTTTACTGTGAACATAGGATGTGGTTTTGAGAAAAACCCATAAACATATTGGATTTTGATCTGAACAAATCAGCACATTTTTTTTCAATATTGCTTTGTTCATATCAATTTTTAAATGAACTAGACATGAGCATAAACCTCTTTGTTCATACTGCCTAATCCATTATTATTCAATATCCTATTTCTCAGTAAATTAATCAAATTATTTTCTTATAAAAACTGAGTCATAAACTCATTTCTGTAATCAGGTTATATGATTGATTAAACAATTTTCAAAACAAAATTAGTCAATGCCAAAAACAAATCAAAACAGCAATATTAGTAACAATTTCGAAAAGGAAATTGTACTTTCCAAAACACCGTAAAATCGTATCTCAAAATCATCATTGCGGAATAACCGCTTGAAAATCCACTTTTAAAAATTCGACGGTTACTGAAGCCAAAGCGACAGAAATTTTTAAATATCAAAATCTCATCAAAATAATTTATATCAAAATGTTATATCAGTGAATTTTCATTCATCAAAATGCCACAAAACACCATGCTTCAAAATTTAGCACCGATGTAATAATCCCATTATAAAATAACGGCAACAAAATACGTTTAAACCAAGCACCGGTTCAACGTTAAATTAATGCAGTAACGTGCAACTCAAATTTGCACGTACTACATAATAAACAAAGAATTCATTCGAATGTATCTTCAGTGAAGATAATTCAAAAAAGCTAAATTTAATCAATATATGATTAGCATAAAAGAAAACCAGCAAAGATCTCAACAAAAATCACATAACTGCAATCGTTTCGAATCCTCAAACCGGATTCGAAATTTTTAAAGAACAAAACAAACCCAACTATGTAAACAACAATTGAAATTTATTTCAATTTCATATTTTGATTTTTAAATCAAAAAGATTATCAGCTGTATTTAGCGAAGACAGTCTCACTATTTCCGCTGCGCACTCTGATAACAGAACACAAATCAATCAAATCATCAGAACACAATTTCACTTTTATTTTTAAATAAAGATATTTAAAAATTTCATCATAATTTCAAAACTTTAGTTTTGACTCAAAGCACAAATAAAACATCGACCAATAGTTGTAACACATGTTCCATCTAAGTTATGTTTTATATTATGTCCATAAACCCCAAGCTCTGATACCAACTGTAACGCCCCACCTCTATGCTCACAATAACAAAGAGTATTAAAAGAAATACTGTCCGTTATTGCGAAGAATAAGGCTGGATAGGAGCGGCTATCCGTAGTTGGCCTTACACTAGTATTGGTTACTTCGATAGGAGTGGTATATATTTTTCATTTTTCATCTCTTATTTATTTACTCCTATCGACATACCCAATTCCAGTATAAAATGAACTACGATGGTTCATAATAGTTTAGGACAATATATATAATAATAACACAGATAATATAAATGCGGAACACAGATAAAACAAAAAGTCTCACATATATAATAACTGATGTCGGTTACAGTTCATTTGACACAATACATATGATACAATTACAACTGTCGACTCTGGAAGTTATATATACAAGTACATTATCGACTAATATACATGAATACATATCAACCTAAATCAGTACACTAACTACTACAAAAAGACGAAGACCTCTTTAAAAGATATGAAAAGTCTTCATAGCTCAAACAGCAACCCAAAGCAAGATATCTACAACCTGAAATAACTCGGGTCTGACCCGAGTATTACATTCAAAAGAAGATAATACACGGGTCAGTCTAATTCAAACTCAGTTATTAATGCACGGAAGCAATAATAATAAATAACATATTAGACGACAGTCAAGATAAACCTCGTCTATCCGATCCTTTAATAAAGAAATCGGATAACGGTAAATATAACACTTAACAGTGTTAAACAACAAATCAGCAGATTCAAATCATCAACAAAGATAAATGAAAAGATCATCATTGAAGACAATTTAGAAAACATCAGAATTGCCTAAACGGCAATTAACAACAAAATCTAATTATTAACAAATAATTAGAAACTCATAATCTAATTATCAAAGAGATAATTAGACAACAACAGAAGAATCAAATCAAAACAAATCAAATTACAATTTCAAAACGTATTGAATTGAATAAACGAAACAGTTCAAACAATTGAAATATCAATTAAAACGCCAATTCTAATTTGGCTGCAGTACACGCACGCGTGCACTGCCTTGCCAGTACAGTGATGAAATACACAAAAGCCAAATGAAGGTTCACAAACGAGCTCAAGGTCAAACCCAAGAAAAATCAGATTCAACTCACATGCAATTCAAATAAAATATCAATGCTAGCACAAGGTCAAACCCGAGCGTTTAAGCTGGATTCAACTCAATGTACAAATCAATGTACAAGTACAACAGTCTCAAGTAAACATATATGATCCAGACTGGCTACACAATATCCAAGTGCAGACCCAGTTATGACAGAAGATCGGAACTGCAGCGGTCAAGTCATGGACTCAACACAACGGCAAAGCAACTCAACTCAAATGACCAAGTGCACAAGGCAGTGGTACAACTAAATGAAGACATCAGAATATGATCAATCAAACTTCTGGAAACAAAAGGCAACTCAACTCAAATGCAAAGCACAAAGGCTCGCATGAAGGTTACACTGCAACAGGTCAGGGAAGTGCAGCAGTGTTAACATCACTGTGAACAGGTAGTGGTACAAACCACAAGAGTAGAGGGAAGGTGAGAGCACCAAAGATATGGCACTACAGCACACAACAAATGAATACAATTGACCAAATGCAAATGAATACAATGCATCAATGAAATGTATCAGACTCGAGCTCAAACAGAGGAAACTGGCATCAACTTCATCAATGAATCAGAGGATCCAAACCAACCACAAAGTCAATAATGAATCAGAAATTAATAACCAAAGGCTAACAGTTCGATCACTACTACCATATACAGGAATGCAAGCAGTACCCCATAGGTGCAATCAGCTACACGAGTGCACAAGGGCAAGTGATAACAACAGATCAGTGAAAAGCAAAGGATCAAGTGAACAACATATGTGTACATATGATGTTACAGGCTCAAGTACATAAAATAGAGGTGATCCCTGAAATCAGGTTTAATATAGAGCTAACATGACTCAAATAAACAAAGCACCAAACTCACAAATGGCTGAGTCAAAAATGTCAAGTTCGAATGCAGATACTCAACAATGTACACAGTGTCAACTGGCAACAACTATGAACCAACAGTTTGAAAAAGACTCAACTTAAGTCAGTGCACAACCAATCAGAGTAATGTACACATGACTGCAACAGATAACAGAAAATGCTACATGAAGTCAAGAGGCAAAAGTGAAGACTACATGAAGCACACGTGCCCAGACTTAAGGACACTACAATATGAACTCATGATAATGGAAAGCATAAGCGATACAACAGTTCAGTGAACTGCAAGTATCGACCAGATATCAAAATGACATGAACAGGGGGTACATGTGAAATAGTGAAACAACAATGGACTAACTGCAGCAGTTCGAACCAAGACAGTGTCGTGGCCGAATCAAGAGCAAAGCACATGTCAACAGAGAAGCATTATCATCAAAATGATGCAACAGTCAAGCAAAATGACTCAACACAAGTGAATACAACTCACAAGCTACAAAATCACTAACCACACATAAAACCAGGCTAGTGGAAGGATTATTCAAACGAAATCTAGACAGTATAGAGTATAAAACTCTACATGTCCATCTATCAAGTTCAAGAATAAAGTATGAAGGCAACGCATGTGTCAACCAGTCAAGGGGAGCACTAGTGAACCAGGGTCAATATTAAATACATGTATAGACATTAATATCTGTACCAAATGAAACAGTAGCAGCATCAGCAAGTGGCACAGCAAGTTCAAAAAAAACAGAGAAGATTTCAAAGCATGTCACTGTTATAACAAAATCAGGCAGCAGTTTTAAATAGACATGTCAAAGTCTCGAAATCACTTCAATTGAACGAAGTCACAAAAATGACAGAGTATCAAAACAGTGGTAGCAAGTTCGAACGAAGCTCGACAGCACGAGATCAAGCAACAACAAATGTACCGGTTAATGAATTTCCAATTCAAGGCCGAGGTCATAAGAAAATTCACGAAATCAAAATACCAGAAATCAAAATCGTGATAGCCAAAGAAATCAACATCGGAAAAATCATTTTGAAACCTTGATGACTAATGAACTAGCAGTAAGGACAGTGAATGCAACTCAATATCCCTTAAAAACTGAAACAAAATTCACATTAAAGCCGACATTAAACAAGACAGTGCCAAAGTCAAACCCAAAAACGAACAGTGGTTATACACGAAAACGAACATCTCAAAATCAATGTCAAAACTAAATCAAACTATCGAGGCATAATACTCAAGTCGTATTAGATGTGAGTGAATATAAGTCACTCACCTTAGTTTCCCTTAGCATGAATTCGAGGATCGAACAGCTCCGAGTTGAAGCTGTGGCGTCACTAAGTCGGTTGAAGCCAAGCACGAAACCCCCCTTCGATGAATTGAAGCAGCCGAACGCAATCAAGTGGATGAACGATCGACGAAGCTCCACGCGAATACTCACTGATTCGATCGAATTAAAAATGGCACTTCGAACAAGCCCTAAATCTCAGATCTGAGAGAACGAAGATGAAGCCGCTATGTTTATTTTCGTTCGTTCTCTTTTTTGTTTAGGGTTTGAATGAAGAAAGAAAGAAAGGGGATCGGTTTGCCTCTGATATTATCTCGGCACCAACAAATATTGGCCACAATTCAAAATGTAAAGCCCACTCAACATTTAACAATTTTTACTAAAGAATTTTACTTGATTAAAAATTCCAAACAGTAATTAACCATCAATTTAATCGTTAAATGACGATTATAAATTGAAGCTAAATCCCGGGTTGTTACAAAATGATTTGACATAGAATTTATTTGAACTCGAGGAAACTCGCATCAATTATCAATTAATTTTACAATTTTTATTCAAAAATAAATTTGATTATCAATTTAAATTTAATTAAAATCCGGGGTCGTTACACCCTTAACACATTTTTATAATGTCATAGTCTATACAGCACCGTAAACCCCACCGTAAACTAGTGGTTATCAGAGGGTACCCTATAGGTATAACACAAAACAAATCGTAGTGGTCGCGAATAGGATAGTCAGTATGACAAGGTACATGAAGCGATACCAACTAGGATACTAGTAGTTGCGTGATCCGGACTGATGTTGAGCATAGCAGCTACTACTTCAACACCGCGAAACAACACTCCCAAATCAAAGGGTGCACCCAAATCGAATCACAAAAGTAATAGATATGGTATCGAAGAAGTGTGTCCGCTAGAGGTGGCGAACCTCAATGGTCCGGCGCGGCTCCTGTTTTAGTCATTTCAGGGGTCATCCAATATCGTTCTCTTTCTTCAGTCAACGCGTTCACCAAACCATCCACTTCATTCTGGATCAACACTCCGCGTATAAAAGTTATTAAAATGGTTTTCGGTATCGACAGATAGTATGTCCATATCCGATCCCGGTCTCTTTAATAACTACGTATTTATTACCCGATGGTCGGTTAAATTAAAGTTTAAACAAATCAAAGTCCAAAAGTCAAGTTGCAAATTTGACTTTCAAAATTTGACATTTCACGATTCAATTATTTCAGATATTTAAAATCATATTTCCAAATGAAATTTTAGTTCAAACATTTGAGTTAACAATATAATTAAGTATTCAAGTTCAATTTAATAAGATCTAAATTTCACTTATTAAATTTAGTTCTAAATCAATGGATTCAATTTAATGGTCAATTTAGTTCGAATCATTAAATCAAATTCTATTCATTTAAATTCATATTTACATTCACTGTTATCTTAAATATAATCATAATTCGATTAAATCAATTTCATTAACTAAATTCCTTTCATCAAAATAGCTTCATTTGATTTATTCGCCAAATTCAATTGAATTTCTATTTTAAGCCCAATTTCATTTATTTGGTTCCACGATTTACACAACACGAATACGTTATTTACGAGTTACAAATCAACTCAATTCATATTCAGTTACAATATCCTAATTTAATTAATTCATTAAATTTAAAATCATTTTAAATTTAAATTATCACTAAATTAAATCGATAAAACTTTAGTTAGTTTTATATTCCTCTTAAGTCAAATTTCACTTAATCTCAAATTTAATTTATAACAAGTTCCAAATCTATTTAATTTAAAACCAAGTTTTAAATCTTAATCTAACAAATCTAATAAATTTTCAAATTATTAAATTCTAAATCTTTACTTGTTTCTAATTCTCATTTCAATTATTCAACTTACTTAACTTTAAATTTTCCTAAATCAAATTACAATTATCTCAATTTAAATTTGTCAATTCATTTTATTCAATTAAATAGATTTATTAATCCGTTTCAATTAAATCCATTAATTTATTTCAGTTAATCAATTAATTTATTTCAATTAATCCATTAATTTATTTCAATTTAATCCATTAATTTATTTCAATTAGTCCATTAATTTATTTCAATTAATCCATTAATTTATTTCAATTAAATCCATTAATTTATTTCAATTAAATCCATTAATTTATTTCAATTAATCCATTAATTTCGTTACTTAATTTCAAAACAAATTGTTAAGTTCATTCCTTAATTTCAAATAGATTTCAATTTCAAAATGATTTTGTTGACCAATCGGGTTTCTTATTTTAATTAGCTATCCTAGGCCAAGTTATTTAATTGGGTATTTATCATTTCAACCCAATATCATTCAATATAAATCGTTCAGGTCTATCATTTCAACCCATAACGATTTATTCCTATTCTAATGTCCGTTCGGGTATGTATCATTTCAACCCATAGTGATTCTAAACTAACAAGCAAGTTGCAATTCAATTAAATATATAAATGATGTAAATTCAAATAAGCACAAAATACTTGCATGGAACTTCACTATCATTTCACGTAAATCAATGGTTATTTCTATTCAAATATTTTACACATCATATAACAAATTAAATTTATTTTGTGAATTAAACATCGTCATTTCATGTGATTCAATTAACAATTTAATCTTAACAAATTAAATCTTAACATAACAAATTTAGTGTCACAACTATTTACCATAAACTAGCATCAAATCACAATTTAACACGTTAAATCTAATTAAACAATACATGGCGTCAATTTAGCAATTTTAAATACTAACAATATTCAATTTTAACTTGTATAGCAATTAACAGTTTATGTGAGCAATTTTAACATCAACCATTATTACATCCAAATTAATATTAACAACATCTATCACTTGATTATCATAGCATAATAGATTGAGTCGTGAATGAAATATTCACCTTGCGTGGTTAGAGATTTGACGACGAAGCTTGAAGATGAATAGATAAGAGGCACTAACAAGCACGACACAAAAGCGAACACAAACTGCAATCAAACAAATAATTAAATTGACAATTTTGTTCAATACAATATATATATATATATATATTATATAATCATACCAAAGCAAAGAAACTAGATAGATCCGACAAGCTGAATGGAAGCCTAAGTCTCCGAAGCAGTAGCTGGAACAAAACACAGTAAAACACTTTATGTGAGCAACCAGAATTTTCAAAGTTATATACTGCTATATACTATACAGTTTCATATATATATTTATATATAAAACGGAAGTGCACTGAAATACGGTTGCGGCCAAGGCGAGGCACAGCAGTGACGGCGGAGCAGGGGACGTCGCGGTGGTCGGAGTGTAAAGCGGGCCGGGGTCTGGTGGACAGTGGGGCGGACTGTGGCGTGGGCTGTGGGGGACGGAGGCGGACGCGGCAGTGGTGCAGTGGGTTGGCTGGGTCTGGGGTTCAGGTGGTCTGGCGGGTTCGGGTGGTCTAGGGTTCGGGTGGTCTGGGGTTCGGGTGGTCTGGGGTTTGGGTGGTCTGGGGTTCGGATGGTCTGGGTTGGAGGCGGATGTGGGCAGGGGCTGGACGGGGTAGTGGGGCAGTGGGGACGTGGAGGGCTGGGCGGCAGATGGTGGTAGTGGGGACGCGGAGGGCTGGCGGCGGATGGTGGCAGTGGGGACGCGGAGGGCTGGTAGAAGATGGTGGCAGTAGGACGCGGAGGCTGTCGGTGTGGAGTTTCATTTTGCTAGGGGAAAGACAAATAAATGAAAGAGAACAGAGGAGGAAGAGAAGCTACGTACCAGAGAAGTAGAAGGTGAGCAAACGAACAGCTGAAGGCACAGTGTACCAGATATATATAGAGATGTCTAGAATTCAAGGGTCTCAATATTAATTTTCTTGTTAACCGCTGTGGCTATTGGGTTTTCAAAAACTGAATGGTCAAAGGACTCCTAGAATTCTGAACAGTGTAGAAAATTGAGTACCGGTTTGTGCTGCGTAACAGACCAGTTTGTAATCCGTTAAATAATTATAATTTGCAACGCCGAACTCCGATTGACACAAATAAATATACTGTTTTGATCAGCACGACGAGGCGAACACAACGGTATATAGATATCAGTGGTACGATTGAATTGTAAAATTCGAATTTTCTACTATGGAAAAATGTAGCAAAAACGTAGAAAAATAAGATCGACGGAGCTAAAGAAGTCCGAATTTTGAAAAATGAAAAATGACGTCTTAGTCAAAATATGAATTAGAATTTTTCTATATAAAAATATTCAGGTTTGGAAAACATTTTATTATCATCAATTTTAATTGATATAAATTGGAATAAAATTACTCTAGAAAATAAACTTCCAAATTTCCTGATGAAAATTTACCAGTTGCTATGATTAATTAGACGCATTCCAAATATCAAATTTGAACAGCAATGGTAGTTGTTTGTAGAAATTTGAATTTCTACACTCAATAAATGATTTTGAAAATTTTAAACTGGGTCGGAATTCAGGGTCGTTACATTACAAAATCTAATGCTTTTACAATCCAAAAACACAATTGGAACTGATAATTACCAAAAATATCAGATATAAAATGGGGTTCCTTGATAAGCTCACCTTACGATGCATTTCCCAAAATTTATTCTCCTTAATTTTTTAAATGAAGGAACTTGTATCAAATCTTGTAAATGAAACATATGGTTAGTATCAAATAACTCATAACTCATCTTAAAGTTTGAACAAAACAATATTTAAAGCAGTATTTGAACCAAATGAAGTACGAAAGAACCTGCATCTAAGGATGTCCACCATGTAACAAACCATATTGAAATGCAAGGCGTAGTGGCTGCTAACATTTTAAACTTGAATAAGGTTAATTAGGTTTGAAGAACCCGAGACATGTTGATATCGTGTGTGCTTTGTCAAGTATGTCATTTATCCAAAAGCAAGTGCTTGTGTCATAGTGGAAAAGGAAAGGTACTTTTATAGCAATAATTTCTGTCGTTGAATTATTTGATTTAAACTGTTATTGCCACCAAAAATTAACTTAGATACGTAACTAAATGTGTGAACTATGAATAACCAAGCATTTGGACAAAGAATTTGAATTGTGTACATCAATGATTGGAGTGTGTTTTAATAATTATTTACGATCAAAATAAAGTTTGGTTAACTCATTTTAACAAAAATATCTAAATTATTAACATATTTTTTTAATAAATGTAGGTATTATGAAATCTTTTCAAAAATGGAGTCATCCAAAACCACGAAACTAATTTTAAAGAAAATAAATGCTTGGAAGCAGTTTAACAATTATATATATATTGTCATGAAAATTTCTGTATTTGTATAACTATAGCCAAATGATCCAATCATGGCTGATGATGATGTTTGCATCGCATCTTTTGTAAGTTCACATCTATTATATTTCTTAAAATATCATCAATCTTTATGTACTGTCTTCTGTCTAGGTTTTTACAAACCGAAAGCTAAATGCACTCTGTCATCCATGATTGTAGAATCAGTTATATTTGTTTTCATTTTGTAAAAAAAAGAACACTATATAAAGATTGAAGATGTTCTAAGAAATTTCAAATCGTTTTCCATTTTGCCAATATGGAGAACCACTTGGACAATGCATCTCATTTATGTCCAGTAGAAACTCCTAATAGTATCCTTTAGTCATGAGGAATTCACTGATAGAACTCATCGGCGGAATCGATGTTAAAATAACAGATACTAAAATAAAAGCAGAATATTATCTGAAATTTTGTCCAGTATCAGCAGCAAGCATTGAGGAGAAGGAAAAAAAATACACAAATGAATATTGAAAAGGTTGGTTTTTTAAGTCAAATATCAAGCTTTCTATACTACAAAAGAAGAATATAGTGAGATGCATAGGTGAATAAATTATGGAGAAACATAAATTTGTAAACTGATCAAAATATAGCAACTTTTAAGCTAGACAATGCTACATTAAATGTCTCTTTCGGCATATATACAGTGTGGTAATAACAGGTTGAGTGGAATATACAATAAGCAACAATAATGTATACCTGGTTATTAGGGACAAACCCAGCATTCTTGTTGTTGGGAACTTGATTTGTTTCCACTGTCTCTTTTAGCATTACGTCATTGGGTTGATAGCATATATATATACAATGAACAATTTTCCTTGTGATACATACTGAGTTTCCCTCTGTATTCACAAAAACTTTCATGACAAAAATACCCCTTTTAATTATTATTTTTGCTTAATTTATGTTTTACTTCTTTTTTTTTCAAATTTTCTGTCCACCACGCAGTGGCATTGCATGGTGCACTGAATGCACCAAGTGGTGCCACCGCGTGGAAGTAATTTTGAATTTTGTTCCCGACAGGGGGCAATTCAGCAATTGAGGGGTTTTTCACTATTTTAAAATTCTGCTAGGCAACTCAGCAATTGGTTGCTATTAATGAAGTTAAAACAGAACTGGCTTAAAATATATTATCTCTATTAATTTTTTTTTAAAACACATGTTTAGAGGATCCAATATAAGAAGCAATTAATGATAAAATTCAATAAGGTCCCCGTAAGAGTATCTAAAACAATGAAGATAAAACATTTTACTGTAATCATGAATGAACCTTTTACTGTAATTAGAAAGGAAAGTTGATGACATGCCCACAACTTCTCCATTACATATACTATAGATTCAAAAAGCACAGAAAATCCTAGAAGCTGTGGAAATGTTTAAATGAAATTTCTCTATTCCATATACTATAGATTCACCTGTAGGTAGTGTAAAAGAAGAGGTAAATACAGTGAGGATGTACCTTGGAAAGTTGATGATGTATATAGATGAAGATCAAATTAAGTACCTTTATTCCTAGCCAGTCAATAGAACCTCTTTATAGACAACATTTTTAGTGAAAGTTCCGATTCGTCCAACAACATGTCCCTTTTCTACCAACACCTTGGTATTAGCGCTTGAAACTCCTCGTGAAAGTGCCACATATAGTTGTCCATGACCAAATGCATGCTCAGGTAGAAAAATACCGGTATTTTTTATCCTTTGCCCTTGTGCTTATTTATAGTGAAGGCAAAACACAAACGAACTGGAAATTGTTTCTGTATTAATACAAATGGTAAATTCAAATTTTCAGGTGGCTTTAGTGGGATTCTTGGAATGAAAACTCTGGTATCAACATAATGTCCGGTGATGATTTCAGCATCAATGCAATTCTTATTGAGTTGTTTACATATAAGCCTCGTTCCATTGCATAATCCAATTTTCGGATTCAAATTTCTTAACAACATTATCGGTGCTCCAAGCTTCAATTTTAAACAATATGGAGGTAGCCCGCCAGGAGTGATTGAGTTTAGAAATTCTTGTTGGTATAAATTGCGAGCATCGTCTTCTACTGCATCATATGAATAGTAAATGATTTCATTTCCAGGAAATATATTGAGTACATGTTCATTAAGCTTGTCGACATATTCATTTAGTGGTGTAATCAATGCTCTATTAACTATGTACTCTTTGTCAAATGCATTTTTTGATAAGTTGGGAAAAATTGTATCTATCAACTTTGACAGTGGATTAACATCATTTTTTGATGTTATGACCATATTTGTTGGTAGTTTAATCATTTCTTCATTGATTGAAGGTTCGGTACCATCTCCAATTTGAATTAGAAATTTTGAATATGCGATATCATTTGCTGCTCGCATGTTTTTCTTTAAATGCAATATTTTAATTTTTTCCCATAAATGTGATTTAATGATGCATGCATTAATCGCTTCATTTCTTGTAGCTTTAGGCACAA
This sequence comes from Allium fistulosum, assembly GCA_030737815.1. NCBI lineage: Eukaryota > Viridiplantae > Streptophyta > Magnoliopsida > Asparagales > Amaryllidaceae > Allium > Allium fistulosum. The sequence goes on from CM060906.1 coordinate 336,984,653, forward strand.
CTGGCAATACTTGTCGAAAATCTCCTCCCATAATTAGGATTTTACCTCCAAATGGTTCATCTACATCCATTATATCTCTCATAGTTCTATCAAATGCCTCAAAAGCATAACGATGTACCATTGTAGCTTCATCCCACATAAGAACAGTTGATTGTTTTAAAAGTTTTGCTAATTTAGACTGTTTGCTTATTGAGCATGTTGATGTCGCTTTGGTTGTAATGGAAGTTTAAATATTGAATGTGCAGTTCTTCCACCAGGTAGTATAGTTGCAGTGATACCAGATGTAGCAGTTGCAATTGCAATACCACCATCTTTTCAAACCGTTGACAGAATAGCACGGTATAAATATGTTTTTCCCGTCCCTCCAGGACCATCTATAAAAAACAAACATTTTTCTTCTTTACAATTGCATTCATAATTGTATTGTAGGCCTTCAATTGTTCTTAATTCAATTTTTCAATAGGTAGTAAATCATCCTCAGAAATAGGAATCGCTAACTCTTCTTCTATTAGCTCTGAAATTTTATCACAATCATATGCTCTTGAGATATTTGGAAAATCATAATCAGTTGTGCTTTTGTTATGTTGGAGAAGTAACATGTTTAAATCTTTCAAAAGACGATTTGTTAGAAGCATGTGGTTAGTAGTACTTGAATTTCGGTAATCTTCTACCATATGATCGAAAAATTGATCCCATAACCTTCGCACACCTAATGGATTGCATAAAACCAAGATAGTAACAAATAATGCTCTCAAAGAAACTGGCATCTTTGTACTTGAGGCTTCGGTCAAACATTCTTTAATGCTATCATCGTTTTCTAAAAGCCCTCTTTTCTCAGCGGCTTCTTTAAATGTTCGACTTCTAACTTCGTCAAATGTAAGTAAATCATTAAAAGAAGTCGGTCCTCTAATGTGATTCAAAAGTATTCTTAAGAAAAAACGTTCTCCTTCTGTAGGTAGGACTGTGTATATTCTACCAATCACCATTACATTAGATACTCTTCTTTTCCATTTTTTCATTTTTAATCCAACAATAGTGCTCTGGAAATTCATGATATAAAAGTTGTCTTGCATGTTCATCAGTTGAATTTGTATAGAAAAACTCTGTCAGCATTGTGTGTAGGTTGCTTTCATCGGCCAAAACTTCATTGATGGTTTGATCATTGGAAAACATAAAACTTTGTTTATTTGGAAGATGTATTTGAAGACGTTCAACTGATGGATATATCTTGCTAAGAGAGAACCTAAAAATCTTCAATAATGCTTCTGGAGCAGAAATCCACCTTGCATCTATAAATTGTTGTATCTCATCATAGTTAGGTCCAGGTCGAACTTGCATTGAAACGTGGTCTGGACCTTTGTAGACATATTTGTAAAGATATTTAACACTTTTTATACTACTACATATCTCTACATTGATGTGACAGTTATATTTGCGTAGTAACCAAGGATTGTAAGGTACAACCCATCTGTTATCTACCATCAACTTTTCATTTCTATCAATAGGAATAGATTTTCCAGTATCGCGTCTTCTGTAAATTGGGTATGAATCTGTGCCTTGAATAGTCACATTTGAAAATTGTTTTGGATACTCTCTTTTGCAACTACCATTTTTCATGCAAGGACAATTTCGATTTTGAGTACCACATGGTCCATGAATCATCCACTTCATTACTGCCACATGTAATTCTGATTCTTCGTTAGAATTGGGTATTTCTGCTCTAACAATTTCATCATATTCATCTGGGTTAGTCAATTTGTCTTCATCTTTGAAGATAATTAGCATATGAACATGTGGTAAACCTCTTTTTTGAAATTCAATCACATGGACATGAGCAGCTACTTTTCCAAGTGCTCCTTCACTAAAATATCTTTTTTTAATTCCTCGTATTTTGCATGAAATATCCTTGTTGTCAAATCCGGTCCATATTGAGGGTCTTGATCGGGTAGCAATTCGCTAACAATTTCATCCCAAAGTGGATTGCATGTCATTGTAATGAATAAATCGGGTTTGCCATACTTATTTACTAAAGCCATTGCATCTTGATATCGTTGATACATATCACGTGGACAACCAATATAAGAAGAAGGTAGTATTGTTCGTGTTCCAACATTACCTAGATAAGAGAATTTGTTAAAAACTTCATAAATATGAAATTTAATTACGTAAATGTATAAAAATGTACTTAATATAAGAGCGGGTTTTCAAATTCACAAACTACGCACTTGCATCATTTTCCCCGGCGTTTAAAGCATCTTGTAATCCTTGGTACATTTCAGCTCTGATGGTTTTTTGATTACTCCTATACCATCTTAGCCTGCTGGTATCTATCTTAACATAGTTATCAACCACGTGTTGTTGAAACGATCGTCCACCTCGAAGAAAAAGCGATTTATCATTTTCTCGAATCTATAAAAGAACATTACATATTGATGAACATTAAGAAGTAAAAAATATAAATATATAAAATGTGTTATATATTAAATTGTATATACCTGTAGAATATTAGCATAATACTCACGACATGAAAATTTATTGCCATTTTCATCCTGATTATTTATATCACATCCGTAACTTTCATATGGTAATAAAAGTGGGTATTGCAATGGATCATAATAACCAGCTGTTTCAGGAACAGTTATGAGTTGTCCATACTTTGTCTCAACTACAATATCTCTTTCATGTATTTCTTCATTTTCAGCTCCTTCTACCCAAATTCCAGCAACTTGTGAAGAAGTTGGGAGAGTATATTATTTTTGATTTGAAGATTGTTCTTTTATGACCAATTTACAATGTTGGATATTTGGTTTTTGTCCAAGTTGTCGAAATACAACTGCAAATCTATTGTGTGTACTAAGAGTTTTTTGTAATTTCTCTACGATATCTCGACTCAGAGTATTATTTTCAGCCAATCGGTTATCAATTTCGTTCTCTGTATCGTAAATATAAAGTTGTAGAAATCTTGGACGATTATCAAATGTAGGTACCAAACTGCCTATTTTATGATAGATACTTCCTTGAGCTCGAAATGTGTATACTCCATCTTTACCAGTAGCCAAGTTCTCATCAACGTGAACTCCCATCGATGTAAATGCAAACATGTGGTTATAAGCTCGTATGTTTTTTCTGAATTCTTTTCCTTCATTTGATTGGTCATTGTACAAATTGAAGATCTCATCGGGTGAAGAAATTGATTGTAAAATGATTTTTCCATTTAGACAGCAGAAGTTATTTGATTCTCGGTGAAAGAGTTTTGCTTGACAATGTCTACATATTCTTAATTGTGGCAAATAGAATCTTTGAAAACCAGAATGATCTATAAAGTTTCTTGCACAATTATGTCTTGTTGTAGCACTTCAACATGGTTGAGTAACTCTATGTATTGTGTTTCTATTGATGTTGTCTCTTTGTTCAAAAAATGGTGTATTAGTGTTTTGTTCATCTTCATTGTTCGTTGACCCATCGATATGTTGATCTACACAAATTATTGATAAATAAAATTTATAAGTATTTATTAACATGAAATTCAAATATATTTTTTATTATATTTAATATATATATATATTATATATAATATATATAATAATAAATAATTATAGTATATATATATAATAAAGAATTATAGTAAATGGTTTCCTTAGTAATACCTTCTATATTTCGAGTGCAAGGTAAAGAAAAGGAACTATCTGTGCTTGTTTGTGATTCGTAATCATTGATATTTTCTTCATATCTTCTGGATTTTCTAATATGATCATTAGAGCGAACTTGCTTTCTTTTTCAACTTCTATCATTGAATTTCTTTTCGTTCTATAATAAATGTTACGACGCTCTAATTGTTGAGCCCTTTGTTCTGCATTTAATTCAGATCGACGTTGTCTTTTTCTTTCTGCCTTGATTTGAGCATCTAATAATGCTTGTTTTTGAGCTTTCTCAATGATTCTAGGGCTTCTACGAAGTATCAAAGATGGTGATTGATTAGATGTTCCTGCTTGACGTCGGTTTCTTTCAAGGATTCTTGGACTTCTACGAGGTGGTAACTGCTAACTGTAGTTTGATTCCATTGGGTTGTGTTGAATTCTATTGGTATTCGTTGTCCTTTGTAAGTGAACAACTTCGTCGGCTTCCATTGCTTGAAGTTGAGCTTTTTCGATTATTCTAGGACTTCTACATGGTTTTGATTCGGAAAGTTGATTAACTTCCATAGTTTGGTAGTGAAATGCACAGATTCAAGCTTGAAATTGTTTGACCCTAAAAATAGAACATTTACTTTGTTTAATTTTGGAAGAAGTAAATATTATAAACCATTATTGTGTAAAAACTAATGCATGTACAAAAATGATTAAAAAAATACTTAATTGTTAAGTAAACTATGGTATTTACTTAATTTGAGATAATAACATAACCATTCCTGGTAAGAAAATATATTTATATAATAATGTTTATAAATCCTACTTCAAATTATTTTCAATTTTTTAGCATACAGTAGTAGTTAAAATTGGCGTAAAAAAATATCCTTAATAATCTCTCAAATTTCAAGATATTCTACAAATAATACCACTTATGTTCAGTTCAAAAGTTTTTATTCCAATTAGTGCGTTATTGAACAAAATGTTGTCTTTTTACGTAAAGTATTGTAGTGATTATATATTTATGTGAAAAAAAAAGTTTAAGCTAATAATCCATGCGTAAGTTTGTAAATATTTTTTTTTGTTTTCAGTTACAAATAAATATCCTTTTTAATGCATGTATCAATAGATGTATCAAATGTAAGTACTATTCTATAATCTCAACTCATGTATTATATAGTCGAGTGTAAAAAAGGATGTACGTTAAAATAATTATAGCTATTTTCAATGAATGAAAGATATTTGGTTGCCTTGTTTGCTGACGTCCAAACACCTTTGTAAAAATGTATACAACACCTCACTTCTGTCTAAAAAAATTAAAGCATTTTGGGACTAAATGCTTTAATTTCGACAGCACTTCACTTCTTTCACTTGTACGCATAACTTTGCATCCAAGGGGTGTGTTGTCGTTGTATTTTCTAAAATAAATTAAAGCCTTTTGGGACTAAAGACATTAATTTGTTGTTGTATTTTTTAAAATAGTATTTAAGTTTATTTTCAAATAAAAATTATATTTATTTCTTAATTTAACCTCACATGCCAATAAATGAAACTATTTGCAGTTTTTGTAGATGAGCTTTTATACAATATATGCTAATAAATTTCACATATGAAAACATGTATAAAAAGATTTGGAGACTAAAATAACATATAAATCATTGATTAAGGTTACCCTAAATTACTGAATTCTTCTCCAATATACTCACTCTTCATTTCAATTAACTTTAGTAATTGTCGTTTAACATTTGCATCCCTTCTATCTCCATTGAAAAAGTCTCGGTTTCTTGATTTTATTAATCTATCTATCAACCATATGTTATTACAGTTAAAAGATTATATTATGTAATTTGTATTTTAAGCTCAATCTAGTTGAAATTTATAACACTCTTAAACGAATGTGGTAAGTAAACACGTCAAATGTGTATGGCAATGGGAAAGAACCACTATATAAGATGCAAAATTCAACATACCCATAAATTACACAAACTCTTCATATTCAGATAACCGACAATACCCAATTGTAGATAAATAGACCCTTTACATTTAGATAATTAGTAAAACTTTAGAATCATCGTTGTACTTTTCAGGTTTTGTAAAATTCTTATTATGTGAATGAAATGTCTGATAGGAAAAATGAGAAGAAAATGATAAGCTAAAGTGGAAACATGCATGGTGGAGAAAGAGGTAGATACATTGGATATTATGATAATGGAAGTCACTACACTATTGTTGTTAACCAAATTGACATTAAATAGACATTTCTTTAGTAGATAAGTATGTAAATGCACTTGGGTTATTTTGGGTATTGAATATAAGGCTTCACTTCCAATGAAATGATAATGGCATTGATGAGCTTTATGAATTCTTTATTAGATATTGATGACAAACTAACATCAAAGTGTGGTATTTACTCATTTACAGCTTAACCTCAAACTTATGGCATGTAGATTCAGGTATCTTTTCATGATCACTATTCACGCATATGTGATTCTTTTCAACATAACTTCATGGAAAGACCTTTTAACTGCGTTATCCTCTCTACGGAAATAATTAGCCGAAATTTTTGGTCATATAAATAATTAACAAATAGCAGTATAAGTGAATTATTAGTAACAAAGATAAGTAATGGTTAGTTGAGAAACCTATCAAAGCCTTATGATGTATCAAAGCAATAACATATCAAAATATCGCATTTTATATAGCTATTGATTTGCCAAAGGAAAACTAATATCACAGTTTAAAGAGGCTATTGATTTGTAATACCCCAAAATTTTGTGAAAAATCATTTTTGTAAAATGATTTAATTTTGAAATATTTAGATTTAAATATGGTGAAATTTCTGGAATAAATAGTGTGCAAGTATATGTGTGCACGTGCACACTGAAATGGCACAAGAAAGAACTCCAGATTTCTTGGATTTAAAACAAGAATTAAAGAGCAATACAAACATGATTTTGCAACATGGTTATTTGATTTCTGAGATTTTATGGGTCATCTTAGAAAAATAAGAAAAGTAAGTTTTACTTTAGATCAGTAAACAAATTTATTTAAAACCCAGAAAAGAAAATAATATATATATTTGTAAACTTGTATACATATAGGTGCATATGTTTCTGAATTTAAAAGAGGAATTAAAATAAGCCTAGATAAGATATGTGTACATATATATATATATATTTTTAAGTACTGAAAAGTATATATATATATAAGCAAGTAAATCAATGACATTAAAATGACATGAAATGTGATACAAGTTAATAAGCTTGTATAGGCAAAAATAGCAAAGGGGATTTTCAGAAATAATTAAAATAAATAGAATAGTCACACTTTTGACATGACTAAGTGAGTGGCCATTTTCTGAAAAAGTAAAAGAAAGAAAATGCAGCCTTTAAATTGGTTAATATGGCCGGGGTAATATGAATGAAAAATGCATGATGCTAAGCCAGGACAGAAATGAAATTCTGTTTCAATAAAACCCTAGAGGAAAAATGCTTATAAATAGGCAGTTTAGCCAGTAGAATTATTTTACCCCGAGCTGCATAAAAATAAGAAAAGAAGAAGAAAATATTGAAAGGAAGGAGAAAACACTCAAACAAGAATTTTCTGGATTAATAAGAAGAAACATTTAGGTGAGTAATCTCACTGAGTTCATGGCATTAAGACCTGAGTTGAGGCAGCCACTTTTTATATTGCCATTTATGTATTTCTGGTTTTGATGTATATGATTTCATCAATGCTTTTTGGATGTTTTATTTTAAATCTGATATGATTTAATATGGATGATTTTGATGATCTTTGATTGGTTGAGACATTTGTCTTTGGATGAGTATCATACTGTTTTATTTATACTCATAAATGTTAAAGTTTAGGATCTTAAAAATTATATAGAGAATACTCTCAACCGTTATAGATCTATGGCATGGAAACCTTATAAAAATGATTGGAGCTGCATTATACTTGGTATAAGTGCTGAGGCTTGAAAAGAAAAATGTTAAGGGTGCAATAGAAATTTTCTAAGTGCTGAGCCCTTAATCAAAAAAAAACCCACAAGCTAAAATTATGATTGAACCAGATCTTGAATCTGAATCAATCATAAAGGCTTGCAGATCAGTATAACATGCCATGCCTCTTTTACAGTTGAAAATGTTCTTATATTTACTAAGATCAAGACATATTGACCCCATTTAGGAAATGACTGTCTGATTATTTCTGAAGGGAAATTATGCTAGAAGAAATTATGGATGTTTCCATGTTTGCAGTGACATGTTCACTTAGCATATTTGATGTTAGGATTTAAGACAATACACTAGTAAATAAACTAGGGAAGGGAAGGCCAAGATGACTGCTGGAATGCTTGTCATATTTGAAGTATGCAAGTTGTTACATGGTTTGTTTAAGCCCTGAGATCTTTGTGCAATGATGTGAATTAGTTCATTGCAATGTGTCCCAGTGATTCCTTAATAGCAGATGAGGCAGGGATTTAAATTGAATATTACAACCTGTAAATGAAGAAATAGGAATATGGATATTTCTTAGGTTGAATGGTATGGAACCAAGATGATTCCAGTGAATGAAAATTGTTGCCAGTAGATAATTATGTTTGCATGATTATGTATGCAAGTGAAGGAATGATAAGTGAATATATCATACCTGAATCAACTTAATTATACTATGTTAAAATATTTGATTGCAGAAATTTGCTTAAATAACAAGTCAGTACCCTTATATTCTCTATTGCTTAATATCATGAATGAATTGATGTTATTCATACCAGATCATAGATCTGACCCTTGTTTGCTCATGGCATCTGGGGTGTCTCATTTTAAAATGAGGCAGCCACTTATGTTCTTTCAGGTAACCCAGGCACTAAGTAAAAATGAAGTTATGGCTTTTATGGAGGAGTGAATGAACATGCTTGCTAGTCTCAATAAGAGTTTAAATTGATTATATCTGCATGTATTCAGGAAAAATATTATGTTTCTAAGATTTCCAGTCATGTATTGAATATTTTATAGTTAGTGATCAAGTTGCCCTTATGATCTGTAAAGTGTCAGATTAAAATTTGTTGTTCTGTTGAAATGGTTGTGTGTTAAGGTTTGATTTGTTTTTGAGGTGGTGTCTGAAATATAAACAAGAGAAATATGCTCAAGTAGGTTCATATAAATAAAAATCTGGAAGAAATATACAATTATGTGATAGCATAATTCATATATGTATTAGCTAATCTTGTGACATAACAGAGCATTGAGTTTTAGAACTAAAATCTGGATTTAGCAAGAAGAAAACTTAAAGGATTTTATTTTCTTTTTACTGAAATGCTTTGTAAATAAGTTTGAATTCATTTCTGAGTTGTATTGAGAAAAGTAAAATGTTTTTCTAAAAGCTTCAGACAGAATGTAAAGAAAGGTATCTCCATTGCTTTGAACTAATGTGGTAGATACAGGATCCATGAGTTAACCAGCTCCAAATGAATGAAGTATTGGTTGATCATGATAGATTGTATTCTGAGAATAAAAGTGCATTTCAAAGCTTAGTACCTTTAGTAATTGTTTCACCCAGTTTTCTGGAAAATAAGCAGAGATATTGACATGTACATGTATATCTGTGTACATGTTGATATTTGAGCAAAAATATAATTATAATTCCTAGAACAGCTATAGGAATGGGATTCAAAAATAGTAAAGTAAGAAGAATTGTCTTGTATGTTAGGTTATAGGCAAACATTAAAAATATATGTACAAAGATAGGTAGATATCAGATTACAAACCATACAGGAAAAAAAAAAGAAGAAAAACAAAAATTGTGTTTGAACCGACCTGCATAGTACTCGAACCAGTGACCTCTTGTGTATAAGTTAGGCGCGTTTCCATTACGCCTAGATGTTGCTTGTGTTCACTTAGGATCCACTTACTTTTATACTGAATTTGATATTATCCAGACTTTAACATAATCATCTATATTAAAAGCTTGTTTACCACTGATTATTGCTTGATCATTTCTAAATTATAATGACAGTCTAAAATACATGTTTCCAGTGGATTTTAGGTCCAAAAATCAGGGTGCAATAATTAATCTGAAGTGCTAAAAATCTAAATCAAACAGGATGTTCTTGTACAAAAAAAAGATAAAGTATATACTCTGAATTTAAACAAGAAGAACACATACATCTTCATATGTATATGTATGTTATTAGATATATACTGATATATTTATATTGGTAAGTTATTTTGATCCTGGATATATTTTGTTTATTAGAAAAAGAAAATGACCCTGGGAAATATATTTGTAAAGAATGATATATCTGTATATCATCTCTTAGCAAAAAAAAAAATCCTTATGAAATTAGGGTGGAAATTAGGAGGGTCATTTCAGTTGGTATCAGAGCACTTGGTTGCATTGATTGTTAAGTATTATAGAAATGTATAATGTCTGTTTGTTTTGGATGAAATAATTTAGATAAGAAATTAGAAATTATAGAAGCACTCATAATATACTAATACCATTTACCCAGAATTTAGTTAGCAGAACATGGTAGGAAGAGGATCTCATCACAATGCAGGAACCAGTGCACCTCAAATGCTTGATATGCAAGAATTTGTGAGGGTTTTAAGAGATGGAATTGGGCATAGGCCTGAGAACCCACATGAAGAGCTTTCAAAACTACTGAAGACTTATTCCAATTTGGGAGGCAAGAGTTTTGAAGGAACAGAGAGTGTGATGGAAATTCAAGCATGGTTGAGAACACTTGATAGGATTTTCAATGACATGCAGTTGGATGACCAAAGAAAGAGGCAAGTAGCTTCTAGACAACTGAAAGGGGTAGCTTTAAGCTGGTGGGAGGTGATCATAGCTGGAAGAAATGAAAATGAAATCACTTGGAATCAGTTCAAGGAGATGTTGGAGGCAAGATTTGTACCAGCATCAGCCAAGACCATTTTGCTTGAAGAATTTATCAAACTTAGGCAGGGAACTTTGAATGTCACTGAATACACTCAAAAGTTTGAGGGGCTATCTAATTATGGAGCAATGCTAGTGGCAGATGAAGCATCCAAGAATGATAGGTATATAAAAGGGCTGAACCCAGGACTTAGCAGAGCTATGCTACCATATGCAGATAGAACATTTGATCAAGTAATTGATCTGGCTTTGAAACTGGAACAACATGACAAAGAAAGAGAGAAATATAGGAATTTTAAGAGCAACAACAAGAAGGATAAGGGAAGATATCACCCTTATGATAAAAAGAAGGAGGAGGCAGACAACAGGAAGAGTAAAGATACTAAAGCCAATGATACTAAGAAGAAATTGGTTTGCCATCATTGTGGAAAAGAAGGACACATCAAACCAAGGTGCCCAGAGTTAAAAGGAGGAGCCTTCAAATGCTACCTATGTGGGAAAGAGGGGCATATGAAGAGGAACTGTCCTGAGAATAAACAGCAAGGGAAATTGGCAACTTTGGAAGGAAAAGGCAAATCTGCAGTGAAAATTGATGCTGAAAACCATGGCCAAGTGGAAGGTACATTACTCATTTGTGCCATACCCATACCAGTAGTATATGATACTGGAGCAACACACTCTTTGATTTCCTATGAATTAGTTAAAGTGTTAAAATTAAACTGCAAATTGGTTGAAACCCCATTGCTTGTACAAAGTCCCCTAGGGAGTTCTAGTGTTTTGAACATGAATTGTGTGGATGTGGAGTTAAACATAGGAGGAAATATTTTTATTTCCAATTTATATGTTTTAAATTACCCAAATATAGGAGTTATATTGGGGGTAGATTGGTTAAGGCAATTTAAAGCCATAATTAATTTAGACTCATCCACCATATCATTGCAAGATTCTAGAGGCCAGAGAATCACAGTTCTATGTGAAATAGCTAAGGAAGGGAAATTGTATCATTTAGTTGACTTAGAAAAAGATCTGAGTGAACTAACCATTGAAGAAATTCCCATAGTTAATGAATACTTGGATGTGTTTGGGGAAGTTAAGGGTGTTCCACACCACAGACCAGTTGAGTTCCAAATTAATCTCATTCCAGGAGCAAGTCCAATAATCAAGAAACCTTATAGAATGGGGCCAAGTGAACTGAAAGAATTGAAAAATCAGTTGGAAGAATTAGAAGGCAAGGGATTTATAAGGCCAAGCAATTCTTGCTGGGGTTCTCCAGTAGTGTTTGTAAGAAAACATGATGGTACCTTGAGAATGTACATAGATTACAGAGAACTAAATAAAGTAACCATCAAGAATAAATACCCATTGCCTAGAATAGATGATCTCTTTGACCAACTCAGTGAAGCTAAAATATTTTCTAGGCTAGACTTAGCATCAGGATTCCATCAAATGAAGGTTGAAGACTCAAGTGTTAAGTATACTGCATTTAACACAAGATATGGCTTATATGAATTTTTGGTCATGCCATTTGGTTTGACAAATGCTCCTTCATATTTTGTTGATTTGATGAATAGAATATTTAGAGATTATCTAGACAAGTTTGTACTGATTTTTATTGATGACATTTTGATTTATTCTAAGACAGTGGAAGAGCATAAAAATCATTTGCATTTAGTTTTGTCAAGACTAAGGGAAAATGATTTAAAGGCAAAATTTTCAAAATGTGCATTTTGGAAAGAAGAAGTGCATTTCCTTGGGCATGTCATCTCTGCCAAAGGAATATCAGTAAACCCTAACAAAGTAGTGGCAATCCAAGCATGGAAAAGGCCTAGCACCATCAGTGAGATTAGATCATTTATGGGGATGGCAGGATATTATAGGAGATTCATAAAAGATTTCTCAAAAATATCATCACCACTTACCAATTTAACTAGAAAGAACCAAGCCTTTGTATGGACAGAAAAATGTGAGCAAGCTTTTATCAAAATAAAAGAAGCCCTGATTGATGCACCAGTATTGAGAGTGCCAGAAGGAAATGAAAATTTGGTTGTGTACACTGATGCAAGTGGCTCTGGGTTAGGGGCTGTGATGATGCAGCAAGACCAGGTGGTAGCCTATGCATCTAGGCAATTAAAGCCACATGAAACCAGGTATGCAACCCATGATCTTGAACTAGCAGCAGTTGTGCATGCTTTGAAACTTTGGAGACATTATTTATTAGGTGCCAAATTCATTTTGTACACTGATCATAAGGCACTGAAATATTTATTCTCACAAAAAGATTTGAACATGAGGCAACATAGATGGGTAGAGTTCCTAGCTGCCTATGACCTAGATATACTGTATACACCAGGCAAGGCAAATAAAGTTGCAGATGCCTTGAGTAGACAACATGCCAAGGTAGCCATGTTGATGATGGAAGAGTTTAGGGATTTGTCTATACTTACTGATTTGGAAATTGAGGAAAACAGTGAGGAACAAATGATGCCTATTGAAGAAGGTAAAGGTAAAGGAAAATTAAGTATGATATCTCTGCAATCAGATTTACTTCTTAAGATTGGACAAATGCAGGAACAAGACTTAAACATGATGGAAAAGAAAATGCTCATATCAAAAGGGGAGGAAGTAATAAATTATCAAATTGATAAAAATGGTTATTTAAGGAATAAAAATAGGATATGTGTTCCAGAAAATATAGAATTGAAAGAGGAAATATTAAATGAGTACCATAGGAGTAAGTACTCCATACACCCAGGTAGCACCAAGATGTATCAAAATTTGAAAAGAAATCTTTGGTGGAAGGGGATGAAGTCAGATGTGGCCAGATATGTTGCAAGGTGCATGACTTGCCAACAAGTCAAGGCAGAGATACAAAGGCCATCAGGACTATTGCAACCCCTTAGTATACCACAGTGGAAGTGGGAGGATATATCTATGGATTTCATAGATGGTCTTCCTAGATCTAAGAAGGGAAACACAAGTATATGGGTAATAGTGGATAGGCTAACTAAGGTAGCACATTTTATCCCAGTTAAAACAGAAAGAAATGCTCCAAAATTGGCTCAAATATTCATGAAAGAGGTAGTAAGGTTGCATGGCATACCCAAAACCATTGTGAGTGATAGGGATACCATCTTCACCTCAAGGTTTTGGAAAAGTTTTCAAGAGGCTATGGGGAGTGAATTGTGCTTAAGCACTGCCTACCATCCACAATCAGATGGTCAAACTGAGGTGGTGAACAAAGTCTTAGAGGATTTGTTGAGAGCATGTACACTGGACTTTGGAGGCAACTGGGAAGACCACCTCCATCTAGCTGAATTCACTTACAATAACAGTTACCAAAGCACCATAGGGATGGCACCATTTGAAGCCTTATATGGCAAGCCATGTTTATCACCTATATGCTGGGTAGAGGCTGGAGAAAGGGCTATTCTTGGACCTGAATATGTTAAAGAAACCACAGAGAAAATTGGGTTAATAAGAAAAAGAATAGCAGCAGCTCAAGATAGGCAAAAGAAATTTGCAGATAGGAAGAGAAAGCAAGTGGAATATGAAGTGGGAGACTTTGTTTTCATCAAGATTTCACCTATGAAGAAAGTCATGAGATTTGGCAAGCAAGGTAAGCTTACACCAAGGTATGTTGGACCCTATAAAATTCTGGAAAGAATTGGTTCATTGGCTTACAAATTAGAACTACCAGAGGAGATGAAAGCAATGCATAATGTTTTTCATGTGTCCCAACTTAGAAAATGGGTACATGATAAGGAAGACATTTTGGAAAAGCCTACCAAAATTCAAATAAATCCTGACTTGGTTTATGAAAAAGAACCAGTGGGGATTATAGCCAAGGAAGAAAAGAAATTAAGGAGCAAAACCTTGAAACTAGTTAAGATCCAGTGGAGTAGTGATCCTAATGACTGCACATGGGAGTTAGAGGATAAGATTAGAATGGATTATCCTAAGCTTTTTGCAAATTAAAAGGTAATTTTTTTTTCTTCTGGAAAAATTATTTGTTATGCATGGTTGATATGGTTGAATTTGTTTGCTTATGCATATATTTGATAAGTTTTCAGAAAAGAAAAATGATGCTTACTAAATGTTAGAAAAATTGTGAGGACACAATTCCTAAAAGGAGGGGTGAATGTAATACCCCAAAATTTTGTGAAAAATCATTTTTGTAAAATGATTTAATTTTGAAATATTTAGATTTAAATATGGTGAAATTTCTGGAATAAATAGTGTGCAAGTATATGTGTGCACGTGCACACTGAAATGGCACAAGAAAGAACTCCAGATTTCTTGGATTTAAAACAAGAATTAAAGAGCAATACAAACATGATTTTGCAACATGGTTATTTGATTTCTGAGATTTTATGGGTCATCTTAGAAAAATAAGAAAAGTAAGTTTTACTTTAGATCAGTAAACAAATTTATTTAAAACCCAGAAAAGAAAATAATATATATATTTGTAAACTTGTATACATATAGGTGCATATGTTTCTGAATTTAAAAGAGGAATTAAAATAAGCCTAGATAAGATATGTGTACATATATATATATATATATTTTTAAGTACTGAAAAGTATATATATATATAAGCAAGTAAATCAATGACATTAAAATGACATGAAATGTGATACAAGTTAATAAGCTTGTATAGGCAAAAATAGCAAAGGGGATTTTCAGAAATAATTAAAATAAATAGAATAGTCACACTTTTGACATGACTAAGTGAGTGGCCATTTTCTGAAAAAGTAAAAGAAAGAAAATGCAGCCTTTAAATTGGTTAATATGGCCGGGGTAATATGAATGAAAAATGCATGATGCTAAGCCAGGACAGAAATGGAATTCTGTTTCAATAAAACCCTAGAGGAAAAATGCTTATAAATAGGCAGTTTAGCCAGTAGAATTATTTTACCCCGAGCAGCATAAAAATAAGAAAAGAAGAAGAAAATATTGAAAGGAAGGAGAAAACACTCAAACAAGAATTTTCTGGATTAATAAGAAGAAACATTTAGGTGAGTAATCTCACTGAGTTCATGGCATTAAGACCTGAGTTGAGGCAGCCACTTTTTATATTGCCATTTATGTATTTCTGGTTTTGATGTATATGATTTCATCAATGCTTTTTGGATGTTTTATTTTAAATCTGATATGATTTAATATGGATGATTTTGATGATCTTTGATTGGTTGAGACATTTGTCTTTGGATGAGTATCATACTGTTTTATTTATACTCATAAATGTTAAAGTTTAGGATCTTAAAAATTATATAGAGAATACTCTCAACCGTTATAGATCTATGGCATGGAAACCTTATAAAAATGATTGGAGCTGCATTATACTTGGTATAAGTGCTGAGGCTTGAAAAGAAAAATGTTAAGGGTGCAATAGAAATTTTCTAAGTGCTGAGCCCTTAATCAAAAAAAAACCCACAAGCTAAAATTATGATTGAACCAGATCTTGAATCTGAATCAATCATAAAGGCTTGCAGATCAGTATAACATGCCATGCCTCTTTTACAGTTGAAAATGTTCTTATATTTACTAAGATCAAGACATATTGACCCCATTTAGGAAATGACTGTCTGATTATTTCTGAAGGGAAATTATGCTAGAAGAAATTATGGATGTTTCCATGTTTGCAGTGACATGTTCACTTAGCATATTTGATGTTAGGATTTAAGACAATACACTAGTAAATAAACTAGGGAAGGGAAGGCCAAGATGACTGCTGGAATGCTTGTCATATTTGAAGTATGCAAGTTGGCACATGGTTTGTTTAAGCCCTGAGATCTTTGTGCAATGATGTGAATTAGTTCATTGCAATGTGTCCCAGTGATTCCTTAATAGCAGATGAGGCAGGGATTTAAATTGAATATTACAACCTGTAAATGAAGAAATAGGAATATGGATATTTCTTAGGTTGAATGGTATGGAACCAAGATGATTCCAGTGAATGAAAATTGTTGCCAGTAGATAATTATGTTTGCATGATTATGTATGCAAGTGAAGGAATGATAAGTGAATATATCATACCTGAATCAACTTAATTATACTATGTTAAAATATTTGATTGCAGAAATTTGCTTAAATAACAAGTCAGTACCCTTATATTCTCTATTGCTTAATATCATGAATGAATTGATGTTATTCATACCAGATCATAGATCTGACCCTTGTTTGCTCATGGCATCTGGGGTGTCTCATTTTAAAATGAGGCAGCCACTTATGTTCTTTCAGGTAACCCAGGCACTAAGTAAAAATGAAGTTATGGCTTTTATGGAGGAGTGAATGAACATGCTTGCTAGTCTCAATAAGAGTTTAAATTGATTATATCTGCATGTATTCAGGAAAAATATTATGTTTCTAAGATTTCCAGTCATGTATTGAATATTTTATAGTTAGTGATCAAGTTGCCCTTATGATCTGTAAAGTGTCAGATTAAAATTTGTTGTTCTGTTGAAATGGTTGTGTGTTAAGGTTTGATTTGTTTTTGAGGTGGTGTCTGAAATATAAACAAGAGAAATATGCTCAAGTAGGTTCATATAAATAAAAATCTGGAAGAAATATACAATTATGTGATAGCATAATTCATATATGTATTAGCTAATCTTGTGACATAACAGAGCATTGAGTTTTAGAACTAAAATCTGGATTTAGCAAGAAGAAAACTTAAAGGATTTTATTTTCTTTTTACTGAAATGCTTTGTAAATAAGTTTGAATTCATTTCTGAGTTGTATTGAGAAAAGTAAAATGTTTTTCTAAAAGCTTCAGACAGAATGTAAAGAAAGGTATCTCCATTGCTTTGAACTAATGTGGTAGATACAGGATCCATGAGTTAACCAGCTCCAAATGAATGAAGTATTGGTTGATCATGATAGATTGTATTCTGAGAATAAAAGTGCATTTCAAAGCTTAGTACCTTTAGTAATTGTTTCACCCAGTTTTCTGGAAAATAAGCAGAGATATTGACATGTACATGTATATCTGTGTACATGTTGATATTTGAGCAAAAATATAATTATAATTCCTAGAACAGCTATAGGAATGGGATTCAAAAATAGTAAAGTAAGAAGAATTGTCTTGTATGTTAGGTTATAGGCAAACATTAAAAATATATGTACAAAGATAGGTAGATATCAGATTACAAACCATACAGGAAAAAAAAAAGAAGAAAAACAAAAATTGTGTTTGAACCGACCTGCATAGTACTCGAACCAGTGACCTCTTGTGTATAAGTTAGGCGCGTTTCCATTACGCCTAGATGTTGCTTGTGTTCACTTAGGATCCACTTACTTTTATACTGAATTTGATATTATCCAGACTTTAACATAATCATCTATATTAAAAGCTTGTTTACCACTGATTATTGCTTGATCATTTCTAAATTATAATGACAGTCTAAAATACATGTTTCCAGTGGATTTTAGGTCCAAAAATCAGGGTGCAATAATTAATCTGAAGTGCTAAAAATCTAAATCAAACAGGATGTTCTTGTACAAAAAAAAGATAAAGTATATACTCTGAATTTAAACAAGAAGAACACATACATCTTCATATGTATATGTATGTTATTAGATATATACTGATATATTTATATTGGTAAGTTATTTTGATCCTGGATATATTTTGTTTATTAGAAAAAGAAAATGACCCTGGGAAATATATTTGTAAAGAATGATATATCTGTATATCATCTCTTAGCAAAAAAAAAAAAATCCTTATGAAATTAGGGTGGAAATTAGGAGGGTCATTTCATGATTCACCAAGGAAAACTAATGTATAATCAAAACCTTAAGAAACAATAATATATACTTGATAACAAAAGAAATCATGAATGAACTGTGATTGCTTTCTATGTGAAATTATATGTTTTAAATATTAAAAAACAAAGAACATGGATTCATTATGAAACTCATACAAAGAAATGGTTTTTTAGTCATTTCTTTAAAAGTTGGACTGTAAAAACTAAATGTTACTGGTCATAACTTCAGGCATGCACAATAAAGCTGATTGGTGGTCACCTTAAAAATAATAACATCAAAATGCAGTAAAGAACTCACATTATTCAAAGCATTTCAAATCTCAAATCTTTATTCGAACATCCTTGTCCATGTCTTCTTTTCCAAAGCGGTTGTTGGATCCTGACCTCAATATTTTTTCCCGGTAGAATTACAAAAGGTTAAAACTATTGACTGAAATAAGCTAACAAAGAATTGACGCTAATAATTTGAGCAGTTTTTAGGTATTATCCATGTAAGCGAAAGAAGAAAAAACTGCATTGTCTTTTAGTTTTCTCACTTATATCATTTGCTGAATCCAAAAGTCATGATGTGCCAATGTCATCCTCCAATAGACTTTGGAAGCTTAACGTAATTTTTTCTCACTTTTCTCACTTATATCTTTTGATATCTTGAGGTGATATATGGAAACATACAATAATGTAGACATTAATTTACAGATATGTTTTTCTTACCAAATAAGAAGGTTACTTAGTTACAGGGAGTCTCAGCAATGTTGTAATTGATGATCTGCATAATTATTCAGTACTACTGCCATGCAATGGAAGCAAACATTCTTTTGCTTCTCATATCTAAAGATACACATCAAGAATTTTCAACTTAATTTTCATTTTCTTATTGTCATATTATGCATTTAGTTTTAACAACAAAATCTAGATCTGGATCTAGATCTGCTCTCATCTCCCTGCCACAGCATGTCGTTGTTTAAACCAAACTATGATAGTTAACGCATTTTCAAATACTATCCAGCGTCAAATGTTTTATTTATCTTATGCAATAAAATTCATTTGAATGTCAAAAAATTAAAATCTTTGACAAAAACTATTCACTTATATCAACTCAATATGTAGTTGTTGGAGGCACTGGTTAAGTTGAAAATTCAAAAACAAAAAAGTACACATGTGTATTTTTATTTTCTGATTTTGATTGTTTCTTCATTTTTTTAGTATAACAAAATGCATAATCTATGCATTTTCTTTTCAAGTGTTACATGTTAAAATATACTATTACCTCCTGTATGTTGAAGTTAGTATATTTTCTTTTTGTTCTATGTACATAATCAGCTACTTCTAGTTTGATTTTGCACCTTAACATACGATGGACGCGATTGCATTAAGTAATTTCTTTGTAATGAAATTGAAAGGCAAAGAATCAATCATAGTTCAAGGGATCTCAAACATTTCTATTTAAAGATAAAAGTATAAGCATTTTCCAAAGTAATAATTATTGCGATGAAAACAAAAGCAGAGAAAAATTATAAGCATTTATGTAGTTTCAATAAAGAGTAAATCACTATTAACATGAATATTTATCTTATGATCCAACACCTTTTTTGTTTAGCCTAGCCAATGTATTGAAGACAGGTAAGTAATCAAGTGTATTAATTATTAAGTATGTAGCCCGTGCCGATGGCACTGATTCAGTTTTTGGTTGATATAATCGACAATACGATGCGTTGGATACATACAATTTGATCAGTGTTAAATTCATTCACAATTTGATCCGTGTAAATTTATTCACAATTTGATCGGTAAGAAATTTTTGTTTATGTTAAAAAGCATACAACCTGCACTTAAGATTTTTGTTTTCCATTTTGGTACAACATGAGTTTACTTACATTGTGTAGTATATTTTTGCATAATTTACATGTAGTACTTGAATTTTTTCAACTATCCCATGGAAAGCAAAAGTGTTGTAATTACAAACAAATTAATCAACATCAAATGTGGATACAAATAACTTTATATCCTTGTTTGTATGTGAAACAATTTGTAGGTACCCAATAACTGTAATTCACATATGTTATCTATATCTAAAACAATTTTTGACTGTCCAATAACCATATCCATGAATATCCAGTATTATCTTATTACGTGAATAACTAATAAATCCAAAAACATAAATAAAAGATCTGATTCTATAAGAAACTATTTCAGTACTAATGGTCATAAAATACATGATATGGAAAATAAAATGATAAAAAACAATTTGGATTAACAAATATTCATTTATGTACACGCGTGTGCTTAATAATAATTCATACCTTGAAGAAAGTAAAATACATATTTGCATACAAAAATACATATTACATAAAAATACACATTACATACAAAAATACATATAACATAAACTACTCAAGCTTATGGTTGTCTTGTTCTGTGTATGTATTTTCCATACTAAGTTTGTTATCGGTCAAAGCAATCTTCCTATGTGGTCACGGTAATTTCTTTTACACTTGTTGATGGGGTTATCCCTCACCTGTAAAACTTGGTAATCAAATTTTGCAGATAAAAGGCATAACAACATTCAAATTAAACCAATAGTTGTGTTGCCAAAGTACTTTGGGCCATTAAAGCATAAGTGTTAAGCTGTGTTCTGACTATGGACCAACATAACATGCATTAAGATGGTGGTAGTGCTCGTTATGGCAAGAGTTACTGTAACGACCCCAGATTTTAATTAAATTTAAATTGATAATTAATTTAGTTTTTGAATAAAAATTGTGAAATTAATTAGTAAATTGAAGCGAGTTTCCCCGAGTTCAAATAAATTGTGTTAAATCAAATGGATTTAAAATCTTAAATAAATGGTTTGAAAATAATTATAAAAATATAGACGTTTGACACAAATATAATAATAAATAATTTAGAATTTAGAATTGATGGTTTAATAAATATATATAAGTTAGAAATGAAAATGAAGTAACACTTAAATAAATTTTGATAACAAATTTAAAATAGAAATTTATTTATAAAGTAATATTATAAAGACAATTAGTATTAAAGTTAGAAATGAATATTTGAGTTAACTATAAAGTATTAAAATAAATACATTAGATAAAATTTAACAACAATTAAAATAGAAATTATTTATATTATCAAGTAATATTACAAAGACAAAATAATAAGACTAAAGAAAAAAAATATGGTGAATTATATAAATTATAAAATACATAAGGAATAGAACAAGACAGCAATAAACTATGTACACTTAAACTTGAAACAAAACTAGAAACAAAATTATAAATATCAATTGCACAAGCAAATTTAGATAAGTATGTACCCATGGAAACAAAAGACCACAATAATAAATGCTTGAATCTCTAGCACACAAAATACATATCTAGCGGCCTGGTTAACAAATAAGTAAGAAATTTACATAGAAGTATTCAAACATATACAAATGTCTGGTAGCTTACAAAAGTAGATATGTATACAAGTATGTCCATATGGAATTGTATAAGTATGAAACACTTGAAAAAAAAAAGAAAACATAAATATTTATGTAAGCTTGGAAAACAAGGAACAAGATAAATATATGAATGTACAAATAAATTAAGTACAACAAGACAACACAACCAAAACAATATCATTTCAGCCGAATGAAAGAAAGGAAAAAATATATGTAAATTGGTACAAGGCAATTAATGCTCAGCCACCATTGAATAAAAATCTCTGATCAAATGGAATATCACCTTGTACAAACACATTTTTATCACCCTATATTGTACAACAAAATATATCTTCTACAAACTCATTTTTACATATCATCTCTGATTCAGTTCGTTCATCTACATCTGGAAAGAAAAGAAGAAAAAAAACTTAAACAAAATCCAATCTAAAACAACAATTTAAAACATCAAAACAAATTCAATACAACGAGAGATCAAACAGACTTCAGCAAGCAAAGATACTCGATCCTATCTCAGCATATATGGAACTCTGTTCTTCTTCTCTGGAAAACAATGTGAGCAAACCTCTTGACCCTGTTATATCTCTTGATGTTTGGATTTGTATTTGAAGTATGATATGAATGGTGCTTGAATGATTGTGTGAATATGCTTGCATGCCTCTGTATATATGTGTATGACTGGGTGCATGTCTGTAAACAGGTATATATATACCTCTCTGTTACATTAATACGCTAAATTCCTGTAGAGAAATTCATATCTTCATATATAATCAAATTAAGGTTATGATCATAAAAGAGAAAAAGATTGTAGGAATGTAATATCAATTTTAAAAATAATTTCAAGTATAATTATTGAGTAAATATTTTAAAATTGGAAAATTAAAGTAATAAACAAATTAAATCAGGAAAATCAGATATCGTAATTTCAAGTCTCGTTTCTATATTCTGATTCGTACTAGAAAACAAGGATTTTTGATGATAAGATTATGATTTTTAGTGCTGGGTATATCGAGGTTTCTTGAGATGAACGGAAACTAAACATTGATCGATTTGCGGCGATTGGTGAAGGATGGAGGGTCGTGATTGTAACTGAAGGTAGAGGGAAGACCGAGGAACTTGGGAAAAATGGCCAAAGATTTTCTAAGTTGCCGTGGTGGCTGGTCAACGGCAAAGTAGGGTTTAAGGTATGGGTTAGGTTGCTGTCACTCTCGAACTGATTGCGTCGTCGTTGAGGCATTTAGGTCGATCGGACCCTGGGGAAATGATGCGTAGGATCGTGACGTTGCTTTGGCCAGAGTGGCAGGATTTCAGGAGGTCAGATCGTCGGCGTCGAGGAAATTCTTTGGAGGATGTTGGGTTCCAGTACACGATCGAATCGCTTGATTTTGGGTTTCAGCAAAATTGGCGATTCTGGGTGTTTGGGAAGCTAGTAGGTGTTGTCGGCGACTCGTTGAGGGGATCGGCGATGGTCGGAAGTCGATCGACTGGTCGTACACGTGCACGAATGTATCACTTGTATCTGTTGTATTTGGGTGATCGGGCAAGATGGGTTTTATCGGGGTGAACTCGAAGAATTCGCGCAATGACTCGGGGAAATAAATGATGTACGAGAACTCAAGGTTGGTCTCGGGATAATTGATGTTTGGCTCGGGTTATTTGAAATACAGCGGGTTTCAAAAAATTTAAAATAAATAAATAACAAAGTTTAAAAGCAATGGAAATTTAAATCAAGATTTCAAGATATATTAACTATGTTTTAGAAGCCAAATTAAATTATAAACAAGTTTTAAGTCAAGTTTTCAAAGATTTGATTTTCAAATTAAAAAAATGTTTAAAATTGTTTTGGGTTTTGAATAATTATATTGGAATGCTTATTTAAAAATTCTTAAGTGTTTTCAAATAGAAATTGATGATGTGATTAAATAAGTGATTAAGATAAATAGGTTATCTTAAGATTAAAAGATCATTAATTTGAAATTTATTGATAATTACTTAATTAAAAGTTAATTAAGTATTAATTAAGGATTGATTAATTTGTTGAGAGTTAATTAATTAATGATGAGTAATTAAAGGATAATTACTTAATGATAGTAATTAAAGAATAATTAATCAATTTCTTAATTATTGATTAAAGGGGAATTAATTACTTAAAGATAATTACTTAATGAAAGTAATCAAGAAAAATTAATTAATTAATTAAGGGTAATTTATTTAAAGTATAATTAAATAATTAAAGATTAATTATTTAATGATTAAAGGATAATTAATAAATGATTTAAGTATAATTAATTTATGTTTTGTAATTAATGATTAATTAACCAGGATTAGTAATTTATTCCTAAGTAATTAATCTAATCTAAATTAATCAGATGACCAATTGATCTTACTTATGGATGTTTGGATGGTATTGAATGCTGAATTTTTTGATATCCCTGATATATGATGCTTTGTGATAAGAATTATTCTGATTTGAGCTGTGAACTGTGATGTAATTTATTTATCTGTGATGAATTTATATTATTTATCTGTGAATCTATGAATGAAGATAAGCGTTATAGGATTATACCGCTTATCGATATTGCTGTGCTTGAATCTGTAATGATTGATGATGTTGCACTATTGTGTAAAACCCCTGGACTACACCACACACACACAAATATGGATTTCACGTGGAAATCGGTTAAGTCACAGATGATTTAAATTTAATGTTTTTGAAATTGAAATTTTAATTTCAATTGATTTTGAAATTGGAAATTGGGGTTTAATATGAAAAGCTTTTGAAAAGAGTTTTAAAGATATTTTGAATATCTTGGAATTTGAATAATTTAATCTGAATTTGAATTCAAAATTTTGAATTGAATTCCATGTTTGGAAATTATGGTTAAAGATGTTAATATGTGTTTTATATGGGTTATTAAACCATTTTAAAAGTATGGTTTTGAGAATTTGAATTTAACCCAAGGACTTTAACTCGTACAAATGAATCAGATTTTCTGAAATGAAAACTATTTGTTTTCAAATAATAGAAGCTTTCATATAAGGAATGAATTTCCAATTTGTGTCAATAGAATTTCAAGTTTGAAATGAAAATGGGTTTCCGAGTTATGAATAAATCTTTGTGAAAGATTGTTGAACTTTGTTTTGAAATTGGAAATGTGTACCATTTGTATAAGAGGGTCGAAATGGAATTGTTTTGAAACCTATGAGTTAAATCTTTGTTTTAAAGATTAAATGAGTTAATCCAATTGAAATGGAAATTGATTTGGAAAATCTATGAATAGATCTTTGTGAAACTGGGTGAACTTTGTGAATTGAATCTGGTTATTTTTATCAGATTTAAAAAGGTAATGTGTTTAAACCATTTGAAAGAAAAGTTTGGGTAATAAGTTGTGACTTAGTTGAAATCCCATTATCCATATGTTTTTAAATATTGCGCTCATTATTCGGTTTAGCCGGGAGAGGACCTTTGTGTCATATAACCCATTCCGAATAATGATAGGTCGTATTTGGATAGCATTTGAAGACCGGTGGTGAAGACCAGATATTTTCGAAAACGAAAGGACAACTCGTCGAATGTCTCTGCATCGGCTGATCTCCGATATAGAGATTTTATCACCCTTTGTGATGGGAAGTCCGAACGTGATTAGAAATTATCCGGATTTGCAAGGGCTTCTTCGGAAGTGCCTTCGGTTCTGTTCGAACCCGGAACAGACTTGTATGGTTGTATGTCTGACATTACACTTTGAGATGTAAAGCTGGTTTCTATCAAATACATTTCTGTTTAGTGGCGGAGATTTATTCTCTTAGCTTAACACCCTTCTCTGAGACGTTCGAGCTCAGAGGTTATGTAGTTGATGGTTACTAGTAATACATTCCCAATTTGGTAATGTTGCATGCTAAGTGTTGTTGTGTGTTGATGATCATTTGTTGATCATTTGTGATCAAAGCATGGCTTTGTGAAAAAGCGTAATTTTATGGACGAGACCTCATCGAGCCTCACAGACCGGAAATGGTCGAAACAGGAAAGATGCGGCAAGGTTTCAGGGGTAGCTCCCCTAGGGTATGACCATTCCTTCTGGAAAAAGGTGGTATCAGGTATGGAGCCCTGATATTTAACCTATGTGGTTGCTCCAATCTCATTTTCTGTGTGGTTGTTGCTGTGTGATCGAGGGCCCTCGGATAAAGGTCCCAAAGGACCGGGGGTGGCATATCTCAGGTTTACTACCCGGGAAGGGGGTAACCGGCCTTGTGTTGGAAGAGAGCATGTTGTCTCTCGGGGCATCCCGCCAGAGGCGTTCCCATGTGGCATAGGAAGTTCCTTAGCCTGACCATTTGTTGGAAATCCAATTTCCAATACGAACCCTGTACGGTTTTAGTTGTAGAACCTGCCATTTACTTATGGTGGTCACCACTATTTAGATGGTAGCTATAGTAGGCATAGTTCGAAATGTCTATGCTGGCTAATATTAATATTGTATTTTCGAAAAAATTTCACACTATGCACTAGTAATAATATCAAAAGAGTTTTCTTGCGTAGTAAGCATGTTTGACTATCATAAGGAGAAATCTCCCCCATGTGTGCGATTGCATTGTGTGTGTGCCGGGAGGCCTTATGGTAGTTTCATTTTCCAAAAGCATTGCGGATTTCAATGTTAAAATCCTTTTGATGTTTGTTTAAAGATAAACTGTCTTTGTTACTCACACCAGTCCCATGACTGACCTGCAGTTTATTGTTCCCTTCCTAAATTCTGGGTGCCCACAATTTTCCACACGGGCAGTCTACAGTTGGGTTTCTCAGATATTCAGGTCTAGTAGATTGTCTGGAGCTAGTTCAGTTTTGGAGATCAGGACTGCACTTTCTTATCTTTGTGCATCGTGATGGTGGTTCGAGCTTGATGTTGGAGTTGTTGGAGTCATTCTCCTTGCAGTTCATTTGGAGTGATCTCTTCCATTGTTGTTATTTCCGCTGTAGCATTGTATCATATCTCTGATATTCTTGTATCATATTAATATCATTGTTGTATATCATTCTGGATATTGTATTCATTGGAGTTGTATATGATATCATCTATTTCTTTCTTCCGCTGTGTTGTTATACTTACTGTGTTATAAGCTCCGGAGAGCTAGATTCGGCGTTTGAATCTACGGCATTTTGAGTACAAGTGAAGTACGGGTTCCGATTTTCGAAGGTCGAGTCCGGGATCTGTACATTTGGTATCAGAGCTAAGGTTAAACTTTAGCTTAGGATTATAACACATTAAGTAACTCATTAGAGATAGGGTGAAGCATACCCTAGAATGAGTAATCTCTAAGATACTCGTCCGTACGCCTTAGTAAATTCTCTTGCTATCCAATGATAGTGAGTATGAGTGTAAGAAGAGGATGAGATAGGGGACAGGGGAGTACCACCACGAAATGGTCAATACCCTGTAACAACAAGGAAACAATCTTTTCTCTGTCAATCTCTTTTGTTCAGCAATTGTTCTCAATCCTTCGATAGTTTCTGGTAGATCCAGGAAGAAATTCGATATATTTGTATGGGACATAAACTACAAATAAGACGGAATTGTTTGTTTGGATGAATTGTTTGCTTTGATTGTTATGGTTGATAGGTATAATATGGTTTCTAAATTAAAATTTTTGAAATTGTATCCATATATCTATCTATTTCTTTGGGTCCCAATATATTCTACGAATGGTTAGTTATCCTTTTGAACTAACCAATGCCACTACATATTTCGTAGATCTGGATAACCCGAGTATCTTGTGAAGTGTTAAAACAGATTCGTTCTTGTGTCTATTCTTGATATTCTGATTTGGTAAGCCAAATGCAGAATAAATATTCAGTTTGATTTGATGAAATATTTTTCATCTATCTTTGTGTCTCCCTGGCAAATTTCGAGGATGAAATTTTTTTTAAGGGGGGAAGTCTGTAACGACCCCAGATTTTAATTAAATTTAAATTGATAATTAATTTAGTTTTTGAATAAAAATTGTGAAATAATTAGTAAATTGAAGCGAGTTTCCCCGAGTTCAAATAAATTGTGTTAAATTAAATGGGTTTAAAATCTTAAATAAATGGTTTGAAAATAATTATAAAAATATAGACGTTTGACACAAATATAATAATAAATAATTTAGAATTGATGGTTTAATAAATATTTAAGGTTATAAAAAAATATACTTACAAAATAATACAAATATATATATATATATAGATATATATATATATATCTCAACACTAGAAACTATGAAATTTACATAAGTATAATAAATATATATAAGTTAGAAATGAAAATGAAGTAACACTTAAATAAATTTTGATAACAAATTTAAAATAGAAATTTATTTATAAAGTAATATTATAAAGACAATTAGTATTAAAGTTAGAAATGAATATTTGAGTTAACTATAAAGTATTAAAATAAATACATTAGATAAAATTTAACAACAATTAAAATAGAAATTATTTATATTATGAAGTAATATTACAAAGACAAAATAATAAGACTAAAGAAAAAATATATATGATGAATTATATAAATTATAAAATACATAAGGAATAGAACAAGACAGCAATAAACTATGTACACTTAAACTTGAAACAAAACTAGAAACAAAATTATAAATATCTATTGTACAAGCAAATTTAGATAAGTATGTACCCATGGAAATAAAAGACAACAATAATAAATGCTTGAATCTCTAGCACACAAAATACATATCTAGCGGCCTGGTTAACAAATAAGTAAGAAGTATACATAGAAGTATTCAAACATATACAAATGTCTGGTAGCTTGCAAAAGTAGATATGTATACAAGTATGTGCATATGGAATTGTATAAGTATGAAACACTTGAAAAAAAAAAAGAAAACATAAATATTTATGTAAGCTTGCAAAACAAGGAACAAGATAAATATATGAATGTACAAATAAATTAAGTACAACAAGACAACTCAACCAAAACAATATCATTTCAGCCGAATGAAAGAAAGGAAAAAATATATGTAAATTGGTACAAGGCAATTAATGCTCAGCCACCATTGAATAAAAATCTCTGATCAAATGGAATATCACCTTGTACAAACACATTTTTATCACCCTATATTGTACAACAAAATATATCTTCTACAAACTCATTTTTACATATCATCTCCGATTCAGTTCGTTCATCTACATCCGGAAAGAAAAGAAGAAAAAAAAAACTTAAACAAAATCCAATCTAAAACAACAATTTAAAACATCAAAACAAATTCAATACAACCAGAGATCAAACAGACTTCAGCAAGCAAAGATACTCGATCCTATCTCAGCATATATGGAACTCTGTTCTTCTTCTCTGGAAAACAATGTGAGCAAACCTCTTGACCCTGTTATATCTCTTGATGTTTGGATTTGTATTTGAAGTATGATATGAATGGTGCTTGAATGATTGTGTGAATATGCTTGCATGTCTCTGTATATATGTGTATGACTGGGTGCATGTCTGTAAACAGGTATATATATACCTCTCTGTTACATTAATACGCTAAATTCCTCTAGAGAAATTCATATCTTCATATATAATCAAATTAAGGTTATGATCATAAAAGAGAAAAAGATTGTAGGAATGTAATATCAATTTTAAAAATAATTTCAAGTATAATTATTGAGTAAATATTTTAAAATTGGAAAATTAAAGTAATAAACAAATTAAATCAGGAAAATCAGATATCGTAATTTCAAGTCTCGTTTCTATATTCTGATTCCTACTAGAAAACAAGGATTTTTGATGATAAGATTATGATTTTTAGTGCTGGGTATATCGAGGTTTCTTGAGATGAATGGAAACTAAACATTGATTGATTTGCGGCGATTGGTGAAGGATGGAGGGTCGCGATTGTAACTGAAGGTAGAGGGAAGACCGAGGAACTTGGGAAAAATGGCCAAAGATTTTCTAAGTTGCCGTGGTGGCTGGTCAACGGCAAAGTAGGGTTTAAGGTATGGGTTAGGTTGTTGTCACTCTCGAACTGATTGCGTCGTCGTTGAGGCATTTGGGTCGATCGGACCTAGGGGAAATGATGTGTAGGATCGTGACGTTGCTTTGGCCAGAGTGGCAGGATTTCAGGAGGTCAGATCGTCGGCGTCGAGGAAATTCTTTGGAGGATGTTGGGTTCCAGTACACGATCGAATCGCTTGATTTTGGGTTTCAGCAAAATTGGCGATTCTGGGTGTTTAGGAAGCTAGTAGGTGTTGTCGGCGACTCGTTGAGGGGATCGGCGATGGTCGGAAGTCGATCGACTGGTCGTACACGTGCACGAATGTATCACTTGTATCTGTTGTATTTGGGTGATCGGGGAAGATGGGTTTTATCGGGGTGAACTCGAAGAATTCGCGCAATGACTCGGGGAAATAAATGATGTACGAGAACTCGAGGTTGGTCTCGGGATAATTGATGTTTGGCTCGGGTTATTTGAAATACAGCGGGTTTCAAAAAATTTAAAATAAATAAATAACAAAGTTTAAAAGCAATGGAAATTTAAATCAAGATTTCAAGATATATTAACTATGTTTTAGAAGCCAAATTAAATTATAAACAAGTTTTAAGTCAAGTTTTCAAAGATTTGATTTTCAAATTAAAAAAATGTTTAAAATTGTTTTGGGTTTTGAATAATTATATTGGAATGCTTATTTAAAAATTCTTAAGTGTTTTCAAATAGAAATTGATGATGTGATTAAATAAGTGATTAAGATAAATAGGTTATCTTAAGATTAAAAGATCATTAATTTGAAATTTATTGATAATTACTTAATTAAAAGTTAATTAAGTATTAATTAAGGATTGATTAATTTGTTGAGAGTTAATTAATTAATGATGAGTAATTAAAGGATAATTACTTAATGATAGTAATTAAAGAATAATTAATCAATTTCTTAATTGATGATTAAAGGGGAATTAATTACTTAATGAAAGTAATCAAGAAAAATTAATTAATTAATTAAGGGTAATTAATTTAAAGTATAATTAAATAATTAAAGATTAATTATTTAATGATTAAAGGATAATTAATAAATGATTTAAGTATAATTAATTTATGTTTTGTAATTAATGATTAATTAACCAGGATTAGTAATTTATTCCTAAGTAATTAATCTAATCTAAATTAATCAGATGACCAATTGATCTTACTTATGGATGTTTGGATGGTATTGAATGCTGAATTTTTTGATATCCCTGATATGTGATGCTTTGTGATAAGAATTATTCTGATTTGAGCTGTGAACTGTGATGTAATTTATTTATCTGTGATGAATTTATATTATTTATCTGTGAATCTATGAATGAAGATAAGCGTTATAGGATTATACCGCTTATCGATATTGCTGTGCTTGAATCTGTAATGATTGATGATGTTGCACTATTGTGTAAAACACCTGGACTACACCACACACACACACAAATATGGATTTCACGTGGAAATCGGTTAAGTCACAGATGATTTAAATTTAATGTTTTTGAAATTGAAATTTTAATTTCAATTGATTTTGAAATTGGAAATTGGGGTTTAATATGAAAAGCTTTTGAAAAGAGTTTTAAAGATATTTTGAATATCTTGGAATTTGAATAATTTAATCTGAATT
The DNA here is from genome assembly GCA_030737815.1 of Allium fistulosum. Classification (NCBI taxonomy): domain Eukaryota; kingdom Viridiplantae; phylum Streptophyta; class Magnoliopsida; order Asparagales; family Amaryllidaceae; genus Allium; species Allium fistulosum. The sequence goes on from CM060906.1 coordinate 337,016,012, forward strand.
TGAATTCAAAATTTTGAATTGAATTCCATGTTTGAAAATTATGGTTAAAGATGTTAAAATGTGTTTTATAAGGGTTTTTAAACCATTTTAAAAGTATGGTTTTGAGAATTTGAATTTAACCCAAGGACTTTAACTCGTATAAATGAATCAGATTTTCCGAAATGAAAACTATTTGTTTTCAAATAATAGAAGCTTTCATATAAGGAATGAATTTCCAATTTGTGTCAATAGAATTTCAAGTTTGAAATGAAAATGGGTTTCCGAGTTATGAATAAATCTTTGTGAAAGATTGTTGAACTTTGTTTTGAAATTGGAAATGTGTACCATTTGTATAAGAGGGTCGAAATGGAATTGTTTTGAAACCTATGGGTTAAATCTTTGTTTTAAAGATTAAATTAGTTAATCCAATTGAAATGGAAATTGATTTGGAAAATCTATGAATAGATCTTTGTGAAACTGGGTGAACTTTGTGAATTGAATCTGTTTATTTTTAACAGATTTAAAAAGGTAATGTGTTTAAACCATTTGAAAGAAAATTTTGGGTAATAAGTTGTGACTTAATTGAAATCCCATTATCCATATGTTTTTAAATATTGCGCTCATTATTCGGTTTAGCCGGGAGAGGACCTTTGTGTCATATAACCCATTCCGAATAATGATAGGTCGTATTTGGATAGCATTTGAAGACCGGTGGTGAAGACCAGATATTTTCGAAAACGAAAGGACAACTCGTCGAATGTCTCTGCATCGGCTGATCTCCGATATAGAGATTTTATCACCCTTTGTGATGGGAAGTCCGAACGTGATTAGAAATTATCCGGATTTGCAAGGGCTTCTTCGGAAGTGCCTTCGGTTCTGTTTGAACCCGTAACAGACTTGTATGGTTGTATGTCTGACATTACACTTTGAGATGTAAAGCTGGTTTCTATCAAATACATTTCTGTTTAGTGGCGGAGATTTATTCTCTTAGCTTAACACCCTTCTCTGAGACGTACGAGCTCAGAGGTTATGTAGTTGATGGTTACTAATAATACATTCCCAATTTGGTAATGTGGCATGCTAAGTGTTGTTGTGTGTTGATGATCATTTGTTGATCATTTGTGATCAAAGCATGGCTTTGTGAAAAAGCGTAATTTTATGGACGAGACCTCATCGAGCCTCACAGACCGGAAATGGTCGAAACAGGAAAGATGCGGCAAGGTTTTAGGGGTAGCTCCCCTAGGGTATGACCATTCCTTCTGGAAAAAGGTGGTATCAGGTATGGAGCCCTGATATTTAATCTATGTGGTTGCTCCAATCTCATTTTCTGTGTGGTTGTTGCTGTGTGATCGAGGGCCCTCGGATAAAGGTCCCAAAGGACCGGGGGTGGCATATCTCAGGTTTACTACCCGGGAAGGGGGTAACCGGCCTTGTGTTGGAAGAGAGCATGTTGTCTCTCGGGGCGTCCCGCCAAAGGCGTTGCCATGTGGCATAGGAAGTTCCTTAGCCTGACCATTTGTTAGAAATCCAATTTCCAATACGAACCCTGTACAGTTTTAGTTGTAGAACCTGCCATTTACTTATTGTGGTCACCACTGTTTAGATGGTAGCTATAGTAGGCATAGTTCGAAATGTCTATGCTGGCTAAGATTAATATTGTATTTTAGAAATGTTTTCACACTATGCACTAGTAATAATATCAAAAGAGTTTTCTTGCGTAGTAAGCATGTTTGACTATCATAAGGAGAAATCTCCCGCATGTGTGCGATTGCATTGTGTGTGTGCCGGGAGGCCTTATGGTATTTTCATTTTCCAAAAGCATTGCGGATTTCAATGTTAAAATCCTTTTGATGTTTGTTTAAAGATAAACTGTCTTTGTTACTCACACCAGTCCCATGACTGACCTGCAGTTTATTGTTCCCTTCCTAAATTCTGGGTGCCCATAATTTTCCACACGGGTAGTCTACAGTTGGGTTTCTCAGATATTCAGGTCTAGTAGATTGTCTGGAGCTAGTTCAGTTTTGGAGATCAGGACTGCACTTTCTTATCTTTGTGCACCGTGATGGTGGTTCGAGCTTGATGTTGGAGTTGTTGGAGTCATTCTCCTTGCAGATCATTTGGAGTGATCTCTACCATTGTTGTTATTTCCGCTGTAGCATTGTATCATATCTCTGATATTCTTGTATCATATTGATATCATTGTTGTATATCATTCTGGATATTGTATTCATTGGAGTTATATATGATATCATCTATTTCTTTCTTCCGCTGTGTTGTTATACTTACTGTGTTATAAGCTCCGGAGAGCTAGATTCGGCGTTTGAATCTGCGGCATTTTCAGTACAAGTGAAGTACGGGTTCCGATTTTCGAAGGCCGAGTCCGGGATCTTTACATTTGGTATCAGAGCCAAGGTTAAACTTTAGCTCAGGAGTATAACACATTAAGTAACTCATTAGAGATAGGATGAAGCATACCCTAGAATGAGTAATCTCTAAGATATTCGTCCGTACGCCTCAGTAAATTCTCTTGCTATCCACTGATAGTGAGTATGAGTGTAAGAAGAGGATGAGATAGGGGACAGGGGAGTACCACCACGAAATGGTCAATACCCTGTAACAACAAGGAAACAATCTTTTCTCTGTCAATCTCTTTTGTTCAGCAATTGTTCTCAATCCTTCGATAGTTTCTGGTAGATCCAGGAAGAAATTCGATATATTTGTATGGGACATAAACTACAAATAAGACGGAATTGTTTGTTTGGATGAATTGTTTGCTTTGATTGTTATGGTTGATATGTATAATATGGTTTCTAAATTAAAAATTTTGAAATTGTATCCATATATCTATCTATTTCTTTGGGTCCCAATATATTCTACGAATGGTTAGTTATCCTTTCGAACTAACCAATGCCACTACATATTTCGTAGATCTGGATAACCCGAGTATCTTGTGAAGTGTTAAAACAGATTCGTTCTTGTGTCTATTCTTGATATTCTGATTTGGTAAGCCAAATGCAGAATAAATATTCAGTTTGATTTGATGAAATATTCTTCATCTATCTTTGTGTCTCCCTGGCAAATTTCGAGGATGAAATTTTTTTTAAGGGGGGAAGTCTGTAACGACCCCAGATTTTAATTAAATTTAAATTGATAATTAATTTAGTTTTTGAATAAAAATTGTGGAATAATTAGTAAATTGAAGCGAGTTTCCTCGTGTTCAAATAAATTGTGTTAAATCAAATGGGTTTAAAATCTTAAATAAATGGTTTGAAAATAATTATAAAAATATAGACGTTTGACACAAATATAATAATAAATAATTTAGAATTGATGGTTTAATAAATATTTAAGGTTATAAAAAAATATACTTACAAAATAATACAAATATATATATATATATATATATCTCAACACTAGAAACTATGAAATTTAAATAAGTATAATAAATATATATAAGTTAGAAATGAAAATGAAGTAACACTTAAATAAAATTTTGATAACAAATTTAAAATAGAAATTTATTTATAAAGTAATATTATAAAGACAATTAGTATTAAAGTTAGAAATGAATATTTGAGTTAACTATAAAGTATTAAAATAAATACATTAGATAAAATTTAACAACAATTAAAATAGAAATTATTTATATTATCAAGTAATATTAAAAAGACAAAATAATAAGACTAAAGAAAAAAAAATATGATGAATTATATAAATTATAAAATACATAAGGAATAGAACAAGACAGCAATAAACTATGTACACTTAAACTTGAAACAAAACTAGAAACAAAATTATAAATATCTATTGTACAAGCAAATTTAGATAAGTATGTACCCATGGAAACAAAAGACAACAATAATAAATGCTTGAATCTCTAGCACACAAAATACATATCTAGCGGCCTGGTTAACAAATAAGTAAGAAGTATACATAGAAGTATTCAAACATATACAAATGTATGGTAGCTTGCAAAAGTAGATATGTATACAAGTATGTGCATATGGAATTGTATAAGTATGAAACACTTGAAAAAAAAAAGAAAACATAAATATTTATGTAAGCTTGCAAAACAAGGAACAAGATAAATATATGAATGTACAAATAAATTAAGTACAACAAGACAACTCAACCAAAACAATATCATTTCAGCCGAATGAAAGAAAGGAAAAAATATATGTAAATTGGTACAAGGCAATTAATGCTCAGCCACCATTGAATAAAAATCTCTGATCAAATGGAATATCACCTTGTACAAACACATTTTTATCACCCTATATTTTACAACAAAATATATCTTCTGCAAACTCATTTTTACATATCATCTCCAATTCAGTTCGTTCATCTACATCTGGAAAGAAAAGAAGAAGAAAAAAACTTAAACAAACTCCAATCTAAAACAACAATTTAAAACATCAAAACAAATTCAATACAACCAGAGATCAAACAGACTTCAGCAAGCAAAGATACTCGAGCTTGTCTCAGCATATATGGAACTCTGTTCTTCTTCTCTGGAAAACAATGTGAGCAAACCTCTTGACCCTGTTATATCTCTTGATGTTTGGATTTGTATTTGAAGTATGATATGAATGGTGCTTGAATGATTGTGTGAATATGCTTGCATGCCTCTGTATATATGTGTATGACTGGGTGCATGTCTGTAAATAGGTATATATATACTTCTATGTTACATTAATACGCTAAATTCCTCTAGATAAATTCATATCTTCCTATATAATCAAATTAAGGTTATGATCATAAAAGATAAAAAGATTGTATGAATGTAATATCAATTTTAAAAATAATTTCAAGTATAATTATTGAGTAAATATTTTAAAATTGGAAAATTAAAGTAATAAACAAATTAAATTAGGAAAATTAGATATCGTAATTTCAAGTCTCGTTTCTATATTCTGATTCGTATTAGAAAACAAGGATTTTTGATGATAAGATTATGACTTTTAGTGCTGGGTATATCGAGGTTTCTCGAGATGAACAGAAACTAAACATTGATCGATTTGCGGCGATTGGTGAAGGATGGAGGGTTGCGATTGTAACTGAAGGTAGAGGGAAGGCCGTGGAACTTGGGAAAAATGGCCAGAGATTTTCTAAGTTGCCGTGGTGGCTGGTCAATGGCAAAGTAGGGTTTAAGGTATGGGTTGGGTTGCTGTCGTTCTCGAACTGATTGCGTCGTCGTTGAGGCATTTGGGTCGATCGGACCCAGGGGAAATGATGCGTAGGATCGTGACGTTGCTTTGGCCAGAGTGGCAGGATTTCAAGAGGTCGGATCGTCGGCGTCGAGGAAATTCTTTGGAGGATGTTGGGTTCCAGTACACGATCGAATCGCTTGATTTTGGGTTTTAGCAAAATTGGCGATTCTGGGTGTTTGGGAAGCTAGTAGGTGTTGTCGGCGACTCGTTGAGGGGATCAGCGATGGTCGGAAGTCGATCGACTTGTCGTACACGTGCACGAATGTATCACTTGTATCTGTTGTATTTGGGTGATCAGGGAAGATGGGTTTTATCGGGGTGAACTCGAAGAATTCGCGCAATGACTCGGGGAAATAAATGATGTACGAGAACTCGAGGTTGGTCTCGGGATAATTGATGTTTGGCTCAGGTTATTTGAAATACAGTGGGTTTCAAAAAACTTAAAATAAATAAATAACAAAGTTTAAAATCAATGGAAATTTAAATCAAGATTTCAAGATATATTAATGATGTTTTAGAAGCCAAATTAAATTATAAACAAGTTTAAGTCAAGTTTTCAAAGATCTGATTTTCAAATTAAAAATATGTTTAAAATTGTTTTGGGTTTTGAATAATTATATTGGAATGCTTATTTAAAAATTCTTAAGTGTTTTCAAATAGAAATTAATGATGTGATTAAATAAGTGATTAAGATAAATAGGTTATCTTAAGATTAAAAGATCATTAATTTGAAATTTATTGATAATTACATAATTAAAAGTAAATTAAGTATTAATTAAGGATTGATTAATTTGTTGAGAGTTAATTAATTAATGATGAGTAATTAAAGGATAATTACTTAATGATAGTAATTAACGAATAATTAATCAATTTCTTAATTGATGATTAAAGGGTAATTAATTACTTAAAGATAATTACTTAATGAAAGTAATCAAGAAAAATTAATTAATTATTTAAGGGTAATTAATTTAAAGTATAATTAAATAATTAAAGATTAACTATTTAATGATTAAAGGATAATTAATAAATGATTAAAGGATAATCAATTTATGTTTTGTAATTAATGATTAATTAACCAGGATTAGTAATTTATTCCTAAGTAATTAATCTGATCTAAATTAATCAGATGACCAATTGATCTTACTTATGGATGTTTGGATGGTATTGAATGCTGAATTGTTTGATATCCCTGATATGTGATGCTTTGTGATAAGAATTATTCTGATTTGAGCTGTGAACTGTGATGTAATTTATTTATCTGTGATGAATTTATATTATTTATCTGTGAATCTATGAGTGAAGATAAGCGTTATAGGATTATACCGCTTATCGATATTGCTGTGCTTGAATCTGTAATGATTGATGATGTTGCACTATTGTGTAAAATCCCTGGACTACACCACACACACACAAATATGGATTTCACGTGGAAATCGGTTAAGTCACAGATGATTTAAATTTAATGTTTTTGAAATTGAAATTTAAATTTCAATTGATTTTGAAATTGGAAATTGGGGTTTAATATGAAAAGCTTTTGAAAAGAGTTTTAAAGATATTTTGAATATCTTGGAATTTGAATAATTTAATCTGAATTTGAATTCAAAATATTGAATTGAATTCCATGTTTGGAAATTATGGTTAAAGATGTTAAAATGTGTTTTATATGGGTTTTAAAACCATTTTAAAAGTATGGTTTTGAGAATTTGAATTTAACCCAAGGACTTTAACTCGTATAAATGAATCAGATTTTCCAAAATGAAAACTATTTGTTTTCAAATAATAGAAGCTTTCAGATAAGGAATGAATTTCCAATTTGTGTCAATAGAATTTCAAGTTTGAAATGAAAATGGGTTTCTGAGTTATGAATAAATCTTTATGAAAGATTGTTGAACTTTGTTTTGAAATTGGAAATGTGTACCTTTTGTATAAGAGGGTCGAAATGAAATTGTTTTGAAACCTATGAGTTAAATCTTTGTTTTAAAGATTAAATGAGTTAATCCAATTGAAATGGAAATTGATTTGGAAAATCTATGAATAGATCTTTGTGAAACTGGGTGAACTTTGTGAATTGAATCTGTTTATTTTTAACAGATTTAAAAAGGTAATGTGTTTAAACCATTTGAAAGAAAAGTTTGGGTAATAAGTTGTGACTTAATTGAAATCCCATTATCCATATGTTTTTAAATATTGCGCTCATTATTCGGTTTAGCCGGGAGAGGACCTTTGTGTCATATAACCCATTCCGAATAATGATACGTCGTATATGGATAGCAATTGAGGACCGGTGGTGAAGACCAGATATTTTCGAAAATGAAAGGACAACTCGTCGAATGTCTCTGCATCGGCTGATCTCCGATATAGAGATTTTATCACCCTTTGTGATGGGAAGTCCGAACGTGATTTGAAATTATCCGGATTTGCAAAGGCTTCTTCGGAAGTGCCTTCGGTTCTGTTCGAACCCGGAACAGACTTGTATGGTTGTATGTCTGACATTACACTTTGAGATGTAAAGCTGGTTTCTATCAAATACATTTTTGTTTGGTGGCGGAGATTTATTCTCTTAGCTTAACACCCTTCTCTGAGACGTACGAGCTCAGAGGTTATGTAGTTGATGGTTACTAGTAATACATTCCCAATTTGGTAATGTGGCATGCTAAGTGTTGCTGTGTGTTGATGATCATTTGTTGATCATTTGTGATCAAAGCATGGCTTTGTGAAAAAGCGTAGCTTTGTGGACGAGACCTCATCGAGCCTCACAGATCGGAAATGGTCGATACAGGAAAGATGCGGCAAGGTTTCAGGGGTAGCTCCCCTAGGGTATGACCATTCCTTCTGGAAAAAGGTGGTATCAGGTATGTAGCCCTGATATTTAACCTATGTGGTTGCTCCAATCTCATTTTCTGTGTGGTTGTTGATGTGTGATCGAGGGCCCTCGGATAAAGGTCCCAAAGGACCGAGGGTGGCATATCTTAGGTTTACTACCCGGGAAGGAGGTAACCGGCCTTGTGTTGGCAGAGAGCATGTTGTCTCTCGGGGCGTCCCGCCAGAGGCGTTCCCATGTGGCATAGGAAGTTCCTTAGCCTGAACATTTGTTGGAAATCCAATTTCCAATACGAACCCTGTACGGTTTTAGTTGTAGAACCTGCCATTTACTTATGGTGGTCACCACTGTTTAGATGGTAGCTATAGTGGGCATAGTTCGAAATGTCTATGCTGGCTAAGATTAATATTGTATTTTCGAAAAAATTTCACACTATGCACTAGTAATAATATCAAAAGAGTTTTCTTGCGTAGTAAGCATGTTTGACTATCATAAGGAGAAATCTCCCCCATGTGTGCGATTGCATTGTGTGTGTGCAGGGAGGCCATATGGTAGTTTCATTTTCCAAAAGCATTGCGGATTTCAATGTTAAAATCCTTTTGATGTTTGTTCAAAGATAAACTGTCTTTGTTACTCACACCGGTCCCATGACTAACCTGCAGTTTATTGTTCCCTTCCTAAACTCTGGGTGCCCACAATTTTCCACACGGGCAGTCTACAGTTGGGTTTCTTAGATATTCAGGTCTAGTAGATTGTTTGGAGCTAGTTCAGTTTTGGAGATCAGGATTGCACTTGCTTATCTTTTTGCATCGTGATGGTGGTTCGAGCTTGATGTTGGAGTTGTTGGAGTCATTCTCCTTTGCAGATCATTTGGAGTGATCTCTTCCATTGTTGTTATTTCCGCTGTAGCATTGTATCATATCTCTGATATTCTTGTATCATATTGATATCATTATTGTATATCATTCTGGATATTGTATTTATTGGAGTTGTATATGATATCATCTATTTCTTTCTTCCGCTGTGTTGTTATACTTACTGTGTTATAAGCTCCGGAGAGCCAGATTCGGCATTTGAATCTGCGGCATTTTGAGTACAAGTGAAGTACGGGTGCCGATTTTCGAAGGCCGAGTCCAGGATCTTTACAGTTACAATATTTTTTTATGGTGTGTATACTCATTGTGTACACATTGTTAAGTAAATTCGTCAAAGAAATACTTCACTGTGATCATTTCATAGTAGGACTCCATAGTCGAGTCCAATGTGCATAGTAATAGAAAGTTGGTCAACCCCTAAGTATATTTTTCATTGAACCTATATTATATATATACTTATGTATTAAAATGATAATGCACAATATGACTTACAAAATGAATACTTGGAAGAAAATTTATTTTAACGTAACATAATCTTATTATCAAAATATTAAAATACAAACAGCAAACCAAAGTAGATAATTTGGGAATTGCGTAGGACTTCAAAATTTAGTTCGTATGACATATAAAAGAACAGACAAATTATAGTGAAATAAATAGAAAGTAACTGCATGTTCTAGCAATAAGAAATATAAGAAAAAGTACTAATAGTTGTAGCATATAAAAGATTCTCATTAAAACCTGAATTTGAAAATAAATAAACAAAACTCAAAATGTATTACTGGATATAATCATTAAAAATTCTTGTGGCTCCTAAAATAAACCTGTAAATATAGAAGTATAATTAACGTAAACAATTAAAGAACATGAACTATTTCATTAAATTTCAATACTATGGAAACCCATCTCTTCTTTTGTGTTCACTGTGTCATATCAAAATCAGAACTACATCTAAAATGAATAGCGTGTGGATTCATCGTCCTCTTTACTGTCATGCCCATCACTCGGAAGCATCCCACTATTAAATTATGGAAAATAAATGAAATCATTCTCAGCAAAGCCTCCAATCCCCCTTTTAACCTGTCAGATATTCTAACTACGATTTTTCTAGGTTGGCAACATGAAACCAAAAGTATGGGATCGTCAGCATTAAAAAATGTCACAAACTAAGTTATGTAAAAGGAAGTGTATTGCATGATAAATGGGTAGATACTTTCTCCTAAAAAGCAATTTCATTCAAAATATTTAATGTTCAATAATTTATCTTTTCATTTCTAAGCATAAACTATTGAAACATATATCATATATAGACTTCTGAGCTCTAATTATATGTTTTCATACATAAGATGCAAAGATTTTGTCTACGCATGTGTGCATAGGCACATTTTAGTTTTACCTTAATCCAATTGTTAATGTACAAATCTCATAATGTCAGGTTACTAAAAATTCAGAAAACTTTATGCAAAATGGAATTAAATCTGTGAATATTTGTTTAACAAAATACATCGAAAACATCCTACCACCAAGCTCATATAGAATATGCAAATCGGAAATAGGTGAAAGCAAACGACTATCCAAAGAAGTAAATTCAAAATTGCTCGCACTTATTAATCTACATGAAGGTCAGCACAATTCGTCATGTCATAAAATTAAATCATTACCACAATTTCTTTCAAATTTACCAAATACTTATGGAGCAGTGAACGCACCTTAGTCGATCGTTGATCAATCCGTAAGCATTACTCGTTGGGCGAAGTTGGAGAAGACGTTGGATTTGGATTCGCGGTGAAGTAACCCTAGTTTTTGCGACTTGTTGGAGAATACGTGGAATGGTGTTCGATCTGAAATCACCCTGAAGTGTGCTTAGTTTATGTAGTTCATTGCAGAGATATTGGGTGTGAAATCGTCTTAGATCTGGAATCGCCACTGTTAGGGTTTTTTTAGTCTTGCGTAAACAGACAGAGGCGTTGGAGAGATGTTGGGTGTGAAATCGTCTTAGATCTAGAATCGCCTCTGTTAGGGTTTTTTAGTCTTGCGTAAGCAGACAGAGGCGAGAAAAGGAAGAAAGGGGGACCGAAAGAATAGAAGGTTAAAATTGGAATTTCAAAAGACACGGTTGATTGTATGTTAATTGAACTATCATTATTAGTAGTAGAGATAAGTCTTAAATAATATACAACATACTACATGTCAATATATGTTCGAATCACGCTATGTCAATATTTTCTTCTCATGTAAATGTATACTACAATTTCAACCTACCAACAATAAAAAAATATGTACGATAAGTATTTGACATTATCGGTATTTTTAGTAAAAGAATTCTAATATATCAAGCAATTTCTAAAATAAATTATTTATGACAAATATTTGTCATCATCACTTCATTATCTGTTTAAATTTACCATCAATCAAAGCCATATATAGGGATGAAAATAGGGCAGATCTACGGTCTAAACCTGATAGAACTGCCCATGTTTTGACCTGCCAAAACTCGACCCATTGGGTCATAAAGGCGGGTAGACCCATGATCCATTCTTAAAAGCTCCGGGTCTAGGGTCGGATCAGGGCTTGGTTGACATGCCCCAATCCGACCAGCACTATTGAGTCTCATAAAATCGCTTGATTGTTATAATGATGATTTGTTGATCCTTTTATACATAAACGGTTAAAACATGGATATTCTAATGTTCCATTTAATAAGTTATATAATTTTTATGGTATTAAGTTGCACTATCAGTAAATATATGATAACATATGCATGTTTTCTTGAACTGTTATCATACATCTCATTTTTATTACCTTAATTATCATTGTAAACACATTGATATCTATATGTATCGTATCATTTAGTAACAATCCCACTTACAAATAATATATATATATATATATGTTAATACATAATTTTGAATGAACACATAATGCTTCACCGAGTTTAGAGGTGGGACGGACTTACCTTGACTCATATTTGCTCTAAGTACAAACGAAGTCGAGATTTGTACTGGGTCTACAGGATGGGCCTAGGGCAGGGTTTAAAAAACCCGGGGTGGGTCTGGGGCACAAAAAACCCGTCCCAACCCGCCCAATTTCCATCCCTAGCCATGTATGACAAATATTTGACATTCTAAATACTTACAATAATAGTTTTCTAATATATCAAGTAATTACTAACATAAAGTGTTTATGTCAAATAATTGTCAGTGTCATTTTATCATCAAATTGTATACTACAATTTCAATCTACCAACAGTCAAAACCATGAATGACAAATATTTGACATTCTTAGTATTTGCAATAAAATTTTCTAATATATCTAGCAATTACTAAAATAAACGGTTTATGTCAAATAGTTTTCGTTATCATTTGGTCACCAAATTGTATACTAAAATTTCAATCAAAATTATTAATGACAAAATTTGACGTTCTCGTGATTTGTAGTAAAATATTTCTAATATATGTAGCAATTACAAACATAAATTATTTATGATAAATATTTGTCATCCTCACTTAATCAAACTATGTACTACAATTAGAAGCTACCACAAATCAAAACCATATATGGAAAATATTTAACATTATCAGTATTTACGGTAAAAAATTTCTAATATATCAAGCAATTACTAACATAAATTGTTTAAAACAAATGTTTACATCCTCATTTTATCATCTAACTATATACTACAATTTCAACCTACTATTAATCAAAACTATTGAAAAATATTTGACATTCTCAGTATTTGTAGTAAAAAATCCTAACATATGTAGCAATTCCTAAAATAATTGTTTACTACAAATATTTTCCATCCTCGCTTAATCATTTAATTATATGCTATAATTAGAATATACCATCAATCAAAACCATGTATAATAAATATTGACATTCTAAGTGTTTGTAGTAAAATTTTCTAATATATCTAGCAACTAGTATGAGGTCGGCAAACATCATTTTTATATGTTCAACTGTTGGTTGCTTAGCTTTAATTTTTTAATTATTGATTGACATATCTAATAGCACGGTATTTGGTAGGCACGTGATATAATATGTTTACCATGGGAAAACTAACTTTTTCATGTAGAAGCAATATGAATTAGTATCATTTTTAACTCAAATAGGGAATGTAAAAGTTAAAAATCATCTTTAAAATAATATCGAGACATGAGTGGATGCGATGCCCTGTTTAATGCAAATCGGATATTGTTGAACTTCGTATTAACAAATTTTCATTTAATAGGTTGTAGATTGCTAAAAGAAGACAATCTAGCAGAAAATAGCATAAATACACTTGCATATAAGAATATATGTATACCGGTTAAATAATTTGTTAACGAATTTCTTCGTTAACCCCAAAAAGTGCAAGGAAAGAGGAATTTGATTGAGAGAAGGCTTTGTTTCCCTTATAGGCCTCAACGAGTGTTGGCAAAAGTGACTCTTGGTTGAGAAATGGCCTAGGTAAATTGGCTTGGTGTATTGAAGTTTTATTGAAGTCAAAGATATGCCATGTTGAAGATATGCACAAACTCATGTTGAAGCTATATTACCTTGAAATCAATCATCATAGGACAATCTTATACAAGTATAAATTAAAATTATGAGTGTTTAGAAATTAAAAGCAATTTTGGATTCAAAATCACAAGTGCTTTGGAACTTGAAACAAGTCATAATTCACGATCTCTTTATTTATATGTCATGCAATTGTTGAATTTTCAAGGACCTATGTGCGATTGTTACAAAAGTACAATTGGTACTAAAATCCCCAAATCGATTTAGGATTACAACGTTTAAAATGTAAGAAATGAGAAAAGAATGATTCGTCTCCTTCTCCATGCCCCTAGGTCCATAGTTATAGGGTTGGTAAGGTAAGGCATGGATGCCATGCTGCAAGCTTGGTCTTTGCCTTCAAGGTTTATCTCGATGATGCCTGGTATCAAGCCTTTTTTCGATGGTTCACGGCATTCCTTGGTGCATTGATGAATTACAATATTAATGGGCGGCATCGTACTGGGTTGACGATCCTCAATATTATTGTTGCCTTATGATATTCTTTGAAGGTTAGCGACTTGCGACATTCTTATGATGCGGCATCAATATGATATGACATTGATAATAATCATACCGTAATAATATTGATGGCTTACGGCATGCTGCTCTATGCGTCTCCTTGGTTGATGAAGTGCAGCATCAATGAGGATCGACATTGGTGATAAGTGGCATCACATGAGGTTCGATATTGAAGTCATTTGTAGGACGACATCAGTGGAAGGCGATATTGAAATGATCATCGAAGATATGCAGTATTAATCTTAGGCGATATTAATCCTTCTATCTTCATAGGTGAAGTGTGACATTGATGGAACACGGTATTAATGGGATGCGATATTGACTAGATGCGGCATAAATGTGAAGAGACGTTGTCAATTAGCCTTTGTTGATGTTAGGCGGCATTAATGGTATGCGGCATTACGGTATGCCTACTGATGATGGGCGACATTCTGCCTTGTAGTTAACCGACAACATAATCTCCATACAACTTTCATGCTCATGTTGGTGAGATGCGATATTATATGTTGCATTGATGAAATGCAATATCCTTAAGGCGCAGCATTGATAATTGGTGGCATCATTTTTTCGGCTTTATTGATGGAGACACTACAAGAGATTAAGGCTATTCCAACGGCTCCTAGCTGTTGGCGGCCGTTGGGAGCCGTTGGAAATGCCGTTGGAATAGCGTTCACGCTTTCCAACGGCTTCCAACGGAAGCAACGGGGATATTCTAATGACTTTTCCAACGGCAATTAGCCGATGGACGCCGTTGGAATAAACTGACCAATAAGCCGTTGGTAGCCGTTGCTAATCTAGGTGATTTTTTTTTATAGTAGCAAGCCATTCACCTTCCAGCCACACACAATCAATATATCAATTTTCATTCCATTTCCACTCCATTTCACATATATATCACATATTCAACACATTGTACCACAAACAATATAAACAACCAAAAATCAACATCAAACATTACATTTTCAAACCAAACTCCAAGTCATTATGTACATAAACAACAAAACCCTCACCAACTCCAACTCCAACTTCATATTCAAGTCAATATATACAATGCAAACACTTAAACCTCACCACCTCAAAGTCAATACATACACAATAACCATCAAACACAATCCTCACCACCTCAAAGTCAATATATACAATAACCAACCACAAAGACAATAATCATCATACCTCTCAAGCATCATCATCACCTCCGGAAGCACCAGACGACGAAGGGAAGGAACCATACCTCTGCGCGTACTCCGCTAAACGTTGATTCAGCTGCTCCATTTGTATAGCGTGAATACGGTCCTGCTCTTGCAGCTGCTCAACCATGGTTCTAAGCTCTTTTATTTCAGCTTTGTCACACGCCTTTTGAGTTGTCCGAACCTGCAAATAGAATATGAGATGTTCACATTTGTATTATAATCATTTTCATCACATATCTTTGTACATTTTTCCTTTTTTTACTTATCTAATATTTATAAATCACGTATATGTTAGATTTAACTCAACTAGAAATCATCATATGTATAGTATATCTATAGCTTAATTTATTAAATATAATATTGCAATGTTTATAAGATTACCGCTTGGTTTCCATAGCCATAGCGCCTATTCCGCTGCGTCGGATCCATAATAACGTCGAAAATATTATCTTCCTCCTCTACCGTCAACTCATCGCGATCCGATTCTGAAAGTAGCTCTGCCCGTGCCTTCTGAAACTTTGCCTAAAATAAAAAACAATTACAGGTTAAAATTAGTAGAATATTATTTAAACATATCGATATTAATAAAATAAGATTTAAAATATGCATACATATGCAGCCGTCGCCTTATCATCATCATCCCACTGATATGTAATATTGTCAGCATTGTCTACTTGTCTTGATGCGTGGGTGCGGGTAAATACCTCCATCATAGACACGCGACGTCCAACCGATCTTTCCTGCAATAAATAATTTATATATTTTAATTTTTCATAGCTAATTACCGAACTGATTAATATACAAAATGTAATAACGGTTTAGATAAATTTACCAAGTCCTCACGGTGATGCTGAAAAGACTTGGATCGGCCACGATGCGTTACAAGATTCATACTTCTATTGGCAGAGTTCCTCTCCGACTCCATCTGCAATTTAAATTGAATATTATATTTATACTAATTGCGAAATAATTAACTATATATTTGGTAGATTTACGAAATTTTGTGAACCGTTTATAATGATATGATTTACGAAACGTAATTACTTTATAGTGTTTGTAACTTGTCCAATACAAGGACAAATCCAACAAATATTGTATCAAATGAATATGAATATCTGTTTTGCAATAAAAACGAATATTCATACAACGATCATATACAACACTTGTCAGACGGGGCCAAAAATTCACTGAGAGATTTAAATTTTGTTTGTCTAATAATTTAAAAGATATAATTTAAAGCAATCATATAGGCTAAAATTTCACTAAGAGATCATATTACTAAAAGATATAATTCATGTTCGTAAAATATTCGACTAATTCATGTTTGCCTAATATTTTACAAAACATACACAAAATAATTTAAAGCAATCCTAACTAATCTAACGCTAACTCAAATGCGCATTTACACTAAATTATCAACATATGTATATATGTGCATAATATATATACACAAATAATTTGGACATTTGGACGGTAATAATTGTAATTAGCAATTAGTTTAGTATAATAAACAATCAAAAGGCCATTAGATACAACTATAACAAACAATTAAACAGAAAATTAGCAAAATTTTAAAATTTAGGATTTTAGGCAAAATCTGATTTTGGAGTGGAATTGGATGGAGAGGGGCCGCTGGTATTGATTGATGGCGTCGGAGTGGCTGCCGGTTGCTTGGGGAGGCTGGGAGCAAGAAAAGAGGAGGAGTGGAGGAAGAGGGTGGAGGTTTTGGGGTATTTTGTTGAAGGAAGAAGAATGAAATCTGCTTTCGGTCAGCTGCAGGTTTACACGAATATTTCCAACGGCTTCCAACGGCCGCAAACGGCAATTTTTCAACGGTTACCAACGGCTTGTTAAAAAAATAATGAACCGTTGGTAACCGTTGGAAAACCCCGTTGGCGGCCGTTAGAACACTGTCGTGGCTATATACTGTAGTTCTAGTAGTAAGAGCGGTATCGATGATATGCCATTTCCATTCTCCGAAATCATAGTAGTAGTAACACAATTGCTTTTGCAAAGAACGGATGGCACAAATTTGGAACATTTTGCTTTAACTATAACAGCATTTGATTTTAATTGTATTGAACTAATTAGCAAACTTATCTTGAAATGGAATTACTGAATAAAGATCCCACATAGGCTGATCACATGCATTACAGTAGAAGGTTACAAAATTAAAAGGTTTCTAGTTGGATATGCTGCCTATAATATTAACAATGGTAGAATATGAAGTCCAGCATATTCACAGTAGTTATTCTTTGGGTCTATTCATGCATCCTTGCAGTTTTCACCATTATAACTTCAGAGTTTCAGGTTAAAGCACTTATGGTTTTCCAACTGAGATGACTTGGTTCAAAAAAAAAATATAGGTCTATAAAACTATAGCATATAGATTTAAATAGGTGCATCACAAATGAAATTAGTAAAAATAGTGTCAACACACATGCATGCATGCATGAACGGACACAGACGTACATGCAAGAGTGGTCGCATATGTATATAGATATATAATAATAACATTGTGCATCATTAAAGAAGCTGGATGTAATGTTTGGCTGTTATCTATTATAATGATAAGGGGATGGGCTTATTACCTCAGCAATCAAAACTGCAAAGTCGAAAATTAAATTATACAGTCATTCATTCTTTAGAATGGAATAATGGCCACTCCTTTCATCTTAATCTTTCAAACACCACACATGCTTGTCGGCCACATCATAATTTTGATTGTAACATTCATTATCAAAACGATTTGCTGTATTTACAATTTTAATCTAGCCAGTTCATAATTCCATTCGAGTCATCAGAAAACCTAATAAGAAATATATTAATTATAAAACAAATGACAGCTTTCCTATAGCTTGTTTTTGTATGAAAGATATAAATAGTTAATTGAATTCTACTTAGGTTTGCTTTTCAATCAAATAGTAACTTGAATTTACTGTAAATATACGGGTATAAGATTTTTGTTGTAATTACTCCTATCATAGTTTTTAACAAATGTATTCAAAAAATACCATATTCCAATGTAAGGAATGGAGCTAATTTAATATTATTTAAGTTCGAAACATCAATTATTATTTTTTCAAATTGATTACACGTTCATTTCAATTTCTATCAAGAACATGTTTCATGATCATTATATTTACAATGAAATATGAATTTCATATTAACTGCTAAATACAATATATATTTATATTGACATCGGCTCTGTAACTGTATATCTGAGTATGTGGAACTTAGTTGAAACTACCAGTGACTTGCTATTTTGTTTACAGATTTATTTGAAGACTGGAATTGAAGGTAAACCAATAACTGGGACAAAAAAAGCTACATGACAAATGATATTTGATTTTTTTAAGTTTAAATGCGTATAGGTCAGAATGCATCATAACAAAGAAGAAATTTCAGAAATAATGTAAAACATTGTCCATAGTTGTGCATTTCAAGAGTTTATTTTATGATGTATTATTTAATAAAAAAATTAAATGATAACAGGTACCTTAGTAAAAGGGTTGTACCAAGCTATTACGTTAATTAGTATTTGAGAACTGGAAAATATATAAGCGCATACTGTAAACTTGGCTTATGAGATTAAAAGTTTTGTGTAGGAAGTGCTTTGATAGCACTCTAAAGGGCACCCTGCTCAATTTATCCTTTATGGGTAAAGAAACAGAGGTTTAAAATCATAGATTAGCTTTCTACGAAATTTACACGCAGAGGATATGGATGGTAAAACTTCCATGCTTAATCATTGAGTATCATTAGATTATATTTCATTGAATAAATTATGAAAATGGCTAAATTTTGACACAATTGTACAGACTTTAGACTATTTAAATTAATACTTCAACTTTATATTATTGCATCATGCTCATAAATTTGAATCGGCCAGACTCTAATATTATTCCAGATTGTACCTATTAGTAATGCAATAAAATCATGTAGATACGTGATGCTTAAGTCAACCTAAAGGAATGGTGCAATATTCATTTGGTTACCAACCCCCAAATAGATTGACGAATATCAGGTATCACAAATTTCTTTTGAAAAGATAAGTAAACATGTTACAATAAACCTGAACGCGTAATCCCGGCCAATAAGCAGAGGAAAATGTTGTAGATTGGAACTGAAATGGTGGAAGGGGAGATTTAGGTGAAATTGATCATGTGATGGTAATAAATATGAAGTTGTTTGAAGAATAGTTGATGAAAATTGGGGGTTTAGGTTTTTTTCTTTGCCTCTTATCTACTGCAATAGGACATATTTCCAAGTACAAAAATAAATTAACCGTAACGATCCGCTATTTTGTACCATTCCCATCCGCACATGTCGGACTTGAATAATTCAAAATACCGCGTTGTTAATTTAAATTCGGCAAAACTGAACATATACAGTAAATAAATTATCACAGATCACAGACACAGAGTAATAAATGCAGCGGAAACAAAAGATAGTAGTTCATGAAGCTACTATATACATATCAGAGTTAAATAAAGTACAACAGATGTCTCGAATACAATAATCAAATACAATATCAGAATACATCACTGGAATCAACTGGATATCTGAAACTGGATAGATAGCTGGATCTCCAAGCGAAGCTCCAACTCCAAAAGTGAGTCTCGAATACCGGTACACTCAGTCTGACCCGAACGTAAAGCAAAACACAAAACACTCGAGTCAGGATTAACATTCTTATATCAATAAATCCAACTCAAGTGAAATAGCAATTGAAATACAAGTAACTCAAAGGATGTTTGGAATAACCATCCTTTAAGGATCCGTTAAACTATCTACTATGTAGTAGTGTACGGTAAATAGATAATGCATATCAGTAATATAAAGTATCAAAATAGTGTTAAGGCGTTACCATTATCCCCCTTAACACATTTTATATAAGCGTTATAGTCTATACAGCACTGTAAACTCCACCGTAAACTAGTGGGATATCAGGGAGTACTTCATAGGTATAACGCAAAACAAATCGTAGTGGTCGCGTATATAGGGATCCAAGTATGACAAGGCACATGAGGCAATACCCAAGGTAGTGAAACTACCGTTTGCCTGATCCGGACTGGTGAGAACGCATAGCCGCAGCGACCGCAACACCGCGAAACAACACTCCCAAAATCAAGGGTGCAACAATCGACAACAAGTAATGAGTAGTTTTCGAAGAAGTGTGTTCGCTCGAGGTAGCTAGCCCCCATTTGGCCCGGCATGGCTCCTGTTTTAGTCATTTCCAATTTAACACAAGTGCCAAGGCTATCCATTATCGTTCTCTTTCTTCAGTCATCACGTACATCATTCCAACCACTTCATTCTGGATCACACTCCGCGTATAGTTATTAAAGTGGTTTTCGGTTTAGACAGTGAGTATGTCCCTAACCGATTCCGGTCTCTTTAATAACTTTCGTAATTATTTCACCGATTGGTCGTTTAAGATATTTCAAAAACAAATCACTTACAATTTCAATTAGAATTTGTAAACCAACATTTCATTCCTCTTTCTAAATCAATTTCCATAATTTACGTTTCAAAACTTCCAAATTTATAATTTCAAAATCTTATAATTCAATTTCCATTTCTTTTTAAAACAATTCAAATATTGATTCAAGTTCGTATATAAGTTTCATTCCGAAATTATTTAAATCAATTTAATTTAACATTCAAATCAATTTTAAATTCCTTTATCGATTTCATTCAATATTCGTTAAGTTAAATTTATCATTCAAAACAATTTCTATTTGATTTCCAATTCATTAAATCAATTACTTAAGTTCAACTTTCTTATATTAAAATTACAAATTGAATTAATTAAATTCATCAAATCAAATTCTTTAAATTTCAAGTCTTACATTAATTTCAATAAATCACATTTTATTTCTTGTTAAAGAAATTCAATTTCACTTATTTACTTACTTAAATAATTTTACAAACTTAATTAATAAAGAAACTCAATTTCAATTATTCAAGAAGTTCAATTCCACTTATTAAAGAATTCAATTTATTTAATTATTAAAAAATTCAATCTTATTTAATTACTTAATAATTTCAAACTTAATTATTAAATAATTTCAAACTTAATTATTAATAATTCCAAATTTTAAAACAACGTTCATTCATCATCTACTATGTTAATATTTTGATTCAGATTATTAAATATTAACATTTCCTTTCATTAAAATTCAAATTCCAACTTCGTTTCAAAACATATTATTTATTCAAATAAAATCTTCATTTTATTTTTAAATCAAATTATTGACCAATCGGTATTTATTTAATTCTCTATCCTAGGTCAAGTTCATTTGGGTATTTATCATTTCAACCCGATTCCAATTCAATTCAAAATCAAAACATAGCAAAGGGAACTTGCAGTGTGATAACTGGGATGGTGTCAAAGTAAATAAACAAGCAAGAACATCAATCAATATCAAACCAATAATCAATTCAAATAATCCCGAAATAACCGTATTAATTCACATTGTTATTTGTGCGAATTAATATAATTATTTCTAGAATCTACACTATCATTTCATGTAGATTAAAGATTATTATACAAATTATTCTATGCAATTCTACACTTGACATCAATTATTCAATTTCATACTTCATCAGTTAATACAGCATAAATTTAAATGGTTCAAGGGTAATTAACTATTTTACTACGTGTCAAATAATTAAACATTCAAGGGGTCATATTATACAAATTTAACAAATCAAATTCAACACATATGTCGATTCAAATTTTAACTATCC
The DNA here is from genome assembly GCA_030737815.1 of Allium fistulosum. Taxonomy (NCBI): domain Eukaryota; kingdom Viridiplantae; phylum Streptophyta; class Magnoliopsida; order Asparagales; family Amaryllidaceae; genus Allium; species Allium fistulosum. The sequence continues at coordinate 337,037,901 of CM060906.1, forward strand.
TTCGTCAAATTCAATTGCATATTGTTTATCACTTTATACATTACCATTTAACCTCCAATATAAACAACAAACAATCAATCACTTAGCAACCAAACGGGATTATCATCGTATAATTAACAGATAATGGTGTCAGATGTCATAGGTGAACTGGTACCGTTAATAGCATAAATAATAGTAGCATATTTCAATTGTCGTTTCAATTGAAATCAGATTTAATAAATAAAAGAACATTAATCGTGAGTGATTGCTCACCTTTCGAGGCTAGAGATAACAGGAGATGACACGAATACGCACACTGATCCAGACACTGACATTTGAGTTACGATCCATGCACGAATCCTAAATCAAAGCTAGACTGGTATGAATTTGACGAGCGAAGCTGATAGATAGGAAATGATGAGAACAAAACAAATCAAATCAGTTTGATATAAACTGAAAATATATATTCATCATTATTATATTAAATACATTTTATTTTCAATACTTTAGTTTAAGACCGGCCTTAAAATCTAAAACTTCAAAACCATTGTTTATAAAACTCAAGTTATTAAGAATCAAAGATATATATTATGTTTAAAACCAATACCTACTAATACAAACAACTACGTGAACATATGCAGCAAACATATATATACTAATTGGACAACAACTTTTTACATCAATATACTAGGAATATAACTCACTATTTTAGATATATATACACTCTCGCACTAAGCAACTATTATATGCATCTGCTTAAACATAACTTACTTTATGTTATGCGGCACTTTTAAAAATATCAGATATAGAATATATATACATTCAAACCAAGAATATAACCAAAGTAGCTTTATACTTACAGTAACCAAATATATATATCATACAACTTACAATATAATTAGTTAATGACCAACCTATACTTATAAATATACTACAAAGTTCTGTAACATACTTTAAAACCATACTACTATTTCCTATACCCTACATACCTAGATCAAAACATACATATAGCTAACGTACAAAGCTATAACTTCTTTAACAAAATAGTGTACTACAATATATATACACACTCAACTATATAATGATATATAATACCTTGATATGTATTCAACAAAAAGGAGAAGACAGAAGAACGAGGAAAGAAAGGCAAGGCTCAGCTGGCTTTTGATGGCGTGGTGTACTCGGTGGCATGAGGAGATAATGGCGGTGGGTATCAGCGAAGGGGAACTAGGCGCGGGTCAGGGAAGAAAGGCGAAAAGTGCGGCAAGGCCGTTGCTACGATGGTATGCTTTTAGCTGATGATGGGCTCGGTGATTGGCGAGGCTGTGCGGTGCAGTAGGAGTGGTAGGTGAACTGCAACTCTCGGCCGTGACAGGGTAGAGGCGAAGTGGGAAGACGTGGTGACTGAGGCCGGTGCGTTGGAAGGTGGTGTCGATGGATGGAGAAAATGAAGGCTCGGGTGAAGGCTAGAGCGGCAGAGACATTTGCTTAAGGGATGGCTAGAGTTTGGCTGAGGCGGTGGAGAGGAGAAGAAGTAATGCAGTGCTCTTCTTGTTCGACCATTCACATATTTTTATTTATAGAAGTATGAGAAGGATTAGGAAGAAGAAGAGAAAGATGAGTGAGGAGCTAAGTTGGAAAGGAGGAGGAAGGATTGCAGGAAAACTTTGTGAAAGAAATGGATGGTTATGTTTTTATTTTATCTCCATCTCAAAACGTGCATTGAGAAAAGAGAAGGTGAGTTTCAAATATTTTGAGTAAAAGCAAACAGAGAAGATAAATGTGGTATTAGAGAAAAATGAACTGACATAATGAACGTGCCTTGAAAAAGAAAGGGTCATGCTTTGGAATAGATAATTAATAAATGAAAATGTAAAGTAACGATGTTAGTTCAAGGAATATTAAAGTTTACGGCTATTGGAATTTTAACGGTAGGAGATAAAAGGTAGTAAACCAAAAAGATTTTAAAACGTTACTGATACTAAATCGTTTTTCGTGGATTCTACTACGAACCGGACTTCAAAACACAACAATAAATATACCGTAGAGATCAGTACGACGAGACGATCAAAACGGTATACAGATATTAGCAGTACAATTGAATTATACAAATTCGAATTTTTATACTATCGGAAAATGCATGAAAACATAGCAAAATAAAATCGACGGAGCTAAACATGTCCGAATTTGGAAAAACGAAAAATGACGTCTTGCACAGAAGACGATTTAGGATTTTTCTATGTAAAAATATTTAGGTTTTGAAAACATTTTATTTTAATCGCTTTTTAACTGATTAAATTGAAGTAAATTTACGTGTGAAATAAACTTTCCTATTTTCGGACGAAAATTTACCAGTTGCTATGTTTAACTAGACGCATTCCAAATATCAAATTTATATTTCAAAATTTTATCGTTTAAAATTTCGCAAAATTTCAATTAATAACGTTATTAAAACCAGTTAAATTTACAGGTTGTTACGTCTCCCCCACTCAAAACTTTTCGTCCACGAAAAGGAAGGAGGTAGGAGAATAGAAACAACCAGAAAGAAAATAGATTGGAATACAAGTAAAACAATTAATATAAACCATACATAGTTCAATTTACATTAATTAATATTTAACAATTTGGTTAAATCCATTTGAGTTCACTTAAGTTAAATCAATCTATCTATTTCTAAATTCATTATCTTATTATCTAGTCATCCTCAACTAACAATTTCTAAATCATCAATTTGTATAATCAATTATTGTACTCATATTTTATTCAACAGATTTAATTCTTTTATTTCAAATTATTATTAAGTTTATTTCACTTAATATATCTTATTACATATATTTAAACCATATTAATTAATTTAAACCATATAAATTTCAATTTAAATCAATTTATATTCAATAATTGGTTTAAATTTAAGGTATTTCCATAAGTTGATCTAATTCAGTTTATTAATTCTTTCAGAACAAAATTATTATATTCATCACATTCAATGAACTTATTATTCTATCATCTTTATTAGCGTTTTTTTTATAATTAAAACCTAAGTGTATAACACATTTATTATAAACACTCAAATTTTATTTATAAAATCATTTATATTGTATATTATCCAATTACATTTTAACTTCTGAATAATTTAGGTAAGTTATATTGAAAAGTAATTTAGTACTATACAAATAAAGATTTCAAATTCAATTATTTCAAGTTTACATATTTATCCAAAATTTTGACTTCAGTTTATAATTGAAATCATCTTTAACCTAAAATTTAAGAATTTAAATCTCCGATTTACTTTAAACAATTTAGAGATATATCTATATATTTATATCAAATCAAATTAAATTTTTAAAATAAGATACCTATATATATATAAATCAAATTATACTGAAGAAATTCAAATCAAAATAATTTCAAAAAAAAACCGTAGCAAAGCTACAAAATAGTATCTTCACTTCGAAACTCGAAAATGAATGTCGATGATGCGGCCGTCATTACCGAAATTATTTTCCAGCGACAAAGAGAAGAGCACTGATTTAAACATTTAAAATTCTTTGAAAATGATTTATATTCGAAAATATTTTAAATACTATACACTTTAAAACTTTCAAATCAAAGTTGAAATCACCAGAAATTAAATTCTCAAATTCTTTATTTAAATTCCTTTCAAATCCTAAATCAAATTATAACCAAGTTTCATAAATTCATTTATTTATATTATGCAATAATCAATGGTTTATAAAACAATAAATGAAAATCAAATATTATTATTTCTGACAACAAATTTATTAACAATTTAGTTTCATAATATAATCATACAAAACTTTATTTTATTTACCAAATTTGAAAACGATATTGTGTCAGTTTGCTCTGCTCAAGTGTTTTGGAAATCCTATCGATAGCATTGATCAGACGAATCGATCAGAAACCCAAATCAACATCAACAACTCAAACAACACAATATATTTTAAAACATTTTAAATATTAATTTACAAATACACTTCCTCGCTCGACTACATAAGAATAGATTTCAAAGCAAAGATAGAGATTCAAATTTGATGGACTCAAATCAAAGAGAATTTCGATTCGAAGATAAGTTCGAAACAAAGATATGATGATTAAATAACAAAGTAGAAAGATTTGATAAGTTTATATAAATCGTGGGCAACCTTAACTAGGTCGACCGTGACTTCAAGAATAAGATCGTTGTAGAATTCCGAGGTAAATCGACATTCGATCTCAAGAAATAAAATTCAGGTATAGCAGGAGATAGATAGCATCGTAAACCGATGATACATAAATCTCCGGTAAATCAATGCCTATTGTAAAGGAGTTTCATCCTTTTACAAATCATATCGTGGAGCTTTGGGGTGCTCCAGAATTGAAAGAAGACGAATAGTGAGGGACACAAATGAATTTTGGAACCGCAGGGAACGTTCCAAAAATTCAAAGGAATCGAGTCAAACGGAAGAGATTCAAACTCTAATGAAGTGATTCTGTAAATACATTTACCCTATATGCTAAGTTTTTCCTAGAGCTACCAAAGCCCTGATACCAACTGTAACGGACCGCGTCAGTGGGGTAACGCCCACCGTAGCATACAGCTATACATGTGTTCTGCCTTTACGGCCAGCCTCTCGACTACACCAACCCCGCAGGGACATGTAGGAGTAAGAGTCATCCGCTCGCTACCAAACCTAATGCGAGAACCCCCTATCATGCTGCACCCTCTAAGTGCATAGGCAGACACACATGTCAGACTTGAATAATTCAAAATACCGTGTTGTTAATTTAAATTTGGCAAAACTGAACATATACAGTAAATAAATAATCACAGATCACAGACACAGAGTAATAAATGCAGTGGAAACAAAAGATAGTAGTTCATGAAGCTACTATATACGTATCAGAGTTAAATAAGGTACAACAGATGTCTCGAATACAATAATCAAATACAACATCAGAATACATCACTGGAATCAACTGGATATCTGAAACTGGATAGATAACTGGATCTCCAAGCGAAGCCCCAACTCCAAAGGTGAGTCTCGAATACTGGTACACTCAGTCTGACCCGAGCGTAAAGCAAAACACAAAACACTCGAGTCAGGATTAACATTCTTATATCAATAAATCCAACTCAAGTGAAATGGCAATTGAAATACAAGTAACTCAAAGGATGTTTGGAATAACCATCCTTTAAGGATCCTTTAAACTATCTACTATATAGTAGTGTACGGTAAATAGATAATGCCTATCAGTAATATAAAGTATCAAAATAGTGTTAAGGCGTTACCATTATCCCCCTTAACACATTTTATATAAGCGTTATAGTCTATACAGCACTGTAAACTCCACCGTAAACTAGTGGGATATCGGGGAGTACTCCATAGGTATAACGCAAAACAAATCGTAGTGGTCGCGTATATAGGGATCCAAGTATGACAAGGCACATGAGGCAATACCCAAGGTAGTGAAACTACCGTTTGCCTGATACGGACTGGTGAGAACGCATCGCCGCAGCGACCGCAACACCGCGAAACAACACTCCCAAAATCAAGGGTGCACCAATCGATAACAAGTAATGAGTAGTTTTCGAAGAAGTGTGTTCGCTCGAGGTAGCTAGCCCCCATTTGGCCCGGCACGGCTCCTGTTTTAGTCATTTCCAATTTGATACAAGTGTCAAGGCTATCCATTATCGTTCTCTTTCTTCAGTCATCACGTACATCATTCCAACCACTTCATTCTGGATCACACTCCGCGTATAGTTATTAAAGTGGTTTTCGGTTTAGATAGTGAGTATGTCCCTAACCGATTCCGGTCTCTTTAATAACTTTCGTAATTATTTCACCGATTGGTCGTTTAAGATATTTCAAAAACAAATCACTTACAATTTCAATTAGAATTTGTAAACCAACATTTCATTCCTCTTTCTAAATCAATTTCCATAATTTACGTTTCAAAACTTCCAAATTTATAATTTCAAAATCTTATAATTCAATTTCAATTTCTTTCTAAAACAATTCAAATATTGATTCAAGTTCGTATATAAGTTTCATTCCAAAATTATTTAAATCAATATAATTTAACATTCAAATCAATTTTAAATTCCTTTATCGATTTCATTCAATATTCGTTAAGTTAAATTTATCATTCAAAACAATTTCTATTTGATTTCCAATTCATTAAATCAATTACTTAAGTTCAACTTCCTTATATCAAAATTACAAATTGAATTAAATTAAATTCATCAAATCAAATTCTTTAAATTTCAAGTCTTACATTAATTTCAATAAATCACATTTTATTTCTTGTTAAAGAAATTCAATTTCACTTATTTACTTACTTAAATAATTTTCCAAACTTAATTAATAAAGAAACTCAATTTCAATTATTCAAGAAGTTCAATTCCACTTATTAAAGAATTCAATTTATTTAATTATTAAAAAATTCAATCTTATTTAATTACTTAATAATTTCAAACTTAATTATTAAATAATTTCAAACTTAATTATTAATAATTCCAAATTTTAAAACAACGTTCATTCATCATCTACTATGTTAATATTTTGATTCAGATTATTAAATATTAACATTTCCTTTCATTAAAATTCAAATTCCAACTTCGTTTCAAAACATATTATTTATTCAAATAAAATCTTCATTTTATTTTTAAATCAAATTATTGACCAATCGGTTTTTATTTAATTCTCTATCCTAGGTCAAGTTCATTTGGGTATTTATCATTTCAACCCGATTCTAATTCAATTTAAAATCAAAACATAGCAAAGGGAACTTGCAGTGTGATAACTGGGATGGTGTCAAAGTAAATAAACAAGCAAGAACATCAATCAATATCAAACCAATAATCAATTCAAATAATCCCAAAATAACCGTATTAATTCACATTGTTATTTGTGCGAATTAATATAATTATTTCTAGAATCTACACTATCATTTCATGTAGATTAAAGATTATTATACAAATTATTCTATGCAATTCTACACTTAACATCAATTATTCAATTTCATACTTCATCAGTTAATACCGCATAAATTTAAATGGTTCAAGGGTAATTAACTATTTTACTACGTGTCAAATAATTTAACATTCAAGGGGTCATATTATACAAATTTAACAAATCAAATTCAACACATATGTCGGTTCAAATTTTAACTACCCTTCGTCGAATTCAATTGCATACTATTTATCACTTTATACATTACCATTTATGTGATATCCCGGAATTTTTGGGCAATATCAATTTAATAATCTATTTAAAAAATTAAATTGTTTTAATAATCTTTGTTAAGAAAGATTTAAATTGGTTCAATAAACTTCTTTTATAAATATTTAATTGGTAAATATTTATCTTTTAAAACTAATAAAATGTTTTCTATTTATAATGTATATATAATTGTATGTATTGTAAATAGAAAAGCTTTGGATTGAATTTAACAAAATAAAAACATAATTTTCAAATTCTAATATATTTTGGTAATTTGGAAATTTGATTTTATATTAAGCTTTTCAAAGGCTATATAATAATATATGGTTTTAAATTGTTAAGTGTAAATTGTTTAAATTGATTTTTAAATTGTATTTAAAAATTGAATTAAATTTATATTTGGATTTTAAAAGTATGACAAAAATGATTTTGTACAAGTATAGTTTGTTTTATTCTATTTCTTTTAAAAAGAATTATTATTTATATAAATTTGAATAAGTATATAGTTATTAGGAATTTGTTAATAAAAGCTTTATCCATTTATAAATTCATTTTTGCATGTAAAATCATATGTGTAAATTAGTAAAACCATCTAAGCACATATGTTAACATGTTAATATAGGGAGATGACAAATGTCAAGATTTTGTTTTTCTTTTAATTTTTAAATTTATCATTTTAGCCATTTTAAATACATATGTTTTCTCCTCTTCATTTCTTTCTTCCCTAATCAAAACTAAAGAAATGAAAAGCTTCAGCTGAAACAATAACTCAAAAACAATCTGAAATCAAAACACTTCTCAAAACCAGAAATCAAATTCAAAAATCCTGTAATTCATTTTCAACTTCAAAAGCAATCCCTGTAACCATTATCAAGATCAAAATCAAAGCTTGTAGACTATTTTCTTCAAACCTGAGAATAACAAAGTCTGCAAGCATTTTCTTCAACTTAAATCAAAACAGTCTCATCTCTTCATCAAGTCTCAGTAACAAGAATTCAAGTTTATAAATCAAAGAAGCAAAAGCATTCCAGTTTTCAAATTGAAGACAAATTCAAGTTCTCGAGTTCTTTTACAAATTCCAGCAACTCCAGTTTAAAGTTTGAAGCTGTTTTTAAAAACAAAGTTGCTCTGTTTCATGCATGCTTGGTGAGTAAACATTTTAACTTAAAAACAGTTTTTAAAATCTGTTGTTATGGATGCATGTGATGAATGATTTTAGTATATTGTGTTGCTTAGTATATGGATATGAATGCATGTATATATATATATATATATGAAATGTCTGTATGCCTGTGAATGTATATATATATATATAAATATTTGCTCTGTAACATGCACAGTCTCAAGTTCACACCAAATAAAATTGATCTCTCCTAATCCAATATAGTTTAAGCTCAGATCAATGAATGAAGATTTAGTTTAACAGCATAATGTAAATTTTAAAAATAGATTTAGGAATTTGTATGAAGTTATTGTCTCAAATTTATAAAAGACAGTGAACTTTTGAAATTGGAAAGAAATCAATTATCTTAAATTCATGAATTGAATCCATAATCAGATTAGTATTGTAAAATGTTGAATTTAGGAAGAAGAATCTCGATTTTCAGTTAAGTATTGATGGAGCAATTCGAAGATGAACAGAAAATGGTTTTTAAGCTATTTCTGGAGATCGTCGGACTTTGGGTTGGTCAGGGTTTTGTCAATGCTTGCTTGGTGATCGGGGATGTCAGGAAAAATGGTCGTTATATTTATTGATGAACGTGGCGGCTAGTCGGAGACGAAGTAGGGTTTTGCTGTGGGTTTGGTTCATCTGTGTTTTCGAGGTGAATGTGGCGACAGTGATGCACCGGAGGTGATCGCGTGAGGGAATTTAGAAGCGTGGCGACGAGGAATTGCTTGGGTGAGGTTGGCGAGGGTTCTCGAAGTCGGAGACGTTGGTGGTTGGTGATTTTCCGATCAAATTTGGTTCCATTTTTTGAACGAGGATGCTCGTTTTCGATTTCGCTGAAGAATTGTCGTTTTGGGTGGTCGGAGCATTCGGTGTGATGGTCGTCGACTAGGGAAGAATCGCGACGTAGATCGGTGGTGGCCGGAGTGATCGTGCACGTGCACGTACACGTTGGTTTGGGTTGGGTTGTTCTACCTGGTGTGTTGTTTTGGAGAAGATGAAGGGAACTCGGGTTTTGGTTCGAAATTCTCGTGTGTGTCTCGAAGTGAATTTGGTTGTGAGTAGTGTGTGAGTGACTCGGGGCTTGGTCGAGTTTTATGGTGACAGGCTCGGGTTTTTGAGTGTTGAGTTTCCTGGTTTTTAAAAATGAAGTAAAGTATGGTCATATTTTATTAAAAACAAAGAAAATTCAAAGTTATAAACTTAAAGAAAGGTACAAAGTTAAAAGCAAAACAAAATGTCAACGAGTTTGAACAAGTTTTCAAATTTTTAAATTGATTAAAAATTGTTTGTTTTGAAAGTAATTATATATTAGATAAATTATGTAATTGAATTCATAAGTATTATCAAAATGTAATAAGAAGATGTTTGAATTAAAATGTATGAGTATTAAAATTTAAATTAATGAAAACATTCTCAAATGTTTTTGTATAAATAGATTTCAAGCATCTAATTTAAAATAAATGGTAAATAAGTGTTTAATTAAGGTAAATGGTTTATCTTAATTAATTAAAGTCTTATTAATAAAAGTAATTAAATTATAATTACTTAATTAATTAAAGATAATTAATTAATGTGATTAATTTAAGATAATTAATTAGTTTAATTAATTTATGATAATTACTTTGAAAATTTATTAAGTATAATTACTTAACATAATTAATAAAGTATAATTACTTAGTATAAGTAATTAGAGGTTAATTAATGAAAGTAAATAAAGGTTAATTTCTTAATGGAAGTAATTAAGGAATTAATTACTTAATGTAATTAATTAAGTTGAATTGATTTAAACACTTGATGATGTGATAAATAATTACTTAATTTAATTAATGGATTGTAATTACTTAGTTAAGTAATTAATGGTAATTACTGGATGTAATTAATGAAAGATGATTTAAGGATGGAAGAAATTTGGATTAATTTACTTTGTAATTAATCAAGGAATTAATTAAAAGATAATTAATTAAGGAGTAATTAATTTATGAAACGAAGTAATTAAGGGAAGTTAATTACTGGATGAGATTAATCAAAGTTGATTAATAAATGTGATTAATTAAAGATTAATTATTAAATGTAATTAATTTAAATGGAGTAATTAATTAAAGAAGTAATTAAGGATCATTAATTAATATAATTAATAATGTAATTAAGAGTTGATTAATTTAATCTAATTAATCAAAAATAAGTTATTAAAGTAATTAATTAATTATAATTAATTAAGGATTAATGTAATTAATTTTAGTTAATTAATTAATGAAGTAATTAAAGATTAATTACTGTAATGGTTTAAGATAATTAATTTGTGAAATTAATTAAGGATTAATTACTTAAAGTAATTAAAGGATAATTAATCAGGAATGATTAATTAAGATGGATACTTAAAGTATGATTAATTAATTGGTTTAATTAATGATTAAATAAGCAGGATTTAAAAAGTAATTAAAGTAATTAATTTAATTCATTTGAGATAATTAAATTAATTAGTGATAGTATGATTACTTATGGATGGTTGAATAATATTGAATGCTTTGCATTGTTTGATATCTCTGATGAGATATGTGCTGATCTGTGATATGGATGTTTGGTTGAATTGTGATATGAATTATCTATTTGTGATAATAGTGTAGATTATCTATTGTGATATTGTAAATTATCTATCTGTGTATAACTGTATATATAGATAATTGAATTGAATTGTTTTAACCTTAAAACAACTTGGCCTTAAAAGATACGGGATTTCGATGAGACCGGGATCGGGTTTCCAGATTTGGATATCCGAATACCACATCGATCCAAATTAACGATAGGTCGTGAATCTCAAGTGAAGATGAAGATTCAGAGTGCAAGGGTTATTGTCGTTAACTCTGAGGGTGATTCCAAAACGAGTGTAACGAGATAATGCCTTCGGTTTCGTTCGAACCCAGAATGAACTTGTATGGATTGAATGCTTTCAGAACATCGTCAGGTGGACGATGAGCATTCTAAGTGATGTGTTCTGATTAAAGGTAATCGTAGCCTCAAGCCTCATCAACCGGGAATGGCTAAAACAGGGGAGGTGCAGCAAGGCTTCATGGGTAGCGCCCACTGAGAGTAAGGTCATCCCTGTCTAGATGTTCCTTTCTATTTCGGCTTAGTGGTGCGGTTGAATGATCACAACCGTGGGGTGATTTTATTCGAAATTATCTAGTAAGGGATGGTTCCAGCTTTGTGTTGCAGGGGAGCGGGCGTACTCCTTGGTACGGTGATCTAGGCCACGTACTGTGACGGGCGGTACCCCAGTAGCCCTGCCATTGTATGGAATCCAATTTCCAATAAGTGATGACGGACTTGACTGTATAACCCACTTTGTTGGCTAGTATGCTGGAATTTAATAATGTAACAATTTCAGCTATTTCTTATTTACTTGAAAATCCTAGACCTATTATAATATAACTGGATTTCCTATCAATGTTTTGGTTAGCGTAAGGTAAAAACTTTTCCGTGTTTATGTACGGGAAGTCTTACGTGATACCTTTGTTTTTCAAAAGGTTTAGAAGTTAAGCAACTTTAACCCGTTTACTCACACCAGACCCATGTCTGACCCAAGTGTTTATTTTCTGTTTTATTAAACTCTTGGGTACTCAAATTTTTACGAGTAGCCAAGGGATTCAGGTTAGCTTTGACGAATCTATGGAGCAGGAGGCTTCAGCATTCGTAGATATATAGTATTCCGCTATGTTGGTTTCTCTGAGTCTTTTGTTTGAGTTGTATCTTGAGTTGTATAATAGACAGAAATTTATAACTGTCTATTTTGTGATGTATAAGTTGTGTACTCTGATGTATATGATACTATGTAATATCTTATACGATATATTATATTTCATTCGTTCCGCTGTGAGATTCTGATGTGTTGTTATTCTTTCTTCTCTTCTTTTCTCTTTTCTATCCCTTTCTTTCTTATTAATGATGCGACTTTCTGTGGAGAGAAAGTCGGGTCGTTACAGTGGTATCAGAGCATAGGTTGAGTGAATACCTAGGCTCTGGAGTGGTGTCTATCTTGAGAGAGCATATTTGTAATTTTTATATAACTATATATATTTATTCTACCTATTTGTTGGGTTACATGTTCGGGTTTTCCAATATAAGATATAAAGGTAGATAGGGTGGTGGTGTGTGTAACACGACTACCAATGGTTGGAGTTTGAATGTTGAGGTTGGAAGTGTATCTATCGAGACTGTTTACCTAATACCGTCTCGAGTAAGCTTTGCAGTGGTGTGAGGATTTCATTGATCTATGAAGGAAACCTGTTAAGGTTCGGAGTTTATCTTTTAAGTTTGGATGAGTAGAGTTTGGATTTGTCAGATGGGCAGAAGCGAGTGATGGTATCTTGGTAACTTCTGGAAGAAGTAGCTGTGTGATGAGACACAGTGACTATGGATGTCTCCAAAGATGTTTTCTTTTGGAGCGAGTTTAAGGAAGAATGTCTGCTTCGGTGCTGTGGCTGAGTTCAGCATGGTATTTCTGTTTGGTTTGAGGTTCGAGTTTCTCCAAGATTTATGGATAGGAAAATATTTAGCATCTGTGACAGCAGTGCAGCTCGGAGTGTTCTGTGTGTTGGCAGGAAGTTTTCTGGCTGAGCAGTTTTCCTAGAGGTGGAGTTCAGAAGCAGCAGAGTGGATCCATTTCTTCGATGGATTGAATAGATAAGTGTAAGCTGTTCTGAGTGGTAAAGGGAGAACAGTCTGTTTGGAAATAGGTTGGGTTGATCGCAAAAGTGACTTGCGATTGCTGAGTGTTCTCTTGGGTTATCAGAGTTTTTCTGGATGTCTTTAGGAAGTTAGAGTTTTGTCCGCATCTGAAGATTGAGTTTTCTTATCGACTACGATTCCAGGAGTGGAACCGGTGGTTCAGCTTGTTGAAGGATGGTTCCTAGAAATAGAGTTTGGTGAAGCAGCTCAGGATTTAATGGAGTATCTGAGTTTTCTTTTTGGATCTATGGAACCATATTTCTGCAATGTGTTGTCCAGTTTGTGCTCGTGTTCTTCATCAGCATTTTCTTCTGCTCCAGATCAGAGTTGTGCAGCGGAAGCAGTTTGGCGAGTGCTCCTGTTTGTCCTTTCTGGATTAAAGGAGTAATTTTAGTCTTCTGTTATTTAAGGAGTAGAGTTGGTGTTTTTGGTTTTGGTTGATCTTGAGGAGGTCATTGTGATGGGTTGTTTTTGGTCCAGTTTGTTTCGAGAGGCATCAGCGAAGGTTGAGCTGATCAAGAGGATTGTAGGCAGCCCAGGATCGTTTGAAGAATTTTGTGGATAAGAGACGGAGGAATTTGGATTTCGAAGTCGGAGATTTGATTTTGGATAAGTTTTCTCCGATCGAAGGAGCTATAAGATTTGGTAAGACTGAGAAGTCAGCTCCAAGGTATTTTGGATCTCTTCCGTGTTCTGATTTGGATAAGAGCTTGGTCTACAAGGTTGAATGGTCAGTTTGAATAACTGGGATTCAATGTGTTTCACGTATCTCTGAGGGAGTACGTGTATGATCTATCTCTGGTTTAGGAACCAGCAGATCAGAGATATTTGGTAGTTGAGTCAGACTCGTCTGTAGTCTGATATCCTGTTTAGTTCTGTAGATCTAGATGAGTAGGAGCTCTATAGCTTAGTAGTATTGATAGTTTGGATTCTATAGAACGAGTATTCTGGTGTTTATATCTGGGAAACTCTTGGAAGTTCTATCTAGAATTTTGTCTGGATAGTTAGAATTGTTTGTTTGGATGATTGGTTGCTATGGTTGTTAGCATATGCTTGTGATTTAAAATTAAATCTTAGATAGATTATTAAATTACCTTTGTTTTAAATTTCGGGGAAGAAATTCTTTTAAGGGGGGAGGAATGTGATATCCCGGAATTTTTGGGCAATATCAATTTAATAATCTATTTAAAAAATTAAATTGATTTAATAATCTTTGTTAATAAAGATTTAAATTGGTTCAATAAACTTCTTTTATAAATATTTAATTGGTAAATATTTATCTTTTAAAACTAATAAAATGTTTTCTATTTATAATGTATATATAATTGTATGTATTGTAAATAGAAAAGCTTTGGACTGAATTTAACAAAATAAAAACATAATTTTCAAATGCTAATATATTTTGGTAATTTGGAAATTTGATTTTATATTAAGCTTTTCAAAGGCTATATAATAATATATGGTTTTAAATTGTTAAGTGTAAATTGTTTAAATTGATTTTTAAATTGTATTTAAAAATTGAATTAAATTTATATTTGGATTTTAAAAGTATGACAAAAATGATTTTGTACAAGTATAGTTTGTTTTATTCTATTTCTTTTAAAAAGAATTATTATTTATATAAATTTGAATAAGTATATAGTTATTAGGAATTTGTTAATAAAAGCTTTATCCATTTATAAATTCATTTTTGCATGTAAAATCATATGTGTAAATTAGTAAAACCATCTAAGCACATGTGTTAACATGTTAATATAGGGAGATGACAAATGTCAAGATTTTGTTTTTCTTTTAATTTTTAGATTTATCATTTTAGCCATTTTAAATACATATGTTTTCTCCTCTTCATTTCTTTCTTCCTTAATCAAAACTAAAGAAATGAAAAGCTTCAGCTGAAACAATAACTCAAAAACAATCTGAAATCAAAACACTTCTCAAAACCAGAAATCAAATTCAAAAATCATGTAATTCATTTTCAACTTCAAAAGCAATCCCTGTAACCAATATCAAAATCAAAATCAAAGCTTGTAGACTATTTTCTTCAAACCTGAGAATAACAAAGTCTACAAGCATTTTCTTCAACTTAAATCAAAACAGTCTCATCTCTTCATCAAGTCTCAGTAACAAGAATTCAAGTTTATAAATCAAAGAAGCAAAAGCATTCCAGTTTTCAAATCGAAGACAAATTCAAGTTCTCGAGTTCTTTTACAAATTCCAGCAACTCTAGTTTAAAGTTTGAAGATGTTTTCAAAAACAATGTTGCTCTGTTTCATGCATGCTTGGTGAGTAAACATTTTAACTTAAAAACAGTTTTAAAAATCTGTTGTTATGGATGCATGTGATGAATGATTTTAGTATATTATGTTGCTTAGTATATGGATATGAATGCATGTATATATATATATATATGAAATGTCTGTATGCCTGTGAATGTATATATATATATATATATATAAATATTTGCTCTGTAACATGCACAGTCTCAAGTTCACACCAAATAAAATTTATCTCTCCTAATCCAATATAGTTTAAGCTCAGATCAATGAATGAAGATTTAGTTTAACAGCATAATGTAAATTTTAAAAATAGATTTAGGAATTTGTATGAAGTTATTGTCTCAAATTTATAAAAGACAGTGAACTTTTGAAATTGGAAAGAAATCAAATATCTTGAATTCATGAATTGAATCCATAATCAGATTAGTATTGTAAAATGTTGAATTTAGGAAGAAGAATCTCGATTTTTAGTTAAGTATTGATGGAGCAATTCGAAGATGAGCAGAAAATGGTTTTTAAGCTATTTCTGGCGATCGTCGAACTTTGGGTTGGTCAGGGTTTTGTCGAAGCTTGCTTGGCGATCGGGGATGTCAGGAAAAATGGTCGTCATATTTATTGATGAACATGGCGACTAGTCGGAGACGAAGTAGGATTTTGCTGTGGGTTTGGTTCGTCTGTGTTTTCGAGGTGAATGTGGCGACAGTGATGCACCGAAGGTGATCGCGTGAGGGAATTTAGAAGCGTGGCGACGAGGAGAAGCTTGGGTGAGGTCGGCGAGGGTTCTCGAAGTCGGAGACGTTGGTGGTTGGTGATTTTCCGATCAGATTTGGTTCCAGTTTTTGAACGAGGATGCTCGTTTTCGATTTCGCTGACGAAATATCATTTTGGGTGGTTGGAGCATTCGGTGTGATGGTCGTCGACTAGGGAAGAATCGCGACGTAGATCGGTGGTGGCCGGAGTGATCGTGCACGTGCACGTACACGTTGGTTTGGGTTGGGTTGTTCTACCTGGTGTGTTGTTTTGGTGAAGATGAAGGGAGCTTGGGTTTTGGTTCGAAATTCTCGTGTGTGTCTCGAAGTGAATTGGGTTGTGAGTAGTGTGTGAGTGACTTGGGGCTTGGTCGAGTTTTATGGTGACAGGCTCGGGTTTTTGAGTGTTGAGTTTCCTGGTTTTTAAAAATGAAGTAAAGTATGGTCATATTTTATTAAAAACAAAGAAAATTCAAAGTTATAAACTTAAAGAAAGGTACAAAGTTAAAAGCAAAACAAAATGTCAACGAGTTTGAACAAGTTTTCAAATTTTTAAATTGATTAAAAATTGTTTGTTTTGAAAGTAATTATATATTAGATAAATTATGTAATTGAATTCATAAGTATTATCAAAATGTAATAAGAAGATGTTTGAATTAAAATGTATGAGTATTAAAATTTAAATTAATGAAAACATTCTCAAATGTTTTTGTATAAATAGATTTCAAGCATCTAATTTAAAATAAATGGTAAATAAGTGTTTAATTAAGGTAAATGGTTTATCTTAATTAATTAAAGTCTTATTAATAAAATTAATTAAATTATAATTACTTAATTAATTAAAGATAATTAATTAATGTGATTAATTTAAGATAATTAATTAGTTTAATTAATTTATGATAATTACTTTGAAAATTTATTAAGTATAATTACTTAACATAATTAATAAAGTATAATTACTTAGTATAAGTAATTAGAGGTTAATTAATGAAAGTAAATAAAGGTTAATTTCTTAATGGAAGTAATTAAGGAATTAATTACTTAATGTAATTAATTAAGTTTAATTGATTTAAACACTTGATGATGTGATAAATAATTACTTAATTTAATTAATCGATTGTAATTACTTAGTTAAGTAATTAATGGTAATTACTGGATGTAATTAATGAAAGATGATTTAAGGATGGAAGAAATTTGGATTAATTTACTTTGTAATTAATCAAGGAATTAATTAAAAGATAATTAATTAAGGAGTAATTAATTTATGAAATGAAGTAATTAAGGGAAGTTAATTACTGGATGAGATTAATCAAAGTTGATTAATAAATGTGATTAATTAAAGATTAATTATTAAATGTAATTAATTTAAATGGAGTAATTAATTAAAGAAGTAATTAAGGATCATTAATTAATATAATTAATAATGTAATTAAGAGTTGATTAATTTAATATAATTAAACAAAAATAAGTGATTATAGTAATTAATTAATTATAATTAATTAAGGATTAATGTAATTAATTTTAGTTAATTAATTAATGAAGTAATTAAAGATTAATTACTGTAATGGTTTAAGATAATTAATTTGTGAAATTAATTAAGGATTAATTACTTAAAGTAATTAAAGGATAATTAATCAGGAATGATTAATTAAGATGGATACTTAAAGTATCATTAATTAATTGGTTTAATTAATGATTAAATAAGCAGGATTTAAAAAGTAATTGAAGTAATTAATTTAATTCATTTGAGATAATTAAATTAATTAGTGATAGTATGATTACTTATGGATGGTTGAATAATATTGAATGCTTTGCATTGTTTGATATCTCTGATGAGATATGTGCTGATCTGTGATATGGATGTTTGGTTGAATTGTGATATGAATTATCTATTTGTGATAATAGTGTAGATTATCTATTGTGATATTGTAAATTATCTATTTGTGTATATATAGATAATTGAATTGAATTGTTTTAACCTTAAAACAACTTGGCCTTAAAAGATACGTTTTAGATTTCGATGAGACCGGGATCGGGTTTCCAGATTTGGATATCCGAATACCACATCGATCCAAATTAACGATATGTCGTGAATCTCAAGTGAAGATGAAGATTCAGAGTGCAAGGGTTATTGTCATTAACTCTGAGGGTGATTCCAAAACGAGTGTAACGAGATATTGCCTTCGATTTCGTTCGAACCCGGAACGAACTTGTATGGATTGAATGCTTTCAGAACATCGTCAGGTGGACGATGAGCATTCTAAGTGATGTGTTCTGATTAAAGGTAATCGTAGCCTCAAGCCTCATCAACCGGGAATGGCTAAAACAGGGGAGGTGCAGCAAGGCTTCGTGGGTAGCGCCCACTGAGAGTAAGGTCATCCCTGTCTAGATGTTCCTTTCTATTTTGGCTTAGTGGTGCGGTTGAATGATCACAACCGTGGGGTGATTTTATTTAGAATTATCCAATAAGGGATGGTTCCGGCTTTGTGTTGCAGGGGAGCGGGCGTACTCCTCGGTACGGTGATCTAGGCCACGTACTGTGACGGGCGGTACCCTAGTAGCCCTGCCATTGTATGGAATCCAATTTCCAATAAGTGATAACGGACTTGATTGTATAACCCACTTTGTTGGCTAGTATGCTGGAATTTAATAGTGTAACAATTTCAGCTATTTCTTATTTACTTGAAATCCTAGACCTATTATAATATAACTGGATTTCCTATCAATGTTTTGGTTAGCGTAAGGTAAAAACTTTTCCGTGTTTATGTGCGGGAAGTCTTACGTGATACCTTTGTTTTTCAAAAGGTTTAGAAGTTAAGCAACTTTAAACCGTTTACTCACACCAGACCCATGTCTGAACCAAGTGTTTATTTTCTGTTTTATTAAACTCTTGGGTACTCAAATTTTTACGAGTAGCCAAGGGATTCAGGTTAGCTTTGACGAATCTATGGAGGAGATATGGAGCAGGAGGCTTCAGCATTCGTAGATATATAGTATTCCGCTTGTTGGTTTCTCTGAGTCTTTTGTTTGAGTTGTATCTTGAGTTGTATAATAGACAGAAATTTATAACTGTCTATTTTGTGATGTATAAGTTGTGTACTCTGATGTATATGATACTATGTAATATCTTATATGATATATTATATTTCATTCGTTCCGCTGTGAGATTCTGATGTGTTGTTATTCTTTATTCTCTTCTTTTCTCTTTTCTATCCCTTTCTTTCTTATTAATGATGCGACTTTCTGTGGAGAGAAAGTCGGGTCGTTACAATTTAACCTCCAATATAAACAACAAACAATCAATCACTTAGCAACCAAACGGGATTATCATCGTATAATTAACAGATAATGGTGTCAGATGTCACAGGTGAACTGGTACAGTTAATAGCATAAATAACAGTAGCATATTTCAATTGTCGTTTCAATTGAAATCAGATTTAATAAATAAAAGAACATTAATCGTGAGTGATTGCTCACCTTTCGAGGCTAGAGATAACAGGAGATGACACGAATACGCACACTGATCCAGACACTGACATTTGAGTTACGATCCATGCACGAATCCTAAATCAAAGCTAGACTGGTATGAATTTGACGAGCGAAGCTGATAGATAGGAAATGATGAGAACAAAACAAATCAAATCAGTTTGATATAAACTGAAAATATATATTCATCATTATTATATTAAATACATTTTATTTTCAATAATTTAGTTTAAGACCGGCCTTAAAATCTAAAACTTCAAAACCATTGTTTATAAAACTCAAGTTATTAAGAATCAAAGATATATATTATGTTTAAAACCAATACCTACTAATACAAACAACTACGTGAACATATGCAGCAAACATATATATACTAATTGGACAACAACTTTTTACATCAATATACTAGGAATATAACTCACTATTTTAGATATATATACACTCTCGCACTAAGCAACTATTATATGCATCTGCTTAAACATAACTTACTTTATGTTTATCAGATATAGAATATATATACATTCAAACCAAGAATATAACCAAAGTAGCTTTATACTTACAGTAACCAAATATATATATCATACAACTTACAATATAATTAGTTAATGACCAACCTATACTTATAAATATACTACAAAGTTCTGTAACATACTTTAAAACCATACTACTATTTCCTATACCCTACAGACCTAGATCAAAACATACATATAGCTAACGTACAAAGCTATATCTTCTTTAACAAAATAGTGTACTACAATATATATACATACTCAACTATATAATGATATATAATACCTTGATATGTATTCAACAAAAAGGAGAAGACAGAAGAGCGAGGAAAGAAAGGCAAGGCTCAGCTGGCTTTTGATGGCGTGGTGTACTCGGTGGCGTGAGGAGATAACGGCGGTGGGTATGAGCGAAGGGGAACTAGGCGTGGGTCAGGGAAGAAAGGCGAAAAGTGCGGCAAGGCCGTTGCTACGATGGTATGCTTGTAGCTGATGATGGGCTCGGTGATTGGCGAGGCTGTGTGGTGCAGCAGGAGTGGTAGGTGAACTGCAACTCTCAGCCGTGACAGGGTAGAGGCGAAGTGGGAAGACGTGGTGACTGAGGCCGGTGCATTGGAAGGTGGTGTCGATGGATGGAGCAAATGAAGGCTCGGGTGAAGGCTAGAGCGGCAGAGACATTTGCTGAGGGGATGGCTGGAGTTTGGCTGAGTCAGTGGAAAGGAGAAGAAGTAATGCGGTGCTCTTCTTGTTTGGCCATTCACATATTTTTATTTACAGAAGTATGAGAAGGATTAGGAAGAAGAAGAGAAAGATGAGTGAGGAGCTAAGTTGGAAAGGAGGAGGAAGGATTGCAGGAAAACTTTGTGAAAGAAATGGATGGTTATGTTTTTATTTTATCTCCATCTCAAAACGTGCATTGAGAAAAGAGAAGGTGAGTTTCGAATATTTTGAGTAAAAGCAAACAGAAAAGATAAATGTGGTATTAGAGAAAAATGAACTGACATAATGAACGTGCCTTGAAAAAGAAAGGGTCATGCTTTGGAATAGATAATTAATAAATGAAAATGTAAAGTTACGATGTTAGTTCAAGGAATATTAAAGTTTACGGCTATTGGAATTTAACGGTAGGAGATAAAAGGTAGTAAACCAAAAAGATTTTAAAACGTTACCGATACTAAATCGTTTTTCGTGGATTCTACTACGAACCGGACTTCAAAACACAGCAATAAATATACCGTAGAGATCAGCACGACGAGACGATCAAAACGGTATACAGATATTAGCAGTACAATTGAATTATACAAATTCGAATTTTTATACTATTGGAAAATGCATGAAAACACAGCAAAATAAAATCGATGGAGCTAAACATGTCCGAATTTGGAAAAACGAAAAATGACGTCTTACACATAAGACGATTTAGGATTTTTCTATGTAAAAATATTTAGGTTTTGAAAACATTTTATTTTCATCGCTTTTTAACCGATTAAATTGAAGTAAATTTACACGCGAAATAAACTTTCCTAATTTCGGACGAAAATTTACCAGTTGCTATGTTTAACTAGACGCATTCCAAATATCAAATTTATATTTCAAAATTTTATCGTTTAAAATTTCGCAAAATTTCAATTAATAACGTTATTAAAAACCAGTTAAATTTACGGGTTGTTACAGTCTCCCCCACTCAAAACTTTTCGTCCCCGAAAAGGAAGGAGGTAGGAGAATAGAAACAACCAGAAAGAAAATAGATTGGAATACAAGTAAAACAATTAATTTAAACCATACATAGTTCAATTTACATTAATTAATATTTAACAATTTGGTTAAATCCATTTGAGTTCACTTAAGTTAAATCAATCTATCTATTTCTAAATTCATTATCTTATTATCTAGTCATCCTCAACTAACAATTTCTAAATCATCAATTTGTATAATCAATTATTGTACTCATATTTTATTCAACAGATTTAATTCTTTTATTCCAAATTATTATTAAGTTTATTTCGCTTAATATATCTTATTACATACATTTAAACCATATAAATTAATTTAAACCATATAAATTTCAATTTAAATCAATTTATATTCAATAATTGGTTTAAATTTAAGGTATTTCCATTGATCTAATTCAATTTATTAATTCTTTCAGAACAAAATTATTATATTCATCACATTCAATGAACTTATTATTCTATCATCTTTATTAGCATTTTTTTATAATTAAAACCTAAGTGTATAACATTTATTATAAACACTCAAATTTTATTTATAAAATCATTTATATTGTATATTATCCAATTACATTTTAACTTCTGAATAATTTAGGTAAGTTATATTGAAAAGCAATTTAGTACTATACAAATAAAGATTTCAAATTCAATTATTTCAAGTTTACATATTTATCCAAAATTTTGACTTCAGTTTATAATTGAAATCATCTTTAACCTAAAATTTAAGAATTTAAATCTCCGATTTACTTCAAACAATTTAGAGATATATCTATATATTTATATCAAATCAAATTAAAATTTTAAAATAAGATACCTATATATATATAAATCAAATTATACTGAAGAAATTCAAATCAAAATATTTTCAAAAAAAAACCGTAGCAAAGCTACAGAATAGTATCTTCACTTCGAAACTCGAAAATGAATGTCGATGATGCGGCCGTCATTACCGAAATTATTTTCCAGCGACAAAGAGAAGAGCACTGATTTAAACATTTAAAATTCTTTGAAAATGATTTATATTCGAAAATATTTTAAATACTGTACACTTTAAAACTTTCAAATCAAAGTTGAAATCACCAGAAATTAAATTCTCAAATTCTTTATTTAAATTCCTTTCAAATCCTAAATCAAATTATAACCAAGTTTCATAAATTCATTTATTTATATTATGCAATAATCAATGGTTTATAAAACAATAAATGAAAATCAAATATTATTATTTCTGACAACAAATTTATTAACAATTTAGTTTCATAATATAATCATACAAAACTTTATTTTATTTACCAAATTTGAAAACGATATTGTATCAGTTTGCTCTGCTCAAGTGTTTTGGAAATCCTATCGATAGCGTTGATCAGACGAATCGATCGGAAACCCAAATCAACATCAACAACTCAAACAACACAATATATTTTAAAACATTTTAAATATTAATTTACAAAATACACTTCCTCGCTCGACTACATAAGAATAGATTTCAAAGCAAAGATAGAGATTCAAATTTGATGGACTCAAATCAAAGAGAATTTCGATTCGAAGATAAGTTCGAAACAAAGATATGATGATTAAATAACAAAGTAGAAAGATTTGATAAGTTTATATAAATCGTGGGCAACCTTAACCAGGTCGACCGTGACTTCAAGAATAAGATCGTTGTAGAATTCCGAGGTAAATCGACATTCGATCTCAAGAAATAAAATTCAGGTATAGCAGGAGATAGATAACATCGTAAACCGATGATACAGAAATCTCCGGTAAATCAATGCCTATTGTAAAGGAGTTTCATCCTTTTACAAATCATATCGTGGAGCTTTGGGGTGCTCCAGAATTGAAAGAAGACGAATAGTGAGGGACACAAATGAATTTTGGAACCGCAGGGAACGTTCCAAAAATTCAAAGGAATCGAGTCAAAAGGAAGAGATTCAAACTCGAATGAAGTGATTATGTAAATACATTTACCCTATATGCTAAGTTTTGCCTAGAGCTACCAAAGCTCTGATACCTACTTTAACGGACCGCGTCAGTGGGGTAACGCCCACCGTAGCATACAGTTGTACCTGTGTTCTGCCTTTACGGCCAGCCTCGAGACTGCACCAACCCCGCAGGGACATGTAGGAGTAAGGTCATCCGCTCGCTACCAAACCAAATGCGAGAACCCCTTATCATGCTGCACCCTCTAAGTGCATAGGCAGACACACATGTCAGACTTGAATAATTCAAAATACCGCGTTGTTAATTTAAATTTAGCAAAACTGAACATATACAGTAAATAAATAATCACAGATCACAGACACAGAGTAATAAATGCAGCGGAAACAAAAGATAGTAGTTCATGAAGCTACTATATACATATCAAAGTTAAATAAGGTACAACAGATGTCTCGAGTACAATAATCAAATACAATATCAGAATACATCACTGGAATCAACTGGATAACTGAAACTGGATAGATAACTGGATCTCCAAGCGAAGCTCCAACTCCAAAGGTGAGTCTCGAATACTGGTACACTCAGTCTGACCCAAGCGTAAAGCAAAACACAAAACACTCGAGTCAGGATTAACATTCTTATATCAATAAATCCAACTCAAGTGAAATAGCAATTGAAATACAAGTAACTCAAAGGATGTTTGGAATAACCATCCTTTAAGGATCCGTTAAAGTATCTACTGTGTAGTAGTGTACGGTAAATAGATAATGCCTATCAGTAATATAAAGTATCAAAATAGTGTTAAGGAGTTACCATTATCCCCCTTAACACATTTTATATAAGCGTTATAGCCTATACAGCACTGTAAACTCCACCGTAAACTAGTGGGATATCAGGGAGTACTCCATAGGTATAACGCAAAACAAATCATAGTGGTCGCTTATATAGGGATCCTAGTATGACAAGGCATATGAGGCAATACCCAAGGTAGTGAAACTACCGTTTGCCTGATCCGGACTGGTGAGAACGGATCGCCGCAGCGACTGCAACACCGCGAAACAACACTCCCAAAATCAAGGGTGCACCAATCGACAACAAGTAATGAGTAGTTTTCGAAGAAGTGTGTTCGCTCGAGGTAGCTAGCCCCCATTTGGCCCGGCACGGCTCCTGTTTTAGTCATTTCCAATTTGACACAAGTGTCAAGGCTATCCATTATCATTCTCTTTCTTCAATCATCACGTACATCATTCCAACCACTTCATTCTGGATCACACTCCGCGTATAGTTATTAAAGTGGTTTTCGGTTTAGACAGTGAGTATGTCCCTAACCGATTCCGGTCTCTTTAATAACTTTCGTAATTATTTCACCGATTGGTCAATTAAGATATTTCAAAAACAAATCACTTACAATTTCAATTAGAATTTGTAAACCAACATTTCATTCCTCTTTCTAAATCAATTTCCATAATTTACGTTTCAAAACTTCCAAATTTATAATTTCAAAATCTTATAATTCAATTTCAATTTCTTTTTAAAACAATTCAAATATTGATTCAAGTTCGTATATAAATTTCATTCCGAAATTATTTAAATCAATTTAATTTAACATTCAAATCAATTTTAAATTCCTTTATCGATTTCATTCAATATTCGTTAAGTTAAATTTATCATTCAAAACAATTTCTATTTGATTTCCAATTCATTAAATCAATTACTTAAGTTCAACTTCCTTATATCAAAATTACAAATTGAATTAAATTAAATTCATCAAATCAAATTCTTTAAATTTCAAGTCTTACATTAATTTCAATAAATCACATTTTATTTCTTGTTAAAGAAATTCAATTTCACTTATTTACTTACTTAAATAATTTTCCAAACTTAATTAATAAAGAAACTCAATTTCAATTATTCAAGAAGTTCAATTCCACTTATTAAAGAATTCAATTTATTTAATTATTAAAAAATTCAATCTTATTTAATTACTTAATAATTTCAAACTTAATTATTAAATAATTTCAAACTTAATTATTAATAATTCCAAATTTTAAAACAACGTTCATTCATCATCTACTATGTTAATATTTTGATTCAGATTATTAAATATTAACATTTCCTTTCATTAAAATTCAAATTCCAACTTCGTTTCAAAACATATTATTTATTCAAATAAAATCTTCATTTTATTTTTAAATCAAATTATTGACCAATCGGTTTTTATTTAATTCTCTATCCTAGGTCAAGTTCATTTGGGTATTTACCATTTCAACCCGATTCCAATTCAATTCAAAATCAAAACATAGCAAAGGGAACTTGTAGTGTGATAACTGGGATGGTGTCAAAGTAAATAAACAAGCAAGAACATCAATCAATATCAAACCAATAATCAATTCAAATAATCTCGAAATAACCGTATTAATTCACATTGTTATTTGTGCGAATTAATATAATTATTTCTAGAATCTACACTATCATTTCATGTAGATTAAAGATTATTATACAAATTATTCTATGCAATTCTACACTTGACATCAATTATTCAATTTCATACTTCATCAGTTAATACAACATAAATTCAAATGGTTCAAGGGTAATTAACTATTTTACTACGTGTCAAATAATTAAACATTCAAGGGGTCATATTATACAAATTTAACAAATCAAATTCAACACATATGTCGATTCAAATTTTAACTATCCTTCGCCAAATTCAATTGCATACTATTTATCACTTTATACATTACAATTTAACCTCCAATATAAACAACAAACAATCAATCACTTAGCAACCAAACGGGATTACCATCGTATAATTAACAGATAATGGTGTCAGATGTCACAGGTGAACTGGTACCGTTAATAGCATAAATAACAGTAGCATATTTCAATTGTCGTTTCAATTGAAATCAGATTTAATAAATAAAAGAACATTAATCGTGAGTGATTGCTCACCTTTCGAGGCTAGAGATAATAGGAGATGACACGAATACGCACACTGATCCAGACACTGACATTTGAGTTACGATCCATGCACGAATCCTAAAGCAAAGCTAGACTGGTATGAATTTGACGAGCGAAGCTGATAGATAGGAAATGATGAGAACAAAACAAATCAAATCAGTTTGATATAAACTGAAAATATATATTCATCATTATTATATTAAATACATTTTATTTTCAATACTTTAGTTTAAGACCGGCCTTAAAATCTAAAACTTCAAAACCATTGTTTATAAAACTCAAGTTATTAAGAATCAAAGATATATATTATGTTTAAAACCAATACCTACTTATACAAACAACTACGTGAACATATGCAGCAAACATATATATACTAATAGTACAACAACTTTTTACATTAATATACTAGGAATATAACTCACTATTTTAGATATATATATACACTCTCGCACTAAGCAACAATTATATGCATCTGCTTAAACATAACTTACTTTATGTTATGTGGCGCTTTTAAAAATATCAGATATAGAATATATATACATTCAAACCAAGAATATAACCAAAGTAGCTTTATACTTACAGTAACCAAATATATATATCATACAACTTACAATATAATTAGTTAATGACCAACCTATACTTATAAATATACTACAAAGTTCTGTAACATACTTTAAAACCATACTACTATTTCCTATACCCTACAGACCTAGATCAAAACATACATATAGCTAACGTACAAAGCTATAACTTCTTTAACAAAATAGTGTACTACAATATATATCCATACTCAACTATATAATGATATATAATACCTTGATATGTATTCAACAAAAAGGAGAAGACAGAAGAACAAGGAAAGAAAGGCAAGGCTCAGTTGGCTTTTGATGGCGTGGTGTACTCGGTGGCGTGAGGAGATAATGGCGGTGGGTATGAGCGAAGGGGAACTAGGCGCGGGTCAAGGAAGAAAGGAGAAAAGTGCGGCAAGGCCGTTGCTACGATGGTATGCTTTTAGCTGATGATGGGCTCGGTGATTGGCGAGGCTGTGCGGTGCAGCAGGAGTGGTAGGTGAACTGCAACTCTCGGCCGTGACAGGGTAGAGGCGAAGTGGGAAGACGTGGTGACTGAGGCCGGTGCGTTGGAAGGTGGTGTCGATGGATGGAGCAAATGAAGGCTCGGATGAAGGCTAGAGCGGCAGAGACATTTGCTTAGGGGATGGCTAGAGTTTGGCTGAGGCGGTGGAGAGGAGAAGAAGTAATGCGGTGCTCTTCTTGTTCGGCCATTCACATATTTTTATTTACAGAAGTATGAGAAGGATTAGGAAGAAGAAGAGAAAGATGAGTGAGGAGCTAAGTTGGAAAGAAGGAGGAAGGATTGCAGGAAAACTTTGTGAAAGAAATGGATGGTTATGTTTTTATTTTATCTCCATCTCAAAACGTGCATTGAGAAAAGAGAAGGTGAGTTTCAAATATTTTGAGTAAAAGCAAACAGAGAAGATAAATGTGGTATTAGAGAAAAATGAACTGACATAATGAACGTGCCTTGAAAAAGAAAGGGTCATGCTTTGGAATAGATAATTAATAAATGAAAATGTAAAGTAACGATGTTAGTTCAAGGAATATTAAAGTTTACGGCTATTGGAATTTTAACGGTAGGAGATAAAAGGTAGTAAACCAAAAAGATTTTAAAACGTTACCGATACTAATCGTTTTTCGTGGATTCTACTATGAACCGGACTTCAAAACACAGCAATAAATATACCGTAGAGATCAGCACGATGAGACGATCAAAACGGTATACAGATATTAGCAGTACAATTGAATTATACAAATTCGAATTTTTATACTATCGGAAAATGCATGAAAACACAGCAAAATAAAATCGACGGAGCTAAACATGTCCGAATTTGGAAAAACGAAAAATGACGTCTTGCACAGAAGACGATTTAGGATTTTTCTATGTAAAAATATTTAGGTTTTGAAAACATTTTATTTTCATCGCTTTTTAACTGATTAAATTGAACTAAATTTACGCGCGAAATAAACTTTCCTATTTTCGGACGAAAATTTACCAGTTGCTATGTTTAACTAGACGCATTCCAAATATCAAATTTATATTTCAAAATTTTATCGTTTAAAATTTCGCAAAATTTCAATTAATAACGTTATTAAAACCAGTTAAATTTACGGGTTGTTACATTAACCAAATTAATATTAAAGGTACCAAAAATAAGATGAATTTTTTTATTAGGATTAAATGATAAAGTACATAACTTCAAACCTACTGTTATACTACAGCTTTTTGTCACGATCTGATTTTTCGACGCCCGAAAATCGACATCAATATGTCCACTGTAATAAATGCCGAACAATCGAATGCCGGTAAATCGGACCGTAAGGGAAAGAAGAAGGAGGTAGAAGAAGAAATAGAAAACAAAACAACATTAAAATCTCACAATCGCGGCGGAACAATATATATTAGATAAATGACTTATCTTTATACAAAAAGAACTATATCTGTTTTATACATCACATCATCAGAGTACATACAACAATAGCCAAATACTGGACAGTTGTAACAACTTGTCCTCACCAAAAGCAGACTATACAGCTTACACTGCACAGCGGAATATACATCAAGTACGTGTGATACGTCTCGCCATCCAGCTCGTCTCCTGAGCTCCATAGCATCCTATTATGTATCCTATAATACTCGGTCTGACCCGAGCATTATAATAAAATAACACTCGAGTCAGTCTGAAAAACCAGCGTGAGAAAACACACTTAATTGAATTATTAAGGTTTCAAAATCCTTTGAAATCAAAGATATCTCGTAAAACCACGCCACAAATAAACATGCTGGGTTTTTACCTTACGATAACCAAAACATTTTTATCAAATTCGTCTGATATTATAATAGTGTCTATAGAAAGTAAAATAGAATCTAGCTGAAATGCTTGCATCTCACGTTTCAGCAATAGTTGGGCACAATCAAAATCATACAGGCGCTTATTGGAGATTGGATTCCATACAATGGCAGGGCTACTGGAGTACCGCCCATCACAATGCCTAGTCTAGATCAGAGTACCGAGAATCCTCCTGATCCCCTGCAACACAAGATCGGAGCTACCCCTTACTGGATAGTTTGAATAAGATCACCCCGCGGTTGGGATCAGCAACCGCCCACACAACCGAATAAAAAGGAACATCTAGACAGGGATGACCTTACCCTAATTGGTTGCTAGCCACTTAGCCTTACTGCACCTCCCCTGTTTTAGCCATTCCCGGTTGATGAGGCTTGAGACTATGCGTTACCTTTTTAGCACACATTCACTTAGAATGCTCACTGTCCCCTTGACGATGGTCTGATAGCATTCATCCATACAAGTTGCCCTCGGTCTGGACAAACCGAATCACCGTCTTCATCATCTTCACGGTCTTCATTCGCAAACGTTCAAACCGGATCGAAGTGGTTTTTGGGAAATTAATCCCAATCCCGGTCTCTCGAAACGATTAACGCATTAGCCAATATTGATAGTCGGTTATTTAACTATCATATAACATCCACAAGCAACCATCAGATTTAAATAATTTCCAAATTATTTATCACAAAAATACCTATCCCAAATATTATGTTCACGTTTCAACACTTTGAAAATAGTTACAAATCTCTTTTATTTCTTACGGAATAAATTCCAATCCTCTGTTCCTTTCCACAGAAAACGCCAAATCTTATTGAATTAGATTTTTAACAAATTAAATCAACAAAATATATGCTTAAAACATTTTAAAATAAAACTACTTAAAAACACTTTAATTTAAAATAATAGTTATGAAATTCTATAATAACTTTCCAAGTAAAACTTTAGCCAAAACTACCTTTAAAAATAAAGCTATTTTATAAAATATAAATATTTAATAATTTCCTTTAATCATAATACTAATTTAACCTTTAAAAATAATCACTACTATAATTAACTTATTAAATATTTACTTTAACAATTTTAAAACAACTAAATAATAATTTTTCGAAAACATTCTTTCAAAACCACTTTTAAAACTTCTAATTTATACTTAAAAATCTCCTTTGAAATTATACTTGGCTTTTCAGAAAAATACACTTTTCATTCCAATATAGCCCATTTAATCATTTATAAATTCTCCTCGATTTATCCCAATTTAGTTTACGTCTCAATCCCGTAAATCCTTTTCCACACTTATAAAAATAAAACCACTGTTTATTTTTAAAACGAATTACCATCTCTTTATAAATTCCCACCTTAAATTTATATTTTTAAATTATCCACTGATAAATGTTTCACTTTATTTATAAACCCAGTTTATAAATCCCATAACCTCATTTTCCTTTATAACCACCATTTCAAAACACTTAATCGATTTCAAATCGATTCTCTAAGTTAATTTCATTTTGAAATTTATTTCTGGATTTATCCAAATTACCCCAAACCCTTAATTTCAAATCTACTTGCCTCTCCTGATTTAAAATCTTATTTAAATCTGAAACATCAATTCCTTACTTAATTTCACAATTTCCTTTTTATTTCTCCCAATCCATTTTAAATCCTGAATTTAAAATAAATCCTTATTTCTTAAACAATATCGTTTAAGTCCTCAAAACGCTTTATTTCCCATTTATTCAAAATCCCTATTTTTCCTTACTCGGAATTTATTTAATAGGACTTTAAAATCAAACCCTTTACCTTTTTCCCAAATCCACTCTTTTTAATTTATCTACTTTGCTATAAATATTTTACTTAAAACTTTCATTTTATATTCCTTTAAAAATCCAATCTTTATATTTTTGATATCTTAAAATACCAAAATATATTCAGCCAAACCATATCATTCAATAACTTCAACTTACACTATAATCTATCACAGATTATCAAATAAATCATATCATAGAATATGAAAATAAATTTTAATACTTTTGAGGAATCCAGTTGGATCCCTCCAACCTGTTTCCCTGAATCCACAGATGTTAGCACAATATAAAGATGCCAATCCCACTTCAAGAGGGATATCGTGGTATAAAGGGTCATCCGCTATTATGTGGGGCACATAGGTCTCATCCACTATATAATGCGGGAATATCAATCACTCCAATATATATATATATATATATACTACTACTACATATAATACCACATCCAGACTGATAATAAATTATCAATTCAAGCAATCAACCAATAATTTAAATTTTAACTATTTAAATTCACTAGTAATCCAATTTGAGTGAGATTAACTCACTTTTGATTTTGTTTACACCCATTTCCATCTCTACTATTTTCTTCACAATTTCAGACCTTGTATAAGCAAATTACATATCTTTATTAATTACTGAGGTAATTAAATTTTGTTTTAAATTAAAGTTGACTTACAAATTTTAAATTTTTATAACCAATTAAACTTTCCCTTGGAAATCACATCCGATATATATAATGATCTATATGATTTTCAAAATTCTAATTTTAATATAACCTTTCAATTTTAAACATTTTAAAATCCCTATTTTCATAAATCTTATCTATATTATATTCCGGTTTAAACACGATTACATAAACGGCTTTATTTTATTTTTATTCTTTCCAACCAGAAAATTTCTGTTTCCACACTTTATATTTTTTTCAAAATCTTGTCCGTATATATATATATATATATATATATGTTATTAAATTAAAACAGAATGGTTTTTATATATCTTACTGTAAAATATTTTTTTTCTGTACATATTTTAAATCTTAAACAATAAGTTGAAGTATTATACATATTTTCTAATATATATATATATATATATATCTTATTAAATAATAAAAAAGAAGCTATACTTTACTGCCTTCGACTGGTCACCGCACCCTCCCCCCCCATCTCGTTCACGCAAATTCCAAAAGGAGCTAGCCAATGACCATCGCGAAGCAGCTGCACGCGACTTGAACGATGTTCCAAACCCTAGCTCGAGACGCACAGCAACCCCAAAATCAATCGACCAAACCATCGCCTTCATCCAACAGGGCATGCGACCCTACCCCTACATCGCAACCGCGCGCTTCGCCTTGCCGCCATGCCTCTTTCCCCGGCGATGTAGAAGTGGCGAACGAATGTTGACCGAAATCCCTTGACCTCGTCCTTCTCTCCGATAGGCGACACTGTCATGGTCGGCCCTGACTCGCGACACTACCCTAAATCATGACTTCGGTTGCGACAAATATTTTTTTCTAGTCGTTTGATTTTGATTTCGCATCGAACAGAGGAGGGAATCGAGATTTGGAAAGAAAAGGGAAGAAATAAACGACGACCTCCCTTACTTTTATTTTTAAATTCTCGTTCGTTTTTTTTTCGTGAGTTTTAAAATGAAGGGGAGGGTCGGTTGAATTGTTTTGAAAGCAAGAGGAAACATGCTTTGAAGGAAGGGTTGCATGTAGAATTGGGTTGTGAACAGTGATTGAGGAGAAAGCATAAAGTTCTGATGTGAATAGCATTTTTGACCATTCAACAATATCTATTATATTATATTTAAATTTAAATCGTCTTGAAATCGTAACCCAAAATTTCGACCTCCTATCGAGGCATGCCGCTAGGCGTTTATAATGTTATACTCTTATTCCGAACGCAATGGAAAAGGTTTCGAGTCCTAATTCGATCGTATGGAGAAAATAGCTTTTTGGACCCAATTATTATATTGAATTTTCGATATAGATTTCAGCGCGTTTATCTACCGTATGATCACACGACAACTCCAAACGCTACGAAAATTGAAATCCGATAATAATACACTATTACGGATCCAATGGAACTGATTTCATCGAAATCTGAGACTGTGCCTCTGAAGGCTACTAAATATCAAGTTAAATGATATATTTTTAAAACTAACAAACCACTTTTAAATTCAATTTTAAAAGTTCCATCACCTTCGGTATTATTAATATAAATTTTACAAGCCTTCCAGTTATTTTTAACGAACCTAAAAACTCAAAATTCACAATTTCCCAATTTCCAATTATTTAATCCAACAATTAAATTATCCAAATAATGGTGATATTTGAAATTCAAGTTAAAAATAAATATTTAAATATTTAAAATCAATTAAATTTTCCAATTTAAAATACCCAAAATTCCGGGTTGTTACATTTTTAAAGACATCGTAATGTACCAAAATGATGTATGTAGAACCATGTAAGTGGGTGAAAAGAAATCATGCATTTTTTATGGTTACAAACTCAATTTTAGCAAAAAATTAATGATTGAAACATATAATATTTCTCATCCTACATTAATTAATGTCACATAACAGTTCAAAGTTTGTCCAAGACACATCTATTCTATTATACATAAAAGAGAATATTTTGATTTTTCATATTCTTATTTCTCATTCATCTGAAACCAAATACTTATCTCTCATCGATTTGAGTAAACAATTTGCAATTGCACCCTCCAACTCTTTTCCAATCATAATTCATGTATTCATTGTATTTATTGTTATTCATTGTTTTGTCTGTTAGCATTATTTGGCTCTTAATTTATTAATAATTAAGAAAACGTAGTTTTGATAGTTTCCCTTTCTTTTTCTGTAACTTCATCCCCTCTTCCTGTTAATTTGTAAATTCATCTTCCTAAAACTCCATCTCCATTTCTGTTTAATTCAATCTTCTAATATTTTATCAACATCTGTAATTTCTATTTTGTAGGAAACCATTATCGACGAAGACAAATCTGGATGTTTTATATTTGGTAACTTTCTTTTCATCTTTTTTACAGTAGTTTAAAGTTGTCTGTTGATTACTTTCATTTCATCATTTTCAAAGTAGTTAAATGTTGTTAATTTTTTTCATTTCTGAAGTTTTCTTCTTATGAAGGTTTTCGCATCCGATCCCCATGCTTTGGTTCTTTTCATCAGATCAATAAGTAAGTTTTCATTTTTAGACTGTTATATTATAGTTTTACTTTTATCTGCTTCAGATTAGGTCTACAATCAAACTACCGTAGGTTCCCATTTTTAAACCTTTTTTCAACCTTTTCAATATTTTTGTGTTCATGTTTGGTGATGCGTGGTTTGTCTCTTGGATTTTATTTACAATTTCTTTTATTATTGTAAAAGTTGTTCATGTTACCTAAAAAGATATATATCTAATTATGAGTATCATAATCATAAAAGTAAAACAAAAATTCATAGTAATAACATTTTAGGTATGTTTTAAATATTTTGTTTCTTCTATGTATATGACTGTGTCTATATTATCAATTTTTAGCCACTCTATGTTGTCATTTTCAAACCTTTTTTCAACTATCTATCATCATTTGCAATTTTATTACCTTTGTAGCCTTATGTGTTATTATGAAATCTTTATTCATGCTTTTTGTTACCTAACAATACAATTTCTTGTAATAGTAAATTAATCAAGTATTTTGTGTTCTACACAATCAAATTTATGAATTTTGTGTTTGATTTTTCTATGCATGGTTTCTTTATTCTCCAATAATGACATCTTAAATATGTTTTAAATAATTTGTTTTTTCTATGTTTGTGATCGTGCCAATATCATCAATTTGATTGTCTGATGTAAAATATTTATTTTTGAATATTGAAGAAGTATTTCATGTTAGTTAAAAGTGGTGCGACCATTATACATAAGTTGTTTATTAAAAATATGCACATAAAAGGTTTTTCCACATATTTATAGTAGTAGAGCCCTTATTATCTATCATCATTTACAATTTTATTGCCTTTGTGGTCTTAGATGTTACTATGAAATTTTAATTTATGCTTTTTTGTTATGCTAACAATACAATTTCTTTTAATAGTAAACTAATCAAGTATATTGTGTTCTACACAATCAAATTTATGAATTTTGTGTTTGATTTCTTTATGCTCGGTTTCTTTGTTCTCCTAATAAAACAGTATGTCATATCTTTGTTATGGTCATTCCAAACCATTGGTTGTTTGCCTCATTTACTAAATTATTCGATTTTTGAAATTTTGTCTTTAGCGATAGTGTATTGCCGAATACAATCATAGTCATCATTTGTAATTCAAAAACAATCACCTATTTTATTTATTTGAAACATAAACTTTGGTTTGTGTTCCCATATCAAAGGTAGTATTTTTGTATTTACCATGTCTTTTTATATCCATTCAATTTCACTATTTCACTAAATCTTACACTACTTCACCAATTGTGTTCTTAGAATTGAATTCCTTGCTTTAATTAAATATAGCAAATAATAATCGCTATTGTTATTGTATGTTATTTTTGCATTCCTAACAAATGTAGCAAAGATAAAAGAAACAAAAAATTTGAATCCATTAATTCATATTATCCTATGTTTTCTTCGTACTATACCAGAAAATTTAGTTGCTGTCACTACAAGAAAACAAGATTTATATGCCATCATATCATAGCGTTGTAAATAAAATGCTATACAAAAATGATTTGAGTAAAAAATATAACCGCAAATTTAGCTATAAAAAAACACTCCGCTATAATTTAACCTTCCACTTTTACAAATGTAACGACCCGTCATTTTCGATAATTAAATTTGTTAATTTAACAAGATTTTTGTAATTTAATATTGAAAGAAATAAAAAATTTGGATTTATTAATGAAATAATAACTAAGATGAAACGTAACAATGTTAATTAAAGTTAATTATTGATAAATTGAATGAAATTCCAACAAATTGAGATAATGTAAAGATTATACTTGGTTATAAATTGAATATATGAAAACAAATGTAAATATTGAATTTATAAATGAAATAGTATATAATAAATGGTAATCGAACAAAATCTGTGTTATGTAAGTAATTGTAATATTTGTTTGTAAATAATGAATTTATAAGTGTGATTGAAGGTAAATGGTAACAATTATTATAAGTTACTTGTGTAATTAGTTTATAAAATTTAATTGGAAATCAATTGTAATTGAATGGAATTAAAATTACATTGATGTGATTCAAGACAATAACTGAAAATCGTAAATGTAATAAAATGAATGGAATGTTAATTTTATTCATAACGTAATAATTGACTTAATAAGAGAATGAAACCAATATAAATAAATTTGTTGGGACTTTTAAATCATAATTAATGGGAGAAATTGACAAAAGAATTCAATAAAATGGAAATATAATAGTTAAGGCAAATAAAAGATGGAAATTGGAGAATATTAATGTAATGAAATGTAAAACAAATGTTAAACTATGTTATAGAGTAATAGGGGATTTAGTATAAAGATTGAAATTGGACCAAATCAATTTATTGGAATTAATTATAAATAGTTGGATGTTATTGCAATTGAAATTTAACACGGTAATTGGTAAAATAATTGACTTTGAATTGATATCTAAATTTATTTTAATTTTTTATAAATGTCCAAGCAATCAAAAATGATGGAAATTGTTAGTGACTAACATTGAAATAAAAAGGTTATTTATTTAATTTAATATTCATTTATTTAATTAACTTGAAAAATAGCAATTTTGGCCACTAACTCGGATTTCAACGAAACCAGCTTCATCGGATCCGTAACGGTGAATTATTGTAGGATTTCAAATTTCGTAGCGATCGGACTTATCGTTTGATAGTACGGGCTCGAAACGCCTAAAAATCAATATAATTGAAATCAATTGAAATCAATTTAAAATAAGCGGATTTTATCATAACTTCTTCATACAATGGAATTCGGACCTGAAACCTGTTCCATTGAGTTTAAATATTTGAAAACATCTATTTTGATATATGGGATGGCCCATTTTCGTTCCGGAGACAGAACAGGCTTTTCGAATGGTTTATTGTTCAACTTCCAAACCAAATCGTGTCCATTCATCTCTGTTTCGGACCTATAAATAGCCCGTTATAAACCCTAGCTACTTCTTATTTTCATTTGTCTGTACGTACAACTCACTATGGCTCCTCCTTTCCAATGGCAGACAAACCAAACAAATTCCTCAATTCAAAATCAAATCAAAAAATTCAAACTCCTTAAAAAAATTTGAAAAAATAATTAAATCGAAGACCTCATCGATACGAGTCTGCGTCTGGTGTCTGTTTTTGTAATCGATGCTCGAGTCAACCAGAAAGCATGGTCAAAGCCATGAAATTTCGAAACCCTAATCAAAATTGGGGCTTTTTGATTTAAGCTTCAATTGGGGAAATCGAGAAGTGGGTATTAAAGAACTCGTCAGGGGGAATTGATTGGTGGTTTTTTGATGACCTTAAAGCACCTAGGGTTATCGAAATTAGGCGATTAGGGTTTTGAAAGGGCTCGGCGGCGCGGTGGATTCAGGCCATCGGAGGCGTCGGCCTTCTGGCCATGGACGCGGCTGAGCAAGGCGGGGACGATGGAGGTGGTGTCGAAGCCTATAGTGTCGTATCGGGGAAGGAATTCGTGGTCAAAGTTGCAACTGAAGGGAGGAACGGGCCGTGTTCGAGCGTGTTCGTGAGGTAGCTCATAGGTTGTCGTGGAGGCTTCTGATAGGAGGGTAATTCTCTTGTTATTAATTTATTTATCTTATCCAAATTCGAATTTTAAATCATTCTAACGCTAATAACTTTTGCGTACAAACTCGGATTTGGGCGCGGTTTGTTTCGTCGGGATCGTATCGAAATTCCAAACGGTTTGACACTAGTTTGGATGAATTCTGAGACCATTCAAATTTTGGGCTTAAATTGAATTTTAAATTCGATTTAAATTCAAAGGTGAGTGTTTTAACCCACTCACAACTTCTAAAAATTCTTATGTTGGTTAAATTTATTTATAATGTGATTTGGAATTTATTTATGGTTGTTTGGTATATTTTAAATCGTCATCCCGGTTAATTTGAATTTATTTGAATTAAACTGATATTTAATTTATTATTGAATTTAAATTCCAAGTTAAATACCTGTTATTGATTATCAATTTTCTATTGATTGATTTGGATGATGATTGTGATGGATGGTTGATTATTGATATTGGATGAATGGATGTTGTATTTTATATCGTTATAAACTGCAAGTTCACTATGGGTTGAAATGATACATACCCGAATGATCTATATATTTGAGAAAAATCGTTATGGGTTGAAATGATAGACTCGAGGGATTTTATAGATTTTATTGTCAAATTCGGGATTGCGATTTGAAATGATATATAACCATAAAATTCTAAATTGTGGATTAAAATGATAAATATCTGTATCACTTGACCTTAGGGTAGAGAATTATATACGGACACTGGATTGGTTAAATTGTATGATCTTTGATTCCTTAATTTTTGAAATTAATTGACTGATATTTTGAAATAAGAATTTGATTTATATAACTTGAATTATTATTGGAATTGGTTTAAAGGAATTGTTTAAAGAAAATTAATTGAAATTTTAAAATTGATTTTTGGAGTATAAATCGAAATTTTTCGAAATTGAGTTATTAAATTTTTTTGAAATATAACTTTGAAATGTATTGAAATGGGGTTTTGTGATTTGGAAATGTGAAATTGTCCAAATATGTTGAAATAAAATAAATAGTTAAATTTATATGAATTCCAAATTCATGCATTCAAATATAAACTATTTTAAAATATATTATTTTTAAGATTCTAAATTTTTAGGAATTTCAAATTATTAAACTAGTTTAACCTATATTTACTATATTAAATCAATTTAACCTATTTTTAAACCATTTAATTTATTTTAAAACTAATTAAACCATTTTTAACTTATATTAAATCTAATTAATCTATTTTAAAGCTAGTTAATCTATTTTAATTATATTTAATCTATTTTAAATCTATTTAACTATCTTAAATTTATATTAACTATTTTAGAGTAATTTGACTATTAAAACTTTATTTAAATTATTTATAACTATCTAAACTATATTTTTAAATTTCAAACTAAGTAAAGATTTTTTTGTGTTTATATTCAAATCCTTGATTTTTAAGTGAATATGGTTAAATGACATTATAACTTAAGTTGGGATTTAAATACAACATATTTGATTTAATATAATGATTTTGAAATGAGAGTTTAGCCTATTTTGAAAGTATGATTTGTGAAGAAATTATGATTCCGAAAACGATATGATTTCAAATGTGATAAGAATTCGAAAGTGAATATAATTTCGAAAGTGATTTGGTTTTGAGAATATGATATTTTGATAAATTGTGAATTGACTTTTGAAATGTAAAAGAACCATCCAGTGTGTAATAAGAAATTGGTTGTTAAAGAGACCGGAATCGGATATTGTCATACTATCTGCCAATACCGAAAACCACTTTAACAACTATGTACGCAGTGGAGATTCCAGAATGAAATAGGATGTTGGCGACGATTTCTGTATGAGGTATGACGTGACCCTGACTCCCGTGAGTCAGCTTAGATGTGACTAAAACAGGAGCAATTGACGGGCCAAGTGAGGTCATTCCTCCGATCGGGCACATTCCTTCGATACTATATTCTGACTTTGTGATTTATTTGGTATCCACCCTTGATTTTGATTTAGGAGTGTGTTTCGAGGTGGGCGGTAGTTGCGGCTATGCGTTACCACCAGCCCGGAAGTGTAATTGGTATATCTACCCTGGCATTGCCTAGTTGTGTCGTGTTCATATGCGCTAGCGCGCCTTTTATGAGTTTGTTTCATACCATACCTATGGAGTGCCCTCTGACGACGCCTAGTACGGGGGAGATTACGGTACTGTATAGACTATGGGAATATATAAAATGTATTAAGGGGGATATGGGTAACGCCTTAACGCTATTTTAATAGTTTATCTTACAATAGACATTATTATAATTGCATATATTACTACATAGTAAATAGTTTAACGGATCCTTAGGAGATGTGAATCACGAACATTTCTTAAGTTACTACACTCACGTTAGACACTGGATAGGAGATGTCAAACCCCGTAAGCATCTCTGACACCGTTGCACTCATATTTACCGTTGATTTAACTTACATAAGATCTTTTAGTTCTGATTCGAGTGTTTTGTCTTTTCAATTCGCTCGGGTCAGCATGAGCATTTTAGGATTTGAAGACCTTATCTTTGGAGGACGAAGATGAAGATTTGTATTACTATTATTTACTATGTTTATTCCACTGCACTCATACTGTTCCACCGCATTATCATTCATTTATCTCTGGTATGTGTAACTCTGATTCTGTGTTGTATAAGTGTAATCAAATGTCTTGTACACAGCTTCATGAACTATTATTTGATTATTATATTTTGTCATTCCGCTGTGAGATTCTGTATTTGTTTTATTTCTTTCTCTTTTTCTTATTTACCCCATAACAATCTGTCCTTTTGAATGGTTTGAGTTTGACGTGTGTGTCTGCTTAAAGCGTCCAAAAGGAAGGTCGTTACAGTTGGTATCAGAGCTTTGGTTTAGCGATAACCTTAGCTGTGGGGGGTCTGACTCATATTAAATAGGGTAGTAATACCCTAGAGTGAGTCGTTGAGAGTATATATGTGAAAGAGCATATTTGTTAGTGTTATAAAATGTTTTAGTATTGTGTTAATTTGTTTCGTTTTGTATTTATAAATTCTGGTTGGTGCATAGGACGCTACGACATCGATAGGGATTTCTAAACACTTAATAGGGCAGACCGACACAATATTTGTTTTGACATATAGGTAAATGAAATAATTTTGCCTATTATATATTTTTTATATATAAAATAACAATTTTATAAATGATATATTTGGCCGTAATATATTTGTTTATTAGGCAGTGAAATTTATAAACATTGATTTAAGATACGATTTACAAATAAAATGAATATAAATTGGAAATTTAGAATTTAAGTTCCGGGATTTTAAAATTTTCTTTCAAAGGATTTTGAAATATAAAAGTAGTATTATTTAGAAGTATTTTCTGATATAAATATTTCGATATAATTTGAAGGAAATGTTTTAAAGAAATTTTGGAAAGAAATAAGTTCTGTACTCCCCTCTTAGTCGCTGGAAAATAATTTCGGTAATGAGTGCATGAATCATCGACATTCATTTTCGAGTTTCAAAGTGGAAAGACCAATGTAGTAGTTTTACTGAAGATTTATTTTGATAAACAAATATAAATTTCAAATTGTTTTAAATATAATTGGACATATAAGTTGTAAGTATATAAATTTATCTATTATTTTAAATGATTTGAAATGGAACCCGGCATTTGGTTCTTAAATTTTTATAAATTAGAAATTTTAATTATTGTAATAAAATGAAAATTCTAACTATTTACTAATTGAAACTTCTAAAATGAAAATAAGAAATTAAATGCTAAGTTATAAATGAAATATACAAGAAATTTGAAATTTGTAAACTGTAAATAAAAAGGAAATGAAAATAAGAAATGGTAACTATTGAACATTTTGTTAACTAAATAAATGGGAGAAACTTGTGTAACTTTCTATTGCATTCTAAAATCCATATATGGATAACTTACCAAATATTAAAGGTTGTAATGTTAATTAGGAATATGTAATGGATTACTATACAAGTAAAACTTAAATAATGCAAGTGTTCAATGGAGATTTCCTTATGAATAAGAAACTTTGATATTATAATTGTTATAAACTTAAGTTATAATTTAAATGCCACTAATTAAATGGAATAGAAAAGTGAATATTGTAAGTAAATGATTATAAAATTAAGTTAATGTTGAAGCTATTGATAATTAAAGTGAATAATTAAAATGAATGCTATATTAAATTAAATGACTATAATTTCAAAAAGTGAAATGATTCAGGAAATAGATTTAATATTCAGTGATACTATATAAGGAAATGAATGTAAATTAAATGTAAGAAACTTAAGTATGAACCTATGCACTAGTGAATATTAATGACAATCAAGTATATAAATTTTCAAATGTGAACTAAACTATAATAAATTGTATGTAATACTTAAATAAAGAAATCATGGATTATTGTAAACAATTGAATGGAAATAACTCATAGTAAGAAATGAATATAAAGAAATGGAAGGAAAATTTCATTATATGAATAAATGAAAAATGAATTTTGTAAGTAATGAATAAAAGTAAATGAAAATAAGCACTGAATGAATGAATGTGTATTCACTTATAAAGGAAACCTATGTAGTACTTTAAGAATTGATTTACATATGTTTAAATAACTACATATGAGTGACATAGGTAAGAAAATGTAAATAGCATAGGTGAATAAATGAAATGTAAATAAATGGAATTAAGTATTATATGAATGAATGGAGATTGAATTTGTAAGAAATAACGGTAAATTTTAGAAAATAATCATTGTATGGAAAGAAAATAAACAATAAATGTTGTGAAAGAAAATTTAATAACTTAAATAACATTGGAAAAGGTTGATTGTTTTGGCTTATGGGTTGTTTGGGAAAGGATATTTCTAATTGTTTGTATGTATGTATAATCTATTGAGTTTTATCCAAGGTTGCTGAGTAAATGGTATACTTAGTAGTTATTTGTCATTTTATACAATTAAAAGTTCTAAACCCAAACAAACCATTTGTTTTTCTTGATATGGATGATAGTTAATTACTTTAATTTCATGTAATGATTGTATGCTTGTTCTCAAATGATTGTTGCTATGTTGTATTGATTTGTATTTTTATTTATTGAACAACTTAAATATTTCCCTTTTATATAATTATTAACCTCTTTGGATTATATAAGTGGAATACAGGTTATGGAAACAATTGCTACTGCTTTTGGTTTCATAAAATAAGCGTTATTTTCCTGACAGATAGGTATGTTCTCGGATTACGGTTTCTAGCAATATTATATTGTTTTCCCACTGTTGGGATATATTATTTTGAAAAATTGTGATATATATTGTTATTATTGATATTATTATTTCTCCCGAGCCTCTCCATCCAAAGGAGACTCTACCAAAATTTTTCATGAATTTTTGGACTTAGAAAATTTTATGAAATGTTTTCAAAACTTTTGTTAACTTGAATATAAAAGGATTTAATTGTCTATAAATTGATATATTTTATTTAAACTATTTTATTTTGTAAATTAATTGATTATAAATTTAATATTTTGAATAAGATACATTGATTGCTTGATTCCTTCTTTTTCCTTCTTTTTTCTTTTTAGGGACGAAAAGTTTTGAGTGGGGGAGAGTGTAACGATCCGTAATTTTCGATAATTAAATTTGTTAATTTAACAAGATTTTTGTAATTTAATATTGAAAGAAATAGAAAATTTGGATTTATTAATGAAATAATAACTAGGATGAAACGTAACAATGTTAATTAAAGTTAATTATTGATAAATTGAATGAAATTCCAACAAATTGAGATAATGTAAAGATTATACTTGGTTATAAATTGGATATATGAAAACAAATGTAAATATTGAATTTATAAATGAAATAGTATATAATAAGTGGTAATCGAATAAAATCTGTATTATGTAAGTAATTGTAACATTTGTTTGTAAATAATGAATTTATAAGTGTGATTGAAGGTAAATGGTAACAATTATTATAAGTTACCTATGTAATTAGTTTATAAAATTTAATTGGAAATCAATTGTAATTGAATGGAATTAAAAGTTACATTGATGTGATTTAAGACAATAACTGATAATCGTAAATGTAATAAAATGAATGGAAATGTTAATTTTATTCATAAGGTAATAATTGACTTAATAAGAGAATGAAACCAAGATAAATAAATTTGTTGGGATTTTTAAATCATAATTAATGGGAGAAATTGACAAAAGAATTCAATAAAATGGAAATATAATAGTTAAGGCAAATAAAAGATGGAAATTGGAGAATATTAATGTAATGAAATGTAAAACAAATGTTAAACTATGTTATAGAGTAATAGGGGATTTAGTATAAAGATTGAAATTGGACCAAATCAATTTATTGGAATTAATTATAAATAGTTGGATGTTATTGCAATTGAAATTTAACACGGTAATTGGTAAAATAATTGACTTTGAATTGATATCTAAATTTATTTTAATTTATTATAAATGTTCAAGCCATCAAAAATGATGGAAATTGTTAGTGACTAACATTGAAATAAAAAGGTTATTTATTTAATTTAATATTAATTTATTTAATTAACTTGAAAAATAGCCATTTTGGCCACTGACTTGG
The DNA here is from genome assembly GCA_030737815.1 of Allium fistulosum. Lineage (NCBI taxonomy): Eukaryota > Viridiplantae > Streptophyta > Magnoliopsida > Asparagales > Amaryllidaceae > Allium > Allium fistulosum. The sequence goes on from CM060906.1 coordinate 337,082,763, forward strand.
ATTTCGATGAAACCAGCTTCATCGGATCTGTAACGGTGAATTAATGTAGGATTTCAAGTTTCGTAGCGATCGGACTTGTCGTTCGATCGTACAAGCTCAAAACGCCTAGAAATCAATATAATTGAAATCAATTTAAAATAAGCAGATTTTAACATAACTTCTTCATACAATGGAATTAGGACCTGAAACCCGTTCCATTGAGTTTAAAATATTTAAAAACATCTATTTTGATATATTGGACGATCCATTTTCGTTTCGGAGACAGAACGGGCTTTTCGGGTCGTTTATCGTTCAACTTCCAAATCAAATCGTGTCCATTCATCTCTGTTTCTGACCTAAAAATAGCCCATGATAAACCCTAGCTACTTCTTATTTTTATTTTTCTGTACGTACAATTCTCTGTGGCTCCTCCTTTCCAATAGCAGACAAACCAAGCAAATTCCTCAATTCAAAATCAAATCAAAAAATTCAAACTCCTCAAAAAAATTCGAAAAAATATATAAATCGAAGATCTCATCGATACAAGTCTGCGTCTGGTATTTGTTTTTGTAATCAATGCTCGAGTCAACCGAAAAGCATGGTCAAAGCTGTAACAACCCGCATATTTATCGATTTTATATTTAAATATTTTATTGTTAGTCGGATGTTAGTCCGAAAAGCTACTTTTTGCATACGGTCAAATTAGGACTCGAGACCACCCCCATTGAGTTCAAAATGACGTTTGCGATCTTTTTGAGTGTAAACTTCGATATGTTTGGAGATAGTGAAATTTTCGTCACTTTTTGTGTTGGGCTTTTGGTTTGGGCTGCACCTCTTCTAACTCAGCCCAACCCCTTCCTTCTCTTCATCACTTCATCAACTTTGAAGCTTTAGCAAAAATGGTGGAGGGAATAGGAAATTAAAATTCCAAGCTCAAGTTCTTTAGCAAATTCAACATCTAACTCCAAATTCAAAGTGAAGACATTGATTCAAGCTTGTGGTTGATCTTTGCTTTGCCCCCGAGCTTCGTCTTCATCAAATTCCGTGAAAAGGTGAGATTTTTGATCTCACATCTTGCCTATATCTATCTTGGACTGTTGGGAATGGTTCCCTATCATTTTAGCATCAGCATTTGCATTTGGTTTGGATTGGATTGGTGAAAAACTCCAAAATTCTAGTGTTTTTGGTGGAAAACTACACTTAGGTCGTTTCTGCCTTCGCTAGGTCGTTCGCGAGTTAAGCCTAAGTCGTAGGTCGTTCGTGTTGAAAAGCCACACGGAGCATAAGTCGTTCCAGGCCTTAAGTCGTTCTGGGTGTGCTAAGTCGTTCACGAGTTAAAGGCATAAGTCGTTCACGAGTTAAAGGCATAAGTCGTTCGCGAGTTAAAGGCTTGAGTCGTTCACGAGTTAAAGGCTTGAGTCGTTCACGAGTTAAAGGCTTGAGTCGTTCACGAGTTAAGGCATAAGTCGTTCGCGAGTTAACTCCTTAGGTCGTTGGCTTTTAAATCGTTAAGTCGTAGGTCGCTGCTTCTACTAAGTCGCTAGGCCATGCCAACTCCGCTAGCTCGCAAGTGTTAGGTCGTATGACCTTAAGTCGTAGGTCGTCCTCGACCTAACTCCACTAGGTCGTTCCAGCCTTAGCTCGTAGCTCGAATTGGAGCTTAAGTCGTTAAGTCGTTCAAGGCTTAAATCGTTAAGTCGTTCGTTCCACTAAGTCGTTCAAGGCTTAGGTCGTTAAGACATTCGTTTGCTAAGTCGTAGCTCGTTCGACTTTGTTAAGTCGTAGGTCGTCTCCGACCTAACATTCCCACTGCTACTTCACTAGGTCGCTTGACCTTAAGTCGTAGGTCGCTTGACTTTGTTAAGTCGTAGGTCGCTCGACTTTGTTAAGTCGCAGGACTTTGTTAAGTCGTAGGTCGTCACCGACCTTATCCTTGGTCTTGTTAGGTCGCGTGAACTCTAAGGTCGTATGACCTCCTTTTCCTTAGGTCGCTGGACCAGCTTGCCTTCACTAAGTCATACCGTGACGGGGCGCTGCCCCGCACCCCGCCGTGGGCGCTGCCACCTGAACCCCCGCGACCTGACCGGGCAGGTCGAACCCCGTATTACTCTGCGTAGGAAATCTTATCTGAAAAGCGTCCAACAGAACTCCTTACTTTGATGGTTTTGGGAATTGATTTCTTTGAACTTTACTCACGTCTTCGAACGTGAATTTTTATGATTGATTGTTTCTACAATCACTTCTATTGATTTGTCACTTCAAAATATAAAGGTTTCCTATACTAGTATTAAATATCAAAACTCTTTCATTAAAACGATTTCAACTCGATTTTCCATATCAAACTCGTTTATAAAACTATTTTCCAATTTATTAGTATATACAAACCTTTACCTCATTCGTATGAGAAAATATAATTAAACGGCTTGGCAAAACAAGTGGTATGAAACGCTTGCGTTTACTTCGTCGGTTAATTGATGGACTTGTTCGATTGAAACTCTTGTGACAATTTCCTAGTGCAGATCTACAATCTGTTCGTAAATATTTGAGTTAAGCAAGTGGTTATGGGACATGAAGCTAAACTCTTATATTTACTAGCTTAGTGTAATCGACACTTCCTTATGATCACGATGATCATTCTTGTGATTTAGACTAGCGATTGTGCTATGTCTCTTTGTTTGCGAGGTTAGACTAGACACCATTTGTGTGATTTCGATTCACACATATCTCTTTATCTTCAAGGTTAGTCTATGCCTCATTGGTGTGATTTCGATTCACACATATTGAAACTCTTTATGATCGATGACGATCATTTTATGGTTTAGGCTCATGGGTCGTATCTATTTAGGTGCGTCGATGTTTACTTCTCACATGGGTCGTATCTATTTAGGTGCGTCGATGTTTACTTCTCACATGGGTCGTATCTATTTAGGTGCGTCGATGTTCATCTATGCATGGGTCGTATCTTTCTAGGTGCGTCGATGTTCGACTTTTCATGGGGTGTATCTTTCTAGGTGCATCGATGTTAGACATTACATGGGGCGTATCTTTCTAGTTGCGTCGATGTTTATTTATGCATGGGGCGTATCTTTCTAGGTGCGTCAATGCTAGACTTTACATGGGGTGTATCTTTTTAGGTGCATCGATGTTAGACTTTTCATGGGGTGTATCTTTCTAGGTGCATCGATGTTAGACATTACATGGGGCGTATCTTTCTAGTTGCGTCGATGTTTTTTTATGCATGGGGTGCATCTTTCTAGGTGTATCGATGCTAGACTTTACATGGGGCATATCTTTCTAGGTGCGTCGATGTTCAGTTTATGGGATTGGTCATCCTCTCTTCTTGAGATTTCTGGATTTTATGTTTCACCAGCTTTTACCATTGACATTGATGAGTATGTCATTCTATTGTAGTTTGGTGAATTAAATTAAGAATTTGACATTCTTTTAATCTTTGAGAAGATTCTTGTGATATTGATTAATCTCTTGTTGATTATCATTTTCATACTTGTAGTAGTATGCTTTTATGGATATCTTATATGTTTATGCCATATCTCTTGTTCTATATCACTTTATCTGATAATTATAGCTAGACTGATCCGTTTATTATTTTCTTCTTAAATAATACTCGGGTCAGACTGAGATTTTACAGGTGCTTCCGCATGACTTCTTATCTGGAGCCATCTTCTGACTTTTGGCTAACTACTCTAGTTTAGTAGTTTTTGTTTGTATACATTTGAGATTAGACTCCTTGATGTATACATATTCTATTATCTTGCACTTGTATCTATTAACTTGTGTTATTGTGGATCTTATTTGACCACCACTCTGATGTACACTTTCATGTGTTGTATTCATATCTCTTTCCGCCTTTGTGATATGAATTGTCTGTGACTGATTTGTGTTACGTTTATTTCTATATTTGTTTCCGAAGATCATATATAGCCACTGTGTGATAGCTTTGTGTTTGTATCGGTATGTCGGATTTCCTCCTTAAAAGATATGCATTCTATTCTATCTGACATATCGGTGCTCGCGCAAAGAAGTTACACGGATGGTCGCTCCTCAACAGCCTTATCCTCCGTGCTAATTGACAGCATTACACCGTAGTGTTCTTGGTTAGCGTGGGTATAAAGGTGGGGCGTCACAAAAGCCATGAAATTTTGAAACCCTAATCAAAATTGGGGCTTTTCGATGTAATCTTCAATCGGGGAAAACGAAAAGTGTTTATTGAAGAACTCGTCAGGGAGGGTTGATTGGTGGTTGTTTGATGACCTGAAAGCACCTAGGGCGGTCGGAATTAAGCGATCAGGGTTTTGAAAGGGCTCGGCGGCGTGGTGGATTCAGGCCATCGGAGGCGTCGACCTTCTGGCCATGGACGTGGTTGAGCAAGGCGTGGGCGATGGAGGTGGTGTCGAAGCCTATAGCATCGTATTGGGGAAGGAATTCGTGGTCAAAGTTGCAGCTGAAGGGGAGAAACGGGCCGTGTTCGAGCGTGTTCATAAGGTAGCTCATAGGTTGTCATGGAGGCTTTTGATAGGAGGGTAATTCTCTTGTTATTAATTTATTTATTTTATCCAAATTTGGATTTTAAATCTTTCTAACGCTAATAACTTTTGAGTATGAACTCGGCTTTTTGCACGATTTGTTTCGTTGGGATTGTATCGAAATTCCAGACAATATGACGCTAGTTTGGACAAATTCTGAGACCGTTCTAATTTTGGGCTTAAATTGAATTTTAAATTCGATTTAAATTCAAAGGTGAGTGTTTTAACCCACTCACAACTTCTAAAATTTCTTATGTTGGTTAAATTTATTTATGATGTGATTTGGAATTTATTTATGGCTATTTGGTATATTTTAAATCGTCATCCCAGTTAATTTTAATTTATTTGAATTAAACTGATATTTAATTTATTATTGAATTTAAATTGCTAGTTAAATATCTGTTATTAATTATCAATTTTCCATTGATGTTTATTGATTGATTTGGATGAGGATTGTGATGGATGCTTGATTTTTGATATTGGATGAATGGATGTTGTATTTTATATTGTTATAAACTGCAAGTTCACTATTTGTTGAAATGATACATACCCGAATGATCTATAGATTAGGGAAAAATCGTTATGGGTTGAAATGATAAACCCTAGCGATTTTATGGATTTTATTGTTAAATTTAAGATTGCGGTTTGAATTGATATACCGTAAAATTCTAAATTGCGGATTGAAATGATAAATATCTGCATCACTTAACCATAGGGTAGAGAATTATATACGGACACTGGATTGGTTAAATTAAATGATCTTTGAATCCTTAATTTTTGAAATTAACTGACTGATATTTTGAAATAAGAATTTGATTTATATAACTTTAATTATTATTGGAGTTAGTTTAAGGAATTGTTTATAGGAATTTAATTGAAATTTTAAAGTTGATTTTTAAAGTATAAATTGAAATTTTCCGGAATTGAGTTATTAAAATTGTTTGAAATATAACTTTGAAATGTATTGAAATTGGGTTTTGTGATTTGGAAATGTGAAATTGTCCAAATATGTTGAAATAAAATAAATAGTTAAATTTATATGAATTCCAAATTCATGTTTTCAAATATAAACTGTTTTAAATTTAACCTATTTTTAAACCATTTAATTTATTTTAAAACTAACTAAACCATTTTTAATTTATATTAAATCTAATTAATCTATTTTAAAGCTAGTTAATCTATTTTAATTATATTTAATCTATTTTAAATCTATTTAACTATCTAAAATCTATATTAACTATTTTAGAGTAATTTGACTATTAAAACTTTATTTAAATTATTTATAACTATCTAAACTATTTTTCTAAATTTCAAACTAAGTAAAGATTTTTTTGTGTTTATATTCAAATCCTTGATTTTTTAGTGAATATGATTAAATGACTTTATAACATAAGTTGGGATTTAAATACAACATATTTGATTTAACATGATGATTCTGAAATGAGAGTTTACCCTATTTTGAAAGTATGATTTGTGATGAAATTATGATTTCAGAAACGATATGATTTCAAATGTGATAAGAATTCGAAAGTGAATATACTTTCGAAAGTGATTTGGTTTTGAGAATATGATATTAAACTGTGAATTGAATTTTGAAATGTAAAAGAACCATCCGGTGTGTAATAAGCGATTGGTTGTTAAAGAGAACGGGATCGAATATTGTCATACTCTCTACCAATACCGAAAATCACTTTAACAATTGTGCACACGGTGGAGATTCCAGAATGAAGTAGGATGGTGGCGACGATTTCTGTATGAGGTATGACGTGACCCCGACTCCCGTGAGTCAGCTTAGATGTGACTAAAACAGGAGCAATTGACGGGCCAAGTGAGGTCATTACTTCGATCGGGCACATTCCTTCGATACTATATTCTGACTTTGTGATTTATTTGGTGGCCACCCTTGATTTTGATTTGGGAGTGTGTTTCGAGGTGGGCGGTAGTTGCGGCTATGCGTTACCACCAGCCCAGAAGTGTAATTGGTATATCTACCCTAGCATTGCCTAGTTGTGTCATGTTCACATGCCCTAGCGCGCCTTCTACGAGTTTGTTTTGTACCATACCTATGGAGTGCCCTCTGACGACGCCCAGTACGGGGGAGATTACGGTACTGTATAGACTATGAGAAGATATAAAATGTGTTAATGGGGATATGGGTAACGCCTTAACGCTATTTTAATAGTTTATCTTACATTAGACATTATTATAATAGCGTATATTACTACATAGTAGATAATTTAAAGGATCCTTAGGAGATGTGAATCCCGAACATCTCTTAAGTTACTGCACTCACGTTGGACACTGGATAGGAGATGTCAAACCCCGTAAGCATCTCTGACGCCGTTGCACTCATATTTACCATTGATTTAACTTACATAAGATCTTTTCACTACAACAAACAGGACTTTTAACAGCATTTTAAAAACGCTGTAAAAGCTTTTAACAGCGTTTTTGCGTATGATGTATATCGACATGCAGTTATATGTCAGGGATATACAATGACAAGAAATAAACGTTGTTAAATGTCCTTTTTAACAACGTTTCCCTAGTGTCATGAAATCTTTTAACAGCGTTTGGTTGGGTGCAGTTATAGATCTTTCTTAGCGTTTGTTTCGTGCTAAGATAATATTTTATAGCATTTTTTCAATGCTATGATATTTAGTTACAGCGTTTCGTTGTTGCAATAGATCATGCTTTATGTTTTTAGATACAATTTAACGACATTTTTAAAATGCTGTTAAAACTTTCAACGGCGTTTTAAAAATACTATGGAATGTTTTAACTGCTTTTAAAAAGCTGTTGAATGTTTTAACTGCGTTTAAAAAACGCTGTGGAATGTTTTAACAGCGTTTTAAAAACGCTGTGGAATGTTTTAATTGCATTTCTGCCGTTAACACTACTTTTTCAACGACCTAGCATTCATCGGTCTACGACTTACCAACCTAAAGGACTCAAGCGACCTAAGCAACTCAAGGCCTCAACGACCTAACAACTTAGCGAGCTAAGAGACCCACCGGCTCAGCGATTTACAAGCTAGCAACCTAACGAGTTAGCGACCTAGCGACCTAACGAGTTAGCGACCTAACGACCTAGCGATTCAGGAGAAGGGAACGACTTAACATGCTCCAGAGTAAAGCCACACGACCTGCCTCTTCTTTTAGGTCGCTAACGACCTAAACCAACCGAGATAACTCCTGCACTACTCATACTAGGTCGCTCTCAGCCTTTATCTCGCCCAAGATGGTTTCGATAAGTCGCCAACGACTTAAGCTAACTCGGGATGACTCTTAGGTCACTCACGACCTAAAACCCTACGACCTAACCCCTGAGTCGTCCACGACCTACGACCTAAGCCCCAGTTTTCTCCTATAAATACCCCGCCTACTCCACATTGTGAAGGGGACTTTTCGAGACTTTGAAGCATCGAAACTCCGCTGCATTCACAACTTCTACAACACCTCTACTACCAAAAACATTCCAAACTACCTAAAGAGAAGATCAATTACACTTAAGATGAATTCGAGAATCTCTTTGGCATTGTAAAGCTAATTACTTGTATTGATCATTGAGTAATCGAAGGAATTCTTGTAAAGCTTGTAATTGAACTTGTGATAAAGAAGATAAAGTGGACGTAAGCTTGATTTTGAGCCGAACCACTATAAAACTGCTGTCTCTTTACTTTTTCTGCAATTAACTGCTTGTTTTAGTTCCCATATCAACGGGTGGTGCTTTCACTTTACTAATACTCACACCGGGGTGTTAGCGTTTGATTTTTACGTTAACATTTTTGGTGCTTTCATTGAGAATTGAACTCAGGAGTGTTCTCACCATTGCTTCGCAAAGATTTGTTGAAAGATTCTCTTTAAAAACCAGAAGTCTATCTAAAATCATGGCTCCTGGAAGAAAGAGTAGATCTACTAGATCCGAAGATGCTAATGACAGGGCTGCCTCCTCTCCAGCGCCAAATCAGGCGACTCCTGTTGTTGGAGTCACAAGGGCTGAACTTGACGATGTTGTGTCTGGGTTATACCAACAAATGGAAGCTCAAAATGCTTTGATGATGGACAGATTAAACGCTCTGCTTGGGATGAACCAACAACCAGAAAATAATGAACCAACCTTTGCTGAAGATACTCATGATTCCCAAGAGAAAGATATTCCTCAAAGAGAAGCTGGCACCGCCGAAGGGGCACCTCCCCAAGCTGGAGGATCAAGGCCGCAGCCGCCTCTTCGCGAACGTTTGTTTAGACAAACTTCCGAAAAAGTGGCTGACGTCTGCCCGGCAAGGCCTCTAAACGATGAGGAATACCTATCAGGAATGGTTCGCCAGATTATAAAAGAAAGTATGCAAAGGGATGAAGACGAAAATGATTGGGGGTTTGCTCCAAGCAAGACTCCGTTTACCGAGAGAATTCTAAAAGCCGAATTTCCTAAGAAGTTTGTTCGTTCCTCCTACTATCCCAGCCTATCGAGGGACAAGCGACCCTAATCAGTTCTTGTACAAGTATGACTGGCATATGACAGGTGCCGGGGCAACAGATGAGATTAAATGCAGATATTTTCCTGTCTATTTGGAAGGAGTGGCTCTACTTTGGTTTACAAAGCTACTAGTCCGATCGGTGGATCAATTCTCTGACTTAACTCGTAAATTCAAGGAACAGTTCAGGTTGTATGCTTCAAAGGCCAAGGACATAATGTCATTGTCCAGCCTCGAACAAGCTCCCAGAGAATCTATCAAATCTTTCTTGAACCGTTTTAACCTAGCCTTGGCCGAAGTGGATAATGCTGAGCCCCGAATGATTCTAACTTACTTGATGTGAGCCATCGATAAAACAAGTGAGTTCAGAAAATGGTTGAAGATGAAAGAACCGAATTCACTGGAGAAGTTTTATAAGAAGGCTGACGAATTTATGCGTCTGGAAAATCTTCCTACACCGGCAAAGGTGGTTGTGATTGAAATTGAAAACAACCATGTGGTTGATACTTCTAACAAGAAAGAATCTGGTGGTCAGAAAAGGGAAAATAACGGTGGAAAAAAGCAGAAAGATATGAAGAAACCTCGCCGTTTTCCGAGTTTTACTCCTTTGACCGAGACTCCAGAGAACATCTTCTTCGCAACCAAGGATGCTATCGAATACCCTGAGCCACCTAAGATGAAGCTTGGAAAAAATTTTGTGCCCAATGGAAGATTCTGTCGATTTCATAATCAGCCCGGCCATGACACTAATGAGTGTCGCCATTTGAAGAATTTAATTGAAGAGCTGCTGCGACAGAATAAACTGCAACAGTATGTCAAGAGGAACAAAGGTGATCCTGCCTCATCTACTCAGGGGCAACAACTTCCTGCTCGTCAATCTGGCTCAGGTGAAAAGGCTGTGGTACAGGAATCTGAAAGGCCTGTTATTAATGTAATCACAGGGGGTCCTCACCCAGCAGGCAGAAGTTGGGGAGAGATGGAGCGGTATGCTCATGCTCTGAGACATGCCCCGAAAGAAGAAATTATTTTTGTTTTGGAAGATGCTGTGCCTTCAAAACAGCAAAGAACTTATCACGATGACATCGTATTCAGAGCCAGAGATTCTATGGGAGTTGAGGCTCCCACCATGGATTCGTTGGTAATAACCGCCGGTATCGGACTAGCTATTGTGAGAAGAGTGCTTGTCGATTGCGGCGCTTCTTGTAATATCCTCTTCAAAAAGACCTTTGATCAAATGAAGATTCTGATGGCTGATGTTCAAGCTTCTTCGCAAAAGATTGTTGGGTTCACTGGGGAACCAAAACAGCCCATCGGAACCGTCGAATTATTTGTAGAACTTGGTGAAGGGGAAAGAAAAGTGGTCCGTAGGCAAACTTTTGTTATTGTTGATGAATTTTCTGCTTATAACGCCTTCTTGGGACGACCAACTCTTGCTGCATTCAAAGCTATTCTCGCCCCATGGTGCCTAACTATGAAATTCCCCACTGATAATGGCGTTGGTGTTTTGAAAGGAGACCAGGATGCTGGGCGGGAATGTTATCTCACAGAGTTGCGGGAGGCGAAGAAGAGAGAAATGGGAAAGGGTGCGGCAGCTCCGCTCCGCATCAAAGAACCCACCTTGTAGCAAGTACGGGGTGGACCCTGCACTAGTGAGCATAGTGGTGCGCGAAAGGAAATTGATCCCAGAAAAACCAGTGCAGGGGAGAATAGAGTGGTGCCGGTAGAAGTAACGGTGCCAATACCTGTTGACCAGAAGGATCCAAACAAGGTGCTAAATGTAGGTTCACAACTCGGTGTGACAGTTCAGAATATGCTAATATCATTCTTGAAAGCAAACCTGGATGTATTCGCTTGGAGTCATGTTGACATGTGTGGAATATCTCCAGAAATCGCAGTGCATGCCTTAAATATTGATCCGAAATTCACACCTGTAAAGCAGAAAAGGAGAACCCAGGGTCATGAAAGGTCAACAGCATTGAAAGAAGAAGTAGATCGGCTCATGGAGAATGGCTTCATCAGAGAATCCACTTATCCAAATTGGGTTTCTAATCCGGTGTTGGTTAAAAAAGCAAATGGAAAGTGGAGAGTATGCATTGATTTTTCAGACTTGAATAAAGCATGTCCCAAAGACAGTTTCCTGTTGCCCAGAATCGATCAGTTGGTGGATGGAACGGCCGGGCACGAGTTATTATCTTTTATGGATGCTTACTCAGGATACAATCAAATCATGATGCATGAGCCAGATCAGGAGGACACAAGCTTCATCACTGATGCTGGTCTTTACTGCTATAAAGTCATGCCCTTCGGATTAAAGAAAGCGGGGGCAACTTATCAAAGACTCGTTAATGCCATGTTCAAGTCTCAAATTGGCAAGACTATGGAAGTATACGTTGATGATATGTTAGTGAAATCAAAGAAGGCAGTAGACCACATGGACCATCTGGCAGAAATGTTCACGATCCTCCGAAAGTATGGAATGAAGTTGAATCCTCTGAAATGCTCGTTCGGGGTTGAGTCCGGAAAATTCTTAGGTTTCATTGTGAGTGCTAGGGGCATTGAAGCTAATCCTGCTCAGATCACTGCCATAAGAGAAGTTAAACCTCCTAGAACAAAGAAGGAATTGCAAAACCTCAACGGGAAAGTCGCTGCTTTGAGTCGATTTATTTCCAAGGCCACAGATAAATGCATTCCCTTCTTTGATGCTCTGAAGAAGGGAAGGAAGAATTTCGAATGGACTCCTGAGTGTCAGAAAGCTTTCGATGAGCTGATTCATCATATGGAAACGCCTCCAGTACTTTCTAAGCCCAACAATGGTGAAGATCTATTCATATACTTAGTAGTTTCATCTCATGCTCTCAATGCAGCGTTGGTACGAGAAGACGCAAAAGTTCAACGTCCAGTTTATTACATCAGCAAAAGATTCACTGGGGCAGAAATGAATTATTCAAAGTTAGAAAAGCTCGCCTATTGTGTATTGATCGCATCCAAAAAGTTGAGGCCATACTTCCAGGCTCATCCTATTAAAGTCCTCACTGATCAACCTCTAAAGAAAGTCCTATTCCGCCCTGAAACTTCGGGTCGTCTTCTGAAGTGGAATATCGAACTCAGTCAATACGATATCACCTACCATCCCTGAAGAGCAATCAACGGACAAGCTTTAGCAGATTTCATTGCAGAATGCACCGACAAAGGTAACAGTGAGGAAAAGGTAACCGATGATATCCCAATCCGATGGAAATTATATGTTGATGGTGCAAGAAATGACTACTGTTCCGGAGCTGGGGTTGTGCTTGAAACCGCCGAAGGGCGGTCATTGTGTTATGCATTGAGATTAGAATTTCCTTCGATGAATAATGAAGCCGAATATGAAGCTCTTATTGCCGGTTTGAGGATTGCTAAAGAGCTGAGCATCAAAGTATTGCAGATCTTCAGTGATTCCCAGCTTATTGTATGTCAAGTCAAGAAAGAGTTTCAAACCAAAGGAGGAAATCTGCCAGCTTACTTATCAAAAGCCTGTGAACTTCTCGATGATTTTGATCATTATACAATCAACCATATCCCCAGGGAAGAGAACATGAAGGCAGATTCTCTCGCGAAATACTCAAGCTCTGGCGAAGCTCAATTATTGGGACTGGTCCCAGTAGAAGTCTTGACAGCTCCGAGTATTGATGAGATGGATGTTGATTGGATCATGGTTGTATCTCAAGAACATGAGTCACAGATGACCCCAATCAAGGAATATCTACTCAACGGCTCCTTGCCAGAAAACTCAAAAGAACGCCAAAAGATGTTAAGAAAAGCCCCAAGATATGTAATTCAAGGCAACCATTTGTACAGACGAGGATTCTCGATGCCATTACTCCGATGTGTAACCAAAGAAGAGGCTAAGACAATTTTGGCTGAAGTGCACGGAGGAGAGTGTGGAGATCATTCAGGTGGCCAAACTCTTGCAAAGAAAATTCTTCACTATGGTTATTTTTGGTCGGATATTAATCGAGATGCTGCTAGCTACTCCCGAAAGTGTGACAGATCCCAGAGATTTATAAAAATCCCAAGAGCATCTTCCACCATGCTCACACAGATGGACATTCCATGGCCATTCGCCATTTGGGGAATATATCTTATTGGCCCTATGCCGATTGCTAGATCCAGAATCAAATATGCCATTGTTGCTGTTGATTATTTCACTAAATGGGCTGAAGTTGAACCATTGGCTACTATTACCTCTAAAAAGATGATAAATTTTGTGACTAAAAATATCATTTGCAGGTATGGTGTGCCTCAGAAGATAATAACAGACAATGGTACCCAATTCGAAAGCGAAGAATTCCAGAAGTTTTGCAGGCGATTTAAGATCCGAAAAAGCTTCTCAGCAGTGGCTCATCCGTAGGCAAACGGGCAAGTGGAAGCAGTGAACAAAATCATCAAATCAACCATAAAAAAGCAACTAGAAAAAGCAAAAGGTGGTTGGGTTGATAAGCTGCCACTAGCACTATGGGCATATAGGACTACCCACAAAACTGCGACTGGGCACACTCCATTCTCATTAGCATATGGATCAGAAGCGATGATTCCAATGGAAATAGAAGTCCCCTCGCACAGGAGAATTCATTTCAACCAAGCTGAAAATGAAAAGCTGCAACTTGAAGCACTTGACTTGCTTGATGAAAGAAGGAAAGAAGCTGAACTCGGAGTTGTAGCTCAACAACAAAGAATAGCCAGGCACTTCAATTCTAAAGTTCGCCAACGCAGATTTGAAATTGGGGATCTAGTCTTGAAAAGGATCATGACAGCAACAGGAGTGTTTGGGCCAAACTGAGAAGGGTCGTATGTCATAGGCAAAAAACTTCTCGATGGCACTTTCAAACTCACAACTGTCAAAGGAGACCCAATCCCGAGAGCCTGGAACAGCAACCACTTGCGTCCATATTTTACTTAAAAGCTATGCTTAAATTTGTAAAATAATTCTGGATGTATCATTCTTGTATTGTAAGCCATTGTAAAATCAGTGTGACTCGGCAATAAGAACTATAAAGTGGATGTAGGCCCAATTCTTGGCTGAACCACTATAAATCTTGTGTCTTCTACTACTTTAAATTGCCTATCTCATTTCGATGTGCAAATATCTTAAATATGTTGCTAAAATATCGATTTAATATTGCAGGCAATCAAAGCAAAGCTTACCTATTCAACACGTCACAAACCCAAGCGATTCCCATAAATCACTCAACAAACAAATGTCGAGCCACAAAAATTCCAGACTCAATTCCTACAAACAGTTGGTGATTCCACCAAAGGGGCACCTTCCCAAAAGGAAGGCACCAGGCCCTTGCTAACTGACTATGATCGTTTGTACAAACAGACATCCGGTTAAGTGGCTTGCGTCTGCCCGTGGATTCACTCGACCATAAAGTACACTTCTCTGAAAAAATCAAACAGCTTATCAAAGAAAAGAACATAAACTTGAGAATGATAATGAGGAATCGCTCAGTGGCAGTTGATGAAAAGACATGGGCAAGCAGACAAAAACAGCCGGAATGGAGTCTTGTCTCTCACCCAAGAATGTTGGTGGGACCACCCAAGGGGGCACCTTTCTAAGATAGAAGGATCCAGGCCCTTGTTACTTGATTGCGATCGTTTGTGCAAACGAACATCCAGTCGGGTAGCATGCGTCTGCCCCGTGGACCCGCTTAACTGTGTGATGCAAACTTCCTGGAAAACCAAACAAGCCCTCTTCGGAGGCACAAGCCCTCTTTGGAGGCATACAAACAAAGACCTCTAACGAGGCAAAAGACCTCTTCGGAGGCACACAAACAAAGACCTCTTCGGAGGCAAAAGACCTCTTCGGAGGCATAAGCCCTCTTCGGAGGCACAACTCTTCGGAGGCACAACTCTTCGGAGGCAAAAGCCCTCCAACGAGGCATGCCCAAATCGAAATGCTTCTCTCGCCCAAGAATGTTGGTGGGACCACCCAAGGGAGCACCTTCCCAAGATAGAAGGTTCCAGGCCCTTGTTACTTGATTGTGATCATTTGTGCAAACGAACATCCAGTCGGGTAGCTTGCGTCTGCTCCGTGGGACCATTCAACTGTGAGAAAGTAACTTTCTGGCGAAACCGCACAAAGCTCTCTCCCGAGGCACAAATCAAAAAAGAAAGCCCTTCCCAAAGGCATATCAAACAAGCCCTCTCCCAAGGCACAAGTCAAGAAGCCCTCTTTGGAGGCACAAAGCCTTCTTCGGAAGCACTAAACAAGTGAAGCCCTTTAACGAGGCACATCCAAAAACTTCGTCGATGGAACCACCAAAGGGGCACCTTCTCAAAAAGAAGGTTCTAGGCCGCAGCTAAACACTCGTGATTATTTGTGCAAACAAATATCCGATAAAACAGCTGACGTCTGTCCCGTGGGCCCATTCAACGATGAAATATAATTTTCTGACAAACAGATCAAAGCTTTCTTCGGAAGCTCACTTCACTGCGTAGGGGAGTCCACTTTTCAAAAAATAAAAAGTGACCATCTCCGAAAGTTGAAGTATTTTTTTTTTAAAAAAAACTTCTCCGATGCAAGGCACACTCTATCAAAAGCAGAATAATATTTCCTCAAAACGAAAGAATTATTCTCTATAATAAGAGTATAAGTCTTTTCGGAATATTGCAATGAGCCGTGGTATGGGGGCATATAGTTAAGTTATATTAATAAAAACAACGCTCAAACAGCATACCACGAGCTCACTACAGTATCGTACAAAGTAAATAAAGAAACTTGTGCAAAAACAAGGAATAAATGCATTCATAAATACTGACAAGAGATTGTACAAGTAAAAAGTGTCATTTTTATTCCATACTATCAAATTTTTTGTACATGTACAGGTTTCAAAAAGCGGGGGCCAGTACCCGCACAATCTCCGGTCGATACAAGAAAAAGACAAAATATCAAAACAAGAAAGATAGAACCAAAATCATTTCTTCTTCCTCCCGCCGCCTTTAGAGCCTTCACCCGGCTTAATGACTAACTTCGCAGGCCGGGTTGGACGAGTTGCGGGAGAAGGAGAAAGAGATGCAATTGGGTCATCTTCTATTTTCTGGTCACCAGCGGAAGTGTCCGTCTTCTCGTCATCAATAGAAGCGCCTTTCCTTTTCTTCGAAACCCCGCGCTTTCCCCTCTTCTTTGAAGAAGATTCACTACCCAAATAAACAAGATCAGAAAGTTTCGTATCATCGGCAGTGAATCTCTCCGGGGTCTTCTCGCCCTCTTCAAGTTCCTCGGCCTTTTGCTCTTGAGAAGCCGCCAAGTCGTCTAAGTCTCGAAGTGCTTCTATTTGCTCCTCTTGCGACCCCGGTTGAGAAGCAGAAGGAGGAGTAACTTGAAGAAGTGGAGGAGCAACAGCTGGGGGAGGCGAAGCTGGTACATCACTTGTTATTTTCGCTACAAAAGAAGAAAAGTTAAAAACATCAATATTTCCCGCAAAGAGAGGAGATAGTGGCACGTCAAAGCTTAAGTAATGGGCAAAAAGTTCATCAAGCTCATGTGAAGCGAATGAGCAGTCCACTTGAGCCAGATCGAAATTGAAGTTACTTGGAGAACTTGGGTTGATCACTTCAATTTCATAGTCTTGAGCCTCAGTGCTCTCTTGGGCCTCTTCTTCAGTGTAAACAGTTGGGGGCTCAGAAGTTGTGATTTCAGTTTCGGCTTTTGCGGCTTTTGCAGGAGACAGGGAATGAGAGCTAGAACCGATGATATCAGGGTCAACCGAAGCCGAAGGGTGAGTGGGGTCAGCCAAAGGTGCCTTCCCCAGATGTTCACCTTCTACCACTTCGGCTCGCTCCCTGGCAAGCTGTTCTTTTCCTCTAGCCAAAGCAGCACGACCGTCGTCGTCCAAGTAACAAGCTTCCAAATCCTTCTCTGCATAACCAACATCTTTAAACATTTCATTTATTGCCTCCCACACTTCGGCCAGAGTAATTTCGTATTTTGGGCCCAAGAACGGGAGACTTCCTTTCCCTAAGACACTAAGAACGTAAAACTCAAAAAGTGTGGAGCTGATGGTGGCCTTGGTTGTTTCGTGCGATTCTTCAGCAGCCGCTTTTCCAGCAATGGCCTCATCATGCTCCTTTTCTGCTTTTGAAAGTTGAGCTTTTAACATAGTGATCTCTAAGTCTTGGGAGCTGACTTTTTCTCGTAGCTGGACGGTGTCGTTGCGGTATTTCTCAACAACATGATGTTCCGCTTCAAGTTTGATCTCGGCATCTCTCTGAGCAGCATGCGCATCTCTCACTTGCTTTTGAAAAATCTCTTCCTTTTGAGAATGCGAAGCGGAAGAGGTAGCAAGGTCCTCCTTAAGTTTCTTAACTTCGGTTTCAAGCTCCTCATTGTAGGCAGTGATGTTTTTCATTTCCACATCATGTTGATCAAGAATTTTCTGCCATTCAGACTTGTCATTTTCCATAGTCAGCATTGCCTCAAGATTTGCATGATTGACTCTTTGAAGTTCGTCGACAAGTTTCTGCCAGCCAAACATCCTCTTGATATCGAGTTTGACAGCATCAAGATTTCTTAACATGGATTGCTTGTCAATCGGTACCAAGTCTAAGTCGAAACGCACTCCTTTTAAGCACCAGTTCGAGAATCGACTGTGGAGTATAGGCGGAGGCTTTTCGACTTGATAGGGAGGCCTGTTGATGATTGTTTGGATATCAGTTCTTTTGAGGGCAGGAGAGCTGGGAGGAATGTCTAAAGAAATGGAAGCAGTGGGCACTTTAGAGACTTCAGAAGAAGACTTGTCATCGAGTTTGGCCCACTTGCTTGGCTCCTCGATTATGTGTCCCTTTCCCCTGTCATCGTGGGATTTTCTTTTATGGGAATCGTCATCTCGTTGAGAAGAGTCATGGCGATCGTCAGTTCTCCCATATCGCTCCTCGTAAGCTTGCCTCTCTCGAGCTTTTCTAACCGCTCATTCCTCATCAGTTTCCCTGGGGGCAGGGAGATAGCGTCGGGGATCGTAAAAATCACGCCTTCCATAGCTTCGAAAATCATCATAGTACGAACCGCTTCGTCCCATTGGAGAATCTGAAAATGAAAAAGAGATAGAATTTAGAAATATCCAGGAAAAGGAATTTAAGTGCAAGTAACTGTTAAAAATCCTAAGTGTGTGTGTGGCGTGCAAACTACGCGCATCAAGCTACAAACCACTCTTCAGCCTAGGAGTGATGTCAGCTTTTACAATGGGGGTCAATTCTTGGGTTGATGGAAGTGGTCGTAAGACAGATGTTGCCTCGACCGATGGAGAGATAAGCTTAGGAGCAGTAATATCGTCTTTGAAAAGCTCTTGAGAGGTCACCAAAAAATCGCTTAACCCCCCGAAGATGTCATCACCGTTGTGCCCGGCCAAGTGAGTCACACCAACAGTTCCTTCTCCAGCATGCTCAGCACTTTTTGTGGCCGAACTTTCCTTCTCTATCCCCTCATCAACTTCCATGGCGGCCTTCCCGGGACATTGAGGGGTTTCCTCCTCTTTGATAACCGAAAGAAGTTTAGATTTGCCGGAAAATTCTGCACTCTCAGTAGAACCGGAGCATTTTATCAATGAAGCTTCTACAATTAGTTCTTTCGACGCAAGTTCTTTTACAGGAGCTGGGGCATCAGATGTTTCCGGTTGAGAAGCAGGGGCATCATGAAGCTGAAGGGATCGGGAAGGATGTAAAAGGACAAATTGATGAAGAAACTCATCTTTCAAAAGAAATTTGATACTCCTATCTTCGGCGGCAACAGCGCTTAGCCTTTCAAAAGTTGGCTTGTGGCTGGAGTCTTTAGAAAGAAGAGGAAGTGCTGTAAAAGTAAAGGATGAAGTTGGTACTTAACAACTCGGATCTTGAAAAGCTCAAGAACAGAAAGTACAGAGATAGGCAAGCTTACTTCCTACTCTCCAAATGGGTAGAATCCCGGGGGACAGCGAACAAAGAAAAATTGATTCAAAAACCCGTGGGCGCTTTCAGGAAGATCAGCAATTAGTTTACGGTTCCTGACGCTCCTCACAAGTACAATAGAAGGATGATCTTTATTCTTCGCAAACGTGCACAAATAGCAAACCTCTTCAAAGCTCGGAAGACGGTCAAGTGTCCTCCTAAATAGTACACACAGTCCCATCAAGATGGCGTAGCCATTGGGATGCAACTGGAAAGGAGAGATAGTTAATCGGAGAAGGAGCTGTCGAAGGAAATCGTTAAAGGGAGGAATAGCTCCACTTGAGCACATCTGACGATTAACTGCGATAAAACCAAGAGATGGCCTGTCAGCAGTATCGTTTACCCCAGGAGCAAAGCGTCTGCTTCAGCAATACCGAACTGAACACGTAATTGACTGAACACCCGTTGATTCAGAGTGGTTGAAGTTCTTTCTAGGGAATTATCCAAGAGATTAGCTATTGGGAAGACCTCTCCAGCTTGTCCTACTATCTCTTCTTGTTGAGAAGTCATTCTACACAAGGAACTGGACATTCAAATATGAAGGTGCACGTTTCCTAAAAGCGTGTGAAGTGTTGTGCAAAGCTACTAAAATAACAAGTAAATAAAATAAAACTTGAAATAGTACTGATTGATACATGTCAATTCAGGAAGTCTCAAGGCTTGTTATTAGATCAAAGTTAAGTGTAGTATCAATGCAGATAATATTTAGCAATAAGCAGTTATAGCTGTATACATTTTGTGTTGATACTTCATTTAAATCAGTCGATTCACATCACTTCATCTTTAATCAGATTCATACTGTTTTATTTGAGTAAAATATCGTTTCTTTGACCTAATCCATCACTCGATGTGGACAGTCGATGATGAGTATATTCGTCCCGTTCGTCTGCAAATGTTATGTTTAACAAATTGATTAGCATTAAAGTTAATATAATCTGTAAAGAAGTGCAACAAGTTCAGGCAAGTCATCTCGGCATTTCAAGTTGAGAATTCAAGATTAAATGCTGTAAATTTTTGCAAGTAGTCAAGCTCAAGCGACTTAACATAGGTCGAAGCTTCCTTAAGCCATACTGTTTAAGTCAGAAAGTTCAGCAATGATATGTTCCTACGAGTTAAAAAGTGCCTAAGACAAAGAGTTCAAGGCATGAAACTTCAGGTCAAGGCGGTGCAAATTTGTCTAAGTAATAGCTCGCTCAGGTGTAACCACGACCTAAACTTCATGTCGTAAAGAGTTAGGTCGCTGAAAAGAGTTAGATCGCTGATTTAAGTTAGGTCGCTGATTCGTTAGGTCGCTCGGCTTCCCTTAAGTCACGAAGGGCTCTTAGATCGTTCGATTCACTAGGTCGCTCCTGAAGTAGCTCGGCGATATCAAGGTATCTCCCATCAAAAAACCTAAGTCCTATTCTCCAATCACCTTCTTCCACGCGTCCACCACCCTTTGCATCACTCAAAATACCACGGCGTAACCCGCCATCCACTAACCCGTTAAACCTCATATCTCCTCGTCTTCTCCAAACACCTAAAACCCCATCATCTCCTCCGAATTTCCAGAAAAAGTTACTAACTCCACAAATTCAAATATAACTATGTGAAACCCTAAGCTGATCCATTCTCAAAGCAATCACCAATGATTCGACAAGAATCAGAGGGTGAATCGAAGTATAATTTTACGACATGGTAACAAAAATTGTATTGAGGAATTGATGGTAAACGCGGCGAATAGATGATCGGAATTACCTAAATTCACTATTGGAATCGATGATTGGAGATAAAAAAGTGAAGATTTCGTGTTAATCTTTGAGCTCGAATGCAGTAATGGCAGCAGAGTGTAAGCAATAGAGTGACTAGGACGAAGCGAGTTAAGTAACTTATAGGCGGGAAAAATAGAATTCGAATCGGCCTAAAGCGACCTAACGGCTCCAGCGACTCACGACTTAGCAACTCAGAGGGCACGAGTTAAAAAGTGTCGAAGCACACGACCTAGTCCCTAGGCATATACTTCGAGGGGCAAGTGTTAATACTACTTTTTCAACGACCTAGCATTCAGCGGTCTACGACTTACCAACCTAAAGGACTCAAGCGACCTAAGCAACTCAAGGCCTCAACGACCTAACAACTTAGCGAGCTAAGAGACCCACCGACTCAGCGGTTTACAAGCTAGAAACCTAACGAGTTAGCGACCTAGCGACCTAACGACCTAGCGACCTAGCGACCTAGTGATTCAGGAGAAGGGAACGACTTAACATGCTCCAGAGTAAAGCCACACGACCTGCCTCTTCTTTTAGGTCGCTAACGACCTAAACCAACCAAGATAACTCCTGCACTACTCATACTAGGTCGCTCTCAGCCTTTATCTCGCCCAGGATGGTTCCGTTAAGTCTCCAACGACTTAAGCTAACTCGGGATGACTCTTAGGTCGCTCACGACCTAAAACCCTACGACCTAACCCCTGAGTCGTCCACGACCTACGACCTAAGCCCCAGTTTTCTCCTATAAATACCCTGCCTACTCCACATTATGGGAGGACTTTCGGAGACTTTGAAGCGTCGAAACTCCGCTACATTCATGACTTCTACAACACCTCTACTACCAAAAACATTCCAAACTACCCAAAGAGATTCTCGAATTCATCTTAAGTGTAATTGATCTTCTCTTTAGGTAGTTTGGAATGTTTTTGGTAGTAGAGGTGTTGTAGAAGTCGTGAATGCAGCGGAGTTTCGATGCTTCAAAGTCTTGAAAAGTCCCCCCACAATGTGGAGTAGGCGGGGTATTTATAGGAGAAAACTGGGGCTTAGGTCGTAGGTCGTGGATGACTCAGGGGTTAGGTCGTAGGGTTTTAGGTTGTGAGCGACCTAAGAGTCATCCCGAGTTAGCTTAAGTCGTTGGTGACTTAACGGAACCATCCTGGGCGAGATAACGGCTGAGAGCGACCTAGTATGAGTAGTGCAGGAGTTATCTCGGTTGGTTTAGGTCGTTAGCGACCTAAAAGAAGAGGCAAGTCGTGTGGCTTTACTCTGGAGCATGTTAAGTTGTTCCCTTCTCCTGAATCGCTAGGTCGCTAGGTCGCTAGGTTGCTAACTCGTTAGGTCGCTAGGTCGTTAGGTCGCTAGGTCGCTAACTCATTAGGTTGCTAGCTTGTAAATCGCTGAGCCGGTGGGTCTCTTAGCTCGCTAAGTTGTTAGGTCATTGAGGCCTTGAGTTGCTTAGGTCGCTTGAGTCCTTTAGGTTGGTAAGTCGTAGACCGCTGAATGCTAGGTCGTTGAAAAAGTAGTGTTAACATCTGCAAACATCCACCATAATGTGCATATATATACCACATTTCTAAATTAGCATATTATATCAATATCACATTTCAAAATCAACATATTATATCAGTACCACATTTTGGACACATATTTGATGACCAACGTATGAAATTTCATAATCAAAATACACAATATTCTTACACCAAACATAAATAGTTTGTCATCAATAGTTCAAAAACAAAATATAGAACAAGTAGCAATAGCAAAAAAAAGCAAGTAGTACATACGTTAAAACCAAAAAGTAGTTCTAGCAACAAAAATAACTTCGATCCATAACTCGTTGCAACCTTTTTCTGCATCACAATCATCTATCTACCTGTAAAGCAAAAGTAATGCTTGAGAATCAATCATCAAAAAAGTGTACACAAAGTTAAATCGGATTCATAATGTAAACACTAAATATTCATCACACTATTTCATTAGGCGATTGACTAATACAAAGTATACAACATGCCATAATATAACTTCGCTATACAAATGCACTAAAATCGATAAATTAGAGAAACTTAAAACCAATGCGAAGCTAAACAAGTTAGAGTGTACATGCCCTTTTTGCAGATAAATAAGCTTTGTTAGAAGTGCCAAAACTAACTGTAATCAGTTTTACTCCAGCTGCATCAAACCGTGGTTTCAAATTTTGGAAGACAGAAGCTAATTCCCAGCTTAATGATAAAAGAAACATAATCGCTAATTAATTATAGATCATTGCTGTGTCCAACATTCCTATTACACAAAATTTATAGCATGTAACTGCAAGGGCATCCAAAATGCCTCATGAGTGCAAAAACAGTGATTCCTTATAGCAGCATAATAAACTAAAGTGAGTTTTGTGTTTTTTTACAAATTTTTTAGTAGTACATTGTGTATGCTGATCCAAGAATTCAAAGCTAGAGTTTAAACTCAATACTAAAGTATATATGCCTGATTAATGGAATATGAAACAAATGTTCAAATACTTTCTACAAAAACCAAAATATATGTACAACTTGTATTGAACATGAAAGTGAACAAATTTCAGATTATTTATTCCAAGTCAGACTTTCCTTTCACTTCTTGAAACAAGCAGGATACAGTCTGTCATCTGATCAATACTTAGTCAACCCGGTTAATAATTAACATTCAACTTCACTCAATACAAACAGACCTTAATTTTAACAAAAGTGATCTTGTAAAATTACAACTACATATAGATGCAAGTATGATTAACATATAAAATACAACACTTAGCTTGGATTTACACAAATCATTGCTTATTTACACAGTTTTGTATATCTAACAACCTATATGTTAAATTATTGTAATGTGCAATCCAAAAGAAGTAAAAAAACTCACTTATGCATGTGTTGTGATCTGATGTACAATAGATCACTTGAACAACTGCACTCAAAACTTCCCCAAGTGTTCCTACATCTACAACCTGAGCATTGACAAGAAGTCCTTGATTATACAGGATATCTCTCTTTTTGCGAAATAACTGTAGCTTAGTCCAATTCAATATACATGAGCTTAGAATATGACACATGATTTTATTGCAAACTCAGGTACATGATTTCTGAGGGAGCATTGTATGATGACAGAAACAAAATATTGTAAGAAGATAAACAAGACAAATACAAAGGTTTAAGGGTGAAGAACAAAAAGAAAGAAAAAACATTAAAATAGAAGTGTTGAGCATAAATTAAACATACCCTGTATATGAATGAACCAAGACTAGCCAGTAACCATTTTTCTCCAGTAGCGTCAAGTGAGATTGGATAGTAGTTTGATATCAAATCCAAAACTGAATAATTGAATAAAATGTTAACAGGTAAGCCTAAGTACCATTTTGTAAAGAAGATGAATATCAAACAAGATATATAGTTGCTTCTTGTGCAAATGCACCATGCACAAATACATGGATTGTATTGACACACATTCAGCAATGCACGATACACAGATATAAAGCGTACATATTTAAAGGTATTCATACTTAAAAAACCAATAGAATTTGTGCAAACTGGTTGCTGGCTATATGTTTCAAATTACAGACAAATGATTCAAGATTTAGAAGATCTATAAAACCAATAGAATATTTATAAACTTGTTGCTGGCTATATGTTGCCCAGGTTCTAAGCCTTCTAAAGCACATAATGTCTACAGATTTACCACATCAATAGATTTATATACTTAACTTACCTTAAATAAGCAGGTCAATAAATACCATGATTGATTTGACCATGAAAAGCATAGAAAAGCTGAAGATACCTCATGAATTCGCCAATGCTGGAAGTCTATGTAAAATCTTCCGTACTGCAAAGCAATTTGAGTGGTTATATAACTATATTACATTGGATCTATTAACTAAGTGAATTTATTATTATTCAACTAATGGATAGTAGGGTATACATTGGGATGTTTCTTTACGCTTCCACATCTTTATTGGCGATGCATACATCATAGCAATCAAGGATCAGATCAAGAGTCCCCACGGTCACACTCAAGTAAAAATGATAATTTGATTTCCAATTATTTTTTGTGAGGTGTAGCATGAATCGATATTGTATTTGTTAAATACAATTTTATATACTACAAACAAATTTATGTTTTACTGGTCATGTTTATCACTAGGAAGTCATGATTATCACTAGGAACTTAACCTCAACAATAATTCTTATTGGCATGCTTTTACTAATCGTTATATGTATGTGGATAATTCAATTGGATGCCAACAAATAAGTTGGTGACAAACAACAAATGTCATGCATAAGCAAAGATAGAAATTAGCATGACTGCGGAAAGTAAAACAAATTCTGTGTATTCATTGTATCAAAAACAATTTGTAATTTTCAAGTTGAATTCAGCGTATTGATGAACTAAAAAAATATGTGGTTAATTGCTATATTTCTCACTTAAAACCCTACCTCCTATCTCATTCTAGTAAAAATAATCCAACAAGCAGCAAAGAAAGAAAATCCTTGCAACTATAGTATCAAAAAATAATCTAACAACCTGTTTGGCCAAAGTGCAGGCCCTGTCATGTGAGTTAAGGATCTCATAATAAAACACAGTGAAGTTAAGTGCCAACCATAGGCGGTCCGGGTGAGTTGGTGCTAAACCAACAACTAAAATGTTCTACATCAATAAACATATTACTATATCACTAATCGATTTTTACGATGGTAGCAGCAATTACATACCAAGTTAAGAAAAAAGTTTCTATTAATTTCACCTTTATACACAGTGCATTGTGACATCAGTTTTG
Organism: Allium fistulosum; assembly: GCA_030737815.1. Taxonomy (NCBI): domain Eukaryota; kingdom Viridiplantae; phylum Streptophyta; class Magnoliopsida; order Asparagales; family Amaryllidaceae; genus Allium; species Allium fistulosum. The sequence continues at coordinate 337,108,269 of CM060906.1, forward strand.
TGTAAATATAATAAATAATTAAAAAAAAGGTAAAAACCATTTCAAAATTAAGATTATCTATTTTAGAAATATAGTATAAAAGTTCCTTGGATTGTATTATAATATTAATCGGTGAAAATAAGTATAAAACTGAGAACTATTAAGGCATACATTACATAATCCTCGGTAATTTTTCTAGTTATCATGAGTATCAACTAATTAGTATAGAAAATAATTTAATCTTCATTACTCCATGAAAAACATAAAATCAGAAAAAAAATTCAGCAATGAATTCAAAACTTCTTGTTTACAAACAACTCTCCCAAAGCAAACTGTCAGCCTGATAGCCTTTGATCATTATGTTGTTGCAGTAAAGTAGTTAATTAAATAACCATTGAATTAACTCGTGTTGTGTATATATTTGTATCTTTTCTGTAAGAGATGGTATATTCATCAAAATACATATATTCTATAGATGTATGAATATCTTATGTGTTTGAAATTGCAACTAGATCAGAATACATGTTACTTAGCTTGGTTATGTATAGAAACAGACCTCACAGAATTTCTATGCTAGATCCTAAATTACTCCAAGATCCACTTAGTTAAAATAAACTCATCAAAATTAATAACAATAAATGGTAAATCCAATAATAAATCCAATAGATCCAAAGCTTTGTAGTTTCGAAATTATTACAATTATAAAAAAATAGTCATACCTGAGCGCCTTGTAAGCAAAAGGCATACTCTCTACTGTAGTTTTCCTCTCATCTCTAGTCTTGAATTCTGCCAAATATTGATGATAATAACCTTCATCTTCAAATAGAACCCTTTGGAATCACTGGCACTCGCCGCAAGAACCAAACTGTTGTACTGTTTGTTCCGCTAACTCCATTCAGCAAATGTACTTTGGAAGACTATACAAGTTGAATTACTTGACCTTAAGTGGCTTTTTTCTCCTTTGCAGGACTAGGTGCAATCACTCCAGACATAATCAATGTAAACTACTATACTTAAAATTATCAGTACCGACCATGAATATAAATTCAACCAATATCACTAACCAGTTCTTAAACTACACAACTTCAACAGTGACGTTCTTCCTGACAGCGACAAGCTCACATCGACAGCCACCACATCAGATCTCGGCTTCGACTTTAGGCACTTGTGATAGGCTTTTAGGAGAACACATGAATCATCAGCAGCTTACACCCCAGATGCAGCATCTCAGGTAAGCATTTCAAGCAGCATGACTAACTCGAAGAAACGGCGACTACATCTACTCCTTGACAGCCGCAACAACGTGATATCCAGGTCTCAACAGTGCATCTCTCGATTTCAGGTAGTGGATCATCGATCATGGCAGTAAGCACAAAGCTTCTCTTAGCACTTCAGATCGGAACAAAGATGAATTCAAGCGTAGAAAGGCAATGCTATTAAAATCCAAATACAAATGGCGGCAGCAAGCATCAACATTCAACTCCAGGATGATGTGCACAAAGACGTCGAAACTAGGACACTTTGAGGTTGTCTAAATAATCTCTAAAGCAAGTACAGTTTGTTGTTGCTAAAGAAATAATATGTGACCAAGCATAGGTGATGACATGGATTACCCTCCTTTTTTAGTTATTCTTCCTGCGGTCAACAACGTATTGGGATTGTTCATTCATAGTTGCTTAGATGGAATTCAAACAGTGCATCAATTCCAATTAATTTCTGAAATATGTTCTCAATTTCTGATGCTCCATTTTCCTGCACAGTGCATGGAGTCTATACAAAACATATCAATGTGTAAAAGTATGCATATCATATATGCACATTAACAAAACTGTTGTTGCAGCAGTTTTTTAATGTATACTAATGTCAACGGATCATTTGCTGTTAAAAGATAGAAATATATAATAGTATTCACCATATGATCCTATTCATACCACACAAACAATGTGTTTGTGAACTGAAATATCATTAAATGCTAGAGGAAGAAAAGAAAAATAAACTTTGTATCATTATATGTTACATATTCGTATATCAGGATGTTGCTCTAAGCGAAGGAATAAAAGCCATGATTTATTTGTTATAGGTTTCCTATCATTCTATTATTAGGACTGTCAAACATCAGGTCAATTTTTTGTTTTTTATTCCAGAGCAACTGATAAAACAGAAACTTTAACCAAAAATCTCAATATTTAATACGGAAACTAAAAATGTGATGCATACAGATCATTTCAATGTTTTGATGTTTAAATAACTCATCTTTTGCATACCACTTATTAGTCTATATTTACTTGGGTTGTAGTAGTTTTCTAGTGCATAAGGTACATGAATTTGCACCTAATGCATTAACTTGCCTACTGAGCTAAAATCCACTGGCATTCTAACATGGATAAAGATGACAATATATTTAAACATATAATGGGTATCAGAATGTGTACAACGTAATATCATAACTGTCTTAGCCGAGGTTCACACAGCACAATCTTTCACCTTTTGATTTGATAAAACTTAAGGAACTGGTAAACAGTAATATTATACCACTTTAAACTTCAAAAATAATGAGCAGAAAAATAGTCTCCATCGATTATCTCATACCAGATACATAGTTTCTAGACTTCAAAGTGGACTAAAATACATAATTTGATTTTCTTTAGTATTAATGGAGCTTTGCGCATAGATATAGTTGGAATTGTAACTTGGAAAATGAAATCAGTGGCATTTAATCCCTTGACCTATTGATGAAAAGTTCTTTTCGTTTCCAGTTCCATTTTATGAAGGCTTCATAACTGAATTACTAGCTAATGTAAAGAACTGAACATAACAAACTATCGAACCTGACGTATTGGCAGACCAAGGGTATTCAGAGGAGGATGACGATTTTCATATCCACATGGATGATTAAACTTGCTTGTTGGTCTATATTTGCATGTACCTGTCTTCAAATAGAACTGCAGAAATAATGAAACCAATTACTTTACAGACAACCAAGCATGAAAATGACCTACACTATATTTTGGTTCAAATATTTGAATTTAAAGTTACTTTATAGGACCTGTAGCATTTCATTACAAAAGCAACTATTTTTGTAAACAAAAAATAACTATTTTCACTGTTACACCACAAATTTTAATTTTTTTTCGCTTGAGCAGCATTAAATCATATGTAAAAATACCATAACTACCAGGTCACGCTTTGGTGGTGAATTTGGTACAATAATCGTTGATGATTTGATAGCAAAAATTCAATTTGCAGTTGAATAAAGAACTGCACTGTAAACACTAAATGAAAATGAATCATCATCATACCATATCATATAAAAAAACCAAAAGCAACCACAACCATAGCAAAAACAAAACCAAACACCGCAACACCACTTCCTCTCAACCTAAAACTGGCAGGAACCATATCAGGCTTAACACACTCTTCCCCCATTAAACCAAACCCATTATTGATTAACCCTACCATACAAAGACATATCTTCTTCTTCATTTTCTGGAGGTTGTAAACATAACTTGCAATATATAAATAGTAGTAACAAAAATAATTAATTTCAAATGTTGAATCTAAAGATTAGAAAATTACCTCAAATCGGGCTTCTAAAGAGAATCAATCGATAATTTTAAAGCGAATGGCGTTCCTAGTTATTGATTGAATTCATAATTGGATTCATTTTCTTATTTATTCCAAGGATGGATTCAAGGTGTTAAGGCTAGAGCAAACTAGATGTTGCAGGCGAAACTAGAGTACGAACGAAATTTCAAGGGAGATTTCACATATATTTGGGGTTTTAATTAGGTTTAAAATAATTTTGAGGAAGATTGGTAGTCGATTGTTATGCGGGAGAGAAGAAATTATGGAGGCCAGGTAACCGCGTAATGAAACGAATCTAAAAATAAAGCGGGTCACTTTAAACAGCGTTTCAGGTTCCAAAATTTACTTCACTAAATACTTTTATCAGCATTCACAATGAAAACGCTGTCCGTTATTGCAGTGAAAAGCGCATTTTCTTATAGTGTTTAGTTTTGACTCGAGTGTTTTGTCTTTTCAATTCGCTCGGGTTAGCCTGAGCATTTTAGGATTTGAAGACCTTATCTTTGGAGGACGAAGACAAATATTTATATTACTATTATTTACTATGTTTATTCCACTACACTCATATTGTTTTGCTGCATTATCATTCATTTATCTCTAATATGTGTAACTCTGATTCTGTGTTGTATAAGTATATTCAAATGTCTTGTAAACAGCTTCATGAACTGTTATTTGATTATTATATTTTGTCATTCAGCTGCGAGATTCTGTATTTTTTTTATTTCTTTCTCTTTTTCTTATTTACCCCATAACAATCTGCCCTTTTGAATGGTTTGAGTTTGACGTGTGTGTCTGCTTAAAGTGTCCAAAAAGGCAGGTCGTTACAACAAACGCGGGAACTCAAATGAACGCGGCATTTTAACTTAGTAAAAAAAGGCCGCGGAAAGTTAAAATTCCCTCCCACTTCACTTTCCTCTTACCTTTCACTATCGAACAAAATTTTAACCTAAATTCACGACGGCTTCATTCCCATCACCACATCGCATTTATTTGTTCCAGCAGCTATCACCACATCGATTCACTCCAGCAGCCATCACTGCATCGCATCTATTCCCTCTACCAACAACTATCATCGATTCCACATTGATTCACTTCTTCAACCAGCATTGACATCGACCACATCAATTCACTCCACTAGCATCTACCTCATCGATTCTCTCCACCCGCAATGATCGCATTGATTCACTCCAGCATCAATGACCTCGTCCACCAAATTCCAGGAGTTGTTTGGTAATTTCAATTTTTTTATGTTATTAATATAACCAAAATCCATAAACAACAATTGCATACTATTTAGCTCTTTGCCTAAACTATATATCCTGTATAATAGTTTCAGTTTTTTTGGCTTTGTGATGGGTTGTTAATGCTCTGTGATGTCCTGCCAAAATCCACCTGGAGGGTACACAGCAAGTTGGAATGAGATGGTTATTTATGATGGTCGGTATCATTATGAGTGTGCTTCTTGAGTACACATTGTTTAGCCATGTGTTTACTTCCTTATCTCCACCGTTCATTAACATTGTTGTGGAGTTGGCTTGTTGTTCTAGTTCTAGCATGTTGCCATTTTTAGGTATGTTTTAATGTATGTGATGTTAAACTGAGAGTGTGTGCCTTTAAGTAGAGTGGAGAAGAGTCAAATAAATGAAAATTGATTCTCTTTTTATGGTTGAAGCAAACCTGTATTGCTTATAATATGATACAGTTATCACCAAAAGAACATGCGTGGAGGTAATTTATTTTTATCCAAGCGTGATTTATATATGTTTTAATCTTATATGTTATGAATTCAATCTTAGATGAAAAGAAATGAATGTTGGATAGTAGCTAAATATAATAATATATTTGAATGTACACAAATTAAATTTTAATGGATAATTAACCTCAAGGGTATTTCTGAAGTATTTTTTACAGTGTTTATTTCACTATTTATTGATATAGATAGAGATGTATAAGATTGGTGCATAAGAAGTAATAATGGTGTAATACTATTTCCGAAAGGCATTTTAATCTTTTGCAATTTTCATACGTGTATGTGACATGCATTGAGTTATGTCTTCATGATAAGGAATTAGATAATACTCACTAACACTTTAAGAAAATAAACTATTAACTTTACAAGTCATCAATCGATAAAAGATCATGTATCTTCTTTTGGTACGCTACCACACAAGAAAGCTTAATCTAACCGTAAGCCATTTTTGATACATTTAAGCAGGTTATATAAATCTAGACTTCAAGTATCAAGTGTCCAATAATACATTGCGATTTAAATCAAAATTGAACATAAAATCAATAAACCCAAGTTGGTGCATTACAGGCTCATCTACAATTTTGTAAACAAAAAGAATAAATAAAAAGAAAAAAATCTACAACAAACAAGCCAAATATTATGATTTCACTGTAACAAATAGCTAATCAAAATGGATTAATTTTTTGAAAATATTGAAGCATTTCCTATGCACAATCGATGGGCATGATTCGTCGTATTCTCCTTTTGCAATCCACCTCTGTCAATTGAATATGAATGAACCATCAAGAACAACAAAACTATAAAAGTATTGTGATGTGCATGACATATTAAATATAATCATAGATGTCATTAATGTCATATTAAGTGTATTTTTACAACTAGGGAAAACTATAGAACTATTTTTAACACTATAGTCTTACTAACACTTCTTATAGTACAAAATCTTTTAAATTGGGTTCATTTTATTGAATAATATGCAAAAAAGCAAAATGAGACCATTGATTTTAAAGTTAAATGCTTATATATATATATATATATATATATATATATATATATATATATATATATAAACAAGACAGCGAAAGGTGATTTAATTGGTGCCAGTTTGTTTTACCCTAAATCAATAGCCAAAAGATAGATGTAAAAGTGTAGTAATTTACAGAAATCAAATTACTGTTTACAAATAGGCCTACAATATTCAAGGGCTAGGCAAAATGCGAATAGGATCTTTTATCATTTGTACTTAATATTTAGTCTAGAAAAAGTATATAGGAAAACCAACAAAAATCATAAACAATAGTAAAGTTAAAGTTAATTTGCAGTAAAGTAATATAGTAATATTGAAGATGTTATTCTTTTTATAAAGCATATTTAACTGCGCTAAAGTGATATAGTTATCATTCATCTGCATTAAAACCAAGTAATATGTTTGTAATGCTTTATAGTCATTGCAATGGACATCGGATTTGAGAACACGACCGGACCCGAGGGACACCAATCCGTTGCATTTCGTTCCCAATCCAACCATTCCGTTATGTACAACTGCCACTTCGACGGCTACCAAGACACGGTGTGCGAAAAGGCAGTTTACTATAACTGCATGATAACAGGCATAGTGGACTTCATCTTTGGAGATTCATCAAGCATATTCCAAAACTGTAGGATGGTGGTGTGCAAACCAATGGCCAACCAGAAGAATATAGTCACAGCCCATGGTAATGGAGACAGGCACAAGATAACCGCTTTCGTGCTGCACAACTACGTCATTGAGCCTGAGCCTGCTCCGGTTGCAGCTTATGAGGAGTTCCCCACTTACTTGGCAGTCCATGGAGGCCATATGCAAGGACTATCTACTTGCAGTCTGACATTAAAGGGTTTATCAGTCCATATGGATGGATGTCATGGGTTGGGTCTCCGGAAAGGGAGAAGACTTGCTTCTACTCTGAGATTGATAACCGTGAAGCTAGGGCTGATACTACTAAGAGGGTTAAATGGTTTGGAGTCAAGAAGCTAACTTTGACTGATGCCAAGAGGTACACCGTAGAGAATTTTTTCGAGGTTCCGGGCTGGCCTAAGGCGGTTGGAGTTTCGGTTGATAAGGGGTTGCATAGTCAGTGAAGAGTTTGTTGAAGTTGTAGAGAATGGTTCATGTAACTAACTGGAATCTTTTGCACATTGATCTGCTTTTCATATGCTAATTAATATGAAGCTTGCGGTCTTTACCAAATTGTGTAACATTGTCGCTGTTCTCTAATAGCAAGCTTATCATTATAGTAAACAGACGAACATTCAATTCACTTGGGTTTAGTCACTTGGACATGGAAGGATGACAACCTTTATCAGCACATGTTGCTTGGTCAATGATGCTATACTATTATCCGAACACTAATTTTTCTTATTCGTTTTTTTATGTGTATCGAACCAAACAATCCTTCTGCATGCTATAATGATGTAAACATTTGCTTTTATGGACTTAGTTTAGCCTCGCTTGACTTCTTTGTTCAGCACAATTTGATATTCATGTATTTGATAAGATTTAGATAACACCCTTTCATTCATCTTTCAAACAAAATATGTTTCACTCGATGTAATTTGTTTTTGACGCTGATATATTTGTCACAAGTTAGTATTTCCTTGAATGGAAAAATTATATCATCTATTTTATTTTCTATTGTACAGCTAGCTACTATGCTTTCAAATGAGTTTGGTGACCAACGGTACAATTTATTATTTAGGTGCTAAAGAAATGCACTACCATATATCCTTCTTATTTTGAAAGCACATCAGACTGTGCATGCACACGAGCCATCGTGAACCATTCCATGCAATGGTTATTATTTTAAGACAGCTCCAACATTTGTACTGAACCACTTGGACCAATTGATCTGTCAACACATGATAACTCAAGAGTACAAGTGCTACATATGTATCACCTTACTATATATCCCTTCGTGATGTATAGACTATGCTTTTCTAATTGTTTCTATTTGATAATAGAATGGTAGTACATTAGATTAAATTTTCTAATGCACCTATTGAATCGAAACCTATATTATGCATGGCATTTTATTGTCTAACATTTAATAGTTGCATATAATTTTTTTCATACTAATCTAGTTTGAACATGATTTATAAATATGGTTTTACCAATAACATACCATTGTATTTTCAAAGCTTTACATTCAACGCCGTATGCATAACACGGGTTCGCACTTGTACACATAGTTTGAGCATCATCACACTATACGGCAGTTGCCTATTAGAAACACATTTAAATGTAGAAACAAAAGTTTCAAATAAACCACATATTTGGCTCTAACTTTAGAGAAGAAGAAAATGTGTTGAAAATACGTTCAAGGAGTGTAATTGCAATACAACTCTATTTTTTCAGACTAAACCTACAAGCATGTACAGACCTAATACATATGAAGTAATATTAAGTGTTGATTTTTAGTTTAATCGCTAATAATGCAGCCTAATAACTGTTGCTTTTCTTTTTTAGTTTTTAAAATTTTGACATAAACTATCATGTAGCAAATAACTCACAAATTAGTCCATATGTAACATAAAAACAATGATCATGTCAGATTTAACATAAAATAAATTTTAGATAACACACATACTTACAATATTACAATGTCAAACCCCTACATTTTTTGGAAGATATACGTATAACAGTATGATGGCTTGTTACACATACCGTGATGAATAGGATTGATATATCCTAAGTGAAAACAGTTGCTCAAAAATTCAACAATTTTGTTTCTTTTTAAAGAAAAACTTAATGGAAATGAGCTTGCAGTAAAAGGTATAATGAAAGTCAGTCGGTACTCATTTTAAACATTGATACTATTTTTAGAAAATGTTAAACCACATGAATGCTGGAAGAACTCCAATAGCATACTAGTTGACATTGACAAGGTACCGAAAGATTTGTAATCAAACGTCGCGTAACCAGGTTAGGAGAAACACGGTTACTTTGTCTAAAAAAATGTATCTATAGAAACCACTACATCACACCAGGCCCAAATAAAGATATAACATATCTTCATGATAACTATGGCAATGATCTTGTACTCTGATAACAAGATTCATCAAATGTGTATATAGAGTCTAGTTTAGTGCTTTGTTAAAATCTTTCCTCAAGAATCATCATTCACATTCAAATAAACTTGCATGCATATTTTAATCAAAATCAAGTTTTCAAAAAATGCATGGAGCGGGGCTCGAACCCGGGTCACCAATTTAGAAGGTAAGTGTACTAACCAAATGAGCTACGGTGGTTTTTGTTTATCAATAGAATTCAGTCGACTGGACAAGATCATTCAGTCGACTGAATCTGTGCATTTTAACATATATGTGCATGTTTTTAAATTCAGTCGACTGAATGATCAAAGTCAGTCGACTAAATCCTGCAATTGTTGTTTTTTTATGAAAAGACACCTCTTTTCTGAATAGTTGTCTTCCTCCCCAAGGGTTGCAACCATTGCTATTCGTAGAGATCTCTTCACCAGCAGTTGCAACTTCTTAACTACTATATATGTGCATGGATTTCAAGATCAAATCACTTCACTTACTTGCTTATACTTGAATCATATTTTCTGAATTTACTACTCTCTGAAATTCATTGCTTACAATCACAATTCTATATTTCTAAAAGCAATTTGAAACTTCCTAATCTTCATATACACACAACTACACACATCATACTTGAGGATAAGATTATAGGAAGGGTGTACTATCAAAGACAAATCAGTGTTATCAAGAACACAAAGCGTCAACAACTTTATCGAAATTGTAGAAGTCCTGTTAGTTTGTATCAGGCGGAAAAGTCCTCTTCGGCTGCTGAGGCGGAAAAATCCTGTGCGACTGCTCGGGTGTTGTATACTTATTCCTCCGGGTTAAGTGAGGGGTTATTGAGAGAAATTCCAGAGGGAATTTTGAGACTGGACGTAGAACGGGAAGTTCAAACCAGTATAAAAACTCCTGGTGTGCTTATTCTTATTTACTTTACTATTATTTTCTGTTTCCGCATTTAGATTATAATACATTCCATATTACATGATCCTAAGTGTTATCTACCCACACAGTAGTTACTTTTCATTTGTTATTAGAGCATAAAACACCTTCATTTAGTATCGGAGCCTGGAATTCTATCGATCGTCACAATATCATAGAATAATGGCCAGAAAACGATCTAGTTGAAATACAACAGGCAAAATCCCTATCAAAGCCACTAGTGAGGACTACAAAAAGGTACTTTCTGATTTACAAATTTTAGTAAAAGATAATAATGAATTAGTTAGGATATGCGATAAGATCTCAAAGCTTAATTTTCTTATTTTAGAAAGATGAAATCAATCAAACTTGAAAATGAGAAATTGAAAAATGAGAAATTAGATTTAGAAAATCAACAGGGTGTTTTGAAAAACAATTTTGAGGCTCTTAAAGATTTTCTAGACGAATAAAATACTATGTTTGAAAAAGAAAAAGAAATTTTTTCAAAAGTTTGAAAAGACAAAATGATTTATTACAATCATCTTTAGATAATTCAGAATCTTGAATTTTTCTTCTCGAAAATGAGAACTGTACGTTAAAAAGGGAGAATTCTAAATTAAACAAGAAAATTGATATTTTGAAAAACAGTAATATTTCTTTTGAAAATAATAACTGTGACTTTAAAGCTAAATTTGATAAACTTAACACTGAAGTCACAAAATTTAATAAAGGTCAAAACGATTTAAACATGATTTTATCTAGTTCTAGACCTTTACATGATAAAAGTGGTTTAGGATATAATAAATCTAACCGTAGAAATAACACTAGATACGCTTTCATGTATAGTAAAAATGTTAGTGCTAGTACTAAATTTCGAGTAAAGTCTAAATCAAATTTTTATAGAAATTCAAATACTGCTATGACCAATAATGTTTATAATTTATTTAGAAGTACAAAATCATTGACGGGAAATATGAATAAAAACTATCTAAGTATTTGGGTTCCTGTTAATTGGAAAAATAGAGAAAAATACATTGATGATTATTTTGATATGCTAGTTAATAATGAAAATTATATTTATAAAGGTTCAACCACACCCAAATGGACATGGTTTCCTAAAAATTAGGAAATTTTAAGAACCTTGGGTATCACATGCTTTAAATGTTATTTTTTTGATACCTTACATTACTGGAAATTATGTTTTAGTGACCATTTTGTAAACTGTATTTGTTCCTAGGACGGCTGTTTAAAAATTTAAGTTTAAAGGACATTTATTTTTCCTGGCCGTTATTTTGTGAAGTAAATTTCGCTCCTCTTTTTTGCGTTTTCACATCTTCGCTCTTCGCTCCCCTCCCTTCCTTCTACTGGTCGCTCGTCTTAATTTCAATCTGTCACTCGAGGAAATTTCGCTACTCTTCGATTCTACAAGGTATGTAAATCCTCTTCGCTTCTCTTTATATCAATTTCCGCTCGTCTTATTTTCAATCTTCCTTTTAGTTTTGATTTAAATATCGATTTCATTGTCGATTGAAAAAGTTTTACCCGATTTATAATTTTCGCTCATCTTCCTTTCTTTTCCTTTTACTGTTAGTCCAATTTGTGTTTTTTTTAGCTGTTTTCAGATTTCGTTTTTGCGTATGATATGTTAAAATTATGCTGATTTGCTTTTGGCCACAGGATGATGATAAATATTGATGATCAAAGGTATGTGTTGTTTTTACTGTATTTTTTGATTATTTTTTGATATTTTTGTATACTGAAATTTTTTTATATGTTTTTTCATTTTTGCTCTTAGCACTGCAGCTACTGTTTTGGTTGTTTTTGATTTCAATAAAAACAACTTTAGTTTTAGGTTTTTATTGGATTCTCCTATTACTACTGTTCGAAACAAGATATGTGAAGTTTGGGATCAACTTTCTCCTTTGAGCTTTGATATCTTTTATGTTCGAGATTCCAAGACTACTTTTATTGAGACAGATAGTGATTTGCAAGCTATTTTATGCTTGTCATTTTTTAGAAAAGAGGAATTTCTGGTTTTGTTTGTTAAATTGAAGAAATTGTGTCAGAATAATGTTGGTTGTAGTAGTAGATCTTGCTCTAGCAATAAATCACTTGGTATTGAAGATTGTGTGAGTGGTGCATATGATGGGGTTGATAGTTTGGAATTTTCTTCTGATAAAGAGATTGCTTTTAATGACTTGATGAAGAAAGGTTCTACTTTAGAATTTTTTACTGGTGTTGGTCAAAAATTTCAGTCTGCATCTGATTTTCGTAAGACTGTCATTGCATATTGTGCAAAAAATGGATTCAAACCTAAGTTCTTGAAGAATTGTAAAGAGCGAATTACGGTGCAATGTGCTGTAGAAGGTTGTAGTTTTAAAATTCATGCTTCTTGCAAGTTTAAACAATTGGATCACTTTTTAGTTAGAAGATTTGATTCTAATCATTCATGTGGTGGTGGTTTTAGATCAATTAATAGTCCTTTAATTAAAAGTGATCTTGTGAAGACCTTGATTTTAGATGAAATTCGGGATGAACCAACAAGAAAGACTAGTGATATTATTGCTAGTTTTAAAAGAATGTACGATATTAGTTTAAGTTATTACTATGCATATATGGGCAAGAAGATGGCTTTGAAGGAAATTTTTGGTAATGAAGAACAATCTTATAATGATTTGGTTTGGTATTTGAAAGCAGTTGATAGAAGTAATCCTAATAGTCATACATCTATGGTTGTTAATGAAAATACCAATCAGTTTGAAAAAGTCTTTATATCTTACGAAGCATGCATTTATGGATTTTATCATTGCCGTCCTATGATATTTCTTGATGCCACCTTTCTGAAAGGTAGGAATGGTTGTTTAATGGCTGCTACTGCAAAAAATGGGAACCAAGGTATGATTTATTGTTTTAATATTTATATGTTAATTTAATGTGATAATGATAATTGATTTGTTTTAGTTATAGGTTGTTTAGTACTTTTTTTATTTTTTTACAATTTTGTATAAAGGTTTGTTTGTTAAGTATATAATATCATTGGTAAATTTTTGTAGTAGTATTGTTCGTAATTGGAAAGTGATAGTCATTAAAGTAGTTATCTCTACTATCATTGTTACATTATAGTTTTATGTAAAGATAAAAGTATTTATCTTTATGCTATTTTAGATAATAGTAAGGTAATAGGTATTTTAATTGATTGTCAATGGATAAGATGGATAAATATGTAACAGTTGTAAGTGCAATACTACCCACTAGCATTTAAATATGTATTCTCCATTTTTTATTGCGTTGGATGATCAACAATGATATCTTGGGGTAGAAGCTATGTATAGTTGTATATTTGGGTAAATAACAGATCTATGTATGTTTGTATGTGTATATTTATTGGTTCACACAATATGCCAGTGTTTTATAATTAACCTTGAAGTAATATAAACATAAATATGCATTTTCTACTAAATTAGTAGATAAAACAAAAGGTATTACAAAATGGATGATTGAGAGTAATCCATATGTTGATAAATAACAAATATGTTACAGGTGAAAAATAATTTAGTTATATAAATTGAAAATATGTTTTTATTTATACATATGTTATATGTAAGTTTATTTTTAAACATTGAAGTCAATAACAACTGAAAGAATTATAAATTGTTCACTATAATTATTAGTATAAATTGAAAAAATTCATTTATAATTTTACTTTATTGCATATATGTACATAGTTTTTTCTATTTGTTAACAATGTTTTTTTTAGGTTTTTTTCCATTGGCTATGGCTATTGTTGCAAAGGAAAATGAGGAAAATTGGTCTTGGTTTTTGGATCATTTGAAATCTTCGATTGGAGTTGATCGAGCTTTGGTCTTTATATCAGATAGACATTGGGGTTTGCTTTTAAGTATTCCTAAAATTTTTCCAATGGCTTTCCATTCATACTGTCTATATCATATGCAAAGTAATATTGGTAATATTGTAAAGGGTGGAAAGGGGCCTTGGGTAGCACATTTATTGGAACGTTGTGCTGTAGCTTGTACTCCTTATGAATTTCAAAGAGCTATGACAAAATATAGTCAAATTGGAGGTGAAAAAGCTGTTGAATTTCTAAAAGATAAGCCATTTGATCATTGGGCTGATTTATTTTTTCCTGGCAATCGCTATGGTGAGAATAAATCAAATGTTGCAGAGAGTTTTAACTCCTGGATTGTGAAAGAAAGACATCTTCCTATTACATGTTGTCTTGATGGAATTCGAATTAAGCTTATGGCTCAAATGTCAAAGCGTAGAGAAGAGGCATCCAGTTGGACTACTATACTTTGTCCTAAAATGGAGAATCGTTTATTGAAATTAAAAGAAGAAGGATTTGGGTGGAATGTTTCTCGTTCTTCTACTTTTGTTTTTGAAGTACATTCCTCTATATCTCACAAAGTTGATCTTGAAAATCGGATGTGCACTTGTAACCAATGGAGAGTTACTGGTTTTCTTTGTGCACATGCATTGAAGTGCATTACAATGGCCAAACTTAATGTCTATGATTTTATTGAATATTATTTCACGACTAAGGCTTATCGTGCTTCTTACTCGCATGTTATCAATCCTATTCCTACTTTTGATAAAAATGATATTGTTTCTGAAGGTTTTTCTCCTATTCTTCCTCCTAAGGCTATTCGTGGAGCTGGTAGACCTAGAGTTAACAGACTTGGTGGGTTGGATGTTTTTCATGGGAAGCAAAATAAGTGTGGAAAGTGTAAGAAGTTAGGTCATAATCGTAGAAGTTGTCCATTGAGTGGTTGAATGTTTTTATAATTTTTATGTCATTTTCTTTGAAGATAATTATGTTTTTGCTTTCAACATTGTATTGAGATATTCTTGGATTCTAGAGTTTAAAAGCTATTGTATTCAATTATAATTTTGTTCTATGTTATTCTTTTGCTTTTAATATTAGGTTATTCCTGTGTTCACTGCTTTCATTTGTTTTTTTATGGGTAATAAATAATGTGCAGAGAAATATCTTGTTTATTTCTGTTTCAGTAATAGGATGACTACATGCAACTCTTAGTTAACTTTTACCTGTAAGCATAACGTACATTCAAATTGTTAGCAACCATTACATAATCATTGTAAGTATAAGGCAGGCCATGAATTACATTTTTGAATAAGTTTTTTATGCAGATATATCTTTTTGTTGTAATAATCAAAAAAGAAGAATGGAGATAAAGTGATTGTGACTGACAGTTTGATGGTCGAAATTTTGCAAATGTGGATTGTGCAGAGGTGGAACTGAATGAATTGTTCAGAGGACAGTGGTTGTATGGATTGACAGAGGGTAGTGGGGGTGGTTTAGAGGTGATGGTCAAAATTGAAAGTGCAGGCAGGAGTATATGTCAGGTTAGGGGGAATGTAGTTCAGGGAGAATGGCAATTGGAAAAGGAAGGGAGATTAGAATGTGCACAGTGCACAGAAGTGTGAACAGAGAATAGAAAATGAAATGACTTGTGTAATTTTTTTTTGAAAGTTGTACAAATAAAAATTGTAAATGAAATGGAAATTATTTTCTTATGGAAATGGAAATTTGTTCTTCTGAACCTGCTATCACAAAAGTAACTGTCATGTAACTCTTTTAAGAAGAAAAAGCATGTAAGCATCCAAACACAGGAAGCAGAATTAAGATGGACTCCTAATGTCAACCTATCATAATAAAAAAACAACACCTACTCAAGAAGAAAAGTGATACAAGCAACGGTATAAAAGAGTGGTCCTTCTTCGTTGAGAACAAGTCCACCTTCTATAGAACCAGTGCTTCCAAATACATGATTAAGAGAAAGCAACAAGTGTAAAATAATTTATGTAGAGACCATCCTAATGTACTTTTCTGATCAACATTTTAAACAAACGAATTCCATGTGTATCAACTCTCAATGGCAGCAAACATGGTACTACATTATCTAAATAGAATTGTGACAACCCGAGATTTTGGGCATTATTATTTTAGTAAATATTTAATTTAAATACGATTTATGTGACATCCCGGAAAGTTAGCAATATTATTTTAACGAATATTTAATCAGATAAAATGAATATAGATTTATTATTTATAAAACAAATATTTATATGTATTTAATGTAAGTAAAATGTACCTTGTCAATATATAATATAAGAGTGAAATAAATTATGAATTGGAATATTAAATAATATAATAAAAACGTAAATTATATGTTGGGTAGTTAACCTTTATAAGAAATAAAAATAAATAGTCTTATTAGGAATAAATAATATCACAAATAAATTTTGAGTAAGTATGAAAACAAATAATAAATAGTAAGTTATATATTGATAGTTTTAACTAAAAAAAAATGAATACAGTATGATACCAAGTAATAAAAACAAACAAAAATAATAAAAGAAAAATAAAGTAAAATAAAAATTCATTTATATTACAATAAGACAAAGCAAGATAAAGAAATAAATGCAAATATTATCAGCTAACACCATCTCAAATATTTGTACAGCCGAAACAATATCACTTTAGCCACCGTTTGAAAACAGATCTGCACAATGAAATAAAGCAAGTAAGGAACAAATAAGTAAAGCAAGACAAGTATGAACTAAGAAGAAAATATATATATGTACAAGCTTGTGAAACAAGCTAATGCAAATTAATGCAAGCCGAATTATATCATATCAGCCTTCACAAGAAAAAATATCTCTGACCAAACTTGAGAAATATTTGTACCAGAGAACCATACCCTGTACACACCTTTGTTTCTATATATGTACATCATTATTTTTTTAGTTCCATCGATTCATCACAAATTGGCAACCTGAGAACTAAACTCAACCATAAACAAAGTTCAATTTAAACAACAATCACAATCAATTCAAAATAGAGATCAAAAGGAGGTTTCAGCTTGAAAGTTCTCAAGCCTGGTTCAAAAGGAGGAAACTCTGTTATTTCTGAAAAAACAGGTGAGTAACCTTTTAATTTAAACAGCTAAGTAGGTAATCCAGGGTTGCTTAATTCTATGATGAAGTTGCTCTGCATATATATATACTGCCATTTAACAAAACATAATCGAAATCAAATCCATTCAAGTTTTCTTGATCCAAAACTATTTTCAAAAGCTCATGCCAGGTGAGTATACATTTTTTATTAAACTTTAAGTAAATTAATTTTTGTTGCTTATGAAAGATCTGAGATTTAATGATGTTTGCTTATATATATAGATAGTGAAATCTCTGTGTATAAGAATGTGTTGTCTGTGCATGTATAATTTGTTTGCTCTTCTCTGTTTTAAACTACAAAGGATTAAAAAGAAAACCAAAGTAAATGCAGTTTCAAAACTTCCCAGTTTTATCAAGATCTCTGGTGAGTAAACATAAGTTTCCAAGTTTCAAGTTTAATTTAAATTGCACAAGTGATTCACTGATAATATGGTTTTGTATATGTTTTATGTTGAGTATAGTGTTGTGTTGATATATAGGTTGTTCTGGTTACTGTACTTCTCTGTTATTTGTTACAGAGTTGAAAGTTTATTCAAACTCAATTTATTTTCATCAAATCATGGTAAAGCTTAAAGTTTTCAATCAAACAGGATGTTTAAACCTAAATCAAGATTTTTAAATCTGTTCTAAAACGTGTTAGTGAAATATGCCACTGAAATCTTGTTTTACAGGTAAACATTTCATATTTTGATAAATTTGATTGATGTAAGATGCTAATTCAATTTCATAGCTTGAATCCTCACTGAAAAATAAGATTTTTAAAACAAAACCGAAGATTTTTAGATTGGTATTTAAAGAGCAGTTTATATATAAACAAAGATTGCATTTTTGCAGATTTCTGGTTATCAACCCAATTTAAAATGTTGAAACTTGAATTAAAGTTAGTATGAACATCATTGATTTCGAGAAAATTATCTGATAATTTTTCAGTTGTATAAATTTTGAATACGAGTTCGACTTAGGGTTTCGACTCGAGTTTCTGGACGTGTTTTGTGACGAGGCGTGTTCGTCTCCGATACGTGACCGAGCTTCACGAGGTTTAAGGGAAAGGAAGTGTAGCATGTTGTCGTGGTGTGAGCGAAGTTTGGGCGTCTCAGGTGGCTTGAGCGGCGGCGGCGAGGTGGTTTTGTCGTTGGGTTGAGTGCAGTAGTGTCGATCGAACTGTTAAGTTTCGATTCGAAAATTTGTGAAGGCGAATCGAGTTTGGTTTTCAAATGGAGGGTGATATCGTGACTTGTTGGAGGTGCGGAAGTTCGCCAGAACGTTGGCGATGGGTTGTGCACGTGTACGATATGGGTGATGGTGTCAGAGCGTTCGATTGGGAAGAACTCGAGAGGGCGATCGAGTAAAATAGGTGTTGGCTCGGGTCCCTCGCGTGTTCGTATAGGTTGACTTAGCAGTGAGTTACCTGGTCTCAATGTTTTAACTGTTGAAATTAAAGTTTTAAACTAGAGGAAAAAAATGAGAAGAAGAAGTATGCGGTTAGAAGGACGCAGGGAAATTGGGAGGACTCGGGTTGCTACTCGAGTAAACAAGGGTTTACCCTGGGTCCAGTTATAGGGGAATTAGCCTAATCACTTTCAAGTTAAAATGTTAAACAAGTTTAGTATTAATAAATAAATAGTAGTTAACTAATTAAGTAATTAATCTAGGATTAATGATTAGTTAATTGGTAATTAATGATTAGTTAATTGATAATTTAGGAATTTAAATAAAGATAAATGGTTTATCTTAAAGTCGGTTAAGAACTCGGATGATTAAGGATTAATTAATTTCATAAGATAATTAAAAGTAATTAATTTGTTAAATTAATTTTTGATAAAAGGGTAAGTTAATTTAATCAATTATAAGCTAATTTATGTGAGATTAACTAATGCATGTAATTAGAGGTTAATTAATTGATTAATTAAAGGATATTCAATTAATGATTAAGGATGAACTAATTAATGATTTGAGGTTATTACTTAAGTCATTCATAAAGGTGGGTAATTAATAGATAATTACTAAATCTGAATTGATTAAATGATAATTACATGATATAAGTAATTAATGAATAACTCTGTTAAGGATTAATTAATTTAATTGGTAAGTAAGGTTAAGTTAATTAATCAAATTAATGGCTAATTGATGGAGGATAATTAGCCAATGGATAATTACTTAATGGAAGTAATTATAGAAGGAATAATGGACAATAAATGGGTAATCAAAGGACATTAATTAATTGTTTATAATTAAGTTATGTTATGAAAGCAGGATTAAGGGTAGTTGAAGTGATTAATTTAATTTGTTTTAAATTAATTAGAAATGATGTGATTAAATTTATCTTGCTGATGAATGATTGAATGATATTGTGTGCCTTAGATTAGTTGATATCTCTGGTATGTGATATAATATGGTGGGTTAAAACAGTGACATCCTGTATTTAAAGATGAATAATATTTCATTTGAATAACTTTGGATTCGAAGAGACCGGGGTCGGGTATTAGTAAATACCCGAAACCACTTCGATTCTGTATAGATTGATATGTGAAATCAATAGGCTGGTATGGAATGATTTAAGTGAATTGGACCATTTAATCTAAGTTTTGGGTACTTAGAAATTGATATATGAAATAAGTGATGTCTATAACAAATTGTGAATTTGTAAATTTGATACGAGTTACCCCGGGTTTTATATAAGTTGTATACTTTTGTATTCCATGTTAAATGGGTTTACTCACGCTGGTTTCCAGCCTGACCCGGGTGTTACTTTGATGTAATGCTCGGGTCAGACCGAGTATTACAGATTTTCAGGTAAGGACGTTCTAAAGCTCAGGTGGCGAGCTGGATGGCAGGAACGTATGGAGTATTCCGCTGTGTATATAAGACTGGGTAGTCTGTATAGATTGTAGTCTGGAACAAGTTGTATAACTGTCCAGTTCATGTATAAATGGTTGTAACTCTGATGTATTAGACTAGAAATTTACTGATATGATATTCTTTTGTAAACTGCTATTATTTGATATTATATTTTATCCGCTGCGAATGTGAGAATCTGTGTTATGTTTTCTGCTTCTTTCTTCTATCTCTTTCTTCTTTTCATAACTATCTGGAATTTTCGGGATCGAAAATCCCGGGTCGTTACACTTGGTATCAGAGCAAAGGTTAAGCGAGAACCTTGGCTCTGGTGGGGGATACTCATAAGGATAGGGTCAATAGTACCCTAGAATGAGTTGAGTGTTTATATATGTATATATGAGAGCGTACTTGTTATTTTCTTATATAAAGATTTTAAATGATTTTATACAAGCTTATATTTTAATATATAAAGCAATAATTTTTCTAATATTAAGTTAATTGGTTGTTAAATCATTGGAATTAAATAGGAACAATAAGAACTAAGTGACAATAGAAATACAACCAAACCGAAATTTGAATAAAGATAAGTTGAAATGAATTCAAACTGAAATTAAAATCTTGGATTCGAAGAAGAATTTTTAGAAATAGATAATTGGAATTGGGTTCCAGTTGCAATAACCTTGGTTATTTTCCTAAAATGATGAAATGTTTGTTAATGATTTAGCAAAAATAAAATGTTTATGGAAGTAAACATTTAGGTGGGTATGACTTATGAATTGAAATTGAAAAGGGTTTAATGGTGAAGTATTAAATCTAAGTCCAGAAAATACGGGAATTTGTTCCAAGTGTTGAAAGAAATAATAAATAGTATTATTTGAATAAAAGAGCTTGATTCAAACAAGAGTTGTTTGAAAATTTATAGGAACATGTTTTAAATTTAAAACCAAAGGTGGTTTAAAATTTAAAGTAATTTGGTGTGTAAAGGAAATAAATATGTATATTTGAAATAAACTCTAAGATTGAGTTTTGAATAATCCTTGGAAAGTGATGTGAAACCCAAAGTGATATAAGTTTTGAACTAATGAGTAAGAATGAATATTATTAGAAATTTGAAAATTTGAAGTAGAAATTCAAATTTGAGTAAGGTTGACTGAATGAATGAATGAATTGAATTTAACTTAGGGAAAGTTAAATAAGAACAACCTAAATTGGAAATTTCAAAATGAAATTAAAATCTTACTTAGTGAAGCTAAATGGGTTGTTTTGAAATGGGAGTTATGTGTGATCTCAAACGGATTTGAGATCTGGAAATGGGAAATGTGTGTTATTGATGGATGCTGTTTTAAATAATCTGGATGTTTATTTACTTTGGCTTATCCCGATATCATCCTTTTGTTATTAATAATCCATGAAACTGTGAACTGGATTATTCTGATTAAATTAAGAAATGGATTGAGGTAATATACATCCATTGTAGGAATTTAATGGAATCACTTTGAACTTAAGAATTAAATGTGTAAATTAAAATTGTTTAAGAACTGGTTTCAAAATGGAAGATAATTTAAAATGGAATTTTTAGAATTTGACTCAAAATTAAAATGTTTAAAGATTTGGGTTATTGATGTAAAAACAAAAGTTAATTTGGTTAAAAAAAAAGTTAAACCAACCTTTGAGAATTTAAATCGAATTTATATAATTCGAGATGTTTTAAAATTGAGATTGAAATTGAATTAGTTCAAACTGAATCTGATTTGAATTAATTGGATTTGAGATTGAAGGTGTATAAGTTTAAAAATTTAAATGGGAATTTGGATTGGATTAAATTGAAATGATTTGAAATTGAAGTGGGGTTAAATCAATTTCAATGGAAATTGAGGATTATTTAAATTGGAATTGGGTCAATTTAAATGGAAGTGGGAATTTAAATTGAATTGATGGGAAGGTGAACAGTTTTGACTCTGGACTATTTTCAGAATAAATTGTTTTAGTATAAACCTATTTTTCCAAGCTATTAAATATATACAACCTTTCTTTCTTAAAGCCAAATTATTTTATCCTTGTTTTACAATTATTTTGGAGCTAATTAACCATTTTTCAACTGTTTTCTAAAACTAATTTCTATTTTTCAACTATTTCACAAATTAGTTACTATTTTACAATTAATTACTATTTTACTGCTATTTTACGAACTAAAAATTATTTTTCAACTACTTATCTATTTTTAAAATTTTCAAGCTATTTTCTAATATATACACTGGTCGGAGTTCAAACTATTATTGATGTAAATACCCAACTGAGATAAGAATTGAAATAATAATCCAAATGAGGATTAGGGAAAATGCGAATAAGTGAATGTGAATAAAAAAAAATGAGAAATTGGGTTGACTAATAATCAATGAAGTTAAATACGTAAGGTGTACGTATATTATTCTATTCGCATAGTGATTTGATCCAGATTCGAGCACAAAATTTCGGGATGATATTATTGATCCGAGTTGGGATTTTTCGCTCGATTTTCGACGGCGAACCTGGATATGGATTGTTGATTGGTTCTGGAGATTCGCTATCATAGATGTGACTATGCAAGGAGAATGACAGTTTCTGATCAAGAAACCAGATCTGAGTCCGCACTAGGAAGTCGGGTGGACAATACTAGTTCGGAAGTGAAATTGTGTGATCGAGTGAGCGATCAGATTGGTAGAGCGTACGGATGGTATGTGTACATCGTACGGATTTGAGTGTTATTGATATCGGGAATTTTGAATAAGAATTGTAAAATGGTTTTTGGAATTGAAAGTATATTTTGTGAAATATATGATGAAGTAAAGTGGAAATTGGATATTTCTATGATAAAAATTTACTTTATAGAAGTAAGTAATTTGGTAAGTGATTTTAAAGAGTAATCAAAATTTGAACATTTGATTTGGAATAAACAAAGTTATGTATCTTTGTTATATATATATGATAAAACTCCCCTTGTTGAATCTAGTGCCAGAAGAAAAAGGGATTTTTGAAAAGTATTTGAAGTATAAAAAGTGAAATTATACAAGTACAAATTGATTCAAAGATTTTTCAAAACTTTTATATATATAATATAAAAGATTTTATGAAAATGATTTTGAGAAAGGTTTTGGGAACCTTTGGATTTGAAAAAGGCTTTTGATTTTCAAGGAAAATCAAATTTGAAAGTTTGGAAAGCCTGATTTGTGAATTATCGATTTTGGGAATCGATTTTGTAAAGGAGCTTTATATGAAATTCATACAAGGTGTATGATTTGAAAAATATTATATGTGTATAATATAAAGTGTTTTGAGATTGGCTCTGGGAAAAAAGGCGCTCCCTTGAAATGAACTTCTCAGGAGTGCCACAGGGTGGTACTGCCTTGAGCCTCTAAGAGGGAGGTTCTAAAGTTGATCCTGTGAGGAGTCCGGACAAAACTAGTTCCTGAGGATTATTGTGTAGCGGAAGTCGAGAGGCTGGTGCCTACAGAGGCATTTGGGTTATGCTGTGACGACAGTGTAACTCGATGTCACTGCGATCTACTGCAGACCATAGCGAAAGTCGTGTGTGCCGCTGAGAGCCAACAGTCTACGTTTGATTTTATATCGGTAGACTGCGACACTATGGTAACATAGCGAAAGTCGTGTGTGCCGCTGAGAGCCAACAGTCTATGTTTGATTTTACATCGGTAGACTGCGACCTATGTAGAAGTGGAGAAGTTTCATTTGACAGCGAAAATCGTGTGTGCCGTTGAGAGCCAACAGTTACATGGACTTTTGCTGTGACGGCAACGTAACCCTGGATGTAACTGCGATCTGTTGTGGGTTCCATGGTGTAATTAGTTACATGGACTTTTGCTGCGATGGCAACGTAACCCAGGATGTAACTGTGACCATGGATGGGTGTGATGATTTCCAGAGCAATTTCACTAAAGATATTTCCTCTATTTTCGAAACTGTTTTCTATATTTTCAAAAAAATTATTTTTCAAAATATTTTCACTGGATGTTGGAAACGGATCTGCCAAGTACTTATAGATTTTCAGTCCTACGCCTGATCAACGTATGACCGAATCTCTGTGAGAACAAGGATGGACTTGTCAAAACATCGAGTTATAAAAGTATTTTTATAAAAACTATTTAAGTAATATTGTATATATTTTAAAAGTGATTTAAAAATAATTAAAGAATATTTATCTTATTGTAAATAATTTTATAAATTCTGGCTTCATTCCTTTTCGAGGACGAAAAGTTTTAAGGGGGGTGGAATGTGACAACCCGAGATTTTGGGCATTATTATTTTAGTAAATATTTAATTTAAATACGATTTATGTGACATCCCGGAAAGTTAGCAATATTATTTTAACGAATATTTAATCAGATAAAATGAATATAGATTTATTATTTATAAAACAAATATTTATATGTATTTAATGTAAGTAAAATGTACCTTGTCAATATATAATATAAGAGTGAAATAAATTATGAATTGGAATATTAAATAATATAATAAAAACGTAAATTATATGTTGGGTAGTTAACCTTTATAAGAAATAAAAATAAATAGTCTTATTAGGAATAAATAATATCACAAATAAATTTTGAGTAAGTATGAAAACAAATAATAAATAGTAAGTTATATATTGATAGTTTTAACTAAAAAAAAATGAATACAGTATGATACCAAGTAATAAAAACAAACAAAAATAATAAAAGAAAAATAAAGTAAAATAAAAATTCATTTATATTACAATAAGACAAAGCAAGATAAAGAAATAAATGCAAATATTATCAGCTAACACCATCTCAAATATTTGTACAGCCGAAACAATATCACTTTAGCCACCGTTTGAAAACAGATCTGCACAATGAAATAAAGCAAGTAAGGAACAAATAAGTAAAGCAAGACAAGTATGAACTAAGAAGAAAATATATATATGTACAAGCTTGTGAAACAAGCTAATGCAAATTAATGCAAGCCGAATTATATCATATCAGCCTTCACAAGAAAAAATATCTCTGACCAAACTTGAGAAATATTTGTACCAGAGAACCATACCCTGTACACACCTTTGTTTCTATATATGTACATCATTATTTTTTTAGTTCCATCGATTCATCACAAATTGGCAACCTGAGAACTAAACTCAACCATAAACAAAGTTCAATTTAAACAACAATCACAATCAATTCAAAATAGAGATCAAAAGGAGGTTTCAGCTTGAAAGTTCTCAAGCCTGGTTCAAAAGGAGGAAACTCTGTTATTTCTGAAAAAAACAGGTGAGTAACCTTTTAATTTAAACAGCTAAGTAGGTAATCCAGGGTTGCTTAATTCTATGATGAAGTTGCTCTGCATATATATATACTGCCATTTAACAAAACATAATCGAAATCAAATCCATTCAAGTTTTCTTGATCCAAAACTATTTTCAAAAGCTCATGCCAGGTGAGTATACATTTTTTATTAAACTTTAAGTAAATTAATTTTTGTTGCTTATGAAAGATCTGAGATTTAATGATGTTTGCTTATATATATAGATAGTGAAATCTCTGTGTATAAGAATGTGTTGTCTGTGCATGTATAATTTGTTTGCTCTTCTCTGTTTTAAACTACAAAGGATTAAAAAGAAAACCAAAGTAAATGCAGTTTCAAAACTTCCCAGTTTTATCAAGATCTCTGGTGAGTAAACATAAGTTTCCAAGTTTCAAGTTTAATTTAAATTGCACAAGTGATTCACTGATAATATGGTTTTGTATATGTTTTATGTTGAGTATAGTGTTGTGTTGATATATAGGTTGTTCTGGTTACTGTACTTCTCTGTTATTTGTTACAGAGTTGAAAGTTTATTCAAACTCAATTTATTTTCATCAAATCATGGTAAAGCTTAAAGTTTTCAATCAAACAGGATGTTTAAACCTAAATCAAGATTTTTAAATCTGTTCTAAAACGTGTTAGTGAAATATGCCACTGAAATCTTGTTTTACAGGTAAACATTTCATATTTTGATAAATTTGATTGATGTAAGATGCTAATTCAATTTCATAGCTTGAATCCTCACTGAAAAATAAGATTTTTAAAACAAAACCGAAGATTTTTAGATTGGTATTTAAAGAGCAGTTTATATATAAACAAAGATTGCATTTTTGCAGATTTCTGGTTATCAACCCAATTTAAAATGTTGAAACTTGAATTAAAGTTAGTATGAACATCATTGATTTCGAGAAAATTATCTGATAATTTTTCAGTTGTATAAATTTTGAATACGAGTTCGACTTAGGGTTTCGACTCGAGTTTCTGGACGTGTTTTGTGACGAGGCGTGTTCGTCTCCGATACGTGACCGAGCTTCACGAGGTTTAAGGGAAAGGAAGTGTAGCATGTTGTCGTGGTGTGAGCGAAGTTTGGGCGTCTCAGGTGGCTTGAGCGGCGGCGGCGAGGTGGTTTTGTCGTTGGGTTGAGTGCAGTAGTGTCGATCGAACTGTTAAGTTTCGATTCGAAAATTTGTGAAGGCGAATCGAGTTTGGTTTTCAAATGGAGGGTGATATCGTGACTTGTTGGAGGTGCGGAAGTTCGCCAGAACGTTGGCGATGGGTTGTGCACGTGTACGATATGGGTGATGGTGTCAGAGCGTTCGATTGGGAAGAACTCGAGAGGGCGATCGAGTAAAATAGGTGTTGGCTCGGGTCCCTCGCGTGTTCGTATAGGTTGACTTAGCAGTGAGTTACCTGGTCTCAATGTTTTAACTGTTGAAATTAAAGTTTTAAACTAGAGGAAAAAAATGAGAAGAAGAAGTATGCGGTTAGAAGGACGCAGGGAAATTGGGAGGACTCGGGTTGCTACTCGAGTAAACAAGGGTTTACCCTGGGTCCAGTTATAGGGGAATTAGCCTAATCACTTTCAAGTTAAAATGTTAAACAAGTTTAGTATTAATAAATAAATAGTAGTTAACTAATTAAGTAATTAATCTAGGATTAATGATTAGTTAATTGGTAATTAATGATTAGTTAATTGATAATTTAGGAATTTAAATAAAGATAAATGGTTTATCTTAAAGTCGGTTAAGAACTCGGATGATTAAGGATTAATTAATTTCATAAGATAATTAAAAGTAATTAATTTGTTAAATTAATTTTTGATAAAAGGGTAAGTTAATTTAATCAATTATAAGCTAATTTATGTGAGATTAACTAATGCATGTAATTAGAGGTTAATTAATTGATTAATTAAAGGATATTCAATTAATGATTAAGGATGAACTAATTAATGATTTGAGGTTATTACTTAAGTCATTCATAAAGGTGGGTAATTAATAGATAATTACTAAATCTGAATTGATTAAATGATAATTACATGATATAAGTAATTAATGAATAACTCTGTTAAGGATTAATTAATTTAATTGGTAAGTAAGGTTAAGTTAATTAATCAAATTAATGGCTAATTGATGGAGGATAATTAGCCAATGGATAATTACTTAATGGAAGTAATTATAGAAGGAATAATGGACAATAAATGGGTAATCAAAGGACATTAATTAATTGTTTATAATTAAGTTATGTTATGAAAGCAGGATTAAGGGTAGTTGAAGTGATTAATTTAATTTGTTTTAAATTAATTAGAAATGATGTGATTAAATTTATCTTGCTGATGAATGATTGAATGATATTGTGTGCCTTAGATTAGTTGATATCTCTGGTATGTGATATAATATGGTGGGTTAAAACAGTGACATCCTGTATTTAAAGATGAATAATATTTCATTTGAATAACTTTGGATTCGAAGAGACCGGGGTCGGGTATTAGTAAATACCCGAAACCACTTCGATTCTGTATAGATTGATATGTGAAATCAATAGGCTGGTATGGAATGATTTAAGTGAATTGGACCATTTAATCTAAGTTTTGGGTACTTAGAAATTGATATATGAAATAAGTGATGTCTATAACAAATTGTGAATTTGTAAATTTGATACGAGTTACCCCGGGTTTTATATAAGTTGTATACTTTTGTATTCCATGTTAAATGGGTTTACTCACGCTGGTTTCCAGCCTGACCCGGGTGTTACTTTGATGTAATGCTCGGGTCAGACCGAGTATTACAGATTTTCAGGTAAGGACGTTCTAAAGCTCAGGTGGCGAGCTGGATGGCAGGAACGTATGGAGTATTCCGCTGTGTATATAAGACTGGGTAGTCTGTATAGATTGTAGTCTGGAACAAGTTGTATAACTGTCCAGTTCATGTATAAATGGTTGTAACTCTGATGTATTAGACTAGAAATTTACTGATATGATATTCTTTTGTAAACTGCTATTATTTGATATTATATTTTATCCGCTGCGAATGTGAGAATCTGTGTTATGTTTTCTGCTTCTTTCTTCTATCTCTTTCTTCTTTTCATAACTATCTGGAATTTTCGGGATCGAAAATCCCGGGTCGTTACAAGAATGCACTGCAAGTGACTAATGCATAAGACAAGATGGCATATGTACTGTAATCACTGAAGAAAGATCATTATCAACCTCGCATTACTCAGACTGCACTGCAAGTGCCTGATGCACCAGACAAGATCAAGACATTTCCTCACTAATATAGTTGCAGATGAGTAATAATGTGTAAATAAGATGTGATTTACTAGCTAACTTGCAAATAAGTACCGTATATTATTCAGCAGTAGAATACGGTGGCAAAATTAAGCAAATCATAAAATGATCATGCACAGTGCACTTGAAAATGTCAATCCAATCATGCCTCTGCCAATAATAGCAATATCAATGATGTTAAAACTAACTACACATATAATATCAATGATGTTAAAACTAACCAACCATATAAACTGGCTATGAAGTACAGGTGCAAAATCTAAATCATATCAAGCAATAAATGGTAAACATATGAAATATTATATCTGTGCAGTAGAGACAAATTACAAAACAAACATATAGATTTTTTGTTCAACATACAGTGCAATTTTGTTCTTTTCTTATAAGAAAAAAGAAGTTAAAACTAACTAAACGTATAATGTTTTCTTTCAATGATGTTAACAAATTGGATTAACATTCATCTTGCTTCAACTGCTTTTTTCAACGATATTCTTTTCTTCATGTAGCTTCTGTTGTGAACTGCAGAACTTTTCCATGGTCCAGCAATATGGTTCATCGGTCATAATATCAGCTACCATATTTGCTCTTAACTGAGCAATATCTTCTTCTGAAATGTTTTCAACCAATGGTAAACCTGCAGCTTTCTTCCTCATGTTGACCATGACAAACATTCCGCAGTCATGTCTATTGTAAAACATTTAGTTAGAAAACAATAAACAATAAATGATAATTGGTATTATCTTTTGATTACAAATGAATAATGATAAATGATATTACTGTTTTGTTTATACACTTGTAGCATGTCAATCCTAATATAATTAAATAACTTGAATTTCAATGATATACCGCTTTTCAATTACAATCATTAATAACTTGTAGCATGTTTTATAAATAAATAGCATGTTTATAAACTGGTATACAAGCTTAGTCCATACAGTACACTTGTATACATTGTTTATAGTATAACTTAGACTGTAATATATAGATAGCAAAGCAAACATTATGACTTAGACTTGTATACAAGCTTAGACTGTAATAACTAAGCTTAGACTTGTATACCACTGTATAGCAAACTTTCGAAAATTTAAAGTTTGGCATGATATTTTTTCTTTCAGGCTAATAAATAGGTAAGTCAAGCATGTCAGGGAAGTACGTACTCCTCATATAAAACAACTACAAACATTATTGAGATGAAACATACATGTGTATACGCATAACAGGAATGAAATTTGTATGCAAGTAGAAGTTTACAAATCCAAGCAAGGCCCAAAATAAGTGTGAAAGCAAGTACAATATGCCAAATCAAATAACATAAAATGTGAAAAGCATGCTATTTTGTAGAAAGACAAAAGTAAGTTATACCATATACATTGAAATTTGTCAGTACACTTATCTTTTACTTTGCTTTGTTTAATAAAAATTACAGCGATGCTACAAATTTCAATGCAATGTTCATAGTCTTGTAATGTTTCTATAACATGATGAAGAATTAAATTTTGTATACTTAAAATGGTAATTCTTTTACCAATTTGTGAAAAAAGATAAATTCTGTTATCAGTTTCTATAAAAGATAAATGGTATTATCTTTTTATCAAAAAAAACATTTTTGTAATATAATTAGTCATTTATGCTCCTTTAATGCTTATATAAAATGATGCCTTTTTAAATTTTCTATATTTAAGTTGCTAGATGCTTTTATCACTTTAAAAAAAATTAGCAAATTAATAAAAATGATAAAAGAGTGTATGAATTTCTGAAAATGGTAAATAGTATTATCTTTTGGTTACAAATGATTATTTTTGTAATATGTTAACAAGGTTGTAGTGCTTCATATGAAATGATGAATGATTATATTTTGTATATACTTAAAATGATAATTCTTTTATCAGTTTACAAAAAAAGATAAATGGTATTATCTTTTTATCAAAAATAAACATTGTTGTTGTATAATATAAGTCAATAAGACTGCTTTAATGCTTATATAAAATGACGACCATTTAAATTTTCTATATTTAAGTTGCAAGATGCTTTTATCACTTTATGAAAATTTACCAATTTAATAAAAATGATAAAAGAATTTATCACTTTTTGAAAATGATAATTAGTGTTATCTTTTGGTTACAAATGATTATTTTTGTAATATGTTAACAAGGTTGTAGTGCTTCATATGAAATGATGAATGATTATATTTTGTATATAATTAAAATGATAATTCTTTTATCAGTTTACAAAAAAAGATAAATGGTATTATCTTTTTATCAAAAATAAACATTGTTGTTGTATAGTATAAGTCAGTAAGACTGCTTTAATGCTTATATAAAATGACGACCATTTAAATTTTCTATATTTAAGTTGCAAGATGCTTTTATCACTTTATGAAAATTTACCAATTTAATAAAAATGATAAAAGAATTTATCACTTTTTGAAAATGATAATTAGTGTTATCTTTTGGTTACAAATGATTATTTTTGTAATATGTTAACAAGGTTGTAGTGCTTCATACGAAATGATGAATGATTATATTTTGTATATACTTAAAATGATAATTCTTTTGTCAGTTTACAAAAAAAGATAAATGGTATTATCTTTTTATCAAAAATAAACATTGTTGTTGTATAATATAAGTCAGTAAGACTGCTTTAATGCTTATATAAAATGACGACCATTTAAATTTTCTATATTTAAGTTGCAAGATGCTTTTATCACTTTATGAAAATTTACCAATTTAATAAAAATGATAAAAGAATTTATCACTTTTTGAAAATGATAATTAGTGTTATCTTTTGGTTACAAATGATTATTTTTGTAATATGTTAACAAGGTTGTAGTGCTTCATATGAAATGATGAATGATTATATTTTGTATATACTTAAAATGATAATTCTTTTGTCAATTTCTGATAAACTATAATTCTATACAAAGTAGGATGTATCATATGGTTTACATACATCAAATTTGAACTTGGCTCTGTCCAACTTTTAATCATTAATTAATTAAGCATTAACAATAGTTAAATAAGCATGAACATATAATTTAAAAACAATTACCCATTTTCTTGCTGAGCACAAATTCCCATTGTAAGGGTACTTAAATTTTTGAAATTTGTGTTGCTTTCGTGGCATTTGAACTCCTTGATGATATGGTTGACAATTCTTTTCTGTGTACAGCAATAGGTTTAAAAAACATAAAAATAAATATAAAATAATTTAGTATGCAATTTTTGATTAAATAAAAAAATTTCTTACTATTTCCAAGGCAGCCCTCTTATGCCTACCGCTGTAAGTTTTATTTCTTGACGTAGAATACATTGAGTCGTAAAGAATCCAGGATGACGTTCCTCTATCAAATTCCAAAAGCGTCCAATGTGCTTCATCATGTACTGGAAATAGTAGAGTACAACACAAAGTATTTGATAGAGCCCTTCTTATTGCTGGAATGAACAGTTGATTTTTCACATTTTCAATGTCAGCAGATGCACTTTTCTGTGAAGACACAAATACTGTAAATAAAATTTTATCAACAATGGATAGCATTTATTTATATAAATTGGTCTTACTGTCATCGTCGTGTTAATGTATGTTATGCTAGAAGTGCTATCATACATTTTCGCTCTCCTAAACCAATACCAATCAATAATCTATACAAAAAATCAATTATATAAATTACTATTAAAAATAATTTAATAAGAATATAAGTTTTTTATTTTACATTTGGACTAACCTGCCCACTAATGAATCCACCAAAAAGCATTTCTTCTATCATACTTTTGTATATGACAATCATATTTTCATCATCCAAATTATAAGCTTCTTCGCTGAAAATTTCAATAACAATGTTTATTTCTATTATTCTATACAAATATATAAATAGTATAAGAAATATTTATAATTTCACTTACTCAATGTCTCCGACCACTTTGAAGAAATCTGTTATCATCTTCGCTTCATTGTGTGGCAAATGCTTCAACAATGGACATTTTTCTATGTTTCTACTTTTCTTCTTTATCCGCTCATCATACTTTTCTATGTTGTACTTTTCTAGATCTATTACATTCTTCTTTTCTTCATAAATGTAATTTGGATCTTTTTTTGCCACCCTTACCTTTTGTTTTATTCTTTTCTGCATAGAACTTGGTTCTAATTTTGTTGTTTTTCTCTTCTTTTTTGTTCCTGCCTTTACTTTCACTTCAATTTTTTTTGATTTTGTTTCCATGTCCTTTTCTTTTTCATCTTCTTTCAGTTCATGTTTATCTTCATTGTACACCCTGCCATGATTTTTGTCTAGTTCCTTTTCCATTTCAGGTGTTTTAAAATCTTGTGATTCAAATAATTTGAAAGATGGAAACTCTAACGAACTGTTTGTGTGCCCAGCAAATACATGTCTTCTTCTGCTTCCAGTTGTTTCATGTACATCTTCTTCCCTCACGAGACATTCTTTCCCCAACTCTTTCAATTTAGATTCGAATTTTTTTCTCAAAATTTGTTCCTCTTCCAATTCTTTCTCTTTTAGCAAAACTGTTTTTTCCAGCTCTATAACTTTTTTTCTTAGACTTTCTATTTCCTTTTGTTTGGCTTCATCTTCCATCAATAATATTTCTTCTTCTTTTTTCTCTTCTCTTTTTCTTTTCCTGCTTTACCTCTTCTTTGAGTTGCTTTCCTCCTCTACTTGTTCTTCAACAAGTTCTGACATTTCAGTTAGTAGTTTCTTCTCATTTTGTGATATTTTTCTGAACTTTTTCGCAATCTGTCAAAAGATGTTAAAAGATTTAGAAGATGTTGATAGATGTTAAATTTATAGAAAAAAACACATAAATAAGAAGACACAAGAAGATGAAAAATGTTAAAAAGGTTATTGATTGGAAACTAACAATGATTCTAGTTTCTAACAGCAACAAAATATTAATTTGCATTCATTGATTATAACTTAATTGGCATTCACTTTAAGCCTATAATCATGTATCTCAACTAAATAAACTGTTTTTCAAGCTCTTGTTTAGACCAATAACATTTGCTAAACATCATTTTACCTCATAGAATTTCTTACAAAATTCAGACTACATAAACCAAGTATAAATGAAAATAACTACAAAATGTAAAGAGAAACTAATAGCAGAAATGAAGTGCATACATTTGCTGAATGCCACTCAAACAAATGTACACGACAAACTGCAGTGGTAACTCAAAGTAGATACATTAATTTTAGGAACCTATAAAGTACAACTACACTTCAATTAAACTGCACCATCTGTAATAAGTTAATACAAAACAATGGCTGTTATTACTAATTTTTACTGCAACAATGTTGCACTGTAGAACAATTAGACAGATAACAACATATACATCTTTACTAGACAACTAACAATTAGACTGCAGTCCATAATAATTGAAAAATAAATAATTATGCAAGAAGAATAACAAGAAGTTTAATTTGAATTCTTTCACCTATCAACAAGCATGTACTACTACAATTGAAAATGATAAAATGAATTATCTTTATTAATAATTATTTCACTTGTCTGGTTAGAATAAAATTATTATACCTTTTTTCCTTCAATCATATCAATTGACATGTTTTTGAGCTTTGACAAATTCCATTTTACCATCCTCGGGCTTGCCATTTCAAAACCTTTTTTTTCTTCTATGATTTCTGTCTTTTCACATATCCAATACTGTAGAATAAAAAATACAGTGTTACTTTTTTATTCAAATATTTTCAATTTGCTACATAATTATCTTATAATAAGATTTAGCACATACCAATAAAATCATAGAACAACCTGGCATGCTTCTTGGATCTTGTGCAAATTTCTCAACATTTTTTGAAACATGATTATATATTGCTTTTGGCCAAGATATTGAATTCAAAGTTTTCAAATTTAATAACTTTGGAATAAATCCCCATTGCAAATATGTTTGATTATTTGGAAACAAGAATGTTATGACCATCAATAAAATCAGCAATTTCACCAAGTCGACACCTCCATATCCTCTATCAATCATATTCTTCATTCTCTTTCCCACTGTTTTTTTGTTAATTCTTTCTCCCCGTTCAAAATTTTTATCCAAAAAATCAAAAAATTCCTCCGGCAAGTTATCTCTGCTTATTATTCCAATAGGGAACAAATCTTTACCCACTAATGGCATTCCCAAAATCAAGCTAACATCTTCTTCTGTTAGTTTCAACAATGAATCTCCTATTCTAAAAGCTTTCTCATTTTTATCATAAGATGTTATAACTTGATCTAAACTCTTTGCACTTTTTCGAAAATCTTGCCTTTGTATTTTGTCCTTTAAAAAGATTTCAAAAAAAATTTTGAATGGGGTTTTGCTGATGTATGAAATAGCATCAGTTGATAACAAGTTCTTTTTTTTGATTTTGCTCATCACTTTGAAAAGTGCATCTAAATTACACCTATATGTTCCACTATAATGCTTTATTTCTTTCTGTTGAACTTCATATTTTTCAACATCTTCATCAGTTTCAGTTTCTTCACTTCTATTTGTCAAACATATTTCTTTTTCCTCACTTGTTTCATGAAATTGAACTGCTCTATCTTCTTGTTGTTGCCTTTGTAGTTGAGAATCAATGCCTCTTTCTTCAACTTCAGTTACTTGTAAACTGGATATCTGTATTGTGTGTTGTTATAATGGAAATAACACATTAGTATGTGAAAATGAAATAAACATAAATATTTAATAATCTCATAACATATAGATTTTGTATAAAAAGATACACAGAATTATCTTTTTGTACAAAGATAAACATTTAGAAGTATGAGTACCAGATTTTAGGTTAATGTACACCAGTAGTTAGTTATGGAAATCGGCACTGATGTCTTGGTACATTTGCTTATTTAGTAATCATAATGGTCAGGAACATTTTCTAACATATCACTTCATATCATAATAATTTATTGTACATTAGAAGTGATTCAAATGAAAGGATTGATGGAAACAGAAGCAAATTCAAGAAATATAATGCACAGGAATATTTGAAAAAATAAAATGAAGATAAAATATATGGTTATTTAGTTGTGTATTCATAGGTGTATGCAAGTGAAAAGGAGAGAAAAGTTGAACTATGCAAATATATATTTCTTCGGTTATTAGATGGAATAAAATTTCAGTCTCATCTGTAAATTTGAACAGATGCACAAATTAAGAATGAAATGAACTAAATTATCCATGGAGAGCACTATTTGATGCAAGTAGCAAGGCAATTTGAGATGGTGGCTGTACACTAGTTTGAGAGATAAGAGCATCAGACAGTACAATGACAGAAGATCGAATATATTGTAGAAAACCAAATAGGTGTTTACTCAACAATATTAAGGAAACCCGTAGATATAGCAATAATAATAACTTGACATCATTAAACTGCTAAGAATGGGATAAGATGGATCACGTGAATGACTTCCCTAAAATGAATAAGGCCATAAAGAGCTTCAAAATACATGAATGAAAAATTCAAAATACGGAGCAAGTGTTTCAAGTCTCCTGGGATAACTCAAACTCATTATCATCAAACAGAGATAGTAACTCAGAACATGCAAATATATGCTTTCTGGCAACAAACAACAAGGTCAATTTTAAAATTTCTTTTAAAGAGTACAAGAAATTAGTATTAAATTGATAGACAAACTTAAGGATTTTAAAAAAACAGATAAGGATTGATTCAAGATTTATTGCTGCTAGAAAAATCCAAGTTAATGAAAAATATGTTAATGAAACTAAAACTAGTAGTAGTTTCAATGCTTAATTAAACAGTTTAGATCTATTGATGCAATAAAAATCTGAATCAATCTCGATTATGTTATTATTATAGTAACAATTAAATATGATGTGCATCATAAGAAAATTGTTAATAATAAAGAAACTTCACGTACCGTTGCTGTTTGCTTTTGAGTAGATTGAGATTCTGGAGTAGATTGGCTATGTTTCTCACAGAAGGCACTGCTCGAAGGCTTTATGTTGATACACTGCTGACCATTTATATTGATAAATATACAATTTGCAGTATTCATTAAATTGTTTTGGTTTAATTTGAGCTTTTCTGCAATTTTGGATTTCTTTCTAGTATGCATTTTTATAGCTGCATATAAAAAAGAAATTTTGTCATTTTGATATAAGGATAAATATAATTTCAAATTAGACATGAAAGGTGCAGTTGCCATGGCAAATGTTTGATAATGCATAGGGGAAATTAGGTTAAAGTATTATCATTAAACTTTGTATACTTAAAATGGTAATTCTTTTACCAATACAACTATTCTATGTGCCTTGGTTGTCCCAGAACTAAAATTGTCACAACTACAAACATTATTGAGATGAAACATACAGGTGTATTCACATAACATGTCAAATAATACAATCAAATAATACAGTCTTGTAATGTTTCTATAACATGACGAAAAATTAAATTTTGTATACTTAAAATGGTAATTCTTTTACCAATTTGTGAAAAACGATAAATTCTGTAATCAGTTTCTATAAAAGATAAATGGTATTATCTTTTTATCAAAAAGCATTTTTGTAATATAATTAGTCATTTATGCTCCTTTAATGCTTATATAAAATGATGAACATTTAAATTTTCTATATTTAAGTTGCTAGATGATTTTATCACTTTACAAAAATTTAGCAATTTAATAAAAATGATAAAAGAGTGTATGAATTTCTGAAAATGGTAAATAGTATTATCTTTTGATTACAAATGAATATTTTTGTAATATGTTAACAATGTTGTTATGCTTCATATGAAATGATGAATGATTATATTTTGTATATACTTAAAATGATAATTCTTTTATCAGTTTACAAAAAAAGATAAATGGTATTATCTTTTTATCAAAAATAAACATTGTTGTTGTATAATATAAGTCAGTAAGACTGCTTTAATGCTTATATAAAATGATGACCATTTAAATTCTCTATATTTAAGTTGCAAGATGCTTTTATCACTTTATGAAAATTTACCAATTTAATAAAAATGATAAAAGAATTTATCACTTTTTGAAAATGATAATTAGTGTTATCTTTTGGTTAGATTATTTTTGTAATATGTTAACAATGTTTTAGTGCTTTATATTAAATGATGAATTATTATATTTTGTATATACTTAAAATGATACAATTATTCTAGAAATAGTATAAATACAACTATAATTTAATAAACAAATAACTTTAAAAAGATTACTTCAATTCTTTTGTCATAAAAATAAATAGTTTTATCATTTAATAAACAATAAAGGTAGAAGCATAAGTTTTTATTAAATGATATATAGTTTTATCATTTAGCAAACAAAAAAATAGCCCTATTATACTGTTAAGTATCTACATCTAGCCTTACAGTTAAATGACTTCAATATACTCTTTGGCTCAGATTAATCATATATCAATGTAATTTTGGATGTTGTTGGATTCCTATTTGTTTTTATTTTACTACTGTGGTACAGTTTATGATGAGATTCCTCGAGTGATAGAGTGATGCAAATCTACTACTTAAAACTAACTATTTGACCTTCATATAAACAACAAGGAAATATGGTTCGTCTTATATTGCAGTAAGAGTACATGCTATCATATTTCAATCCAAATATCAATGGAGTAAATCAATGACAAGTAAATCATATTTCAGCAGAAATCCATGGAGTATATCCATGTAGTAAATCCATAGAGTAAATCATATTTTCATTCGAAATATGCATGGAGAAAATAACAAGGAACAATTTCAGTGACATTCAGTTGCTATTCATTGAGTAAACCAATTGAGCAACACTATAATTCGAAATTAAAAACACCAATATAGAAGAAAACATTCGAAACAACAATACATTGTATGAAAACGAACTCAAAATGAAGGATTAATGTTGCTTCACAACATTACAGGCGTTACATTTACAAACATAACAAAATTACCTTTCTTTTAGCAGAAATCGTTCGGCCGAGTACAGATCTTGGATTAAAGCGCTATTGAGTTCGAATCTACTTGCACGAAAAATTGTTTGTATAAATTTTGGACGATTTAGTGAAGAGTTCGAATTGATTTGGAAAAAAGTAGGGTTGAGCAATTTCACCCCGAGTTGAATGAAATACGGGAAGTAGAAAGAAAACCTTAATTTTGGAGGGCTTTTGTTACGTGGATATGTAAAATGTCCTGGAAACTTATTTTTTGAACTTGTGGGCCTGGAAACTAATTAGTAGGCTTAAAAGTGCACTTTAACCTAATTTCCCCCCTTACATTATAAGTAGTAGTTATTTTGTTCTATATTGTTCTATGTTAACACTTATGTGGAAAATAATTTTTGTCATCATATGAACTCTCCTTTTTGTCGATGATAAAGGGGGAGAAAGATATTGCTCTAACACTATTTGCAGGAATAAACAATGCAATCACAGATTAAGGGAGAGAACAGGTTAATTATTTACAGGAATATATAGCATAGATTCAGGGGGAGAAATCTATAGCACAATTACAGGAATATATTCAATGGGAGAGATAAGATCAACAAAGCTTGTCAAAGATTCATTTGTAGCAAATGAAGTTGTCATCATCAAAAAGGGTGAGAATGTTGGAACATAGGTTTTGATTACTGACAAGACACAACAATTCACGAATCTACGACTACGATAACATACAGACTCATCGGCTCAATATATGGTTTGTATAGTTATATATTTTAACAAGAGTAATCAAATGTGTATATAGAGTCTAGTTTAGTGCTTTGTTAAAATCTTTCCTCAAGAATCATCATTCACATTCAAATAAACTTGCATGCATATTTTAATCAAAATCAAGTTTTCAAAAAATGCATGGAGCGGGGCTCGAACCCGGGTCACCAATTTAGAAGGCAAGTGTACTAACCAAATGAGCTATGGTGATTTTTGTTTATCAACAGAATTCAGTCGACTGAATAAGATCTTTCAGTCGACTAAATCTGTGCATTTTAACATATATGTGCATGTTTTTAAATTCAGTCGACTGAATGATCAAAGTCAGTCGACTGAATCCTGCAATTGTTGTTTTTTATGAAAAGACACCTCTTTTCTAAATAGTTGTCTTCCTCCCCAAGGGTTGCAACCATTGCTATTCGTAGAGATCTCTTCACCGGCAGTTGCAACTTCTTAACTACTATATATATGCATGGATTTCAAGATCAAATCACTTCACTTACTTGCTTATACTTGAATCATATTTTCTGAATTAACTACTCTCTGAAATTCATTGTTTACAATCACAATTCTATATTTCTAAAAGCAATTTGAAACTTCCTAATCTTCATATACACACAACTACACACATCATACTTGAGGATAAGATTATAGGAAGGGTGTACTATCAAAGACAAATCAGTGTTATCAAGAACACAAAGCGTCAACAACTTTATCGAAATTGTAGAAGTCCTGTTAGTTTGTATCAGGCAGAAAAGTCCTCTTCGGCTGCTGAGGCGGAAAAATCCTGTGCGACTGCTCGGGTGTTATATACCTATTCCTCCGGGTTAAGTGAGGGGATATTGAGAGAAATTCCAAAGGGAAGTCTGGGACTGGACGTAGAACGGGAAGTTCGAACCAGTATAAAAACTCCTAGGGTGCTTATTCTTATTTACTTTACTATTATTTTTTGTTTCCGCATTTAGATTATAATACATTCCATATTACACGATCCTAAGTGTTATCTACCCATACAGTAGTTACTTTTCATTTGGTATCAGAGCATAGCACACCTTCAAACTAAACTATAGATAGATTCGAAGAGGGTGAAACGCAGTTTCTTTTCCTCAAATATATCTTGCTAATATACAAACATCGGTACAACATATCAGGTCCAAATTTATTGATATAACATACCTTTACAATAATTGCGGCAACATCCGTATACCGAGATAACGTATTCTAGCAGCAATGAACAATAACCAAATAGTAGATTTATTAACATATGCATCTGCATTGCAAAGAAAAAAAATACAACATCGGTCAATGTATGAACTTGGACATTACCAAATATCAAACTGACCAAAAACAATGAACTAATCATATCTTCGAAAAAATAACTTATACATAGACTACCCAGAAGTAACAATAGAAATTCTGGTAAATAGAATAGCTTCAATATAAAAGAAGAAATAGAATGGAAATTTTGGTTGTCAAATTAGGCATCAAATCATTCCTTTCCGATGCCAGTTTCATGTAGTGTGATAATGAGTGGTAGAATAGAAAAACCCACACTTTCCACGGTAAAAGTAACGCAACCTTATTTTATGGTAGCAGTAGAGTGATTCACAAGAACCAAAATCGGTAATTTGGAGCTGTATTCCCAACGATTGTATCGACGATGATAACCAAAGGAAGCCAAGGGAAGTTCAGCAGGATAGTTCAAAGAAACCGAGATACCGCCTACTAGTCATGCTACCTGCTTTCTTAGGAAGAAACGTGGAAACGCACATGATTGCTTTATTTCAAAATGGGTAATTGTCAAATGCGCCGAATCAGCATTCTCATGTGCTTGTTATTAAATTTAAGTAATAGATTACAAACATAAATTATTTATGTCAAATATGTCATTACCATTTTATCATCTAATTATATACTATGATTTCAATCTACCATCGGTCAAAATTATGAATGATAAATATTCGACATTCTCCTGCTAGTCATAGATATGTGAGC
The DNA here is from genome assembly GCA_030737815.1 of Allium fistulosum. Taxonomy (NCBI): domain Eukaryota; kingdom Viridiplantae; phylum Streptophyta; class Magnoliopsida; order Asparagales; family Amaryllidaceae; genus Allium; species Allium fistulosum. Next base: position 337,149,683 of record CM060906.1, read on the forward strand.
TAAAATCACTCACCTGACTTTTTTTGCGTCCATCCAGCTTTCGAATGCGACCCTGAAGCTCCCTAACCTCAAAGCAAAACTTGATTTGCTTCACTCCATGGGTGTTCGATAATGTAAGGGTTCATGTTCTTGAGTTTTGGAAATCCACAATTTATTTAATTTATTTGAAAATTTTGAAGACATGGATAATTTGGTGCAATGGGTTCAAGAAGTAGCTTCACATTCCTTAAGAGTAGTGCGTGTGCCGAGAAATAAGGATAAAAGAAAAATCTAAATCCGAGAACTTGGGCTTGGGTACTATAATTTGGGACAAACCAATATAAGTAAATATCAATATATTTTTATTCTTCTTCTACTTTTATAACTAAATTCAATTCAATCTAAATAAATGTAATTTTACCATTTCTATCACTACTTCACCAAATTTGTGTTATACTTCTACACTTCCCTTTTATAAAATTTACTTTTCACAATTTAACTTATTTTTAAATTTAAATATAACATTTTTACAATTTAAATTCTTTCATTAAATCACTTCAAAATCAATTTATCAACTAAATCTCACAAATTCCAATTAATTGCTTAAATTACTATTATTATGTTAAATTTAATTATTGCTTAAAAATCAGATTGTTACATGCATGCTTAGGCATATTTGTTTTTGAAGACCTATTTGTTAGCATTTTCATTCTTGGTTGTTCGTTTGATGCATACTTATGGTCAGCTTTCTTATTACCACAAATGTATATTGAATCCTTATTGTTTGATTGGATTTTTCTGTTTCATTTTTTTATTACATTGTGCATGTACATCAGTAACATGTTGTTTTTTAAGTTAAAGGTTTGCATTATTTGGACAGTACTTCTGTTTCCTGGAGTTCGTGTTTAACCTCATTTTGGCATACCATAAAATACCATTTTGTTTTCAATTGTTATATGTTTTAGTTGGTGTTTGGAGCATCGTATTGAACAAATATGGTACTTTAATGAATTTTCTATTATGAGCAAGAATAAACATCCAAAATCAAAAACCCAAATAATCATTCAAAAGCTTTGGCATGCATCGTCAGTAGTGAACCTGAAACCATCAACCTTCCTATAAAGAAGAGAGCAATGTTGCACAAAACATAGAACAGCTATGCAAGGTTCAGGCACAATTCCTCTACACTTAAAAATCTCCAATTCCAGTTCTCTAAAAGCGTCCTTGATCATCTTCTTCATTGCCTCAATAGCTTCCTCCTCCGTACATTCATTATCTTTCATGAAGTTATCTCTCTTGCAGAAAATGTAAAGTACTACAATTTAATTAGTCCCACATCATCTAAAATATAATAATTCTTATTGAATATAAGCTAAGAGGTGATAGGGTTAGTTGTTCTAATAACATCTAGCAACGTTTGGATGGTGCCTTGAAATTTAACTTAGGTCATGCGCGTTTGACGCAAACTGCAATTTTTCAAATTATTATAAATGATCCAGCTACCCGGCCTGACCAAGGGTCCAAATATTGCCATGTTTCTCTATATTTTAGAAAAATCAAAAAGACACGGTTGAATTTTATTCATGCAATTCTTATTATTAGCAGTAAAGATATTTTCCGCCCTCGTTTCATTACAATAAAATTAAAAAAACTTATTTGGTCCAACCAAAGTATAAATAAATAAAGTGTTAGATTAAAATAATTGATAACATATGTATTTAGTTATTTCACATCATGAAACACAATGTTTAAAATCAGACATTGCACTACGATACTTTATTCAAACAGAGTACTTGTCATAATGTCTTAGGAGCTCGTACGTATGATCTTTAGAATCTTTGTTTAAATCGTTTACCTTTAACCACTTGAACAAAGGTCCATGACATTTGATGTGATTAATTTTAATTTTTGAATGTAATGCAAGATGGGCAACAGAGTAGAAGACCTATATTAAAATTTTAGTAGCGTTGTACATGTTCTGACGTTCTTTCGGTTTGACGGATTCAATAGAAGCTGAGTGCATTTCGGATCCATTCAAAATCCATTTGCAAGGGGAAAATAAATCTCACCAAAATATAAATATGAATATCAGTAAATTATTATTTATTCAATCAAATCAAACAAATGAATAAAATTAGGATCAAGGAAAATGTATGGTCACATCTGCCTGCAGATCTTCTCCTCCTCGTTTGTGAAAACCTAAATATTCCTGAACTCATCTCCTTCTCCTCTGTTTGCACCGAATGGCGACAGGTGGCCGCGACGTCAAAGTATCTTGGGTACTTCCGACATCAACTTCCATGGCTGATGTTATCAGGAGAAGAAGCTGCTAGTTCCGCCCAATTATATAGCCTGTCTAACAACAAACTCTACACGATCCACGATCAACCCGGTTTACCAATTGCAAATCGGACTTTTATTGGATCTGCTCACGGGTGGCTAGTCACCGCGGACGAAAGGTCAGAGCTTTCGCTGTTAAACCCGATAACCCGACAACAGATTGAGCTGCCTCCCGTCTCCACCTTTGAGAAGGTCAGCCGTGTTTCAGATAAGAAGCTCACCACCGGTGATCGATGGCGAGACGATTACGGTTTCATTACGCACTACACTGCTGAAAGATTGCGTTATATGCTGTACGACAAAGCTACAATATCATCCTCTCCCGCTTCAGGTGATTATACAGTAGTTATACTTCTTTACGATCCTTACGGCTTTGCTTTAGCAAGGGCAGGGGATAAGAAGTGGACTATGATCGACCATTATGTGATCATATATGACCTTGCTTTCCACGAAGATGGCAAGATGTATACCACTGACTGGTCCGCTACCGTTTTGGCGTGGGATTTCGGTCGAAAAGATTTAAATTTGGTAGAGCCTGAGTTTGTTTGCACGATGGAACGAGAATCGAGGGAGTCATATTTGTCCTTTTATTTAGTTCGTGCTCTTTGGGGTGAACTTTTACTGGTCCAAAGGGATAGAGGTGAATGTATTTTGAAAACCGAACTTGATAGTCTGGCCACTAGAAGAGTGGATATTTGGAGGGTTGAACTTGATGGGATGAGAGGCAAATTCATAGAGTTAAAGAGCTTGGGCGACCATGCTCTTTTCTTGGGTGGCAATATTTCCACTTGCGTGTCATGTAAAGACAATCCAAAAATACGAGCGAACTGTGTATACCTTGCAGACGACTGGATTAAAAAGAACCGATCGCCTGATGTTTGCATTTTCAACTTGGAAGATGGGAGCATTGAGCCTATTCTACCTAGTGATTCAAGGATGATTTGGCGACCTCCAATATGGATCATGCCATGTTTTGCATGAGCCACCAAAGGTCTGTTTTATTTGTTTATTTATTTATTTCAGTAACCTAGTTTGATCAATTTGAAATTTAAAATTCAGAAGTTAGCAAATAATAGTATTTGATGATAAGGCATGTAGCATAGCATGGTATAAGATATCAATATTGTTCTTTATCCTTTAGCAAATATGAACTTGATGGCTGATACTTACGAATTATGAAATCTAATTAACATATTTAGGCCGTGTCCAGTTGAGTTCAATGTATTCGGCTTGTATATGGAGGAAATTGCTAGTGGACATATTAGTTTTGAAATTAGCATAATAGGATAGAGTGACAGATCATGAATGTTAAGCCGTGACCTTGTCGTGTAAGAGCAAATGTGAATGGGTGTCAACTTAACTTAATTTTGTTAAGGGTGCTTATGATTACACTAGCCATTTAAGCAAATGTGAATGGGTACTTAAAAGTATACATATGGCAGTGTCAGATTTTTCTATCCTGGATATTATAGATCTCTTAAGGCATCTAATAGATTGCATTTGTCACAAATTGTACAACTTTCTACTTCTCGTAAACAGGTACTAGTTTTTCATTGGTATTTTGAGGTGCTAAGTGAAATGCTATGATGTGAAGCAAAAGGTGATGCAGCTATGCTGCTGTGTTTGTGTGTAAGAGTAACAAATTTTGAATCAACTTGCATAGCATAGCAAATAAATGATTGAATAGTTCAGATAGTTGGTCACTATTGACTTACGAGTTCAACAAAATTATCAGAAACAATCGTAGACAGTGGTGATTTGATTTTACTACATATACAAAGCCTCTAGAATTCAGAACATAAACTTGGGTGAGCTATATTGCCAATTTTTCTCTCATGTAATGGGAGATCGAGCAGGCGCCGATTTCCTTCTTTTTCTCCAACTGCTGACGGATGAAGATGGTCCTGCTTTGTTTTCTGCTCCATTTTCAGATTCAGCAGCAGGTTTTTCCTTTTGCAGCCTGCATCTTGCAAAAGTACTAGAATTAACACAAAATCTTTTATGTGTATACATTGATTTCAAATTTAAATCTAACTGGGGTACCTTGCAAGATAGAGAACAGTAGTTCATGCTTCCTTGCATTCTAGCTTGGCAGAAATTGCATCTGTTACTATTTCTACCGAGATCTGTAGATCGGCCTTCATAATTCTGTTGCCTTCCGTGGATCATTAAAACATTAGATAATCTGTCTTTTCCTATGCTGCAGTTTAAATTTCACGAAAATAACAGAACCGAATTCAAGAAGGGGAAAAAGTGAAAAAAGAAAAAGAATTACAACTGGCAACAATATAACATTTCTTGTATAATAGAAACTGAAACAGGAGTCAATCTTGAAATTGAAATACAGTTTTACGCAAACTGTTTTATTATTTCTTTTTTATTTAAAGAAAAAAATAAAAAATAAAGAAAAGAAGAAAAGAACGTACAGCATATCAAGATTATTACTATGAGATGATGATGATTTTTTTTTACCTGATTCCAATATTATTTATCTGATACTGATATCGTTTTGTTTTATGCAGATGTCGTGCTTAAGCTTCTTCATGTTTAGCCTGGCATGGAACTAATGCGAAGAATCTTCAACAGGACAAAATGCACAGAGACCGACGCTGCAGTCGGTGCAATATGTGGTGATGGAATTTTTACGTGTGTGCGCATTCTTCATTTCCTCTCGTTCTTACCTTAAGCCAATCAGGCTTGATTGCTACGCTCTCGTTCTGAAAAACAAAAAGTTAGCAAAATTAAATGAGCTATTTCACATGTAATAACATGCATTTGTTCTAAAAAGTGGGGTAGTTACCATTATAATTGCTTCCTTGAGTGCTCGGATTATCATTTCGTTCCTTTGGTATCAGTAAGCAAGAGGTGAAAGGGATTGCACAGCGAATGTGAATGTGAACGGGGCTTATATATATATATATATATTAGTGTGTGGTCCGTGCTACGCACACGGACAGAGTCTATAAACATATCGTAATATTAAATTGTAGTATTAGGGGAAGCCATAAATTTATATTCATTTTCTACCTTGACATCGATTGTAGGTCCGCCACATTAAGTCAGTCTAATAGTGTTTTTAGTCTCCTTTGCTTATTGCTGCTTTTCTTTTCTATCATCTTCGAGTCAAGTTACTTTGGAAGATTTGTCTTTTGGTTCACAATGCAAGTTTTACTGTAGGTTTATATGTAAAGAACAGATAAATACCCAAAAATAAAAGGTAAAATTATATGCTATGAAAAATGAACTAAATCTATGTTTGGGCCAAATTGTCAGTGTACACATACTAGCACTTGCAATTTTTAATATGGTTTGGTACAGAATTTGTGCATAAATAGCATTTCCAAATAGTTTAGCATTTTTGGCTGATACTTGGTTGGCACAAAGTCAAGCTTTTACAACAAATAAAGGATGGAAAACTGACGGTGCATGAATTGCTCCAAGTATTTACCACAAAGGGAATATGAAACATTTCACATGATTGGATCTCATGGCCATAAATTATCTTAATGCAACATGTCAAATAAGCTACCACAAATAAAAATGTCATACAGATCTCCAAGTTATATTAAGAAATCTGTTCCACATTATATTAAACCAATTGTGTTTCCAATCTAATAAGTAATAATGGCGATTATGGGAAAATAAACAAAAGATCATAGCTCCTCTCTTTTGATTAGGGGTGGGTACGGAAAATTTCCATACCAACCGAGACATTTCCATTTTCTTTCAATTGCCAATGGAATGATACCCGATGTTCCAAGTTCCGTTCCGCTAACTTCGGAATTTCATTATGCGGTAGATGGAAAAAGTGGAACGGAATATGGAATTCCATTTTTTCCGTTGATGTATTTAGGGGTCGTTTGGATGACAATAAATAAGTTGCTTTTTGCTTATAAAATGCAAAAGTTAAAAAGTCAATATGGATAAACAAAATCTACCGACTTTTAAAAGTCACTTTTCAACTTATTGCAAAAGTAATTTTTTTTTTTGCTTTTCGACTTACATAAGTCGATTTTTTATATAAAAAAATTTCAAAATTCAAATTTCATATTTTCAAATTTCAAAATTTTAAAAATTTCAAATTTCAAAATTTCCCTATTCAAAATTTCAAATTTCAATTTCAAAATTTTAAATTTTCGAATTTCAAAACTCAAATTTCAAAATTTCAAAACTCAAATTTCAAAATTTCAAATTTAAATTTTCAAAACTTCAAATTTCAAATTAAAATTTGAAATTTCAAAATTTCACAAATTCAAAATTTCAAAATTCAAAATTTTAAATTTCGAAATTTCAAAATTTTAGAATTCAAATTTCAAATTTCAAAATTCAAAATTCAAAATTGAAATTTCAAAATTTCACAAATTCAAAATTTCAAAATTCAAATTTTCAAATTTCAAAATTTCAAAATTTTAGAATTCAAATTTCAAAATTTCATATTTCAAAATTTCAAATTTCAAAATTTCAAAATTTCGAATTTTAATATTTCAAATTTAAAATTTTCAAAATTTAAAATTTAAAATTTAAAATTTCATATTTTTTATATGTCTGGTCCAATTAAACTAATCATACAAGAATATCGATAGAAATAAAATTTCCATGGAAAACATTGGAAATTTCCGCTTTTTTCCATCAGAAATCGAAAGGAATTCCTTCCGAGCTATTTTAAACGGAAAAACATGGAAATAGAAATTTTCGGAAATACGTGGAAGGAAAATTCTGGAAAGCCGGTAAAGCGGAAAATAATCCAGCCCTACTTCTGATGTGGAAACAACAGCAATCATATCCAATCCAATAAGGACCGATACCTGTGGAGAAAATTTAGAATAGAATGAGAGTAGCAAAGCTGAGTTTTGCAAATTCGACAACACGGTAATGACCGTATGTTCAATGGTTCGAGATAAAAATGTGTTCGAGTGCGCAAGTACAAAGGTGGAAAAAACCAACAATTATCGGATGTATATAAATGAATACAAAAATTCGGGTAGACATGCATGCAGTGTGACATAATCCTCCCTCTATGTCTTTTGCAAATAAATTTAAAGTACACAGTGAACATGAGAATTGAACCTTATAACCTAGCTTCAATCAATACCTGTAATTTCAGTGTGCCGGAAATGCATATGAAGACGGGATTTATAAACATTTGAATTTGTATAAAATATCCAACATCATTTTTATCTAACAAAATGTACATGGTAAATTAGTGGATGGTAGGTTGTTGGATATCAATGAACATCAGTATGTAATATTTCCGTGTTTTCTCTACTTAACCAAAAGTTCTCAAAGTAGTTAGCTGTCTTTGTAGTGGCAAAAACATTTAAAAGAGTAACATAACCAGCACAATGCTTTTAATAGCAAGCTTCTGTAGCTCCTTCAACAGTTATTCAATTGCATTTGTTATTTAAAGGACGGTAAAATTGCAAGGACAGCATCTCATTTCTGTCATGCGTCATAGGAGCAAGTGCATGAATCATGTCCGTAGTTCAATCCTAATTTTAGCATTAAAGATGACCAATGTTCAGCCGGCAATAATGTGATTGAGGACAACAGCATCAGTATACGCAACTATTTCCTGCATAAACGCATAGTGATGAACGATTTTATAGTGGTTCTCTAATAAGAAATAACACTTGTTCACTAAAATATTGATTTAGTAGGACAGAGTCATATGCAACGGTGACGCAGCAGAACAGCAAAACAAAAATGTTGAACATGTGTTCAATGAAACTGCACACTACAATTCTAAAGAAATTTTAAAATAGAAACCATGCATTATAATTTAAGAAAAACATGCATATATGTACTGCAGGAGAAATTAGATTGATACCGTCACCATGGGTTCACAAGTGCAAAGTGGAAAAAAAAATACAGTGACAGGATAAACAGACATCAGAGTTTGAAGAAAAGATCCAATTATATGAGAACATGGTTTAATAAGCTTTCAAAAATTAGTTCCTTTGCCTCTTCTCCCAAATCTTGCTTTCAGGTGGTGCTGCTGCATCAAGTACTTTATCACCATCCTACGTAGAAGAAAAGTAAGCTGGAGTTTGATTTTGCAAGCATAAAACAACATGCATCAACGTCGGGTGTAACGTTCACTTATGCATTCAGTTGTTGTCCAATACAAAGTTTTGTTGTGAATACCTTGCACAAAATCATAGGCTTTTCTAACCTCTGTAATGTGCAGGGTTATTAGTATAAATTATTTTTTGGTACCGGGTTATTATTTTATAATTCATTCTTGGCAGTGTTGAGGTAAGTAGATTTAATTAATTCTCCTCCCAATTTGACGATGTCTTATTTTGAGTGTAGAATAGTGATTTTTTTTTGTAATTTTACTGAATAAATAGATGGCTGAGGGACTTTGAGTTGGCACTTATTACATGTAACGGCTGCTTTAAGAAGGTATATGGAACAAATTATATTAATAGGAGAAACGAATACAATTGAAATTGAAGGAGCATTAATAGTAAAGGAAAACAATCTGCATAGGTTCTAAATAGTAATAGCACAAACAAAGGTAGTTACTGACTACAGAGTGAGCATTGATGACAAATATGGACTATATTTTGAGACAATACATAGGTTCAATATTAATTACAAAGATAGTTAAAACCACAAAGTTAAAGAGTAAAATTCAGTAATAAAACGTAGAAGTGAACCAAACTTAGATTCCCATTGAACAGCAAAATTTTATGAAATGGATGCCATGGATATATGTCTGTTTATATAAATATCATGGTTCAAAATTCCGGCGGAATTTCGGTTATTCCGGTGATTCCGTTCCAGTTCCGCTCATAACCGGAACGAAATCCGGTCAAAATTCCGGTTCCGGTCGAAATTTCGGATTTGCTTATCAAATATTGAAAAAAACTTAAAAAAAATTAAAAAAATACAACAAACATGTATTAATTAAAATAAGAAAATAAATTAATCGGGACAATAAATAAGTGAAGAAGAAATCATGTAGTTTCATAAAAAAATTGTTATACTTTTGTTAATTTACATCGAATCATAATAAAAAATTCAAAATTTTCAAAATTGATCAAAGTTTTAAAATCTTAAATGAACAATACAGAATCGTACACAATGGATTTTTAATTAAAGTACGTATTTTATATGTAATGTAAAAAATGTACTATAAATTTATGATAATATTGGATATTTATTAGCGTATATAACAAATTAAAGCAAAAAATGTAACAGAATTTAAAAACCGGAATTAAAGCGAAACTTTCGGAATTTCCGAAACGGAACCGAAAATTTTAAAATTACCAATGATCGGAACAGAAACGGAAAACGGAATTTGAAACCTTGATAAATATAACTTTCAAAACTATAAAGTGGTAACGGGGGAACAAAATTTTCTTCCACAAACCATGATGGCTCTTATTTGGACTGAAACTAATTGATGCCATAAAGGTACAACTCCAAAAAATTCATGATATCTTGGCCCTCCTCGACTTAAATTTTACTCATAATTTCTATAGGAACATGCTACACCAAACTAATATGAAGTTAAAAGATCCAGATGATTTTTAAACATAAAATAAAGGCAATATGTTAAAGGAACATACTGTTGATATTTTTCAATATTTGAACGGTTAGATTATACAAAGAATAAACTCAATGCAACCCAAAATGATTACCTTTATATTGTATTTATTAGCCATTGACAAGTCCTAAAGGTCTAAGACGCGTTGGTTTAACAAAGAAAAGTACACTAATCGGACAGTTTACCAAAGCAAAACATCAGAGAAGATGAAATATGCCTATGCCTCGCAAACGTACACCGATCACCGATCACCAATGCAAAAGGCGCCCCAAAAGTATGGATCGATATAGAAGTTATAAGGCGGTCGGAATCGAAGACGCTGTGGAAATAACAAAGCTTGGGATCGTCTGTGTGTACCGACATAAAGTGGGAAGGAATACTATATACAATCGGTGGGAAAGGGCGATGTAAAGTTAGGTTCAAAGAAGTTGGGGGAAAGGTATATTCAGTGGATAGTGGGCGTGGATGGAAGAGAGAGGGAACAGTTGCTGCAAAGGGAAAAAAACAGAGGCACAAAATTGTTGAGTAATGAAATGTGTCGGGAAGAAAATGGAGCGGTTTTGAGGGTACGTGATAGGCTGGTGGTTATTTGTTAAAAAAAGAACCGCTGAATGAATATTATTTTGAAATGGAATGATCAGGTGTGTCCACGTCAGCGTTTGGAACTTCCTGTTTTAGTTACAGAAGTGGTGTTACTATTGTTAGGGAGGTGATTTTCAATACTGTTTATAAGTTTAAACTGTCGATTTTGCCGTGGCTAAATTCGTCGCTAAATTTCATTTACCAACCGATTGACGATGGTATGCCCTAATTGGCAAATTCATAGTCGGTAAACTAATGCCGATTCATCGTGGTTAAATTTGGGATAAGACCCTAAAAGTTTTATACTTATAAAACATACCATAAACTCCTCCTGCAAATTTCTTAGAAATTCGCTGTAAAATAGCTTCAAAAGGAAACCATCAACAATGTATCTCAATTTGCATTAGACATTAGTGTTATAAATTTTTGTCGGTAAATTGATGCAATCTGCAACGGTTTACTCATGGATATAATAAATGGACGGTGATAATATAAACTAAATTCAAATTGAAAAAAACCTAAAATTATCCCTTGCAAATCAATTGAAAATTCATCGTAAATTTAGCGAAGGAAAATTCCGTCGTTAAAATCTGCTACTATTTTCAGCTTTTCTTGTAGTGTTAATTATTGTTATTCTTCTTGCAATTTACTTTTCTTTCTCACCTCCCTCATGATAAAAAACGTTGGATCTGAGGCAGCAAGCAATAGGGTAAGTGGGTAAACTACAATTTTTTTAAACATTTGGATCTTTATTGAGCCTAAGAAGTCAAAATTTATTTATATTCTGTCAAATTTTATTTTAAATAAAATCAATTTTAATTTATTTTATAAATAAGATTTATTTATTTTATAATTTGTATTTTGTAATATCTATGTGCATCATATATACACGTGTGTACGTGCACGTACAACATAGTAAAGTGTACATGGTTTGACGTGCCCGTATATAAATGCTACGATTTATCTACAATAGATATTTTAACCTCTCCGTATACATGTGTCGTCGAAGTATATATGTATAAATACAAATAATAAGCACACACATACGTATGTCTCGATATAATTTTGCATAATGTGAAATATAGTTTATATGTAAAATTCATATAATACATTTATGTAAATAAAAATGAGTATAACTACATTTATCAAATTATTTTGAAATTTAATTTAACACACTTTAATACAATGACACACACACACACACACACACACACATATAACTTTAAAGTTATACACAAACTATATAAGTATATATATACATGTGAGTATTTATTATAATATAAATAATAATTAAAAAAAATTAAACGCACCCCCTTTCATGCTTATTGCAAAAAATTGATTAATTTTTAGGGCTTAAGGTTTAATCAACATTTATATTTTTCTCTATAAACTTCTGTACGGAATTCCTTCAAAATATTTTTAAAATTTTTCGAATTAAAATTTCTTGTCAAATATTTTATGTTAATTGTGTGTGTTTATATATATATAATAATTTCATAACTAAATTTAAACTAATGAAGTTCATACTTATATATATTACATACATATGCGATTTTTTTAAATGCGATAAGATTATAAGTGTAAACAAACATTTTGAAAATTTAAATCTTACACTCTTTATTACTATTAGAAATCAATACTTAATTATTAAATAATTTATTATTAAAATAATTTCAAATTTCTTTTAATCATTGTTATTAGCATCTAAGCATGCACAATTAATTTTTTTTAAATTTATGTACACATTTATACAATTTATCCTATGTAACGACAACAACATATACAGATTTGTTATAATAATTAAATACCTAATTAGCTATACAATATGAAAAATATAATAAATATAATAAACATTTATGTGTGATTATGAATAAATAATTGTGCCTTTCACCAAAGCCAAGTTGTGACACATTAAAATGAAGAATAAGACTCTCTAAACCGAATCCCGTATCTAGAAATTGCTATCTTCACGAACACAACTACAACTGAAAGTTGAATTGTGCTTAATTGAAGTCATAAAGCTTGATAATTTAAGATATGGAGAGGGTATATTTCAGACCTAATCAAATCTGGAGGAGAGGCAAAAATCGAGAGAGAAAGATATATGAGGTTAGAGGTCACTAAATAAAGGAGATCTCAAGGAGAAAAATAGAGATTTAGATCCTTATTCTTCTCTTATTAATTCTACATTTCTAAGTACAAAACCGAACTCCTTTAACCGTCTAATGGCCAGCCCCTTTAGCATATATATGGCCGGCTATTACAAACCCTAAATGGACCCTAAAATCATTTCAAGTCCGATCAATATTCAAAACACTTAAATCCATTTAAATGCAAATTAATATTGCATATCGATAAGTGTATTTATAACTATTACATGTTGGATCTGGGCTAGCCCGCAGCGGAAGTTATGGATGAATTTCAAAATAGTTTACCATATTGGTTCTTTATTAGGCCCATGAAATAATATTTATTTAGAACATTTTTAAATTTAATCTAAATAAAACCTTTTATTTCATTTAATTTAAAAATAATGGATGAAATTTTATTTAATTTATGTTCAATTAAATATAATGGTACAATATGTATCATATACATATATGTATGTGTGTGCATGCGTAACGTAATAATCCGTACAAGGTATAAAATGTTCGAATATAAATGTTGAGATTTGCATCACAATAACTGTTAGCTCATTTATATGTATTGTATGTTGTCCAAATATACGTGTGTATATATATATAAACTTGTTATTTAAATAAGTTTTAAAATAATATAAATATTTACTTATATATATATATAACATGCGTTTTGCATAAATCTAAAATATTAATAATATATAAGTATATTAAATTAGATATTAATAAGATAAATGACTATATAATTGTATATTTATATATAAAATTATAATATATATATATATATATATATATGCATATGCATATACATATACATATAAATATACGTATTTATATAATTATATTTTGTAATATCTGAAATATCTATAAACATGTGTATTTAAATGTATACATTTATATTATACAATTATATCAGAAATAAAAATTACTTAAAATTATATATATATATATATATTATAACATTCTAGATCTAATACAGAGCATAAAAATATTTTATAGATCTAATACACAACATAAAAATATTTTATTATAATTTTATATTATTAAATTAAACATATATATATATAAATTAGCCGAAAAGCATTAAAATAACACTAATAACTTATTTATCAAATTTTAAATTTTATAAAATTCAAATATGAGATTATAAGGCCACAAAAAAAAATTCCTTAATTTTTCGAGTTAAAATTATATATATTTTTTAATTGATTTTGTTTGCTTTAATAAATGTTTTTAGAAAACAATAAATTTGATTTTAAAATTCTAGGATTTTGATTTAAATAATATTGAAAATGGTAAATATTTTTTTAAAATATTTTTCTATTAACTAAAATTATATTTTAGTATATATTTGCATAAATAAAACATAAGATCAATTTTTAACATGATATGATGGGATAATTGATTATAGATCATTTGTAATATGATATATTAATATAAATATAATACATTAGTAAATTTATAAAAAATTAAAACAAATTATTTTGGCTTTGTATACCACAGATCTAAATAAAATAATTTTTCTTTTTATTATACATACATACACATAACTATTCAATATATGACAACATTCATACATATAAGAATCTGACCAAACTAATAATATAATTATAATATATATATATATATATATATATATATATATATTAACAAGCAATGGAATATTATACATGATTGATAAGTTATATAAAATAAGAATACATACCAAAACATATGTCTTGACGTATGTCTTGCTATGTTGAATATTCCTCCTTAGAATTCTTCCTGATTCAGCAGATTAGTTAATTTTTATATCGTAGACCGTTGACTTTCCAGTTGTTGTTAATTTGAAATTAAATTGAGATGAACTTAGATTCAGCTTTTGTGTAGGTGGGATTGGCCAGCAAGGAAATGAAATTGCATCCAAAAGGGATCCATATGCAATAAGGGTTAGGAGTCCTTTTATAGTGGAGGGAATAGAAAGAAAGCTGGACCATATCTCTTACTCATTCTCCCTAAATCTGAGCCATCCATCTAAAATACCCCTAGGTCATTTTCAGCCGCCCCTTGCATCCCATTACAGCCAAAATTTATCATCGTACATCATGGGCTAATAGCCCATTTAGGTCCAAATACATATTACTAATCAAATCTAATTTAATTGCTTATCGATATGCCATATCGATCGATATATTTATAACTACTATATATATATATATACAATAACATTTATTCCTCAAATCTTATTCAAATTTATGTAATCAATATTTCATAAATATTAATTAACTTAATTAATTTATAGCAATATAAACTAACTAAATCATTTAGTCAAAAGAGAATTCATCATTTTGGTTTTGTGACTCGCCAGGTGTAAACCGGGTCAGTAATTAACGAACTACTCGATTAGTCATATTAACCAACAGAAAACTATCGAGTGAGTCGTTCCATAGTTATCCAATAATTACCAGTATGTAATATTTTGGTCCCTCTAATAGTCATACACTATCCAACATTTGGACAGCGTTATGTACACTAGTCTCAACGGATACATCAATATCAAGTCTCGATGCATATTGACTTGGAACATTTAAAATGTTATATTTATATTTATTGCGAAAAATTACTCACGGTTACAACTCTTTGTAACTACTATAAAAAATATACCATTTATGGACTTCTATTAAATATACTCTTAATTAAATTGGTTAGTTAATATAATTCATTATATCAAGTATATTATAGAAAGAAAATACCTTTTATTTTGAACAAGATTGGTCAACGAGATATATATATATATATATAATAAGTTACATAATTGCCTCTAAAGTATACTGCTAATTCTATCAATCTCCCACTTGTAATTGAGATCAATTATGGAATCTTATTCGAACTTCTCTAGTCAGTTTCCTCAAAACCAATTAGGCCAGTCCTTCGGTGGACGGTTATGCTATTATAGTCAATTATCTACTCTATCAAACAACTCTCTCTGATGCTGATAAACTATCTTTATCATGTGAAATAATTTGGAGTATGTCCCTCGACTTCCAGAGAGTTCTAAGTTCTGTTATGAACTATATCGTAACATTGTTATCATAAAAAATGTTATGAGATTCTCAACATTTGGAATTACAATTAACTTAGTTATAAATTTGTGCATTTATATTTGAATTCATTATTTTTATTACGGGGCTATTCAAAGCAGTGTACTTAGCCTTTTCATGAAATCAGCTAATCTTTCATTTGGAACATTTCTAACTGAAAGATACTTAACTTAAATTTATTATTGACATATTATACTCAATATCGCTTATTGAAGTTTGAGCCTGAATACTCCTTTATAAGAAGTCCGTTGTTTTTGTAAACAATTACAGTATTTCAAAAATACACGAGAATACATCAAACAACTATTTAGTAACATTAATTTTGATTGGATTTTGCTTCATGTATAAAATACACAACAAATCACAGTATTATAGTCAATATAACATATATGATTCCTATTGTCAATGCATGAGGAATCCATCTTACATGTTCCATGTTAAACATTTTAATAGCGTGTCATTGTATATCGTTTGGGACATTCCCGATATCTTTTATACTTACTGTAAAGGATATCATTTACAAATCCAACATTGGATATTAAAACAACTAAGGCTTTCAAGTACATTGTTAAAAATAAACAACGTGATGTTTACTTACAGTTTAGAAATATCAATGTACCTTCCAACGTTCTTTCTTATGAGAAAACACTTCCTTTGCATTTTGACTGACAATCAAACTACTTGATATTTCTATCAAAACACTTGTTCAATTTTGATGATTCTCGAATGATATTTTCGTATCTGTTCTTGGATTATATCCAAACACTCAGAAACCCAAATATCGCTCCCACTCACTTCGAGACACTTTGGTTTCTATGTGCAAATAGTCTATTCTAAATCATTATTTAGTATTTTCATTTCAACACAAATGTACCAAACCAAAAAGTCTTACAAAGAGACCCTTTTGTTAGTAATTCCAAATTAACTTGAACATGTTGAATATTGAATCTATTACAATAATTTCAATAATTAAAATTTGCGATTTTATTCTTATCAATGTTGCTCATTATATCCCAAAAGCATTTTTCTTTCTCATAAAGACAAGTTTGCGGCCAATGGATCATATTTCTTTTGATACAACTATCAAAATAATATTTTGATAATTTACTTGGAATCTAGTTCAAATCTGCACATCATACCATGTTATAGAGTCAACGCTGTTAATGGTTTAACTAAACAACTGAGGATTACATATATTTTTGATATTGATAAGAAACTCATAATTTCTCTTCAATGTGCAAGAATACTTATTAGACATTCTAATGAGATATGTTCATTTAAGTTAGTTAATTTCATTTCATCTCATGTAATCAGTTTTATCTTTGGATCTTATCTAATTCCATTTTATCACCAATAATTTCTCAAAAAATTCCTTCATTATAAAGTTGGTATTTCTTGAAACAACAATTGTTTCTCATTACAATGAAATAGATATTCATAAACACTTTATAAATTGCCTTTTATATAAAACTGATTTAGTTTTAGAATACAAAATTTATGTCCAAAACATAAATATGTCATCTAATGATAGTTTTTTTCCAAACTCCTTTTGGGATACAAGATCCCTCACAAACAATTATTACTACAAGATCCCTCAAGAACAACAATTACGTGTAAACTTTTAATTCGCACAACCTGCCAACTTCTTGACCTAGAATATGTTGGCTTTTCTTATAAACTCTTATCTTTTAAGATTTTGTAAACTATTTTTGATATGAAATTAATTTTAACCTTGTGTACTACTCTTAAATACACGACCTTATAGAAAGAAGTTAACTCAAGCCTACTTATAATTAATAGTTCTTCATTCAACAAGTTCAATTGCTCCTTATCGTTACATCATTATGTATCATATGGAGGAGTTACTTTTAAGGTTAAATATTTATTCATTTTAGGTACGTTCGGAACACTTTCCAATATATATATACACTCACATATTTGATCTAATCGAATCAATTTTATTATCTATTGCACATTATTTTATTTACTTTCATTTTATAATTTATGAGTCTACTTTAGACATACTACATGTGTATCAAATACATATGTCCATGTTGGTGATAACTCATCGGTGAATATAACGAAGTACGTGGATTCGTTTTGGTATTAATAAACTTACAATTGCATACATCAATATGTATCAATCCAAAGGGTTTATCAACTCCTATGATGCTCCCACTAAACGGGTGCACTGCCCTTAATTTTTTGATATATAACTAACCATTATCACATGATTCATAATCATCCGATAAAATTATTTCTCAAAACTATGGCCTAGATTACAATTCCAAAAATAATGTAAATAATATTAAATACTTCTGTATTTTCCAATGCATCAGTTTTGTTCTGAAAATAAATACCACATTATATTTTTATTTCATAATGAATATTCATATTGAAATATAACTCTGTTTATTTTTCAACCGACACTGAAAAATAGTCATTATTTCATAAATATGTTCGGTATGATTTACATAAACAATGTTCGGTATGTTTTACAAAAATAATTTTCGTACTTTGATGTAATGAATAAATGTTATATGACATGCTCCCACTATTTCCACCATTGCTATAATAACATACCAATTTGGATGTCAATCATTCACTTTAATATAGATTATTTATTTCACATACTGCAACTAGTTTACACTGGGGAGTTCTTTGATCAAACATCCTGAACTCAAAGAAATAAATATCATAGAAAACAATTTCTATATGAAAACATAATTTGGAATAGAATTCGTATTTCTTGTTCCAATGTAAAGTATCTTTTATTATTATTACAATTCATCTCCGATGTTTCTTTAAAAAGCAGAAGTGACTATTTACTCTCTTTATTCCAAATGTGCATTGAATTACATCCACACTTGTACATTCATTTCCTTTCTAAACAGTCTAACAATTCAAAACTACTCTTACTACAACATCATAACGAACTCTTTATAAAAGGGCACTCGACGATGCTTAACATTTAAGGACATGAATTAAATTGCACTTTGCTTAAACTGATCAAACTAACATTTCAGCAATCAAGTTCTTAGATTTAAATTGTAGTTTTTGGTCCACTATTACATTTAACATAATATAATACTTTATTGTACTCAATCAATACTAAATACTCAATCTCACACTATGGTTTATTTGCTTATTTTTGATGAACTAATTTCATCGAAATATTGTAAACTATAACCATTTTTCCTTATAACATTTATATGCGATTGAACATGGATCAAATATCCGTAGCATTGTATTGCTTCTAGAGTTCAAAACTCATAGAATACGATACACGGTCTCAACAAACAAACACATATGGGACCAAATCATGAACATATTAAGTGGTTGTAATATTAGACGATTGCATGGGTGTCGAAACGTTAACATGCAAAAAGCATTTAATGGTAAGTATATGCCATACTTCTATTCGTCAGTTTTCAATTTAGTTCATTTGTATATCTCAATTGATAAACAGTGTATCAACCATTTTAAATGCAAAAATTTAACAATGTTGATTATTATAACATTATATAGCATATGTTCTTATAATATTATAAGAGTTAAATATTATCATTTCATTTTTCTAATAAGGCTTGCACTAGTCTTTTATGTAACAAAACCCTAAATGAAACAAAAGTTTGTCGACTCCACTAGTAAGTGTTAGGACTCATATGACTTAGGATTTTGATCTTGAGGAAAGCTCAACAAATCATAGACCTGCACATAATGGATACTTTCTTATCGGTTGTATCACATACAACTCTTTTACCCATGGTTCCTTATCCTAATCTCGCCTTTACCTTGAGGAAAGCTCAACAAGTAAAGTCGGATTATTACCTCAGCCCTATTAATTCATGACTGCCTAAGTGTAATGCACATATGTTGAGGAAAGCTCAACAAATATGTGTAGTTATCTTACCGAGTCTATTCAAGTACTACACATAACATACCTAACTTGAGGAAAGCTCAATATCAAAAGAGTATGCAAGTAATTTACTAATATATAGATGATAGAGGAAAACTTTATATTAAAGATTCATAATCATTAATATATTATATCGAGTGATATATACTTATGGAATAATATATTTCTTATGAAATATCCTCATGGTTCAAATGCTGGACACATATGAAATCACGGCATACGTACATTTCTGTAGTATTCATTCCTTAAGTCTAATAAGGGTTTCTTAATGTTCCACTTTTAATTTATACATTTATATTATATAAGTTTTATTTATTTTATAACTTTAATATTTCAAATTACTTATATAATAGTCTTTTGTATAATATTATATTAATAAAATATTATTTAATTAATTTTTAATTGATTATATAATATTTAATACATTATTAATGACAAATATTTATTATATATTATAACCTTTATAGTATTACACATATATCATATATATGTGTGTTTTATTTAATTAATTAACTTTTAATTAATTTACTTAATTAATTAACTTTTAATTAATTTACTTAATTAATTAACTTTTAATTAATTTACTTAATTAATTAACTTTTAATTAATTTATCTAATTAATTAACCATTAATTAATTTATTTAGTTAAAAACTTTTAATTAAATTATATTAATTTCCAAATTCAATTTATATAAATACATGTTTACTTATGTTATTTTAAAAGTTATAAAACAACATAACATATATCATAATATAGAATAAATGTTTCATTCATTCAGTCATTAATTAACTTATTTAATTCATATATTTTATTAATCTAATTGATAACTTTATAATTTTCGAAATTAATTTTCATATCTGTTGAAAATATTATTATATTATAACATTTATAATATATATATATATATATATTATTTTAAGTTTAACTTTTACATTTAAAATTTTATATTTTTAAATTTTCAGAGAAATTTGAAAATTTTATATTATAATATTTTTCTTCTTTTAGATTTACTTTTAAATTTAAAATTTATATTTTAATTTTCAGTTTTTTTTAAATTAGCCCAATACCTAATCAAATTAGATCTTTTCTGTTAGGAGCAACCTTTAGGCTCACATATCTTTTCGGGCTATGCTAGTAGCCAAGTAGAGTAGAGTACTTGATTATCCAAACTCAACCTTAGACGTTATCTTTCTAGAAACCCTACTAACCGAGGTGTGAGCATATTTAGTTAACCCTACCATGACTAATTAGACTGCATAGGTTATTGGACTCTGATACCATTGTTGGATCTGGGCTAGCCCGTAGTGGAAGTTATGAGTGAATTCAAATTTTTACCCTATTGTATCTTTATTAAGCCTATGAAATCTAACTTATTTAGAACATTTCTAAATTCAATTTAAATAGAATCTTTTATTTTATTTAAATTTATAAATAATGGTTGAAATTTTATTTAATTTATGTTCAATTAAATATAATGGTACACATATGTATCATATACATATATGTATGTGTATGCATGCGTAACATAATAATTCGTTCTAGGTATAACATGTCCATATATAAATGTTGGGATTTGCATGACAACAGACATGTTAGCTTATCTTGTATGTATTGCATGTTGTCCAAATATATGTATGCATATGTATATAAACTTGTTATTTAAATAAATACTAAAATAATATAATATTTACTTATATATATTTAATATTTTTTTATTAATTACTTAATAGTAATTCTTGGTTATTAATTACTAAATAACCCATTTTAATTAGTAAATATCAATTATTAATTTTTATAGTAATTACTTGATATTGGTTATTTAATAATAATTTTCAATAGTAAGTATTAACTATTAAATAGTAATTATTAATTATCAATTATTAAATATATTTATTGTAAAATTCATCGTGGTTAAATTTGGGATAAGCCCCTAAAAGTTTATACTTATAAAACATAACATAAACTCTCTTTGCAAATTCCTTGAAAATCCACCGTAAAATAGCTTCAAAGCGAAATCTCGGCGGTCTATCTCAATTTGCAACAATAATTAGTGTCATAAACTTTTTTCTGTAAACTGATGCAATTTACAACGGTTTACTGATGGATATAATAAGCAGATGGTGATAATATAAACTAAATTGAAATTGAAAAAACCTAAAATTATCCCTTCCAAATCACTTGAAAATCCATCGTAAATTTAGCGATAGAAAATTCCGTCTCAACAATCTGCTGCTATTTTCAGCTTTTCTTGTAGTGTTAATTATTGTTATTCCTCTTGGAATTTACTTTTTTTCTCACCTCCTCCCCCCACATGGTCAAAAATGTTGGATCTGAGACAGTAAGCTGTAGGGTAAATGGGTAAACTATAAAAAAAATACCGTTTGGATCGTTTTGAGCCTATGAAGTTAAAATTTATTTAGATTTTATCAAATTATTTTAAAAGTCAATATTTTATTTATTTTATAAATAAGATTTATTTCTTGTATAATTGTATTTTATAATATATATATATATATGTATCATATACACATGTGTGCACGTGCATGTACGACATAGTAAAGTGTACATGGTTTGACATGCCCATATATGATGCTGCGATTTATCTATAGCAAATATGTTAGCCTCTTTGTATACATGTGTCGTCGATGTATATATGTATAAATACAAATGACACACATATGCATATATACATATGCCTGGATATAACTTGCATAATATGAAATATTGTTTATATGTAAAATTCATATGATACATTTATGAAAATAAAAATAAGTATAACTACATTTATCAAATTATTTTGAAATTTAATTTAACACACTTTGATACACACACACATCGAAATCAAACTTTTTTAACACATACACATACACATATACATATACATATACATATACATGACTTTAAAGTTATATATATACATGTGAATATATATTATAATATAAATAATAACTAAAACAAAATTACATGGACCCCCTTTCATGCTCATTGCAAAAAATTAATTATTATTTAGGGCTTAATGTTTATTCAACATTTAAATTCTTTTATAAACTTCCATACATAATTCCTTTAAAAACAAATTATTTTTCGAAAGAAAAAAATACTTTTATATTAAAATTTCATGTCAAATATTTTGTGCTAATTGTGTGTGTGTGTATATATAATAATTTCATAATTAAATTTAAACTAATAAAATACATAAAATATGCACCTATATATTTTACATACACATACGATTTTTACATTATGGGATGGATCATGTAATGTATGTGCAAGTATATGTGACAAAATATATGATGCAACTAAAACAATATTAATCTAAGTAAATATAGAATAAGCACACCAAGATTTTATACTGGTTCGGACCTCCCATCCTACGTCCAGTCCCGAAGCTCCCCTTCGGAATTCTACTATCGAACACCCTCGCTTCGCCCGGAGGAATAGGCTTGGTTACGATAAGTTGTTCTTGTCAAAAGTGTGTTCTAATATAACACGGATGTTGACTAATTATTACAATTGCTTCCAATATATCTATAAGGAATATTATCTATGAGAAAACGTGTATATGGAAGAGTGAATACAAGTAAGAATTGCTAGAGTGCAGAGATCAAAAATAGAGTATAGAATCAGAGAGCATAAGTAAGTAAGGTGAGTAAGGTAAGTTCTTTCTCTTGATTCTTGATGCTATATATAGTTGTAGATATGTATGTTGAGTAGTTACATCCATTAACGAGTGCTCTACAGTTGCTTCTGTTGATGATAAAGAGTTGCAGCGAAGAGAAGCGGAGATGTCCATTCGAATGTGGTAGTCGAAGTTCTTATTTGAAATCCGAGCTTAAATTCAGACGTTTGGTATATGTCTCAGACGTTTGGTATATGTCTCAGACGTCTGATACTATATATATTCTTTGAATATGGTAGAATATCAAACATCTGAGTGCTATTACCAAATGTCTGGTTTTGCCTGTAAGTTGTTCCAGAGAACTGATTCAGACGTCTGGCTTGTGC
The DNA here is from genome assembly GCA_030737815.1 of Allium fistulosum. Taxonomy (NCBI): domain Eukaryota; kingdom Viridiplantae; phylum Streptophyta; class Magnoliopsida; order Asparagales; family Amaryllidaceae; genus Allium; species Allium fistulosum. The sequence goes on from CM060906.1 coordinate 337,173,282, forward strand.
ACCCAGACGTCTAATATTGTGTATATCAGTTTCTGTGCACTTGTTCTTGTCCTTCTTTGTTCCTATCGACTTGTAGTCTCTTGTAGTGTTTTTTGAGCCTCTTTCTTGTCTTTCTAGTGATGTTGTTCTAGCAAGTACCTGTATATATAAATATATATGTATATTCTATTTCCATTGTATAGTTGTTGTCATCGAAATCGTAGATTGGATTTCCTAACATTCTCCCCCTTTTTGATGATGACAACTATACGATGTACTTAGATATAATTTTATGAACCTCCCCCTGAATATGTGCTTTCCATTATTTATTGTTCTTTCTATTATTTCTCCCCCTTTGGCATTATCAAAAAGCATTAATAATTTTTAATTGTAGACATCATGTTCATACTATTTAATATTTACCAATCGTCGTAAGGTTACATGAATATAAACATAAATAACAAACCAAAAAGCACTATTCCTTAAACATATTAATTGATTACATGCGTAGACTTTTTATCATTATAATACGAAAGAAGGAACCCTAAAAAAATCTAAGGATTATTTGGGGAAGCTTTAGCTTGATCATCCCCGCCATCTTTATTCTTGGAAGAGCTAGCTTGTTTTTTAGGAGATGTCGGAGTGTGTTCGAGAGGTTCTTTTTCCTCTTCATAGAGTTTGGAGTGTTTTGAAGGAGGAGAAGAAGACACTTGAGTTCACCAATCTTCTGAAGGTGGTGTAGGACTACGAACTCGTTGAAGAACCTCTTTTAGAACGGATAATGTAGTTGAAAGCGACGCTTCAACTATGGTTAGGCGAGAAGCAAACGATATTTCAAAACTATCAATACGCTTAGCCAATAATTTTTGATTTCGTGATAGAATAAGTTGATTTTGGAGAGTTAAGTCGCGAATACTATCATTTGGATTAGTCTCCGTGCGAGTCTCCAAAATGTCATCTTGGCACGTATAAACAAAGGGTGCAGGAGGAGGAGGTGTATTCTCGCGATGTTGCTCTACCTCTTGTGATGGTTCAGGTTGTTGTTGGGGTGGAGGCCTAGCTTGGCTATCTTGACGACATTGCATCCATTCTTCAAATGAGATAAAATCCGGAGGATTTTCTGGTAGATGCATTAGAGAGAAGAATTTTGTGGACGCATATTTCGGAGAAATCTCTTCAAAAGTTGATAGATATAAAGGGATGTTGTGAGCTCGCAGAAGACGCATGATGTAGGTTGGGTAGATGATGGATGGGTATGATCGAGTCCAATAGTGTTTGAGCTCGTCAAATATAAATTTCGCCCAATTAACCCTTGTTCCACTGAAGATAGCATATAAAGCTTTGTGCTCTAACTCTGTGATTTGCTCATGGCTACCAAGGCGAGGAATGATAGTGTTGATAATCATTCTAGTGAGAAGTCTCGCCTTAGGTCTTAGGTATTTTGATGCAAATCTAAGCATTTCATCTTCCCATATCTGATGAGTAATATTATCTCTAAGTTTAAGGCGCATATCCGGGATATTATACAAGTCTTCTCCGGAGTCAGAGCATCCTAGAGTTCGACCTATAATCCCTGGATTTAGTCTGATAGTGTTGCCGTAAACACTTGACCATAGCCAATTATCATCGTTTTTGGTATTTCAAATGGCAGTGCTATCTAAATTAGCATAGAAAAGGAATATCGCAAGTTGGTCTATTTGGATATTATTGGAATTGAAGGAAATCAACTAATGTAACCCCGCATTTTCGCATATCTCATCCAAGTCGTACATAGGAAATTTGAGCAAATTGTAGAAAGGACCTATATGTAGCTTCTTCTTTTGAATGTCTTCATATCTTTTGATTGAATGTGGTACGTGATTCATCAATCTCTCAATTTGATCATCATAACATACTTGCGGGTTGGATGATGTAGCTTGGTCTTGCTTGCGTTTAGAGATTTTAGGGTTTTTCGTTTTTGGCGCCATGAGATTCGAGCGTGTTTGGAGAAGAAAACAATTTTGAGAATTTAGGGTTTTGAATTTGCAGGAAAAATGAAATGAAATAAAAGTGAGAAAAGTGAAAAAAAATAGACGTTATCAGGTTACTTAAGAGTGTCGATTGAATTTCAGACGTCTGGAAGGTGAATCAGACATCTGATTTAACCTAGTTTGAAGACAGTAAATATGATCAGACGTCTGGTTGTTGGTGGCAGACGTCTGGAATAGATCGATTTGTAAATTTTGAAAGGCAGAGAGTTTTGTCAGACGTCTGGAAGTAAAATCAGACGTCTGAAATTGGCCTTGTTTTTATGTTGAGAAGGTAGAAACTTTGTTCAGACGTCTGGGAACCATTTTTAGACGTCTGAAATAGGCCGTTGTGTTTTTTATGAGGCAGAAAGTATTTTCAGACATCTGGAAGGTTATATCAGACGTCTAATATATGCACGATGTTAAAAAATTTGTGTGATACAAGAGTGTCAGACGTCTGATGGCATTGTTCAGACGTCTGAAATGGCTAGTTTGTCTTAAAGTAGCCTAATTTTGAAGGGTGTTGCTTATTTTTCAAGAGATTGATTTTAGTAAAACATAATATTATTATTTAAGAAGAATAAAAATATACATAGATAAAAAATTCAATGAGAATAAGCATATTTATTTAGATGACGATGGAGCATTGTGATCTTCAGACTTGCTATCCCTCCATGGCTTGAGTGAAGACCAAATGTTTCCACATTCGTTGGTCTTTGGGGAACCAGAGAATTGCCTAGGTGGAGGATCCCAAGGTGTTCGATAAGAGGAAGAGGGATCCAAAGGATTGTAAGGAATCGAAAGTGGTTCATGTACATCCTTCTTCCGTAAATTGCAAAATTTGATTGCTACTTGCTCCAGAAAACTTAGTCGTCTCGCAGTGACTTTTTGTTCGAAGTATAGTTCTCATTGTAACTCTATTTGTTGCTTTTGGTAATGATGTATATTATCAATTTTCTCCTTTGTGTTAGGAGAGACAAATAGAGATCGTTTGGCACGTTTTTTTATTGGGGGTGAATCCTGTGTGGTAGGAAGACCACTTGTGGGTCGGTTCCTGATCTGGTGTAGGCGTAGGAAGTTGATGAGGGGTATTCGCTGAACTATCCGAGGTTGGCGTTGAGAAGGAGATGCAAGAGTTTACGGAAGACATGTTTTTTCTTTTGTTTGTTTTAATATAAAATCTATATTTTATGTTAAAAAAGAAGCTATTTATGCATGTTTTAAGAGGTTATAGATAGTTAGAAAAAACAAATGTCTAAAAAATTGTTGGTTAATGTTTAAAAATTTAGGTTGTGGATTAAAAACTCTTTAACTAAGAATAGAATAAAAAAATCAGTTGACAAGATCATTGAGAGAACATATTCCTAAATCATGTCGTAGTTTAACAAATGTTTGTTCATTTAGTGGTTTTGTGAAAATCTCTGCTATTTGATTCTCAGTTTTTACGTATTCAAATGTAATAATTCCTTTGTCTACATTGTCACGTAAAAAGTGATGTCGTATATCTATGTGTTTAGTACGTGAGTGATTTATAGGGTTTTTTGATAAATTTATTGCACTTGTATTATCGCAATATATTGGTGATTTATCGATAACTTTTCTGAAATCCTTAAGCGTTTGTTGCATGTATATCACTTGTGCATATGCTAAAGCTGCTGAAATATATTCAGCTTCGCAAGTGGATAAGGAGACACAATTTTGCTTTTTGCTAAACCATGAAACTAATGATTGTCCGATAAAATGACATGTTCCGTTAGTACTCTTACGATTTGTTTTACATCTGTAACGGCCCAGAATTTCAGTCATTTGAAATCGGTATATTTAATTGATTTTAAATATTCACAAGTTAATATTATAAGCTGAATAACTTATATTTCAAATATAAGGATTTAATTGGATAATTAAATCATTAATTTAATATTTGAAATTGTAGAATTAATTAAAATTTGAATTTAATGTGAATTAAAATGATTTATAAAGTTTAATTAAATTATATTTGAATTAGAATGATGTTAGAGAACTTTTAAAATTGAATTAAAAGTTAATTTGTTGAAATTGAATATTTTAATTATTTAATTAACGAGTGAAAATGGTCATTTTTCATACAGTCTCAGATTTCGACGAAACTAGTTTCATTGGATCCATAATGTTAAATTTTTATAGGATTTCAAATTTCGTGTCAATCGGATTTACGGTTTGTCCGGGGAAAGCTAAAATGCGTAGAAATTTGTTTAAGTGAATTTTAAATTTAAATAGTCGATTCGAAAACCTATCTTCCAAATATGATCGAATCGGCTCCCGATATATATTTCATTGTGTTCGGATTAGGGGTAAAACATTATAAACGCCAAGCGGCACGTTTCGTTTCGAGTTCGATAATCTTTCGGATGAATAGTGCGCGTAAATTTTCTATAAAAGGCCAACTTTTATTCATTTTTACAAAAACCCTAACGAGGCTAGGGTTAGCCGCCACTTCATTTCCAATGGCCAGGAATTCATTTTCTTTTTCCCTTAATCTCTCTCAATCCATCAACAACTAACCAAAACGTTCAACTACAAAATGATAGAGCGTATCGAGACCTTCGAATCCATATGGCGATGATGGGATTTTGAGCTATGGATCGACGATAATGTGCTAGCGTTTATTCGACCTTTGCACATGTTTTTCGAGGTCAAGAAGCAACCAAGTTCGACGTGTTCAAGGGAGAGGGTGGAGCTCGTGGTGGCCTTCGACTGGTGGTTGTTATCAACGTGAAGATGATCGGTGGTGGCGCGACAATTAGGGTTTGAGGCGGCTCTATGGGTTGTCTTGCGTACGAAAAGAAACGAACAGGGAAGAAGATCACGCGCTCGGCCAGGATTGCTTGGATCAAAAATCTAACGGGCACGATATGAGGGTTTTGAAAATTAATAAAAATTGTGAAATTTATATATATTAAAATCGTACAAACTTTAAAATACGGTAACTTTGTCATACGAGGTCTGTTTTCGACGAAACAAATTGCGTTGGGTCCGTATTGACGAGCACTACATTTTAGAGCTAGTTTGGAGTTGATTGGAGCTAGTGTAAATTTTAGGTAAAATTAAATGCTCGTTTAATTTTATTCGGAATAAAACACTACAACTGCTATCAGAATCAATGTGAGTACAACTCACTCTTTCTGACTCACCGATATTTTTATATAAGTGAGGATAAATTTATTTTATGTTGATTGATGATTGTTTGGATGATATATTGTATATATATTGATTGGTATTTGGATATATTCCTGCCTATTGGAGCAGATGAGACCCTATATGTTCCCGTGTATGAGCGGATGACCCTTTGTATGCGCGTCTGCCTCGAAGTGGACATTGTACATATATTTCTAATATGTATATTTGTTGCAGGTGACAGGTTAGAGGGATCCAACTGGATTCCTCACCGGTATTGATTTATTTACAAATATTGATATGTATGTTGTTATCATATGATATATGATGTTATGGATGCTGTGATTGATGTATTTAGTGCTGTTGCAGCATTAGGCCTATTTTTGATAATTTAAAAATGTTAAAGTGATGATTTCCAAATTTAAAAGGATTTTAAAAGTGATTTTGAAAATATAAGTTTTGTTGATTTTTGAATTGTTGTAAAGGAAGGAAATTTATTTTAAGTAAATAAATGTGATAATTTTTATGTTATAAAAATTATGATTTTTGGGAAATATAATTAGAATGTGATTTTTGAAACATGAAGCGAACTATTTGGTAAAATAGTTTAAATTGAGATTTTTGAATTATAATAAACTATTTATATATAAGATTTATAAAATTGAATTTTTATAAATCAAAATGATGGAATTATAAAGGAGTTTTATAAGTGTTAAAATGAAGTTATAATTGGGTTTTATTAGTAAATAAGATTTATAGATTTTAAACTGACAAAGTTATAAAGCAATGAATTTGTAAATAAATAAATTATAAGTAATAAACTTATAATTTGGATATATGGCATATAAATGAAATAAATGAGTTTGGTTAATAAAGGGATTTTATAAATGAAAGTTTTTATAAAATATAAATGTGAATTTATAAACATTGTTAAATCTGAAATTAACTATATTTTGATAAGTTAAATATGAAAGCTAATTAAAGGAATTTCATCCACAATTTTGGACAGTGGATAATTTTTTAATTAACAGTGCAATGGTAATGAATTTGATTAGGAATTTCATCCAAGATTTTGGATAGTGGATAATCCTTTAATAAATATGTAGAAGTGATGAATTTGGTTAGGGAAGTATATCCATGATTTTGGATTGTGGATTATCTTTTAATAAATGTGTAGAAATATTGGATGTGGTAAGAGAATTATATTCACGATTTTGGACAGTGAATAATCTTTTAAATTAAATAAATGTTTTGGAAAGTGATCTTTTAAATGAAGTTAAATGATTTGAAGATGTTTTAAAATGTGTTAAATATCGAAACCTTAGATTTCAACATTCATTGTTGAAATAGACGTTTTTGAGAAATAAGGAAATGATGGACTATAACACTATTGTTATAGTAAATGATTTTCGAAAGGAGATGTTTTTGTTTAGTATATGGGATTTATATATCTATTAAAATTACCGAATCCCTATACTAGTTATTTTGGGTTGTCGTAACGATGTTTTACGCAACATTCGTTTTGACCCGAATAAATGTGTTTTAAGAGAATGTTTTCCTTAAAAATAAAATATATACTTAACCCTGATTTAATTATATGGGATATTTTCTAAGTGTTGAAAATAAATTGAATCGTGAATTAGTTATACTATTGAAATAAGTATTTGGAAATGTTTTCCAATATAGAAGTGAAATGGTTTTGAGAATATATCTTTTTGAAGATAATTTGAAGTGAATATTTGGCAAGTGATTTAATTAATAAAAGATTAATTAAAAGGGCCTAGTGAGTGCTTATGGTGCTAAATATTTGTTTGTTTGTTTTGATAGTTAAATAACCGACTATCAAATTTGGTCATTTTAGTTCCTCGACTTGATGTGGGAACTATTTAGTCCTATACTTAGTACGTAGCCTTCTATGTAGGCTTGATAATCATTTGTGTTGAGGACATTGATTCGCATAGTGCAGAGTATTACTCCAATCTATCGAGCTTCCTTCTTGGCCCGAAGGATAGCAAGTTGAAAGTTGAAGATGTGATAAGTCTATGAGACTTAGTTTCTGTGTGAGGTCGAGAAACGCTTTTGCGTTGTTGGTGTGAAGAGACCGGGATCAGATTTATCTGAAAACCACTTCGGACCAACGTATATGCGACGATTGTGCAGGTTGCTTGTGATGATATTGATATTTTTGATTTTCCTAGCGGGGGACTGCTTGTTGATCGTTTGGGGTTAAAATCCCAATATACATCCAGTAGCATTAGTCTCTTCATTATGAAATATCCAATGCAAGGACTATTCGCTACTAATCCTAGGGATTTCCCGACAGGATATGGAAGGAAAGTACTTTCGGTTTGTCTTGTTCTTGGAAAACCTTTATTGATGTTTGTCTGACATTGCATTTCTAAAGATTACGTACATTGGTTTTTACAAACATACATCAGTGGTGGCGGAGAAGGCAACTTCTCTTAGCTTAACACCCTCTTTGAGACGTATGAGCTTAAGGTTTGTATTTTTGTGGAAGGCAATTAGTAGTTAAATGGAAATGGCCGTGTGGCATTCAAAGTGATGTGATATGTGATTGTGAAAGGTAATCGTTAACTCTAGCCTCATCAATCGGATATGACCAAAACAGGGTTAGATGCAGCAGGGCTAAGTGGGTCGCTCCCAAGTAGGGTATGATCATCCTCTTCTAGAAATATCTTTGCATGCTATGACATCGTGTATCTGATTATTGTGGTTTGTATGCTAGAGGGCCCCTAGTAAAGGTCGGTGACGACCGTAGGATGACATATTAGGTACCATATAGTTATAGAGGTAGGTCGGTCTTGTGTTGGTAGAGGGCAGATGTTCTGTGCCTTGAGATATCCATCTAGAGGTGTACCCATTCAGAAAGTGGTCCCTTCACTTGGTCAATTGTATGGAAATCCAAACTCATACGTACCTGCCATTTTGATTGTATTATCCATTTTGGGCTATATGCTGGAATTTAATCAACGTAACAATTTCAGCTATGATTAATATTATTTGTATACTAGACACTAGTATAATATAACATGAATTTGATATGAGATGTTTTAGTTATCGTAAGGTAAAAACATGTCTGTGTTTATGTGTGGACTTGTCTTACGACATACTTTTGTTTTGATAAAGGAAAAGTTTGGTAATTTAATAAATTCAGCTGAGTGTGTTTCTCACGCTGGTTTACCAGACAGATCTGGGCGTTCTTCCCTTTCAATGCTCAGGTCAGACCGAGTATATTTATAGGTTCATATTTGGTGCTTTTGGAGCTTCAGCAGGAGAGCTGGAAATCTTCATTTCGTATACACGTATTTGTTTTGTTTGATTATCCGCTGCATTGCTTAGTTGTTGTATATTATCGGCAATTGTGAGGACATGTTATTACAACTGTCCAGGCTGATAATTATTGATTGATTGTTGTACTCTGATTGATGTATGTATATATATAGTTTTTGTTTTGAAAGATCATTGATATGATATTATACGTTTTCCGCTGCGATGTTTGAGTTTGAGTGTATTATATATATGAGCACATAATTGTTAGTGAATATAAAATGTTTTACATTGTGTTTACTTATCCGTTGAGTTGTTTGTGAATTCTGGTCGGTATGTGGGACGCCATATTATCGATAGGGATTTCCAAACACTTAAACGTGGCAAGTCGACATAGTATTATTTTTAAATTGGGTAAATGTAATAATTTTACCTCTATTATATTTTATATATAAAGGAAACAATTTTTCGGAATTATTAAAGTGTATATAAATTGATTGTTTGGTTGTTTGAAAATGTGAATATATATATATATATATATATAAGTTAATAAAAGTTGTTTAAATAATCTAAATAAAAGCAACAATTGTAAAAGAATAAATTATATAAGCAAATGAATTATAAAGTATGGAATTATAATTAATATGATTTACAATTGTGAAATAATCTTATGTATAAGAAATGAAACTATATGACTTGTAAATAAAAATGGATTTATACTAAGAATTTGAAAAATTGAATCCTGTTTATTTTGAAAATTATTTTTCAATGTTAAAGAGATTATATTATAAATCTGAATAAGATAAAAGAATTTAGAATGAATCTTATATAAGTAAAGTAAAATAGTGAAATTATATAAGTAAAAAGATTTACAAATGTGATTTATAAATATAAAAAGGAATTTTAAAAAAGAATATATATATAAAGCACTGAATTCACTACTGTTGCTGGGAAATAATAAGGGTGATGACTGCAGCATCATCAGTATCATTTTCGAGTTTCTATGTGATGGATTTGCTACCAATAGTAAATTGAAATTTTAAGTTTTGTTGTGATAAACAAATTTGAATTTAAAATCCAAGTTGGAATTGATAAATATAAGTAAAATGAGTTTTGGGCTTATAATATGAAAAAAAAGTTTAACTTTGGTAAAGTTGAAATAAATTTGAGTTAGCATAATGGATATATGATTTGAAATTTAACTAAAGAAAGGTTAAATAAATTGAATTGGATTTTAACTGGATTATATAAGTTATTGAAATGGAAATTAAACTTAAAAGATAAGTGATTGTATAATATGAATTTGAAAGTTTAAATAAATAAGTTGTATAACTTATTAAATGAGAAAAGGTAAGTAAAACCAAATATTAAAATGGTTAAACAGTTTTGTTAAGTAAAACAAAAATCTGAATTTGAATAGTGATATGAATTTCACTAAGTAAAAGTTAAATAAAATAGAATTTGAATAAATTAGAGATGAACTTAAGTTGTATAGTGAAAGTAAATGCAAGTAAGAATGAAATGAAACATAACTTAAGTAATGTAGAATGAAGTTGATTTTGGTATTGAAGTAAATTAATAAAGTGAATTAATGAAATGAAGTCATTAAATGAATATGAATTTGAGTTATATAATGAAATTCAACTTTAGTTGTAAAATGAAATTTGGAATCGAATAATTGAATGAAAGTCAATTGAATAATAAATCAATTGAAATTAAAAGTGTTAAACCAAATTGAAGGTAAGTAAATATGAATGTTGAGACTAAATTAAATAAATTTGGTTATGTTGGATATGCATTGGTTGTTAGACGAATGTTAGTTGATTGTATAGAAATTCATATGAAATTGAATTAATAAAATTGAAAGTTAGATAATTGGATTCAAATTGGAAGTTAATTGAATCTAAATGGAATTTGATTTGAATTGGAAGTGAACTAATTTGAATATGAATTATTGAATGAAAACTAATTGAAAATGAATAAATGAATGTTAGTAAAATCCAATGTTAATGAATCAAATGTGATTAAATTGGAAACCAATTCAATGAATATTAATGAGAAGTAAATTTATATTTATTTGGTTGTTGGTTTGTTGAATGTTAGTTGTATGATGGTTGGATTTGTTGCTTTTGATTGCATTTGCTATATTGGCATATATAGTTGTTGTATTGGTATATGTTGTATATTGATATTACTTTTCATATATACATGTTTCTCATTTGTTGTTGAGTGTTTAGTAGGTGCGAATGGCGCTTGCTTCGCATTTGGAGCTCGCTTGCGCGCTATGTTAGCCGTATATGCTAGCTAATAATATATAAGGTACATATCTCGGATTACATATCGTACTTTTACACTTTTTCCCTACGGGATGCCTCATCCTCGAAGATGAGATGTATATTTGTGATATATATATGTTGTGATCCTACTACAATTGAACCGCGCAAAAGAGACGCTGGTGAATTTTTCGAAAATTTAAGGAGTTAGAAATTTTTTGAGAATTTTAGAAAAAAATTTTGATAACTAAAATTTTGATATTGAGTTATAAAGTTCAACGATATTAGTTGGCTTTGAAAAGATAATTATGAAGGGATTTGAAAACTTAGAAAAGTTTTTATAAGAAGTTTAACTAAAGGATTTTCAAAAGGTTAAAATGTTTAAATGAATTTGAAATCTAGTTTGAATGATTTGTTTTGAAAAGTTAATGGATTTTGTAGCTTTTTTACTTGGTAATTTCGAAGACAAAATTCTTTTAAGTAAGGAAGAATGTAACGGTCCACAATTTCGGTCATTTGAAATCGGTATATTTAATTGATTTTAAATATTCACAAGTTAATATTATAAGATGAATAACTTATATTTCGAATATAAGGATTTAATTGGATAATTAAATCATTAATTTAGTATTTGAAATTGCAGAAATAATTGAAATTTGAATTTAATGTGAATGAAAATGATTTATAAAGTTGAATTAAATTATATTTGAATTAGAATGATGTTAGAGAACTTTTAAAATTGAATTAAAAGTTAATTTATAGAAATTGAATATTTTAATTATTTAATTAACGAGTGAAAATGGTCATTTTTCATACAGTCTTGGATTTTGACGAAACTAGTTTCATTGGATCTGTAATGTTAAATTTTTGTAGGATTTCAAATTTCATGTCAATCGGATTTACGGTTTGTCTGGGGCAAGCTAAAACACGTAGAAATTTGTTTAAGTGAATTTTAAATTTAAATAGTCGATTCGAAAACCTATCTTCCAAATACGATCGAATTAGCTCCCGATAGATATTCCATTGTGTTCGGATTAGGGGTAAAACATTATAAACGCCAGGTGGCACGTTTCGTTTCGAGTTCGAAAATCTTTCGGATGAATAGTGCGCGCAAATTTTCTATAAAAGGCCAACTTTTATTCATTTTTACAAAAACCCTAATGAGGCTAGGGCTAGCCACCACTTCATTTCCAATGGCCAGGAATTCATTTTCTTTTCTACTTAATCTCTCTCAATCCATCAATAACTAGCCAAAACGTTCAACTACAAAATGATAGAGCATATCGAGACCTTCGAATCCATACGGCAATGATGGGGTTTTGAGCTATGGATCGACGATAATGTTCTAGTGTTTATTCGACCTTTTCACGCGTTTTTCGAGGTCAAGAAGCAACCGAGTTCGACGTGTTCAAGGGAGAGGGTGGAGCTCGTGGTGGCCTTTCGATTGGTGGTTGTTGATCAACGTGAAGATGATCGGAGGCGACTCGACAATTAGGGTTTGAGGCGGCTCTATGGGTTGTCTTGCATATGAAAAGAAACTAGCGGGGAAGAAGATCACATGCTCGACCTGGATTGCTTGGATTGAAAATCTAATAGCCACGATGTGAGGGTTTTGAAAATTAATAAAAATTGTGAAATTTATATATATTAAAATCGTACAAACTTTAAAATACTGTAACTTTGTCATACGAGGTTTGTTTTCGACGAAACAAATTGCGTTAGGTCTGTATTGACGAGCACTACATTTTAGAGCTGGTTTGGAGTAGTGTAAATTTTGGGTAAAATTAAACGCTCGTTTAATTTTATTCGGAATAAAACACTGCAACTGCTATTGGAATCAATGTGAGAACAACTCACTCTTTCTAACTCACTGATATTTTTATATAAGTGAGGATAAATTTATTTTATGCTGATTGATGATTGTTTGGATGATATATGATATATTGTATATATATTGATTGGTATTTGGATGTATTCCTGCCTATTGGAGCAGATGAGACCCTATACATTCTCGTGTATGAGCGGATGACACTTTGTACGTGCGTCTGCCTCGAAGTGGACATTGTACATATATTTCTAATATGTATATTTATTGCAGGTGATAGGTTGGAGGGATCCAACTGGATTCCTCACCAATACTGATTAATTTACAAATATTGATATATATGCTGTTATCATTTGATATATGATGTTTTGGATGCTGTGATTGATGTATTTAGTGCTGTTGCTACATTGGGCCTATTTTTGATAATTTAAAAATGTTAAAGTGATGATTTCCAAATTTAAAAGGATTTTAAATGTGATTTTGAAAATATATGTTTTGGTGATTTTTGAATTGTTATAAAGGTGGGAAATTTATTTTAAGTAAATAAATGTGATAATTTTTATGTTATAAAAATTATGATTTTTGGGAAATATAATTAGAATGTAATTTTTGAAATATGAAGCGAACTATTTAGTAAAATAGTTTAAATTGAGATTTTTGAATTATTATAAACGGTTTATATATAAGATTTACAAAATTGAATTTTTATAAATAAAAATGATGGAATTATAAAGGAGTTTTATAAGTGTTAAAATGAAGTTATAATTGGGTTTTATTAGTAAATAAGATTTACAGATTTAAAATCGACGAAGTTATAAAAGAAAGAATTTGAAATAAATAAATTATAAGTAATAAACTTATAATTTGGATATTTGGCATATAAATGAAATAAATGAGTTTGGTCAATAAAGGGATTTTATAAATTGAAGTTTTTATAAAATATAAATGTGAATTTATAAACATTGTTAAATCCGAAATTAACTATATTTTGATAAGTTAAATATGAAAGCTAATTAAAGGAATTTCATCCATGATTTTAGATAGTGGATAATCCTTTAATTTAAAGTGCAATGGTAATGAATTTGATTAGGAATTTCATCCAAGATTTTGGACAGTGGATAATCCTTTAAAAATATGTAGAAGTGATGAATTTGGTTAGGGAAGTATATCCACGATTTTGGAGAGTGGATTATCTTTTAATAAATGTGTAGAAATATTGGATATGGTAAGAGAATTAAATTCACGATTTTGGACAGTGAATAATCTTTTAAATTAAATAAATGTTTTGGAAAGTGATCTTTTAAATGAAGTTAAATGATTTGAAGATGTTTTAAAATGTGTTAAATATCGAAACCTTAGATTTCAACATTCATTGTTGAAATAGACGTTTTCGAGAAATAAGGAAATGATGGACTATAACACTATTGTTATAGTAAATGATTTTCGAAAGGAGATGTTTTTGTATAATATATGGGATTTATATATCTATCAAAATTACTGAATCCCTATACTTGTGATTTTGAGTTGTCGTAATGATGTTTTACACAACATTCGTTTTGACCCGAATAAATGTGTTTTAAGAGAATGTTTTCCTTAAAAATAAAATATATACTTAACCCTGATTTAAGTATATTTGATATTTTCTAAGTGTTGAAAATAAAGTGAATTGTGAATTACTTATACTGTTGAAATAAGTATTTGGAAATGTTTTCCAATATAGAAGTGAAATGGTTTTGAGAATATTTTTTTTAAAGATAATTTGAAGTGAATATTTGGCATGTGATTTAGTTAATAAAAGATTAATTAAAAGGGCCTAGTGATTACTTATGGTGCTAAATATTTTTTTTGTTTTGATAGTTAAATAACCGACTATCAAATTTGGCCATTTTAGTTCCTCGACTTGATGTGGGAACTATTTAGTCGTACACTTAGTACGTAGCCTTATGTGTAGGCTTGATTATCATTTGTGTTGAGGACGTTGATTCGCATAGTGTAGAGTATTACTCCAATCTATCGAGCTTCCTTCTTGGCCCGAAGGATAGCAAGTTGAAAGTTGGAGATGTGATAAGTCTATAAGACTTAGTTTTTGAGAAACGCTTTTGCGTTGTTGGTGCAAAGAGACCGGGATCAGATTTATCTGAAAATCACTTCGGACCAATGTATATGCGACGATTGTCCAGGGTGCTTGTGATGATATTGATATTCCGGATTTTCATAGTGGGGGACTGCTTGTTGATCGTTTGGGTTTAAAATTCCAATATACATCCAGTAGCGGTAGTCTCTTCATTATGAAATATCCAATGCAAGGACTATTCGCTACTAATCCTAGGGATTTCCCGACAGGATGCGGTAGGAAAGTACCTTCGGTTTGTCCTGTTAATGGACAACTTGTATGGATGTTTGTCTGACATTGCATTTCTAAAGATTACGTACATTGGTTTTTACAAACGTACATCAGTGGTGGCGGAGAAGGCAACTTCTCTTAGCTTAACACCCTCTTTGAGACGTAAGAGCTTAAGGGTTGTATTTTTGTGGAAGGCAATTAGTAGTTAAACCGAAATGGCCGTGTGGCATTCAAAGTGATGTGATATGTGATTGTGAAAGGTAATCGTTACCTCTAGCCTCATCAAACGGAAATGACCAAAACATGGTTAGATGCAGTAGTGCTAAGTGGGTCGCTCCCAAGTAGGGTATGATCATCCTCTTCTAGATATATATTTACACCCTATGACGTCATGTATCTGATTATTATGGTTTGTATGCTAGAGGACCCTCGGTAAAGGTCAGTAACGACCGGAGAATGACATATTCGGTACCATCTAGTTATAGAGGTGGGCCGGTCTTGTGTTGGTAGAGGGTAGATGTTCTGTGCCTCGGGACATCCATCTAGAGGTGTACCCATTCGGAAGGTAGTCCCTTCACCTGGTCATTTGTATGGAAATCCAAGCTCCACTACGTACCTTCCATTTTGATTGTATTACCCATTTTGGGATATATGCTGGAATTTAATCAATGTAACAATTTCGGCCATGATTAATATTATTTGTATACTAGACAATAGTATAATATAACATGAATTTGATATGAGATGTTTTAGTTATCGTAAGGTAAAAACATGTCCGTGTTCATATATGGACTTGTCTTACGGGATACTTTTTTTTGATAAAGGAAAAGTTTGGTAATTTAATAAATTCAGTTGAGTGTGTTTCTCACACTGGTTTACCAGACTGATCTGGGCATTCTTCCCTTTCAATGTTCGGGTCAGACCGAGTATATTTACAGGTTCAGATTTGGTGCTTTTGGAGCTTTAGCAGGAGAGCTGGAGATCTTCATTTCGTATACACGTATCTGTTTTGTTTGATTATCCGCTGCATTGCTTAGTTGTTGTATATTATCAGCAATTGTGAGGACATGTTATTATAACTGTCCAGGTTGATAATTATTGATTGATTGTTATACTCTGATTGATGTATGTATATATACAGTTTCTGTTTTGTAAAGTTCATTGATATGATATTATATGTTTTCCGCTGCGATGTGAAATTCTATATTGTTCTGTTTTGTTCTATCTTCTCCTTTTCTTCTCTTCTCTTCTTCTCTCTTCTTTTCTTTCTCCTGACTTTCCGTCAGTCTGTGCTTTTTGGGTCGGACATGTGTGGATTATTGTCGATTCATAGGGCACAGATTTGTGGGTCGTCACAACATCAATCGAAATCCTCGTCGCTATATGAAACAAGTTCAAATGATGATCCCTTAGGGTAAAACAAACCGTAATCTCTAGTACTAGATAGATATCACAGGATACGTTTAACAGCTCTTTGGTGAGATTCTTTTGGTTTTGCTTGAAATCGGGCACAAAGATATACGCTCATCATAATGTCGGGTCGACTAGCCGTCAAATATAGTAAGGAGCCAATCATACTACAATATAATTTTTCATCAGAATCTTTTCCATTATCATCTTTTTCTAAGTGAACACTAGTACTCATTGGTTGGTTTACTCGAAGTTTTATCCATTCCAAAACGACGAATAAATCGTTACAATATTTTTCTTGATGTATAAAAATGCCATTTTCAAGTTGTTTTATTTGTAAACCTAAAAAGAAATTTAATTCACCCATGTGAGACATTTCAAATTCACTTTTCATAATATTTGAAAATTGAGAACAAAGATTTTGGTTAGTTGAACCAAAAATAATATCGTCTATGTAAATTTGTACAACTAAGATGTCGTTATTTTCTCGTTTAATAAATAAAGTCGTATCTAATTTTCCTATTTTAAAACCAGAAGCAATTAAATGATTCTTAAGACGTTCGTATCAGGCACGGGGGGCTTGCTTTAAACCATATAGAGCTTTGTGCAATTTAAAAACATGATCGGGATATTTTTTGTGAACAAATAATGGAGGTTGTTCAACATATATGTTTTCTTTAATAAAATCATTTAAAACAGCACTTTTAACGTCCATTTGAAATAATTTAAAATTGTGATGACTTGCAAAAGCAATTAATGTACATATGGCTTCGAGTATTGCTACTGGAGAAAAAGTTTCGTCATAGTCGATACCTTCTTCTTGATTATATCCCTGAGCAACTAAATGTGCTTTATTTCTATCTATATTTCCGTTTTCATCTGCTTTGTTTTTAAATACCCATTTTGTTCCAATGACTGATTGATTTTCTGGTCCTGGTACTAATTCCCAAACATTATTACGTTCAAATTGATTTAATTCTTCTAGCATGTCTATTATCCAAAAACCATCGTTTCTTCTTTATAATTCTTTCGTTCAAAAGTTGACACAAATGCAATATGACTTAATTGGTTAAGTTGATTTCTAGTTACTTTGGAATTAAAATCCACAATGATATTATCTCTTGGATGATCTTATAGAATTTCAGGGGGCGACACTAGAGTATTATTTTGTGCATTTGTCTCATTATTAGATGAGTTTGTTGTATTTGATATAGGAATAATTTCTTCATCGTCGTTAGTATGATTGTTAAGGAAATTTTCATCAAATGAAACATGTAAACTTTCTTCCATTGTGTTAGTATGTTTATTAAAAATTGTATATACCTTGCTTCGATCCGAATATCCAACAAAGATTCCTTCATTAGCCTTCGGGTCAAATTTTCCTAAATTATCTTTTGTATTTAATATAAAACATTTTGGTCCGAAAGTTTTAAAGTATGATACTTTAGGTTTTCTTCCAAAAAATATTTCGAAACAAGTATGTTTAGTCATATGTCGTATGGTTACTCGATTCAAAACATAACAAGCCGTAGCAATAGCTTCATCCCAAAAATGTTTTGGTAAATCGCTACTATTTAATAGTGTTCGTGCACATTCTTGTAACGTATGATTTTTTTCTTTCTACTACACCATTTTGTTGTGGTGTGTGGAAAAAAGAAAAATTATGACTTATGCCCTTTTTATTACAAAATTAGTAAAAAGATCATTTTCGAATTCTCCACCGTGATCACTTCGAATATTCTTAATTTTTAAATCCATTTGAGTTTTAATTCTTTTAGCAAAAAATTTAAACATACCAAAAGTATCACTATTATGTTTTAAAAATAAGGTCCACGTATATCTTGAAAAATCATCAACTATTACGAAAACATATTTGTTGTGATTTATAGATCGTACTTGAGTTGGTCCAAATAAATCTAAATGTAATAATTCTAATGGTTGTTTTGTAGAAATATTATTTTTAGATTTAAAAGAACTTTTCTTTAGTTTACCGATTTGACAAGCATCACATAAATTTTCTACTTTATAATTTATTTTAGGTAACCATCTAACTAGCTCATATTTTGCTAATTTATTAATATATTTAAAATTAATATGACAAAATCGTTTATGCCACAACCATGGATCATCATGTTAGGCGGTTAAGCATAAGTTTGAATTTTGATTTATATTCATATTTAAGACATAAATATTTTTGTTTCTAAAACCCTAAAAAATAAGTTGATTGTTATTGAAAATATTACATATATCTTTTTCGAAATTGATTTGAAAATCTTTATCGCATAATTGACTAGTGCTAAGTAGGTTGTGTTTTAAATTTTCTACTAACAAAACATTTGTAATAATAGGAGAGTTAGAAATACCAGAGTTGATGACTTATCCGATGCCAACGACGTATCCTTTTGAGTTATCTCCAAAAGTTATTGTTCCACCATCGATATATGTTATATTTGATAACATTTTGCATTTCCGGTCATATGCTTGGAGCATCCACTATCAAGTATCCATTTCTCCTTATTTTTTATTTTGGGTACCTACAAGATAAAAATAATTTAATTGGTACCTATATACTTTGTTAGGGTCCTAAATGTTAGGAGTAGTAGGTAGCCATACCCAAGAAGGTTTGGTACCTTTATGAATATATTTTTTTATTATAGACTACATTATCTAGAAAACTATCAATATGTTTTTGTCTAATCAAATTATTATTTGTCTTAGGAACCCAAAATTTTATATTTTTGGTATTCGTATTGGACTTAGGTGATTTTTTAGTCTTTTGATAAATAAAACTATATTTCTTAATATTATTCCTTTTTGTTTAGGAATATTTTTAAATCCTATTCCATTTCTATTACCTGAAGGTTTTGAAGTTTTGATAAGATTTTCCAAATCTTGTTTTCCTTTATTAAATTTTGAAACATTATTTGTAATTTTATCTAATTTGTCTTTTATTTCAAAATTTTCAATTTTCAATGTCTCTATATTACTTTTCAAGTTGATATTTTCTTTTAACAACTTATCCTTTACTAGTTTAACTTTTCCAAAATCAATAGATATAGTCTCATATTCAACTAAACTACTTTTATTTTTTTCTTGGGATAATTCTAGTTCCTCCTCTAAAATAATTTTTCATCTTTTAACATTCTTTTTTCAAGTTCTAATCGATTTATTTTGGCTATGTGTTCTTTATTCAATTTTTTAATTTGTCTAAATTTATCATCTAATTCCATGCTAAGCTCTAATAATTCATCATAGCTAAGGTCAAGACATACCTCATAAGTTTGTGCCATAAAACATACATTAGCTTGTTCTCCCTCACTATCGCTGTCACTCTCTGATGATGATGATGAAGAATTTGAGTCATCCCATTTTACTTTGAAAGCTTTCTTCTTTTTAAAATTTTCAAATTGGTTCTTCCTTTTGTCATTGTTGAGATTGGGACAAGCTTTCTTCATATGTCCAAAGTGATCACATTCATAGCATTTGATTGACGTTTGATTTGTAGAGCTTGATTTTCCTCCATTCTGAAATCTGGTCATTTTCCTAAATTTCTTGAATTTGTTGTAGTTTTTGGCAATAAATACGATTTCTTCTTCGTCTAAGTCGGAGTCTTCATTTGTTGCTGGAAATGCTATGTTTTTCTTTTTCGAATTTTGTTCTTTTCTTACCTGCAAATTAGCTTCATAGGACAGTAAATTTCCTATCAATTCTTCAACTAAGAGTGTTGAGAGGTCATTAGCTTCTTCGATAGCTAATACTTTTCTTTCCCACTCTGGAGTTAAAGAATTGAGTATTCTAGATACTAAATAAAAATTTGTGAATTTAACTCCTAGTGCCATTAAATCGTGTTGAATAGTTTGGAATCTAGAGTACATGTCCACTATAGATTCATTTTGTTTCATTTTAAATGATGAAAATTGATTTTGTAAAATTGAAATTTTAGTTTGCTTAACTTTGTTCGTGCCTTCATGTGTAACTTGTAAGGTATACCAAATATCATATGCAGTGTTACATAACATGACACGTGAAAATTCATTTTTATATAATGAACAAAATAAAACATTCATAGCTTTGGAATTATTAGAAGCTGCAGTTTTTTGTGCATCATTCCATGTGTTCATAGCAGTAGTAGGTGCTTCATATTTATTTTGAGTGGCTGACCAAATTTCTAATCCATTAGCTTCCATAAAAATTCTCATATGTGTTGACCAATATGCATAATTAGAACCATTAAAAAGTGGGGGACGTGCTGTGGATTGACCTTCTTGAAAAATACTTGCCATATTATAGTGATTCAAAAACGTGTTACTGTAATTTGATCAAACCTTGCTCTGATACCAATTGAAAGTCTACGTGATGGATCGTGTAATGTATATGCAAGTATATGTGACAAAATATATGATGCAACTAAAACAATATTAATCTAAGAAAATATAGAATAAGCACACCAGGATTTTATACTGGTTTGGACCTCCAGTCCTACGTCTAGTCCCAAAGCCCCCCTTCAGAATTCTACTATCAAACACCCTCGCTTCGCCCGGAGGAATAGGCTTGGCTACAATAAGTTGTTCTTATCAAAAGCGTGTTCTAATATGACACAGATATTGACTAATTAGTACAATTGCTTCCAATATATCTCTAAGGAATATTATCTATGAGAAAACGTGTATATGGAAGAGTGAATACAAGTAAGAATTGCTAGAGTGCAGAGATCAAGAATAGAGTATAGAATTAGAGAGCATAAGTAAGCAAGGTGAGTAAGGTAAGTTCTTTCTCTTGATTCTTGATGCTATATATAGTTGTAGATTGTTATGTTGAGTAGTTACATCCATTAATGAGTGCTCTACAGTTGCTTCTGTTGATGATGAAGAGTTGCAGCGAAGAGAAGCAGGGATGTCCATTCGAATGTGGAAGTTGAAGTTCTTATTTGAAATCCGAGTTTGAATTCAAACGTCTAGTATATGTCTCAGACGTCTGATACTCCATATTTTTTTTGAATATGGAAGAATATCAGACGTCTGAGTGTAACTACCAGTTGTTTGGTTTTACCTATTAGTTGTTCCAGAGAACTGAATCAGATGTCGGGCTTGTGCACCCAGACGTCTGATATTGTGCATATCAGTTTCTGTGCACTCGTTCTTGTCTTTCTTTGTTCCTATTGACTTGTAGTCTCTTGAAGTATCCTTTGAGCCTCTTTCTTGTCTTTCTAGTGATGTTGTTCTAGCAAGTACCTGTATATATAAATATATATGTATATTCGATTTCCATTGTATGGTTGTTGTCATCGAAACCATAGATTGGATTTCCTAACAATATATACAATAATGTTTATTTCTCAAATCATATTCAAAATTTTATAATCAATATTTCATAAATATTAGTTGATTAATAATAATTATAAATTAATTAAACCATTTAGTCTTAAGAGAATTCATCATTTCGGTTGTGTGACTCACCAGGTGTAAATTTGGTCAACGATTAACATCAAACAATTCGAATGTTAATGTTCACACGCCACTTAGTTGGTGGTGTGACGTTTCAGCCAAATTTATCGCTTATTTAGTTTCGGTAAAATCCAATTTTAGTTTATTAAGCGTTACCCTGTTGTGACATTTATTTTACATTAATTCTCTTCGTCAAAACTATATCACTTTTGACTTATGGAATTTGGTAATGGTCCAAATTCTAGTATCTTCCATATTCAACTCTATTAGTCTAAACACAACGTCCTTGGTTTATAATAACAATTATTACTAACCGAAATGCTTTTGCCAAAGACTATGAGTTGACTTGAGTTGACCGTGATACTAACCCCATATAATTGAGAGACGAATCCTCTCTTGAATAGTGCTTTACTACTAATACTTCCATTCAATCCAACTATAGCCACTTGTTGGACGCTGTACCATGATTTGACTATAATTAAAGTGGAGTTTTCATATTGAATATCGTAGTTTCTCATGTTGAGAGAACTGTGTAAGTCAATCACATTGATATTTTTCAAATGACCTTAGTTATATTAACCAAAAGAAAACTATCGAGTGAGTCGTTCCATGGTTATACAATAACTATTAGTACGTAACATTTTGGTCCCTACAGCAGTCATGAGTAATACACTTCACAACATTTGTAGAGCGTCACGTACTCTAGTCTCAACGGATACTTAGATATCCAGTCTCGATGCATCTTGACTAGGAACATTTAAAATGTTTTATTTATATTTATTGCAAAAAATTACACATGGTTACAACTCTTTATAACTACTATAAAAAAATATACTATTTATGAATTTCTGTTAAATATACTTTTAATTAAATTGATTAATATAACACATTATATCAAGTATATTATAGAAATAAAATACATTTTGTTTTAAATAAGATTGGTCAACGAGTTAACTATATATAATAAATTACATAATTACCTCTATGGCATACTGGTAACTCTATCAATCTCCCACTTGCACTAGGGATCAATTATGTTATTCCAACTTCTCTAGTCGGTTTCCTCAAAACCAATTAGGCCAGTACCTAGGTGAATGGTATGTTTTTATATTTAATTATCTACTATATCAAACAACTCTCTCTAACATTGATAAACTACCTTGTCGAACAATTCGAAGTATGTCCCTCGACTTTAAGAGAGCTCTAAGTTCTATTTTGAACTATATCGTAACAATGTTATCATAAAAAATGTTATGAGATTCTCAACATTTGGAATTACCATTAGCTTAGTTATAAATTTGAGCATTTATATTTGAGTCCATTATTTTTATTACGGGGCTATTCAAAGTAGTGTACTTAGCCTTTTCATCGAATCAGTCATAATCTTTCATTTGGAACACTTCCAACTGAAAGATTCTTAACTTAAATTTATTATTGACATATTATACTCAATATCGCTTATGGAAGTTTGAGCCCGAATACTCCTTTATAAGGAATTTATTGTTTTTGTAAACAATTCTCCAGTATTTTAAAAATACACGAGAATACACCAAACACACATTACATAATATTAATTTCGATTAGATTTTTGCTTCATGTATCAAATACACAACAAATCACAATATCGTAGACTATATAACATGTATGATAATTCCTATTGCCAATGCATAAGAAATCCATCATACTTGTTCTCTATTAAACATTTTAATAGCGTGTCCTTGTATATCCTTTGGGACATTCCCAATATCTTTTATACTTAAGATAAAGGACATCATTTACAAATCTAACATTGAATATTAAAACAACTAAGGCTTTCAAGTACATCGTTAAAAATTAGCAATGTGATGTTTACTTACAGTTTAGAAATATCAATGTACCTTTTAATGTTTTTTCTTATGTGCATATGCTTACTTTTTATTTTGATTGACGATCAAACTATTTGATATTTCTATCAAAACACTTGTTCAATTTTGATGCTTCTCGAATGATACTTTCATATTTTTTCTTGGATCATATCCAAACATTCACAAGCCAAAATATCGCTCCCACTAACTTCAAGACACTTTGGTTGCTATGTGCAAACAGTCTATTCTAAATCATTATTTAGTATTTTCCATTTCAAAACATATGTACCAAATTACAAAGTCTTACATAGCGACCCTTTTGTGAGTAAATGCAAATTAACTTAAGCATGTTTAATATTGAATATATTACGCTAATTTTAATAATTAAAATTTGCGATATTATTCTTATCAATGTTGCTCATTATATTCCAACAATGTTTTCCTTTCTCATAAAGAAAGACTTGCAGCCAATGGATCACATCCCTTTTGATATAATTATCAAAATAATATTTTGATAATGTACTTGGAATCTATTTCAAATCTGCGCATCGTACTATATTATAGAGTCAACACGGTTATTGGTTTAACTAAACGACCAAGGATTACGTATATGTTCGATATTGATAAGAAACTCATAGTTTCCCTTTATGTGTGAGAATACTTATTAGACATTCTAATGCGATGTGTTCATTTAGGTTAGTTAATTTTATTACATCTCATGTAATCAGTTTTATCTTTGGATCTAATCTAGTTCCATTTTACCACCAATAATTTCTCAAAGAAATTCATTCATTATGAAGTTGGTATTTCTTGAAACAATAATTATTTCTCATTACAACGAAATAGGTATTCATAAACACTTAATGGATTTCCTTTATCTAAAACTGATTAAGTTTAGCATAAAAAATTTATGTTCAAAACATAAATATGTCATCCAATGATAGTTTTTTTCCAAACTCCTTTTGGGATACAAGATCCCTCACGAACAACTATTACATGCAACTTTCAATTCGCACAACCTGCCAACTTCTTGACTAGGATATGTTAGGGTTTCTTATAAAATCTTATCTTGTATGATTTTGTAAACTATTATTGAGTTGAAATTAATTTTAACCTTCTATAGTACTCTTAAATACACGACCCTATGAAAATCAGTTAACTCAACTCTACTCATCATTAACCAAGCCTCATTCAACAAGTTCAATTACACCTTATCATTACATCATTATGTATCATACGGAGGAGTTACTTTTAAGGTTGAATCTTCATTCATTTTAGGTATGTTTGGACACTTTCCAACACACACACACACATATATATACACACTCACATATTCAATTTTATTATCTATTGCACGTTATTTTATTTACTTTCATTTTATACTTTATGAGTCTAATTTAGAGATACTACATGTGTGTCAAAAACATATGTCCAAGTCGGTGATAACTCATCGGTGAATTTATCGAAGTACGTGCAATTGTTTTGGTATTAGTAGACTTGCAATTGCATACAACAATATGTATCAATTCAAATAGTTCATCAACTTCTATGATTCTCCCACTAAATAAGTGCATTTCCCTTAATTGTTTGAGATATAATTAACCATTATCATATGATTCATAATCATCTAATAATATTATTTCTCAAAACTATGGCCTAGTCTACAATTCCAAAAATAATTGTAAATAATAATGGATACTTCTGTATTTTCCAATGCATCACTTTTTTTATGAAAACAAATAACACATCATAGTTTTATTTCATGAAGAATATTTATAATATTCATATTAAAATATAACTTTGTTTATTTTTCAATCACTACCAAAAAAATAGTCATTATTTCTTGAACAATTTTTGGTATGTTTTACATAAACAATGTTCGGTATGTTTTACAAAAACAATTTTCGTACTTTGGTGCAACGAATAAGTGCTATATGGCATGCTTCCACTATTTCCACCATTGCTATAATAGAATTCTAATTATGGAGGTCAATCATTCACTTTAATATAGGTTATTTATTTCATATACTGGAACTAGCTTACAGTGGAGAGTTCTTTGACCAAACATCCTGAACTCAAAGAAATAAATCTCATAGAAAACAATTTTCTATATGAAAACATATTTTGGAATAGAAATTATATTTCTTTTTTCAATGTTAAGTATCTTTTATTATTATTACAATTCGTCTCTGATGTTTCTTTTAAAGAGGAAATGGGTATTTACTCTTTTTATCCCAAATGTGCGTTGAATCACATATACTTTTGTACATTCATTTTCTTTCTAAATGGTCAAACCATTCAAAAATACTCTTACTACAATATCATAACGACTCTTTACAAAAGCGCACTAGATGATCCTTAACATTTAAGGACATCAAATAAGTAGCACTTTTCATAAACTGGTCAAACTAACATTTCAGCGATCAAGTTCTTAGATTTAAATTGTAGTTTTTGGTCCAGTGTTACATTTAACACAATATTACCTTTTATTGTGATCATTCAATATTGAATACGCGACCTCACACTATGGTTCATTTGCTTGTTTTGGATGAACTAATTTCATCAAAATATTGTATATTATAAACTGTGACTATTTTCCTTATAACATTTATATGCGATTGCATATGGATCAAATATCCATAGTATTGTATTGCTTCTAGAGTTCAAAACTCATAGAATGCAATACACGGTCTCGACCAAATAAACACATATGCAACCAAATCACTAACAAATTTAGTGGTTGTAAAATTAAGCGATTGCATGGGTATCGAAATGTTAACATGCAAAAATCATTTAATAGTAATTATATGCCATACTACTACTTGTAATTTTTAAATTCAGTTCGCTTGTATATCTTGATTAATAAACATTTTATCAACCATTTTAAATGCACAAATTTATCTATGTCGATTATTATAACATTATATAACATATGTTCTTACAATATTAGAAGAGTTAAATGTTATCATTTTATTTTCCTAATAAGGCTTCCGCTAGTCTTTTATGTTTCACCAAACCCTAAGCGAAATAGAAGTCTTTCAACTCCACTAGTGAGTTTCAAGACTTGTATGCCTTAGGATTCTGACTTTGAGGAAAGCTCAACAAACCATAAGCCTACATATGATGGATATTTTCTTATCAATTGTGTCACATACAACTCCTGACCTGTGGTTCCTTGTCCTTATCCAGCTTTGACCTTGAGGAAAGTTCAATAAGTAAAGTGGGATTATTCACTTAGACCTACCATTTCATGGCTGCCTAAGTTAATGCACATACCTTGAGAAAAGCTCAACAAATATGTGTAGTTATCTTACCGAGTCTATTTAATATATTAACAGTATTACACATAACATACTTAACTTGAGGAAAGCCAACAATTAAAGAGTATGCAAGTAATTTATTAATATATATATATGATAGAGAAAAACTTTATAATAAAAATTCATAATCTTTAATATATTATATCGAGTGATATCAACTTATGAAGTAATATATTTCTTATGAAATATCCTTGTGGTTTAAGTGTCGGACACATATGAAATCACGGTATACACACGTTTATGTTTGCATTCATTCCTTAAGTCTTATTAGGGTTTCTTAATGTTCCACTTTTAATTTATACATTCATATTACAAAAGTTTTATTTATTATTTAACTTTTATATTTCATATAAGTAATATTTCATATTACTTATATAATAGTCTTTTGTATAATATTATATTAATTAAATCTTGTTTAATAATTTTTTTTATTAATTTTATAATATTTTAATACAACATTTTAAATATTTATTATATACTATAACCTTTATAGTATTACACATATATTATATATATATATATGTATATTACTTAATTAATCGAATTTTAATTATTTTTCTTAGTTGATTAACTTTTAATTAATTTATCTAATTAGTTAATTAATTTATTAGTTAAATTTTTTAATTAAATTATATTAATTTATGAATTCAATTCATATACATACATGTATACTTATGTTATTTTAAAAAATTTAAAACAACATGACATATATCATAATATAGAATACATGTATTCATTCATTCAGTCATTAACTAGTTAACTTATTTAGTTAATATATTTTATTAATCCAATTGATAACTTTATAGTTTTTGAAATTAATTTTCATATATTTTGAAAATATTATTATATTATAACATTTATAATTTGTATATATTTTATTTTAAATTTAACTTTTATATTGAAAATCTTATACTTTTAAATTTTCAGAACAATTTGAAAATTTTGTATTATAACATTTTTCTTCTTTTCAATTTACCTTTTATGTTTAAAACATATTTTAATTTTCAAATTTTTTAGAAAATCAGCCCGATGCCCGATTCAAATTAGGCCTTTTCTATTAGGAGCAACGATTAGGCTTAAATATATGTTTCGGGCCGTGTTAATAGCCAAGTAGGTTAGAGACTTAATTATCCCAACTCAACCGTAGGCACTGCCTTTCTAGAAACCCTACTAACCGGGCTTTGAGCATAATTAGTTAATCATACCATGACTAATTAGACCGCATAGGCTATTGGGCTCCGATACCATTATTAGATCTGGGTTAGCCCGTAGTAGAAGTTATAGGTGAATTTCAATTTTTTTACCCTATTGGATCATTGGGCCTATGAAATCTAATTTAAAACATTTCTAAATTTAATTTAGATGGAATCTTTTGTTCCGTTTTAATTTACAAATAATGGATGAAATTTTATTTAATTTATGTTCAATTAAATATAATGGTACACGTATTTGTGTGCATGTGTAACATAATAATCCGGTCAAGGTATAACATATATATATATAAATGTTGGAATTTGCATCACAACAGACATGTTAGCCCATCTTGTATGTATTGCATGTTGTCCAAATATATGTATGTATATGCAAATAAACTTGTTATTTAAATAAGTTGTAACGACCCGCCTTTTCGAACCCCAAAAGTCAACACTAATACATCCATGGTATTCACGTGCTGAACAACTAAGTGCCAGAAAGACAGATTGTTAGGAAAAGAAAGGAGATATAAGAAAAGAAGAAACTAAACAATCACAGAATATCCCAACATAATGGAATAACGTATATTAACTATCCTAATACTTTACAGAATCATTTCAAAAATGATACATTAGAGTCATACTAATACAATTCTGCTCTTGGATAGTTATAACAGTCTATCCCTACCTAATTGATACAAGTTACATATAATACGGTGGAAACAAGATAATAACTAGGTATCGATGAAGCCTTATGCTCCAAGCTCCTCTAAAATGCATCCATGGGAAAACCATAACTACTTAGCTATCCATAAAAATTTGAGCACCCAAGAGTTTAGGAAAAGAAAAGAAAAATCCAGGTTAGACATGGGTCTGGTGTGAGTAAACTCAAACAACTGAATTATTATGTTTAAAACCCTTTTAAAATCAAAAGTATCTCGTAAGACCACGCCGCACATAAACACAGACTGGTTTATACCTTACGACAATCAAAACACTTTTTATAGAAAATCCAATAACATTATAATAATGTCTAGGTACAAATACTTATTATCATAGCCAAAACTGTTACATTAATTAAATTTCAACATAATAGGTATATAACTAAAACCGTAAAGGCTCGTATTAGAGAACGGATTCCATACAATGACTGGGGTACCGTCCATCACGGTGCATCTCTAAATAAAATAACAGTGAGGACCTTGCCAGGGTCCTCTGCCAACAAAGGACCGGTCTACCACTTAAATAGTAGTATCGAATATGATCACCCTTTTGTTAATGGACCCCAACGTATACAAATGAGAGATAATATCGACTCTAGATAGGGATGATCATACCCTAATTGTGAGCGACCCACTTAGTCCTACTGTATCTTCCCTCTTTTAGTCATTCCCGGTTGATGAGGCTTGAGGCTACGTTTTTCCTTTTATATAGCACTTCCCAAACAGTGCCCTCCAGGCAACAATGCAGTGCCAGTGTTCATCCATACAAGTTCGTTCTAGAAGTAAACGAAATCGAAGGTACTACCTCCACTACACCTATTTTGGAATCACCCTTAGGGTTAGTAGCAAATAGCCATTGCACTTCATAAATCCATCTTTGATTCCATACTCTTCAAGATGTATTCAGTTTAAAACACTTGAGTTGGATCGAAGTGATATTTGGATAATATATCTGATCTCGGACTCTTCGAAACAACTTTTGATAATTTTTGGTAAACTCAACCCTGTGTAACAACCGTGATTTTTGATTACCATCGAAATGAAAATTTAAAAATAAAAATTTTAAATTGAAATTTGAAAAATATATATATGAAATTCATTTGCAAAGTCAGTTGCAATAGCTTATTGCATTGAAAATATCTAAGTTATGTTGTAATCTCATTTTTTCCTTTACGTGTATGTTACGTGTAATGGAATTGGGCCATTTTAAACAAAAAGAGAACACACTTTGCTATCCATCATTATTTTATACAGTTGAACACTTCATAATGGTGCACGTTGAAAATGTAATGCATTTGCCTTTGCTGTCATCACTAATTTAAAAACAAAGAGTATAAACATTTTTTGGTTGCTGTCACCAATTTTGTAAAGCA
This sequence comes from Allium fistulosum, assembly GCA_030737815.1. Classification (NCBI taxonomy): domain Eukaryota; kingdom Viridiplantae; phylum Streptophyta; class Magnoliopsida; order Asparagales; family Amaryllidaceae; genus Allium; species Allium fistulosum. The sequence goes on from CM060906.1 coordinate 337,203,459, forward strand.
AAAGTTGAACACACTTTTATGCCATCATCAATGTAGTGTGTCCTTTTCTCTCCACTGAAGCACGTTTACATTAAATGCATTTGTACAAAACTCTTTCCAGCACATATTTTATTTGACTTATACACCAAATTGGTAAAAGAAAAGTAAGCTGCTTCATTCATTGTTTCATTCTTTTGTTCAATTTTCAGTAGCTCTGCAAACAAATTATTAATGGCGGTTCCAAATTCTTGCTCTCTTGTGGATTTTGGTGCTAACTGATTTCGAAACAAAATAGAGGTGAGTGTAAAACTCACATTTCTAGTTTATTCACCACTTTGTTTTTGGCGTGCAAACTATGTTGCCAGGCACTTTTGTTAATTCAATTTTTCGTGTGCACTAAAAATTATAGTGTTCAGGCATTTTAAAGTTATTGCGTGCATGTAGATGAGTTTCAAGTTATTAATTTTGCTACTTCATTTTTACGTGCCAAGTTAAAGTGCATGAAATAATTCCAGAACTTTGTATACACGAGTACATTAAAGTTGTACGTTGAATATGTGCATGAAATGCACGAAGCAAGCCCAGACCATTTTATATTAGTGTGCGTGCAGTATGTATAGGTTTCATTAAACTTTCCTCCATTTAATTTTTGTGAAAGAAAGTTTTAAAACTTTGTGTTGCGTGTTAGTAAGTTGCGTGAAATGTTTATGGCCAGGTCGTTTTTTTATCAACATCATTTTTATGCAATGTTGTGTTGCATAGAAACCAGGTCAAGTCAAATTACAATTGTTTTTATTTGTACATGCGAGCATATATATATATATATATATATATATGTTGCCAGGTTAGTATCTTTGTATACCCAGACCATTATCTTATTCTTGCGTGCAAAGTGGTATGGTACAAAACTGATGCAGCAGCGGAATAATCAAAACGAATATGACGATGAAAGTAGCAATCGATGGAATAGAAGATACCGAATGGCCCAAATCCGTTGATCAAAAGATACCGGATTCTAGCTATCCCAAACACGTTGATCACGCACGATACCGTGTTTAAAGATCTACGATTCTTCGACGTTGATCTAGCGCACTAGATTTCGTGAATCGGCTTCAACAATCGTTGATTCGAGCGCACTCGAATAACCGAAGGTGGAGATAGGAGATCACACTCAACTACCAATTTGAGAAAGAGGCACAAAGCACTCAAACAAAATTTTATTCAAAATCAACCAACCATTACAAATGATTCAACCCGCCTATTTATAGGCAGTTTACAACTCCACTCACAACACATAGGTCGTTAACGACCTAACAGACGCGACCTACGACCTATCACATTACAACACACGCGACTTATCACATCACGTTACACGACCTAAAAACAATACAGATTACAACAAGTAAACGACTTACAGTATTTACAACAGTTACAACATCACGACTTAACACTTGAGCGACCTAAAATACAAGGCAGCGACCTAACTTCTCAGCGCATAAGGTCGAGCGACCTAAAGTGGATGCGGCTTAAGCTTCAGCGACCTAAGAAGTTAGCTCCTGGGATTCTTCACGCGACCTAATTCTTGAGCGACTTAAGGTAAGGTCGTTCGCGACCTAAAGAAAGCGGCATAGGAAAGCGACCTAAGTAAGATTGTGACACTGGATCATTCCTTCGTATATAGCTCACTGTTAGGTCGCTCGGCGACTTATCATAGGTCGCTGGAACATCTCTTCGTGCATAACTCACAGTTAGGTTGCTCGGCGACTTAACGTTAGGTCGTTCATGACCTAACTCAGGCTGGGCTGCATCATCCTCCCCAGGTTGAGAAAAATTCGTCCTCGAATTTAAAAATTCTTCCCCATCGGATTGTTCCTTCCCATAATATGGTATAAGATGTTTAACATTAAACACGTCAGAAGTGTACACATCCTCCGGCAGTCTCAACCTATAAGAGTTTTCATTGATCTGTTTCACAATCGTTACAGGACCAATCTTTCGAGCTTTAAGTTTACTGTATGTTCCCACTAGAAAACGATCCTTCGTTAGTACAGCATATACTAAATCTCCTTCATTAAATTCAACACTTCTTCGCTTCAAATCCGCAGATCGTTTATACTTCTCATTCGTCTTCTCCAATCGTTCCCGAACGATTTTATGGTATTCTGTCAACCCATCAACGAAATCAACAGCCCGCTTAACTATCCTCTTTGGTTGTGGTACTATTGTCAAATCCAACAGCCCCTTTGGCAAGCTCGAATATACAACTTGAAATGGACTGTAACTAGTATTTCGATTAACAGCATGATTATGTGCAAATTTCGCCTGACACAACTTCATATCCCAACTCTTCAAATTATCCTGCACGAGACATCGCAACAAGTTTCCCAATGATCTATTCACCACTTCCGTTTGCCCATCTGTTTGCGAATGATAAGCGCTACTAAAATTTAGCTTTGTTCCAACCATCTTCCACAAACTCATCCAAAAATGGCTTAGAAATCTAGTATCCCGATCAGAAACAATGGATTCTGGTAGCCCATGTAATCGATACACCTCTTTAAAGAACAATTCAGCAACACGGACGACATCAGCTGTCTTCTTACAAGCGATAAAATGTACCATTTTGGAAAATCTATCTACCACTACATATATAGAATCATTTCCCCTTTGAGTTCTAGGCAAACCCAAAACAAAATCCATGCTGATATCAACCCATGGTCTGGTAGGCACAGGTAATGGCATATACAATCCCGCATTCGTCGCTGTCCCTTTGGAAACTCGACATATATGACATCTTTCCACAAATCTTCCAACCTCTTTCTTCATAGAAGGCCAAAAATATGATTGCGAAATCAATTGCAATGTACGACCTCTCCCCACATGTCCTTCCTCATGCAACTCCTTCACAATCTTCATTCTTAAGCTGCTCTCTGGTATACACAATCTGTTTCCCATGAATAGAAAGCCATCCACTAACACATACTCATCAGTCTTCCCTTTATTGACTTCCTTCACAGCCTTAGCAAAGTAAGGATCATCAACCAATAATTCTGGCAACACGTCAAACCCTGTCACTTCAACTTTCATTGTAGTCAACAAATGATTCCTTCGACTCAATGCATCTGCCACTCGATTCGTAGTTCCCGACTTATGCTTCACCACAAATGTAAATTGTTGCAAGTATGCGATCCACGAAGCATGCCTGGCCGCAATCTTGTCCTGTCCCTGCATATGCTTCAACGCTTCATGATCAGTATATAAAACAAATTCTTTATGAAACAAATAATGTCTCCAATGTTTCACAGCTTGCACAATAGCATAGAATTCCACATCATAAGTATTATATCTCATCTTGGCTCCCGATAGCTTCTCACTGAAATATGCAATAGGACGTCCCTTCTGACTTAACACCCCTCCAATTCCGACTTTAGAAGCATCAGTATGTAACTCAAACAACAACTGAAAATTTGGTAATACTAGAATTGGTGCTGTCGTCAAAAGCTCCTTGATCCGCTCAAAAGCAACCCCTGCTTCCTCTGTCCATGAAAATTGCTTCCCCTTCATACAATCAGTAATGATGCTAGACCATGAAAACTTCTAACTTCTGTTATCGTCCTGGGTTGTGGCCAATTTCTGATTGCTTCAACTTTATTCTGATCCACCTGTATACCTCCTTCCGATATAACATACCCCAAAAATAAAACACTATGCGTCATGAACACACATTTCTTCATTGCAGCATAAAATTGTTCCTGTCGTAGTATCATCAACACTTCTCTCAGATGTTGCAAGTGTTCTTCTGGACTTCCACTATATATCAGTATATCATCAAAATACACTACCACAAATTTCCCAATAAATGGTCTAAAGATCTGATTCATCACCCGCATAAATGTACTTGGTGCATTCGAAAGACCAAACGGCATAACCAGCCATTCATACAACCCCTCACGTGTCTTGAACGCTGTTTTCCATTCATCCCCAGGTCTAATTCGAATTTGATGATAACCACTCTTCAAATCAATCTTCAAAAAGATAGCAGCTCCACTAAGTTGATCCAACAAGTCATCCAATCTGGGCATAGGGAATCTATATCTCACAGTAATCTTGTTCAGTGCTCGACTATCAATACACATCCTCCACGTACCTTCCTTCTTTGGCACTAACAATGCTGGAACTGCACAAGGACTTAAACTTTCCTGTACACGTCCTTGTTCAAGCAACTCTTCCACTTGCCTTCTCAACTCCTCGTGTTCCTTTGGACTCATTCTGTAATGTGGTCTATGTGGCAACACAGCTCCTGGAACAAGATCAATTTGGTGTTGTATGTCCCTCAACGGCGGCAACTCCGTTGGCAACTCTTCAGGAAATACATCTTCAAATTCTTCCAGCACTGGCTTTACTTCTTCAGGAATCTCAACCACTTCATGACTCTCACGTCCAATCAACAAAAATACTTCAGGCTCCTCTTCTACTTCCTTAACAAACTCCTTCAAAGATAGCAAAGTTTTAAGTTCTTCAATCTCCTCCAACATGCTTTCTTCTTGTTGTCGCTTCTTGGGAACTAAAGTAATCTTGGTGCCTTCAAACATGAAACTATAACTGTTGGTACGTCCATCATGTTGCACAGCTCTATCATACTACCACGGTCTCCCCAACAACAGATGACATACATCCATGTCCACAACATCACACCAAATTTCATCTTTGTATTTCTTCCCAATCGAAAAATTAACACAAGCTCTTCGACTAACTTTCACCTCCCCACCTTTCCTCAACCAAGCTAACTTGTAAGGTTTCAGATGTTTCTCTATCTTCAATGACAATTTCTTCACAACTTCTGTAGAGATAATATTGTCACAACTTCTTGCATCAATAACAAACTTGCAAACCCTTCCCAAGATAGTGCATGTTGATTGAAAGATGCTACACCTCAACCAGCTAGTCTCCTCCTCCTGTTTTGGTGTCAAGCAATTCCTCCTCATCATCAATGTATATCCATCATCTCCTAACAATAATTCTTCCTCCTCAACTTGTAATGAATTAGAACATTCTGCCTCTACATCCTCATCTTCAACCTTAGCAATCATCGCTCGCTTCTTTGGCTTTGGACATTCGTTGCTTTTGTGACCAAACTCCTGACAATTGAAACATTTGATACCACTATTGACCTTGGTCTTGACAACTTCACTAACAACTGGTTTTACAACAGCCTTGGAAACATTCACATTGCTACTAGCCCCTTTCACTTGATTGTTGGAATTTGTAAACACACCACCTCCTCTTCTGCCTTGCTTCTCCCAAGCTAGAGCTTTTTGATGTGCTTCAGTAACAGATCTGGGATCAAACATATTCACCATATCTTGAATTTGCATTCTCAACCCTCCAACAAATCTAGCTGTTCACTGTTCCTCAGTCTCCATGATATCATTCCTCGCAATAAGTTGGTAAAATTCATCCGCATAATCATTAACAGTCCTCGTCCCCTGTCTCAAGTTCTACAAACGTTGATACATAAGCGATTGATAATTATACGGCAAGAATGTAGCTTTCATTAACTTCTTCATCTTCTCCCATGATTCAATCTTTGACTTTCCCATCCTCTCCCGTGTAAGTTTAGTTTGCTTCCACCGTGCCATAGCTCTCCCTCTCAAACGTGTAGCAACCAACTTAACTCTCCGATGCTCGGGAACTTCCTTAAAGACAAAAATCTCTTCAACATTAGACAACCAATCAAGGAATTCTTCAGGTTGCATACCACCCTTAAATTCTGGAATTTTAGTTTTCATCCCCGACTCCCATCAACGATCATCCTCAACATCCCGGTATGCATTTCGTACTTGGTCTCGATCTCGATAATGAATATTACTTCTATCACTCTCTTTATCATAGTCACGTGTACTTCGATATCGATCTCGACCACCAACATCTCTATGATCACGCATGTCTCTTCTACGATGTCTTTCCTCATCTCGATATGGCTCATACTCAAACTCACGTTGAGTTCTTCTTCCTTCATCTCGATAATCATGGTGATCTCTTCTCATCGAAACTGATGATTCTCTTCTACCTCTATCAGATTGTGGCGACACCCTCCTCGCTTCCGTAACCGATGGCAAAACTCTGTTTCCTCCATGGTTCAAGATTGGCGACCTTCTTCTTTGACCTTGGTTCATGTCCATCATCAATTTATCTAACCTCCCAATACCTTCATCCAACTTCTCATTGAATTTGTTACTAATGCATTGTTCCATTTGTTCAGCATCTTCTCTCTTGTACAAATCTTCAACATTTTGATGACGATTAGCTCTTCTCGGCGGCATTGTCAAATGAAACAAACTTCAACTCTCGGCTTGAACTTACAAAATGATGCACGGCTTCTTCACTAAGCTCGGATCTAGACTTCAAACTCTCGAATAATAATTGGCTCCAAGACTCGGCTTAGCTATGATTGGCTAAGTCTAGCTCTGATACCAAATGATGCAGCAGCGGAATAATCAAAACGAATATGACGATGAAAGTAGCAATCGATGGAATAGAAGATACCGAATGGCCCAAATCCGTTGATCAAAAGATACCAGATTCTAGCTATCCCAAACACGTTGATCGCGCACGATACCGTGTTTAAAGATCTACGATTCTTCGACGTTGATCTAGCGCACTAGATTCCGTGAATCGGCTTCAACAATCGTTGATTCGAGCGCACTCGAATTACCGAAGGTGGAGATAGGAGATCACACTCAACTACCAATTTGAGAAAGAGGCACAAAACACTAAAACAAAATTTTATTCAAAATCAATCACCCATTACAAATGATTCAACCCGCCTATTTATAGGCAGTTTACAACTCCACTCACAACACATAGGTCATTAACGACCTAACAGACGCGACCTACGACCTATCACATTACAACACACGCGACTTATCACATCACGTTACACGACCTAAAAACAATACAGATTACAACAAGTAAACGACTTACAGTATTTACAACAGTTACAACATCATGACTTAACACTTGAGCGACCTAAAATACAAGGCAGCGACCTAACTTCTCAGCGCATAAGGTCGAGCGACCTAAAACGGATGCGGCTTAAGCTTCAGCGACCTAAGAAGTTAGCTCCTGGGATTCTTTATGCGACCTAATTCTTGAGCGACTTAAGGTAAGGTCGTTCGCGACCTAAAGAAAGCGGCATAGGAAAGCGACCTAAGTAAGATCGCGGCACTGGATCATTCCTTCGTATATAGCTCACTGTTAGGTCGCTCGGTGACTTATCATAGGTCGCTGGAACATCTCTTCATGCATAACTCACAGTTAGGTCGCTCGGCGACTTAACGTTAGGTCGTTCGCGACCTAACTCAGGCTGGGCTGCATCAAAAACTATGCCAGGTCATTCATTTATTTTTGTTTACATTATTTCAATTATGCATGCCATAGTATACAAAAGTATTGCCCAGACCCTTGTTTCATTGGGTGCACGTGTATATTGCAAGGCAGTGCAATATATTTGGTAAAAATAGTAGTGCAATCTGGTTATTAAATTATTTTGAACTGGTGTTTCGTTTTGAAACGTATTTTATTACCGTTATTTTTATAACGGATTTTTACCCCGGTGTTTATAGTTGAAGTGTGTTATTTTGATGAGATTTTGACGAATAAATATTACTGTTGTTTTGACTTCAGTAACCATCAATTTAAAGTGAATTTTGAAGCGGCTATCTTGCAATCAAGAAAACCCGCAATGCTGATTTGATATCCGTTTTTATGGTGTTTTGTGAAGCACAATTTCTTTGTCGAAATTGCTATAGAAGTTGCTATTTAATCACGTGTTTTCAAATCGTTTTAAAATATAATTGTTTCCAAAAATTTACAGTTTACGCTTTCAAAAGAATGAGGAATCGATTTAAACGCTTCAGCAAAATTAAGGACTATGAATCCTTACTTTTACTGATTCGATTAATTCCGGACTTGTCCATTTGAGAACGTAAACTTTATTTCTATTAAATACACAATTTTGCACTTTTAAGGAAACGATGATGAGATTTAAATGATTTAGCAAAAGTGCGGAGTATGGAACCACGCTTTTACTAATTCGGTTAATTCTGGACTCGTTAATTGAAATATTTGTCGTGGAATTGTTGTTTGAGAATTTTGATGATTTTGTTGGGCTTTCAAGCCACTATGCTGGACCTTCGGGTCATTTGTTGGACCTTCGGGTCAATTACCAGTACTAGGCCTTCGGGTCATATGTTGGACCTTAGGATCATTTGTTGGGCGCCAAATATTATGATGGCGGTACTTGGTAGGCTTCAGCCATATGAGATGCACGTGCGGCGTAGCTTAGACTCGCCATATGCTGGGATCGATCCACGTTTATGCTGACTTTTATGCTGATTTTCTAGTTATGTTATTTTGATTTCTAGATTTTTGTGTATTGCTGTTTTGAATTCAATTTTGAATTTGGAAGTTGATTTTGATGGAGTTTAATGAGATTTCTTCATTTAAACTATATTGATTATTTATGTTGAATAGTCTCATTCGAAAATATGATTAACTTGCTTTAGTGTTGTTTATCACACACTTATTTCTGAGTTTAAATTAGACTGATCCGTTTATTATTTTCTTTTAAATAATACTCGGGTCAGACCGAGTTATTTCAGGATAATCGCTATCTCTGATTCAGTTGCTGCTTCAGCTTTTGGGATTTAACCTCATCTTTTGTTTAGGCTTCGAGGTATTACTTTTGGTGTAATGACTCTCATCTCATGTATGTATTGATGTCTATGTATATGTACATTTGGTTCATGTGAACCATCGAGTGTTGTAGCATGTATCCAGACTTACCTTCCGCTATGTATGATATTTCTGCTCTGATGGGATTATACGAATCTGTGTTGTTGTTATTATGAGTTGTTCTGATTTTTTCATAAGCCACCGTGGTTTCGTTTTAGATTTAGATTGAATGTATATCGCTGGGAGTAATTACACAACTCCTATCGATGTAATCAATACTCGTCTAAGGCATAACTTACGGATGCCGCTTCTAACAAGCCTTATTCTTTGCAATAGCAGACGTTATTCCTTATAATAACCTTTGTTATTGTGAGCATAGAGGTGGGGCGTCACAGTTTGGTATCAGAGCTGAAATTCAAAACAAATTATAATAAACACGAAACAGAAGTAGAATGGAACATGTGTTACAACTATTCGAGGGTTTTATTCATGCCTTTCTAATCTATTTCTTCGTTGTTCTTAAACTTTTATCCTCTTTAACATGTTGGAATATGTCTAGGAATAAATCTCATATTTCCGTAGTATTCCATTTGTTAAATTCCTTATCAATCTTGTATTGTTTTAACTGATCCTTACCTTCTCTTGTTCTCCCAGCCTATGGCTTTAAGAGGTAGAGGGAAGCGTTCTTCTACAGGTCCGTCTAGTGGTTCTCATCCAGACGGAGTCTATATGTCAGCTGATCAGTTATGGAGCTATTTCAAGGTACTCAGCCTTCTGTTGCTACTCCCGCAGCTCCTACTCACAAGTCTGCCTTCGCCCGCATGTGTAGTGACTATTCCCACCTTGGAGGCAAGCCTTTCAAGGGAACAGAAAGTGTATTAGAGATTCAGACTTGGTTGCGCGCTAGTGAGCGCATATTTTCTCGGATGGATCTCTCAGATCATCATCGCGTTCTCGTGGCATCTAGCATGTTGCAAGAACGTGCGCTTGATTGGTATGAGATTTTGATTGCGGAAGTTGATGAGTCCTCTCTCTCATGGAATCAGTTTAAGGAACGATTCGAACTTAAGTTCGTTCCTGAATCAGAAAAGGCCAATCTTGCTCGTAGTTTCCTTGAGTTAAAACAAGGAAAGTCCTCTATTTCTGATTATGTTGCATCTTTCGAGGCCTTGTCAAAATACGGAGATGAGTTCATTAACACTCCATGTAAGAAGAATCTTAGATTTGTAGAAGGTTTGAAGAAGTATTTGAAGAAAGTCCTTTTGCTTCAGCTTCCTTTTGAGGAACTTGTTGATTCAGCACTTTGCCTTGAAGCTGTCGAAAAGGAACGTGATAGTGGTGATGAGGTTGATGTTTCTAAGAACCCCAACAAGAAGAGGTTTCCATTTCATAAGCCTAATTCTTACAACAAGAAGAAGAAGCAAGCTACCTCTAGTTCTCAGCCTAGTAGTGCACCTTCTAATTAGAGGGCGTGCTATAATTGTGGTTCTATGGATCATCTTCTCCGTAGTTGTCCTAAACCTCGCATTTGCCGCTATTGCAAGAAAGAAGGTCATTGGGTTTCTGATTGTCCTACTGCTCCTAAGGGTTTCAAATCTGGGAAGCTTAATGTTGCTAAAGCTTCGGGTGATTCCTCTCAACCCAAAGGTATTCCTCCTTCTATTTTGGAAGGTTTTATTTTATTTCATGGCCGTTCTATTAGAGTTCTTTTCGATACGGGTGCATCACATTCATTCGTGTCAAAGGAGCTTGTTGATGTTATTCCTTTGGATGTGGTTAGTCTTTGTGACCCTTTGAGGATCGTGAATCCTATTGGTGGATTCGCTACTCTTGGTTTGTTATGTGTTGATGTTGAGATTATTCTATGTGGTTTTTCCTTTCATGCGAATCTGCATGTAATGGACCATCTTGGTTTTGATATGATTTTGGGGATGGATTGGCTCATTCGTTATGAAGTTCAAATCTTATGTCCCGAAAGAAATTTATATCTCAAGCATCCCAATGCTATCGAGCAGTTATCTATTGTATTTCGAGACATGGACCATGATTCGAATGCTCTCATTTCTTCCTTCGAATCGGAGGATGTCATAGCTAATATTCCGGTTGTTTGTAATTTTTCTGATGTCTTCGAGCCTATTTCGTGTTTGCCGCCGAAGAGGGCAATTGAGTTCCGTATTGATCTTATCTCTGGTGCTCATCCTGTCAGTCGTCCTCCCACGAGGATGTCTGCTAAGGAAAATGAGGAACTCAAGCAACAATTATCTGAACTGAAAGCCAAGAAATTTATTCGTTCTAGTTCATCTCCTTAGGGCGCCGCCGTTGTCTTTGTTAAGAAGCGAGATGGTACTCTTAGGTTTTGCATTGATTATCGCAAGCTTAACGAGCTCACTGTCAAAAATAGGTATCCATTACCTAGGATCGACGACATGTTCGATCAATTAAGTGGCGCTAAGCTTTTCTCCCAACTCGATCTTGCTTCCGGTTTTCATCAGTTATGAGTTGCGGAAGATAGCATCCCTCTTACCGCATTCCGTACTCATTATGGTTCTTACGAATGGCTTGTTATGCCATTCGGTTTGACGAATGCTCCAGTGTTTTTTGTAGATCTTATGAATCGGATATTCCGGGAATATCTCGATAAGTTCGTCTTGGTTTTCATAGATGATATTCTTATTTATTCCAAATCTGAAGCCGATCAAATTTAGCATTTGGAGATTGTTTTGAGCACTCTTCGTCAGCATCAGCTTTATGCCAAATTCTCCAAGTGTCACTTCTAGGAGAATAAGGTGAAGTTTCTTGGTCATATTGTTTCTTCCGATGGCATCTCTGTCGATCCTTCCAAGATCGAATCTATTCAGAATTGGAAGAGGCCCGAGACCGTTACTGAGATCCGTAGTTTCCTTGGATTGGAGGGTTATTATCGTCGGTTAATTAAGGACTTTTCTCGTATTGCTTTACCACTTACCACTCTCACGAGAAAAGCTGTTCCTTTTATTTGGTCTGATAAGTGTGAATTTTCTTTCATGAAGTTAAAAAATCTCCTTACTCATGCTTCTATCTTAGTGGTTCCCGAAGGGAATCATGATCTTGTAGTTTATACCGATGCTAGTGGTTATGGACTCGGTGCTGTTCTCATGCAAAAAGATAGAGTAGTTGCCTATGCTTCTAGACAACTAAAGCCTAACGAGATTCGTTATGCTACTCATGATTTGGAGTTAGCCGCTATAGTCTTTGCTCTAAAGATATGGCGACATTTTTTGTTGGGCGAGCATTTTGTTCTCTTCACTGATCACAAATCTCTGAAGTATCTCTTCACTCAGAAGTAACTTAATTGAGGCAACAGCGTTGGCTCGAATTTCTTGCTTCATATGATTGCGATATTCAGTATACCCCTGGTAAGGGTAATCGAGTTGCTGATGCGCTTAGTCGCAAGCAGCAAGTTGTTGTTTCCATGATGCTAGCAGAGTGGAATATGTTGGAAGCTTTATCTCTTTGTGATATTAGAGACCGTCCTTCAGTTTCTGATTCTCCCGTGCTTTTATTTAGAATGGAAGCTCCTCCTAGTTTGTTGGATCATGTTGCCGACGCCCAGAAACAAGATCCAGTCTCTCTTGTCTTATTCAGAGTTGTAAATTGGAATCCCGAAGTGATAATCTAAAGGATTTAGATATTGATATTCATGGTTGTATTCGGAAGAAGGGAAGGTTGATCGTGCCTAATGTTCCTAATCTTAGAAATGACATTCTTGAGGACTGTCATCGTTCTAAGTATATTATTCATCCCGGCAGTAGCAAGATGTATGCCGACATGAAACACTTATACTTTTGGGAGGGTATGAAGCGTGATGTTGCAAGTTATGTGAGTCATTGCATGACTTGTCAACTTATTAAAGCGGAACACCAGCATCCTAGTGGTCTTTTGCAGACTCTTGAGATTCCATTATGGAAATGGGATCAGATTTCTATGGACTTCATTGATGGTCTACCTCGTTCGAGGTCAGGACATACTAGTGTTTGGGTGATTGTTGACCGATTGACCAAATCAGCCCATTTTATTCCTATCAAGTCCAATCGGACTGCTCCTTTGTTGGCTAAGCTTTTTATTAAAGAAGTCGTTCGACTTCATGGTATTCCTAGTTCCATTATTAGTGAAAGAGATCCGCTTTTTACTAGTGGTTTCTGGCAGAGCCTTCAGAAAGCTTTGGGTACTAAGCTCAATCTTAGTACAACTTATCATCCACAGTCTGATGGTCAGACTGAAAGGGTGAATCAAGTCTTAGAAGATCTCCTTCGCGCTTGAATTCTTGATTTTGGGGGTAGTTGGGAAGACCATTTATCTCTTGTTGAATTTTCTTATAACAATAGTTTCCATTCCAGTATCGGTATGGCTCCTTTCGAAGCCCTTTACGGAAGACCGTGTCGATCACCATCTTGTTGGTTGGAATCCGAGGAAAAGTTAGTTCTCGGCCCCGATTATATTCGTGAATCTTCTGAGAAGATTGATATTATTAGACAGAGAATGAAAGAGGCTCAGAATAGGCAGAAATCTTATGCCGATCATCGTAGGAAGCCTTTGGAATTTTTTGTTGGCGATCGCGTGTTTATTCGTGTTTCTCCGATGAAGGGGGTGGTACGTTTTAGTAGCTTCGGGAAATTGGCTACTCGATATGTTGGACCGTTTCCTATTACGGAACGAATTGGCCCTGTTGCTTATCGTGTATCGCTACATATTCAGTTTTCGGGAATTCATGACGTATTTCATGTATCCCAGCTTCGTCGATGCCTTTGAGATTCAGATTCTATTATTGATCCTCATATGTTGCAAGATCTTGAGATCTCACACGACTTGTCTATGGTGCAAAATCCTATTCGTGTGCTAGCTTCGGAGGTTAAACGCCTTCGGAATAAAAAAGTCCCGCTTGTGAAAATTCAATGGTCCGCAAACCCCAAAGATTGCACTTGGGAAACCAAAGAATTCATCGAGCGTTCTTATCCCGGTTTTCTCTCCTCTTCGGGTGGGGGTGAGCATTCTTAATCTATCTTTTCTATTTTAATCTTTGTTGTGATGAATAATTTGTGTTATGAACAACTTCTAATATGAAAATTGCGGGGACGCAATTTTTATAAGGGGGGAGTTTGTAACAACCGTGATTTTTGATTACCGTCGAAATGAAAATTTAAAAATAGAAATTTTAAATTGAAATTTGAAAAAAAATATATATGAAATTCATTCGCAAAGTCAGTTGCAAATAGCTTGTTGCATTGAAAATATCTAAGTTATGTTGTAATCTCATTTTTTCCTTTACGTGTATGTTACGTGTAATGGAATTGGGCCATTTTAAACAAAAAGAGAACACACTTTGCTATCCATCATTATTTTATACAGTTGAACACTTCATAATGGTGCACGTTGAAAATGTAATGCATTTACCTTTGCTGTCATCACTAATTTAAAAACAAAGAGTATAAACATTTTTTGCTTGCTGTCACCAATTTTGTAAAGCAAAAGTTGAACACACTTTTATGCCATCATCAATGCAGTGTGTCCTTTTCTCTCCACTGAAGCACGTTTACATTAAATGCATTTGTATAAAACTCTTTCCAGCACATATTTTATTTGACTTATACACCAAGTTGGTAAAAGAAAAGTAAGCTGCTTCATTCGTTGTTTCATTCTTTTGTTCAATTTTCAGTAGCTCTGCAAACAAATTATTAATGGCGGTTCCAAATTCTTGCTCTCTTGTGGATTTTGGTGCTAACTGATTTCGAAACATAATAGAGGTGAGTGTAAATCTCACATTTCTAATTTATTCACCACTTTGTTTTTGGCGTGCAAACTATGTTGCCAGGCACTTTTGTTAATTCAATTTTTCGTGTGCACTAAAAATTATAGTGTTCAGGCATTTTGAAGTTGTTGCGTGCATGTAGATGAGTTTCAAGTTATTAATTTTGTTACTTCATTTTTACGTGCCAAGTTAAAGTGCACGAAATAATTCCAGAACTTTGTATACACGAGTACATCAAAGATGTACGTTGAATATGTGCATGAAATGCACGAAGCAAGCCCAGAACATTTTATATTAGTGTGCGTGCAGTATGTATAGGTTTCATTAAACTTTCCTCTATTTCATTTTTGTGAAAGAAAGTTTTAAAACTTTATGTTGCGTGTTGAAACGTATTTTATTACCGTTATTTTTATAACGGATTTTTACCCCGGTGTTTATATCTGAAGTGTGCTGTTTTGATGAGATTTTGACGAATAAAAATTACTGTTGTTTTGACTTCAGTAACCGTCAATTTAAAGTGAATTTTGAAGCGGCTATCTTGCAATCAAGAAAACCCGCAACGCTGATTTGATATATGTTTTTACGGTGTTTTGTGAAGCGCAATTTCTTTGTCGAAATTGCTATAGAAGTTGCTGTTTAATCACGTGTTTTCAAATCATTTTAAAATATAATTGTTTCCAAAAAATTTACATTTTACGCTTTCAAAAGAATGAGGAATCGATTTAAATGCTTCAGCAAAATTAAGGACTATGAACCCTTACTTTTACTGATTCGATTAATTCCGGACTTGTCCATTTGAGAACGTAAATTTTATTTCTATAAAGTGCGGAGTATAGGAACCACACTTTTACTAATTCGGTTAATTCATGACTCGTTAATTGAAATATTTGCCATGGAATTGCTGTTTGAGAATTTTGATGATTTTGTTGGGCTTTCGAGCCACTATGTTGGACCTTCGGGTCAATTACCAGTACTAGGCCTTCGGGTCATATGTTGGACCTTCGGGTCATTTGTTGGGTGCCAAATATTATGATGACAGTACTTGGTAGGCTTCGGCCATATGAGATGCACGTGTGGCGTAGCTTAGACTCGCCATATGCTGGGATCGATCTACTTTTATGCTGATTTTATGATGACTTTTATGCTGATTTTCTAGTTATGTTATTTTGATTTCTAGATTTTTGTGTATTGCTGTTTTGAATTCAATTTTGAATTTGGAAGTTGATTTTGATGGAGTTTAATGAGATTTCTTCATTTAAACTATATTGATTATTTATGTTGAATAGTCTCATTCGAAATTATGATTAACTTGCTTTAGTGTTGTTTATCACACACTTATATTTGAGTTTAAATTAGACCGATCCGTTTATTATTTTCTTTTAAATAATACTCGGGTCAGACCGAGTTATTTTAGGATAATCGCTATCTCTAATTCAGTTGCTGCTTCAGCTTTTGGGATTTCACCTCATCTTTTGTTTAGGCTTCGAGGTGTTACTTTTGGTGTATTGACTCTCATCTCATGTATGTATTGATGTCTATGTATATGTACATTTGGTTCATGTGAACCATCGAGTGTTGTAGCATGTATCCAGACTTACCTTCCGCTATGTATGATATTTCTATTCTGATGTGATTATACGAATCTGTGTTGTTGTTATTATGAGTTGTTTTGAATTTTTCATAAGCCACTGTGGTTTCGTTTTAGATTTGGATTGAATGTATATCGCTGGGAGTAATTACACAACTCCTATCGATGTAATCAATACTCGTCTAAGGCATAACTTACAGATGGTCGCTTCTAACAAGCCTTACTTCGCAATAGCAGAAGTTATTCCTTATAATAACCTTTGTTATTGTGAGCATAGAGGTGGGGCGTCACACCCTGGTTCTTTAGGAAATAAGCAGACAAAAGATAAGAGCGGAGTTCACCTCCTAACCATTAGTGGACATATTTTCTTATCATTTATCCTAGAAGAACAAAACGAGATTTATACGCATAGTATCGCATCATTGGGAATGACTGTTCCATATAACTCATGCGTCTCTCCTAAATATTTCCATAGTTATAATTTTAGTCCAGATTTTATAGTCGATTATTTAACTATCAAATAAACAATCATTCAAACATTGATTTAATTTCATATAGGATCCACTATGCCTTTATTAATTAATCTTAATTAATTAAAATCACTTTATAAACATTCGATCGAAAAATCTTTTACAATACACTATTCCCAAAACCCCTTACATCCCTTTTTTACTTGGAAAAGATTTATATACATATTTCAATGATATAAGTGTAATACCCAACTTATAAGAGATTTCCTCTCTTCATATTCCATATTAAATGACCAAACAAATTGACGAAAAAAGTTTCCTTTCTTAAAAGTTCTCTTAATCTAAAATATCTTTACAATCTATCAAATCATTTACAAATCATTTCCCTATTTTTAAAATGCTTTTAATAAACCTTCTTAAAGAAAAATCCTTTACAAACATCATTTCCAAAACATCTTTTGAAAATCACTTTAAGTAAACCTTTTTATTTAATAATGCCTCTTTTATAAACAAGTTATTATTTATAAATACCTTTACTACATAATTATGCAACTTGAAAATCATTTATAAACTTTAAACCCCAAAATTTATTAAAGGATTGAAATTAATTCAAAATTATACTTTATAAATTCAAAAGAGGCTTAGTAACCCAATAGTACCAATATAAGTGACCATTTAATTTCAATTTCACTTTCAAGTCATTCAACAATTTATTTACATAAGTCAACATATATGTAAATACACTTCATAACCAAATCAGGAAATAACATGTCAATGCGAACTAACTGGCATATACATGTCCAAATAACATAATAGTAGGATGGTGATTTGTCCTGCTAAATAGATGTCCAAAATAATTCAATCAATTTATAGCAGAATGGGGACTTATTCTGCTATCAAATGTCCGCACAATGTAACAACCAATTTATAGCAGAATGGAGATTTATTCTACTAACCCTTGTCCATATAAACAAACAATCAATCAATATATAGAAGAATGAGGATTTATTCTGCTATTAGATATCCACACAAACAAACGATTACATCATAACTCATTCATGGTCATTTGTCTACTTAATAGTACCAGCATTTGAATTCCTCGAGTTCAAAACCATATTTGAAAAAGAAGTACCTTTAAAACAATTTGATTCTTGAAAAACAAAGAATTTAAAACTTAAGTAATAAAATAAACATTAATTAATTTTAGTTAAGTCTTAATTAATATTAGTATTTATCCTTAAATAATTTAAAATTAATTAAATAATTTAAACTCTAATTACATAACAACCAAAATAATTAAACTTGATTAAATAAAAGTAATTATCTTTTATATTAATTGATCCTTAAGCAATATTTCTTGATTTCTAACATACTTAATTTATACTAATTTATTACTAATTACTTAATTAAATAATAAATTATTATTATTAATTAATTATCCATAGCATGCTCAATTAAGTAATAATTAACTTTTATGTTTACTAAATAAGTTAGAAAATAATTTTTTTCAAAACATTTTAAAGAAAAACTCGAAAATTGTTAAATTTTTTAAACTACATCCATAGCGACTATCACTATGGATGTAGTAACTTAGAAGTTGTTTTCTTTTTTTCTAAGTTATTACAAAATTTTATGTTTTCACTTATGCTTATGTTTTTAAACATGATCAAGAAAGTTTTAAAAAAACTTTACTAAAGTTTGAAACTAAAATGAATAACAAAATGTTTACTAAATCAAACAAGTAAACGATTTGTTTTTCAAAAGTGGGTCTTGGGTCCTTTCCAACATTTCAAGTTCTAACTTCTAATCCACTTAACCATAGTCCAAGCATATACATTCATACTGAATCACATTATCCCAATAACATAATAAAGATCACAACTTAATATCTAAACACATCACTTTAACCACCAAATCCAAGTCAAATGCTAAACCACAAGTTAGCACACACATAAACATACAAACCATATCATAGTCCAACCAACAAACACACACACACACACACACACACACACACATATATATATATATATATAACCAAATAGTTAACATATATTTAAAGGTAAAATCTTTCCAAAATGTTAGAAGTTTACTCACTAAAAATCTTTGAAAATTTGAAATGCTTTAGAACTGCAAAGCTTGGAAACCACAAAAATCCACTCGAAAATAGGTCATCTTCTCACTGATTTTGATTGTGTTACTCTCGAAATTTTGACAAGTCATGATAAGAAAATTTTTAGGAAATTTCTTTTCTCTACAAATTTAAAAAAAGAATTACTTAATTTTAATTTATTTTGAGACAGATATGGTCAAAAGAAGAAGTGGTATTTTCAGCCAAGATAATATGGGTCCAAAAATGAGTCAGAAAGAAATGTAATTTGGACCTAAGATATTCAAACTTTGAAAAGTCATTCTAATGAAAGTTGTAGCCACTGGAATTTTATATGGTTTGGTAAAAAGAAAATCTTGATTTGGAGTAGCATGGAGGAAGCTACGATCGAATGAAGTGGAAGAAAAGTGGAGAAAAAAGAGTTTTAAAACAAGGTTTGAAAACATTTAAAACAAAATAATTTTTTGAATTTAAGTTTTATGATTTTAAAATAGAAAGCCATTAACAAGGTCTCATGAAGCTAAGAAGAAGATGGAGATGCTTTGAAAGAAGAATTAAAAAAAAGTTAAAATGAAGGGAAAAGAAAATGAAAGAAATATGTTTTATATAACATGAATGTGCAAAATTACCTATTTAACCTAACAACACTACTCTCCACTCACCTCGTGCCACCTCACCATGCTCTTCCACCTCTGTGTGCATGTTTTCCCCTAGCTACCACTCCATCAAGTCAAGGAAAACATGCAATAAATGTTTAGTCTTTTATGTCCCTTAAGCACTAATGATGTGATATATTTTTTATTTTAGTTGCCAAAGTGTCACATCAATGATTATCTTAACTTAATTAAGTTTGTTAACCTTAATATTTTCTCTTAAACCATATTAAATACTTTAGTATATGTGTGCATATATATACAAAAGCGTACACAATATTTCAAATAACGTTTATACGATGAAACGTCGAAAATTCGAAAAACGATTTTCGGTCACATTTTCTGTTTTTCATCGAACTATATATTTTTGTAAACCAATTTTGTAAACTATTTCACCATTATTTTTAATCAATAAAAGAGTTTTATTTTTCATTATAAGATCTATATATTGAATATTTAAAATTAATTAAATATTTATAAATCAAAGTAGCGAAATTCTAGGTCGTTACATAAGTATAAAAGTAATACAAATATTTACTTATATAAATAATATATTTTTGCATAAATGTAAAATATTAATATTATATATATGTGACGACCGCCCATGACCCCTGCACTAAACAAAGAGATAGTGCGCTGTAAGGTGTGCCAGGCAGCCATGGACGATTGCCAAGGTTAAGTTAAAACAGCAGAATCTATCGTATAACTCACAACGCATGGATAAAATACAATAGAAAAATATACATAGTGAAGCTTTACAGAATATAATCTCTATTAAACCTCATAATAGTTGAGTACAAACATTTGAATAGTCAATACATCAAGCCTCACTACATATCACTCAGAGAATATACAAGCAGCGGAACATCCAGTACATATCATAAGAAAATAATATGCAAGCCTCCAGCTCATCTTCGTCATCAGCATCGTGGAAAACAAAGAACAGCACCTGTCACCTGCTACCTAGTCTGCCCATCCCAAAATGGATGAACAGCCCAAGGCAATAAGAGTTAAACATAAAGCCTTGAGTCAGACAAAAGTCTTAGTGAGCGGTAAATTAACTAACAACATACCAAAAAGCATAAAGGAAAAAGGAATAGGAATCCAACCCTCCCACTCCACCTCTTTCTACAGTGATAGCTCCCCAGACACACTAAGCATAAATAAACATAGCAAAGCAGACATTTAAAGTAAAGCAATTATCACTCGAGTCAAGGTCGATATTTTCCAAGCACAAACCCCCAAGGCCAAAACCAAGACCAGATAAGCACCAAGAAAATACCGCTCTTGAGACCGAATGACGATACAACCAAACATCCATGACTCTGGCTATCACTGTTATCATTGCCTCGATACCACCGTTAATTGAATGACCGTCACATTCTTTCAGCCGTCCGTCAAGGGTTAATGGCAACCCCGGTTCTAGACAGAACTCCGCACGTCGTCGCAGCCCGTGCCTAGGACTATCGAATCTGCCCAGAGTACTTGACTACAATCATAGTCTTTAGGGACTATCGAATCTGCCCAGCGTACTCTTGCTTTGAGCCTGCTAGAACCTTCAACAATGATGAAACCTCAGCCTTCTAGTCATCCTCCTCGACGACTATTTCCATACTAGCTCAAGCGCCTCTCGAGCAAACCATTATCCTCTAACTCGAACCATTTCACCGAGTCATCAACATGCTTGGAGTGATCCCGTCTGGATTAAACCAAGGCTATCTCATATCATGCCTCGCCTTATCTCATCATAGCAAAGCCTCATCTCAACATCATCATCATCAAATCTATCCATATAAGCTTCATCATCCGCCACATATGCCACGAGCAGCTTTTCCAATTCAAGAGCCTTTCCCTTAGCTTTTGAATCATCTTCGACCATCTTGTCTAAATCAAATCATTAATCAACTAATCTATAACAATCAATCAAGTCAATCATTAATCCAAGCAATCAAGCATTCAAATATGATCAAATAAACAATTATAACAATAATGGCAATTCTGTAAATAATGAGTCTAAATCTAACAAGGATGAATCATGAGCAATATCTCTACAATGTGATGAATGAACTTGCATAGGTCAACATGTAGTAAAACGGATGTCAAATCATCGTGAACAATAGATCTATACTTAGGTTTAAGAAAATGCATGGAAATCACTATTTTAACACAAAGTCAAGCCATCAATCCGACATACTCCTTTGGATCCGTCTGAGAGATAATCACCACTCACCGAATAACCTAAACACCTCAAAAGCAACACACTTCAGATATGGACAGCGAAGTATCTAACTCGATCTATCAAAACTCCGCTTCAAACGATGAAATCTCTCTTCGAAGGATGAAGATCTTCAATCTCAGCTCTTGGATCTTCAATCTTGATCTTCGATTTGGATGGAAGGAAGCACAAGATTAGAGTGGAGAAAAGAAGTGAAGAAGTATAGAACTCGAGCTCTCAAAATGGCAGCACTTCGTCGCTTCGAAATCCGGATCCCAAAAATGAAGAAGAACCCGCCTATTTATAGGCTGATTTCCCCTTAGGTCGTCCGCTTCTCCTTAGGTCGTCCACGACCTAAAAATTGCCGACCTAAAAACCCCGACCTAACGACCTACCAATCTCACGACCTACGACCTACTAATCTCACGACCTAATGCATGCGCGCGACCTAACAGCTTAGCCTCCACGCGACCTAACATAAGTCGTCTACGACCTAACGACTTATCATAAGTCGCGACCTAAAATGTCACAACCTAATAATGTCACGACCTATGACTTACACACATACGCGGCTTAGCGACTTAACGCCATACGACCTAACTGAGATGCTAACAGAAGTCATGACCTAACAACTCATGCGACCTAACAACTCACGACTTAACATTCTTAGGTCGCCTAGCGACCTAACTAATATGGCATAGACTCAACGACCTAATCACTTAACTTGTCCACGACCTAACTACTTTAGGTCGTTAACTCACTCAACCCTTAGGTCACTAAACCCCTTAAGTCGCCAACTCGCCCAGTTTCTTACACCGCTAACTCTTAGGTCGCCGTCTTCCTTAAGTCGCCTATTCCTTAGGTCGGTCAAATCCTATAGGTCGTCCCAACTAGCATACGACCTAAACCAATACGCTAACTACTAGGTCGTTAACTCTTAAGTCATTCACTCGACCTAAGCCACCACACGACCTAACTTCTACTCGACTTATCCCATAATCCTTAGGTTGCCAACTTCCTTAGGTCGCTCCAATCCGACCTAACTACTATACGACCTAAGCCTTATCTCGTCCACGACTTAGACTCTGGACGACTTATCAACACTAACAGTCTAATAACAACTGTTTTACGAACATTCGATCCGTAAAAATACGGGTCGTTACATTCTCTCCCCCTTAGGGATTTCGCCCCTGAAATTCCAAACAAACAAGAGCAATCAAAGACTATTCTGCACGCCTACCATCCATAGCAATCAACAAACCATGCATCCAATTCTAGCTTAGCATGCAGAATTCTAAAACTAGAACAAGTTACAATATCGTGAGATGACATGACACCTTATGGCCATACCTTGAAGAGTTCAAGATGAGCTGTCTTCATCCTCTCTTCCACCTCCCATGTACAGTCGTTAACATCATCACTCCATTGTATCTTGAGCAACTTAACTACCTTCCTCCTAAGCTGTTTCGTGTCAGTTTCCACAACACGAAGCGGCTTACGAGGTCTCTTATCGACTGGATCAATCTCGAGATCTTCACAGCTATCTGCAGGAACTACAGTATTCGAGTCGTGCACATACTTCCGTAGATACGATACATGAAAAACATTGTGCACACCCGACATCTTTTCTGGTAACTCCAATTTGTAGGCGAGCTTTCTAATTCGCTCGATAATCGGGAATGGTCCAACAAATCTTGGAGTCAATTTTCCTTTCTTTCCGAATCGAATAACATTCTTTAGTGGAGAAATCTTCACAAAAACCATATCACCTACGTCGAATTCCAAATCCTTACGACGCTTATCGGCATAACTTTTCTATCGGTCTTGGGCTGCCTTCATTTGTTACCGAATGATCTCTATGCCATCCGAAGTCTGTCGAATCATTTCTGGCCCAAGTATCAGCTTTTCTCCTATTTCTAACCAACATGTCGGAGAGTTACACGGTCTTCCATACAATGCTTCATACGGTGCCATACCAATGCTTGACTGGTAACTGTTATTATACGAAAATTCCACCAAATGAAGGTGATCTTCCCATGATCCTCCGAAATCTAAAACACATGCTCTGAGGAGATCTTCCAAAACTCGATTGACTCTCTCAGTCTGACCATCTGTTTGGGGATGATAAGCTGTACTCAAACACAACTCGGTTCCCAAAACTTCCTGGAAGCTCTTCCAAAATCCACTAGTGAACAATGGGTCTCTATCGCTCACTATACTTTTCGGAATACCATGGAATCGAACTATCCACTTAACATACAGCTCAGCCAACTTTGATGCAGTCCTGGTTGATCGAACAGGAATGAATCTTGCACTCTTAGTCAGACGATCTACGATGACCCAAATCCCTTCATTTCCCGTTCTGGTTCTAGGTAACCCATCGATAAAATCCATCGACACTTGCTCCCACTTCCATGTAGGAACTTCTAATGGCTGAAGCAATCCACTGGGCTTCTTCTGTTCGGCTTTTACCAACTGGCAGTTCATGCACTTGGAAATAAAATTTCCAACATCCTTCTTCATATCTTCCCAGTAATAAGTTCTCTTCATATCCCGATACATCTTATTTCCACCTGGATGAATTGTTAGCTTCGAGTGATGACTTTCCTTCAGAACTTCATTTCTCAATTCATCTATATCGGGAACAACAAGTCGTCCTTGCTTCTGAAGCCAACTCTCTCGATCGACCTCGAATCCCTTATCCTTTTCTGGGTCCAATCCAGATTCCAAATCACGGATAATCTTGACAAGCTTATCGTCTTGCTTTTGGCTCTCGCCTATCCTTTCCACTAGAGGCGGTCTTATCGATAAGTTTGCCAACATCTCAGGTTCCCATTTACATCTAGGCCTGAAGTCAAATCCAGCTAAATACTCAAGACTCTTCCATTCTGAAAACATGGCTCCTAATCCTGCATGTCTTCGACTTAACGCATCTACCACTGCGTTACCTTTTCCTGGAGTATAGGCTATACTAAAATCATATGATGCCAAAAACTCTAGCCATCGTTGCTGCCTAAGATTCAAATCCTTTTGGGAGAAAAGATACTTCAATGACTTATGATCTGTAAACAACTCGAATCGAACTCCCAATAGATAGTGTCTCCACATCTTCAGAGCAAAAACAATTGCCGCTAACTCCAAATCATGAGTCGGATAATTCCTTTCATGCGGCTTCAGTTGTCGACTGGCATACGCAACAACTTTACCCTTCTGCATCAGCACTGCTCCAAGTCCAGTACCACATTCGTCGGTGTAAACCACCATCTCATCATTTCCACTTGGAATAGTTAAAACAGGAGCACTTGTTAGTCGCTCTTTCAGAATACCGAAAGCTTGCTCACACCTAGCATCCCATCTGAATACTTGGTTCTTTTTCGTCAATCCTGTTAATGGTGCAGCTACCTTGGAAAAGTCTTTGATAAATCGACGATAGTATCCTGCTAATCCAAGAAAACTTCTCACATCATATGCATTCTTAGGTCTAACCCAATCCTGGATTGCTGCTATCTTGGCGGGATCAACCGCTATTCCATTTCCAGAAATAATATGGCCTAAGAACCTCACTTCGCTCTTCCAGAAGTGACACTTCGAAAACGTAGCCTTCAGCTGATGTTTCCGTAAGATTTCCAAAATAATACGCAAGTGCGTCTTGTGCTCTTCTTCAGTTCTGGAATAAATCAAAATATCATCCACGAACACGAGTACGAACTTTTTCAACTGATCTCTGAACACTCTATTCATAAGATCCACAAAATATGCTGGTGCATTAGTCAATCCAAACGGCATTACCAGCCACTCAAAGAAACCGAATGGTGTCCTGAAAGCAGTCTTCGGCACACTATCCTTAGCCACTCTTAACTGGTGAAATCCCGTTGCCAAATCCATCTGAGAAAACACCTTAGCTTTGTGAAGCTGATCAAACAAGTAATCTATTCTCGGCAATGGATACTTGTTCTTCTTAGTCACTTTATTCAGCTCACGATAATCCACACACAACCTCAATGATCCATCCGCTTTGGTTACAAACACAACTGGTGCACCCCATTTGGACACACTACACCGAATGAATCCTTTCTATAAAAGATCATCAACTTGCACCCTCAACTCTTGCTGTTCCTTAGGCGCCATTCGCCTAAGAGGCATCACAACAGGTCTGGTTCCTTTAACCAAATCGATACGAAACTCGATCTCTCTATGCGGCGGTAACCCTTTGACCTCATCAAAGACATCCTTAAATCCATTAGCGATTGGCACCGATGACAGTCCATCCCGTGAAACAACCAGCGAATACATGAAGCTCATGAAGACGCCTTCCTCATGCTTACATCGTATCACAATCTTTCGCCCCTCCACATTCTTGACTGTCACCTCCAATCTTTCACAATCAACCTTTGCCGCATACTTCCTAAGCCAGTCCATACCCAAAATAATTCCGAACCCCGCAAAGTTCAGAACAAAACAATCACAAACAAAAGAGCAATCATGACTCGATACAATCAGACCATGGCATAGCATACACAAACAAGACGAACCTCCAACTGGATTAGTCACAACCAATGGCCTATCAATGATATCCGGTTCTAAACCCAACCGGCCTACAAGTTCATTACAAATAAAAGAATGCGACGCTCCAGTATCGAACAACAATCTAACTGGAACACCACAAATGGAAAGAGTACCTTGAACCACCACACTCTTCCCTTTCTCTTCAGCAGTAGGAGCTTTTGAAGATGACGGAACAGCCCCCAAAGCATAAGCTTGCACAATCTGCTTGTCCTTCCGCGGTTCTGGACAATTCTTCCTAATATGCCCCAACTTGTCACAGTTGTGACACTTTACCGGCACCTTCGGATTCTTGCAATCTCTGGAGAAATGACCCTTCTGCTGACAGTTGTAGCAGGTCACTTCGCCCTTCGGCTTCTTCTGGCCATCCTTACCCTTTTGCTGCTGCTGCTTCCTCTTCTTGTTTCCACCCTGCTGTGGTTTAGACTCCTCCTTGGTCACAGCAACAACAGATCCTTCTTTAGGAAACAGATTCTCGTGCTTGAGAGTCTTCTCTACAAGCTTCTCAAATGGATCGTCCAAATGATCCACCAACTGCCTCCCAAGATAACTGTCCATGCATGTTACAAACTTCTCGTTCTTCTGATAAGGAGATTCAATATACGACCGGGCATACTTGGACAAAGCTTCAAACACAGAAACATACTCAAGAACTGGTCTTCCTCCTTGCTTGAGCTCCACAAACTTCTTGAACAGAACAGACTTCTGAGCTGTAGAAATGAACTTAGCTTCAAATCTGGCTTGGAATTGCTCCCAGGTAATTTCTTCCTCTGGAGTATCAATGGTGATAGAATTCCACCAATCAGAAGCTCTTCCTTGAAGCTGTCTTGACGCAAGCTTCCTTTTAGTTGCATCCTCGATTCCCAAATCACCAAAGATCCTTCTACAAGCATCTATCCATCTCTGGACTTCAATGGTTGACTCTGTTCCCAAGAAAACCTTTCCTCCAAAAGCAGTATAATCTTTACACAGCTTAGCAAAATCCACCGGTTTTGGAGTTTGAACTTGAACTCCAACATCCACAGATGGCCCCGGAGCTGGCATCCTTCTCATGATCGAAGTCATCATAGCTTCGAACATAGCAGCATAATCAGCAGCCCCCTCAGTAGCACGGCCTTCCTTAGCAGCTGGTCTCCCTCTTCGACTCATTCTTAATATCTATAAAAAGGAATGATTAATACACTTTGAGAACAACTACATAAAGGACTCAAACTCTTCTAAGCTACTATATTATATATAGTAATCATCCATCAAAATACAATTACGTCTCTCATACGTAGTTACGTCAGCGAGCGTTGGGTAAAATCGATTAACCAAAGCTTTGATACCAAATGTGACGACCGCCCATGACCCCTGCACTGAACAAAGAGATAGTGCGCTGTAAGGTGTGCCAAGCAGCCATGGACGATTGCCAAGGTTAAGTTAAAATAGCAGAATCTATCGTATAACTCACAGCGCATGGATAAA
Organism: Allium fistulosum; assembly: GCA_030737815.1. NCBI lineage: Eukaryota > Viridiplantae > Streptophyta > Magnoliopsida > Asparagales > Amaryllidaceae > Allium > Allium fistulosum. The sequence continues at coordinate 337,231,025 of CM060906.1, forward strand.
ATACAATAGAAAAATATACATAGTGAAGCTTTACAGAATAGAATCTCTATTAAACCTCATAATAGTTGAGTACAAACATTTGAATAGTCAATACATCAAGCCTCACTACATATCACTCAGAGAATATACAAGCAGCAGAACATCCAGTACATATCATAAGAAAATAATATGCAAGCCTCCATCTCGTCTTTGTCATCAGCATCGTGGAAAACAAAGAACAGCACCTGTCACCTGCTACCTAGTCTGCCCATCCCAAAATGGATGAACAGCCCAAGGCAATAAGAGTTAAACATAAAGCCTTGAGTCAGACAACAGTCTTAGTGAGCGGTAAATTAACTAACAACATACCAAAAGAGCATAAAGGAAAAAGGAATAGGAATCCAACCCTCCCACTCCACCTCTTTCTATAGTGATAGCTCCCCAGACACACTAAGAAGAAATAAACATAGCAAAGCAGACATTTAAAGTAAAGCAATTATCACTCGAGTCAAGGTCGATATTTTCCAAGCACAAACCCCCAAGGCCTAAACCAAGATCAGATAAGCACCCAGAAAATACCGCTCTTGAGACCGAATGACGATACAACCAAACATCCATGACTCTGGCTATCACTGTTATCATTGCCTTGATACCACCGTTAATTGAATGACCGGCACATTCTTTCAGCCGTCCGTCAAGGGTTAATCGCAACCCCGGTTCTAGACAGAACTCCGCACATCGTCGCAGCCCGTGCCTAGGACTATCGAATCTGCCCAGAGTACATGACTACAATCATAGTCTTTAGGGACTATCGAATATGCCCAGCGTACTCTTGCTTTGAGCCTGCTAGAACCTTCAACAACGATGAAACCTCAGCCTTCTAGTCATCCTCCTCGACGACTATTTCCATACTAGCTCAAGCGCCTCTCGAGCAAACCATTATCCTCTAACTCGAACCATTTCACCGAGTCATCAACATGCTTGGAGTGATCCCGTCTGGATTAAACCAAGGCTATCTCATATCATGCCTCGCCTTATCTCATCATAGCAAAGCCTCATCTCAACATCATCATCATCAAATCTATCCATATGAGCTTCATCATCCGCCACTTATGCCACGAGCAGCTTTTCCAATTCAAAAGCCTTTCCCTTAGCTTTTGAATCATCTTCGACCATCTTGTCTAAATCAAATCATCAATCAACTAATCTATAACAATCAATCAAGTCAATCATTAATCCAAGCAATCAAGCATTCAAATATGATCAAATAAACAATTATAACAATAATGGCAATTCTGTAAATAATGAGTCTAAATCTAACAAGGATGAATCATGGGCAATATCTCTACAATGTGATGAATGAACTTGCATAGGTCAACATGTTGTAAAATGGATGTCAAATCATCGTGAACAATAGATCTATACTTAGGTTTAAGAAAATGCATGGAAATCACTATTTTAACACAAAGTGAAGCCATCAATCCGACAAACTCCTTTGGATCCGTGTGAGAGATAATCACCACTCACCGAATCACCTAAACACCTCAAAAGCAACACACTTCAGATCTGGATAGTGAAGGATCTAACTCGATCTATCAAAACTCCGCTTCAAACGATGAAATCTCTCTTCAAAGGATGAAGATCTTCAATCTCAGCTCTTGGATCTTCAATCTTGATCTTCGATTTGGATGGAAGGAAGCACAAGATTAGAGTGGAGAAAAGAAGTGAAGAAGTATATAACTCGAGCTCTCAAAATGGCAGCACTTCGTCGCTTCGAAATCCGGATCCCAAAAATAAAGAAGAACCCGCCTATTTATAGGCTGATTTCCCCTTATGTCGTCCGCTTCTCCTTAGGTCATCCACGACCTAAAAATTTCTGACCTAAAAATTGCCGACCTAAAAACCCCGACCTAAAAACCCATACCTAACGACCTACCAATCTCACGACCTATGACCTACTAATCTCACGACCTAACGCATGCGCGCGACCTAACAGCTTAGCCTCCACGCGACCTAACATAAGTCGTCTACGACCTAACGACTTATCATAAGTCGCGACCTAAAATGTCACGACCTATGACTTACACACATACGCGACTTAGCGACTTAACGCCATACGACCTAACTGAGATGCTAACAGAAGTCGCGACCTAACAACTCATGCGACCTAACAACTCACGACCTAACATTCTTAGGTCGTCTAGCGACCTAACTAATATGGCATAGACTCAACGACCTAGTCACTTAACTTGTCCACGACCTAACTACTTTAGGTCGTTAACTCACTCAACCCTTAGGTCGCTAAACCCCTTAAGTCGCCAACTTGCCCAGTTTCTTACACCGCTAACTCTTAGGTCGCCGTCTTCCTTAAGTCGCCTATTCCTTAGGTCGGTCAAATCCTATAGGTCGTCCCAAACTAGCATACGACCTAAACCAGTACAACCTAAACCAATACGCTAACTACTAGGTCGTTAACTCTTAAGTCATTCACTCGACCTAAGCCACCACACGACCTAACTTCTACTCGACTTATCCCATAATCCTTAGGTCGCCAACTTCCTTAGGTCGCTCCACTCCGACCTAACTACTATACGACCTAAGCCTTATCTCGTCCACGACTTAGACTCTGGACGACTTATCAACACTAACAGTCTAATAACAACTGTTTTACGAACATTCGATCCGTAAAAATACGGGTCGTTACAATATATATATGTATATATTGAATTGGATATTAATAAGATAATGAGTATACAAATAAATATATTTATATATAACACAAATATACATACATATATATATGTATGTATGTATGTATGTATGTATGTATACATTCATAATATACAAAGTTATATATATATTATATACGTGTATATTTTACAGAAATGAAATATATATATATATAATTATATTTTGTCATTTTCGAAAAAAATTATATTTCGTAATATCTGAATCATTTATAAATGTGTATTTACTTGTATACATTTATATTGTATAATTATATTAATTATAAAAAAATGAATAAAATTATATATATATATATATATTTATATATTATAATTTTCTAGATCCAATACAAAGCATAAAAATATTTTATTACAATTTTATACTATTAAATTATTTATATATATTAGCGAAAAGTATTAAAATAAAATAAAAAATAATTTCATACCATATTTTTCAAATTTTAAATTCTGTGAAATATGATATTATAAGGCCATGAAAAAATTTCATAATTTTCAAAGTAAAAATTATATTTTTTACTATTTAATTAATTTCACCTACTTTTATAAATGTTTTTGAAAAACTAATATATTTGAATTTTTAATTCTAGAATTTTTTTCCGAAAGATTATGTGATGATGAAATTTTTTTCTAAAATCTAAAATATAATTTTTGACGTATATATTATTTTATATGAATTATTTAACCAATATTTCGATTTAAATAATATTAGAATAGTAAATAACAAGTAAAAATATTTTTCTATTACCTAAAATATATAATTTGCATAAATAAAATATAAGATCAACTTTTAAAATGATATGATGGCATAATTGATTATTGGTCATTTAATTTATGTATTATGGCATATTAGTATAAATGTAATTAATTAATTAATTTATAAAAAATTAAAATAAATTATTTTGGCTGTGTATAAGTCAGATCTAAATTAATTTTTTTATTATACATACATACACATAACCATTTAATATGCGACAATATTCATACACATAATAATCTCACCTAACTAACAATTTAATTATGATATATATATATATATATTTATATATATAAGCAATGAAATATTATACATTAATTATAAGTTATATGAAAAAAGAAAACATACCAAAACCTATATCTTGAAGTACACCTTGCTATGATGAATGTCCCTCCTTAGAATTCTTGTCAATTCGGTAGACTACTAATCTTTGAATTGTAGACCGTTGGCTTTCCAATAGTTGTTGATTTGAAATTGATTTGAGATGAACTTTGATGAAGCTTTTGCATTGGTGAGATCGGATAGCAAGGAGATGATACGGCAACCAAAAAAAGATCTGTATGCATTAGAGATAGGAGTCGTTTTACAGTGGAAGAAATGGAGAGAAAGGTGGACTATATCTCTTACTCATTCACCTTAAATCTGTGTCATCCATCTAAAATACCCTAGCTGATCTTTAGCCACCCCATATATTCTATTACAGCTGAAATTTATCGACATACATCATTGACTAATAGCCCATTTAGGTCCAAATATATATTACTAATTAAATCTAATTTAATTTCTTATCGATATCGCATGTCGATCGATATATTCATAACTGTTATAATATACATACAATAATATTTACTCCTCAAATCATATTCAAAATTTTATTATCAATATTTCATAAATATTAATAAATTAAATAAATTTATAACAATCATTTGGTCAAATGGGAATTCATCATTTCGGTTGTTTGACTAGTCAGGTGTAAATCTGGTCAGCGACTAACATCGAACTATTCGAATATTAACATTCACACATCACTTAGTAGGTGGTGTAATATTCTAGCTAAATTTACCGCTTACTTAGTTTTAGTCAAATTAAATTTTAGTTTATTAAGCGTTACTCGGTTGTGACATTTATTTTAGACTAATTCTCTTCGTCAAAACTATCACTTTGGATTTATTGAATTTAGTAATGGTCAAAATTCCAAAATCCTCCATATTCAACTCCATTAGTCCAAACACAACATCCTTGGTTCACTAATAACAATTATTATTAATCAAAAAGCTACATTCGATGGATGTCGTACCATGATTTGACTATAATCAAAGCACAGCTTCCATATTGAAGATCGATGGTGTCTCATGTCGAGAGAATTGTGTAAATCAGTCACATCGGCATTTTGTTTGACCTTATAGTTATACTAACCAGTAGAAAACTATCGAGTGAGTCATTCCATAGTTATCCAGTACATAACCTTTTGGTGCCCCATTAGTCATGAGTAATACACTGCCCAATATTTGAAGAGCATTACGTACTCTAGTCTCAGTGAAACATTGATATCCAGTCTTGATGTGTCTTGACTAGGAACATTTAAAATGGTATATTTACATTTATTGTGATAAAATACTCACGCTTACAACACTTTGTAACTACTATACAAAATATATCATTTATGGAATTTCTAATAAATACTTTTTTTATTAAATTGATTAATTAATATAGCACATTATATTTAGTATATTTAGAAAGAAAATACCCTTAACTCTACCCTTGTATACACACTATTAAATATTAATCAACGCATATTAAACAACGATTTTATAATTGATATTTTACAAATATTAATTAATTTAATTAATTTATAGCAATTGTAATTTAATTAATTTGGGTGGTAACAAGAGTATTCAACGTCTCTGTTATGTGACTCTTAGGTGTAAAATTGGTCAGTGATTAATATTGAACGATTCGAATATTAATGTTCATACGTCACTTAGCAGGTGGCGTGACATAATAATCAAATTTATCAGTTACTTGATATCGATAAAGTCCAATTTTACTTTATTAAGAATTACCTAGCAGTGGCAATTATTTACACCAATTCTTTTCGTTAAAACTATATTACATTATGACTTATGGAATTTGGTAATGATCAAAATTCTAATATCGTCCATATTCAACTTTATAGTTCAAAGTGGAACAGCCCATACCTATGGACGCACCGATCAAAGCCTAAAGTAACTTTTGGACTCGCATCATGCCTGGAAGTGCAAGCTATCAGTTTTTAAATATTAAAGAGGCTAATATAAAATCTAAAATATTCTAAACTTTAGATCTCGCAGCAGAAAGGATTAAAATATAAGTACTGAAAATAGACATTTGGGAAAAGAACAATCTCCAAAAATACTTAACTCATATACAGTGTTTCAAAAGTATAATATAAAGTATGATAAATGTTTAATACAATAAATAGCTGCTTAAGAAATAACAAAGAATAATGGAACTCCAGCACTTAGCTCATTTCTCCACTTATTATGCCTAGACCAAATCAATAGCTGCCCTGACTTCCTGTGGTGGGGAAAATGAAAAGAGTAGGTTAGATAAAAGTTTGGTGATCGAGTTGCATCATTAATATTTAATGATCACATGCAATTGACTTCATTTATAATATATGGACCTAGAGTGTCCTACTTGGTTTTGTGAATTACTTGCTAGGGTTGGTCACATTAACCTAAGGAATACAACTCTAAATACACCTTCATCCAAACATCTTATATGGAGGTTTATGCTTATAGGTCGAATAACTAATCGAACCACTAATCATCAACGGATCAGACTAATAATCTCTTGGGTTGCTCCTGACATAAGATCGCATAGAATAGCACCAACGATACGGCATTACCTAAATTATGATTAAAATGTATCATACTTACACATTGAGGGGGAGCACGTAATAATGACTCGCGTACAAAGACTTAGGGTCCGCTACATCCGTGTCCGCCTTATTGAAACTAGGCCATCCCATAGTGGATGTTTTGGACGAACTTCAAAAAATTCCCTTATTAGATCTATGAAGTTTAATTCATTTAGAACATTTTTTAACATTTTTTTAAAAAAAATACTTAAATTTATAAATTCTATAGTTATATATATGCTATGATATACATATATAAGTAACGATCCATATTTTTTTGTCAATGAATTTGGATATTTAATTTATTTAAATATTCGGATTTGAATTTAAATTTCGATAAACTATCTGTTTTAAACTTAGATTTGATTTCCAATGATGTATTTTTAGTTTAATTGTTTAAAAAATTCCATAATTTTTAATTTGGGAAAATAAGTAAATTTTCGTTTGACGTATTTTACGGCAAATAGTATTTTGACACTTCATAGAATTTTGAAAAAACTGGTCTGTTTTATTGTTGGTTAGTGATCGTGACACATTGTTGTACACGATCGTGTTTTTATCTCGGACATTGGCTATCCATACATGAACGTAAAATGGTGTAGCGTGGTACCCTTAACCTAACTTTTTGTCAAAAAATATAAAAAACGTACTGCGCACATATAATTTAACTCACGCACACAATTCTCAGGCCTTTTCTGTTCTTTACCCATCAAAATGGTGGCCTTGAAATTAATTTTTGTACTCCCTAGTCTATATATTTGACACAGGCATCATTTCACCCAGGGCATCCACGCATATTTTGTTTACCTGCTTCAAGTCTTCCTCTCCTTACTCTTTGTTTTTTTTAAAACATGAGTTCATCTTGTTTCAAAAATCTATTCTTCCTCATTTATTCACTTTCAATGCAATCGTTCAACACGAAAGTTGTCCGTCATTGCATCGGCTATTTTTAGAAATTGCTTTCACTTGATTTCATCGAGTATAGAGGAAGAAATCGCAAATAATTAGAAAGATGGAAAGAAATTTCAAAAATTTAATTCTCACGATCTGTTGAGAATTGATCGACGCCGTACGCGTCATTGGGTTCGTATGGTGTCGTAGTATTTGTATGGAGGTTTCGGCGTGATTCCGCGTCGACGATCGTCGATTTTTAGGTTTCCATTTTTCTTCGGATTTGATCATCGATTCAGGATTTAGAGCTAGCCATTGAGTTCATGGTAGAAAGGCGGTATCGTGGCCGAAGTTATGGGGGGCCCGGTCGTGTATAGGGCGATCATGACTTGGATTGGCCGAGCTTGTTGCTCGTTTTCATAATAGGGGGGCTTGCGATCGAAATTTTATATAGAAGGCTAAAGCTATGGTGGCGTAGTCCATCGTGACGAGAGTAGGAAGATGGTCGTGTTGGTGGCTATCGGGGGTCGTCTTGGTGGATCGATGTCTGGTGCACGTGCACGAGTTCGAGCACGTTCTTTCGTTTAGACTAAAAAGATAAAAAATAAAGAGGGAAGGAGAAGCACTGTGTTAAGGAGGAAGAAGGGTGGGATGCGGGCTTGGGGCATGGAGTGACCTGATGGGCTCGACCCAATAGCTTACGTGAGAACTTAATTGTTTAAATTAATTATTTTAAGTTTAAAAGTTAAAACTTTGAAAATATATATCTCGCTCATATTAACTCTGTTTGACTTGCAGATTCTTGCGTTGTACTCGTATTGACGAGTACAACATTATGGTGTAACTTATTGGTAGATTGGGACATGTAAAAATTTATGACATATTAATATAGATAGAATTTAAATCGCGTTATTTTAAATAATAATGTCGTTTGAATTTATATACGTTAATTAGTGAGGTTTATTTGGCCAAATAAATTACTGTTAAGTTAAACCGGATATGTTATGGTAACTGGACATCTGGTAGCAGAATAAAAAACCATTCCGCTAATTAAATTAATTTGACAGTTAATTAGCAGAATAAATCATCGTTCTGCTAATGTATGGATTTGGACATTTGTTTAATACCGTAAATTGATATTCCACCTTTAATATGTGATATATTAATGAAAGATGGATAAGTGTTGAATTAATTTACGTAGTCATTGATTATCTGTTGTTAACTTGAAAAGTTAATGGAATAATATGGTAACTTGTTTAAGTACCATGGTGATCATTAAGCCTCCTTCAATTTTAAATATTTAAAAATCTGGTTTTGTAACGACCCGCTATTTTGGACCATTCAAATCGATAATAAATCCACACATGTCTGACTTGAATAATTCAAAATATCAGATTGTTAATTTAAATTTGGCAAAACTCAGCATATGCAGTAAATTAATCAATCACAGAATCACAGACACAGAGTAATACAATAATACGCAGCGGAATAGATAAAATAGTAGTTCATGAAGCTACTATATACACATCGGAGTTAGAAATAAAATACAACAGAATATCTCAAATACAGTGAAGTCTTCAGTACGAAGAGATGACTTCTCTGGACAAATCAACAAGAAGAGCTGAAAGCTGAGACGATAGTTGGATCTCCAAAGGAAGCTCCAAACTCCAAGGGTGAGTCTCAAATGCTGTATCACTCGGTCTGACCCGAGCGTAAAGCAAAACACAAAACACTCGAGTCAGGATTAACATTCTTATATTAATAAATCCAACTCAAGTGAAATATCAACTGAAATACAAGTAACTTAAAGGATGTTGGGATAACCATCCTCTAAGGATCTTCAGAACTATCTACAAGGTGGAAATATACATTATAACACCGTGGTCGTTTCAATTTAATTTATACTTCAAAACCCAAATATCATTTCATTTTACATATAACTATTTTTCCAAAATAGTGTATGTTCATTAAATAATTTATAAAGTAAAGTACCTATAATTTCCTCAAGTCTCACAAATCAATTCAAATTAACTCAAATTCCAAATTCAAATTTATTCAACATTTTCAAAGTTAAATTTAACAGTTTCATATAGCACTTGATTTAACTTTATTATTATTTAATCATGGAATATTCACTTAATAAATTCAATATCATTTAACTAGCCTTAAATTTCATTTTACTAAGTATTTCCTTAAATTTATTTAAACAAGAAATATTCATTCAATTATTTAAATCAAACTCAAGTTATAAATCATATCTTAAATCCCAATTTCAATAAGCTTTAAATTGGTTTAATTAAATAAAATTCTTTACTAAATTCAAATTATCTTCCCAACCTTAACATATTCAAATTTTTACCAAAAATCTATTTCGAAATATAAATTTTATACTTAACATATTATATGTATTAAATACATCTTAATTAAATTAAATATCATTATTAAATCTATATATATCATTTCAATTTATATATAAAATTTTTAAGAATCAACATTTGCTAAAACCATATATTTCTTTCCAAAACCATAGAATTCATTTTCAAAATATTTATATATATGGACCAACGGTGTCTGTATATATATATCATATGGTTAAGTGATACGGATATTTATCATTTCAATCCGAAATTTAAATATATACGGGTAGATATCATTTCGACCCGTAATCCCAATTTCAATTCAAATGAAAATCGCTTGGGTTTATCATTTCAACCCATAACGAAATTCTCCTATTCTAAAGTCCGTTCGGGTATGTATCATTTCAACCCATAGTGAATTCTATACTAACAGGGAACTTGCAGAGTGATAACAAATACTAAAAATATAACAACATGCATATATCATCAGTGTAAATAACAGATACGGGTGTCAGATGTCACAGGTGAACAGATACAAATAATAGTAATAACAGGCATATAATACTAGATACTGGTGTCAGATGTCATAGGTGAACAGTTACAAATAATAGTAATAACAGACATATAATACTAGATACTGGTGTCAGATGTCACAGGTGAATAGTTATAGATAATAGCATATATAACAACTTAAATAACTACAGCAGCATATTTCAATTGCTATTTCAATTGAAATCAAATTTAAATAATAAAAGAACGTTAATCGTGAGTGATTGCTCACCTTTCGAGGCTAGAGAGATGAACGGAAATGGAAGTGAATTGTGGATCCAAACACGAATTTCAAAACGGAACCAGATGGGCACGAATTCGACGATTAAAACGGGGCTGAAATCGATGAGAACAATCAATCAGTTTGATAGGAATAGAACATATATATATACTCTAGTTATTTTATAAAAATCGATATATATATATATTTACCTAAAAAAAATCTATATATAAATATAATTTTTGGGAACCAAACTCCAGTAACTTGTATATATGAGCTAATATATGAACACACATACATATATATACTATAAACTCATATTTTAAAACAAAATATCTATCATATATAACTGATAATAGTTTACAACTCAGAACATATATAAACAAATAAATCAAAAAGTATATATTTACAGTATATGCATGCAGGCTTATTATAATTTACGATAAACGTTTATAACAAAATCGACATAACATATCTTATTATAGTACATCACAACTCAACAACCTATATCTGTTATATCTCAAAAATCAGATTTAAAATAAACAAATTTTAAACTTAACTTGTTAATATGCGTCAGATTCGAAAACAACTCAGGAAATCAAACATACAACTGAGATGAATATATTATATAGTAACCAACTTTATATATTTTAATATATATATATAAACTGTAAAAGCTTACATATGTTACAGTCTTTTACAACATTGTATATCAACGAACATATATATACATACTAATGCAGTGTAAAACTAATGTATAGACTGGAGCCAGTCCATACTTATATGACAAAATATAAACATATATATGCTTAACATATTATCCAACTTACATGCAAATACTTCTCAATTGAAAGCAGCCTAAATATGTATATGCAGCTATATGTAATATTTTTAACAGTGGATGAAGGTTTAAAAATATACATATAAATATTTAAACATACCATACTAAACTATATAAATATTTAAAAACGTATAAGCTTCATAGGCATGCGTGTATATATCTAACATATAAAATAAACCCATACAATACGTATTCCAGATAGATATAAAGTAACATATGTGTAAACAAGTTATATACAATTCACTAGAAGCTGAGACAAGGAAGAAGGTGGTGGAGCTGATGAGTTCCGGCCTCGGTGAGTTGAAGGTGAAAGGTGGAGGTGCGGCTGTGGAAGGATGGATGCTCTCGGGGTGTTGTCAAGTGGTAAGCCGATGGGGCGAATAGGCTGTGATGCGTCGGCGAGGGAGTGAGAGGATGTAGGCCATGTTGGAGGTGAAGCACAGCGGAGGCCGGAGGAGAGCAGGGTCTCGGCTAATGGTGGAAATGAGTGGATCGGTTGGGTTGTGAAGACATGGAGGAATTTGGGCGGAGGCGATCTGGGAGGAGGGATGGAAGGCGGAAGTTAGGGACGAGGCTATTGGAGAGAAGCAAAGAAAAAAAACATGAAGAGCTTGAGAAAAACAAAAGAAAAGGGGAAGGAGAACCTGTTTTAAATATATTTGAAAAGTATACGTTTCTAAAAAAACCCAATGGTGTGAACACAAGGAAGAGAGAGGGCAATGAAACGTGCCACAGTAAATAGAAAGAAATTGGAATGATAACGTGAAGCACGAGAATTCAGGGAACAATCAAAGCAATTGATAGATTTGCAACTGATATAAGATTTGAATGGACAGAGAAGAAATAAAATTATTTGTAACAGTCGATTCCCATGATTTTGCACAAATTACTGAAGCAATTAATTATTTATTTGGGTTTGGAAAATGTAAAGTCAAAATGTGGTACCGCTACGGTGAACAGTTTATTGTCTCTATCGCGTACCGGATCTCAAAAAAAACAGAAATAAATATACCGCAGAGATCAGCACGACGAGACGATCAAAACGGTATATGGATATCTGTGGTACGATCATCCGATCAAAAGTCGATAATCGGTACCAGAAATGCTGCTATTTTGCTAGAATTAAGATAAACAGAGCAATAGAAGTCCAAATTTGGCAAAACGAAAGATGATGATTTACTCAGAAGAGTATTTAGAAATTTTCTATAGAAAAATATTCAGGTTTTGAAATAAATTTATTGTCATCAATTTTAACTGATTTAAATTGAAATGGAATTACATAATAAAATAAACTTCCGTATTTTCTGATGAAAATTTACCAGTTGCTATGATTAAATAAACGTATTCCAAATAATAAATTTTTAATTTCAAATTTTATTGTTTAAAATTTCACAAATATCCAGTTAAATATACTTTTAAAACCATTAAATTTTGCGGGTCGTTACACTCTCCCCCACTCAAAACTTTTCGTCCCCGAAAAGGAAGGAGGTAGAAGAATAGAAACAACCACACGGAAAAGATAGATTGAAAGTTAAGATTAAACAATTAATTTAAAACTATATAAATTTTACTTAAAAATATTCATTTGAAAACTTCATTTGCAAATCAATTATTTTTAATAATTTAATACTTATCAAAACCCATTTGTAGAATTTCTTTCTTCCTTTATAAATACCATTTATATGTTTAAATAACAACTTTATAAATATATGAAAACTATTTGAAACAATTATTTACATTATTACTTATTTTTATAAAGAAGCTATTCGAAAATATTAAATCCAAAATTCATAAATTTATTAAATTTTTTCAAGATACTTTTCAAATATTATTAATAAATCAATAAGCATTTACTTTAAATATGTTTTATTTAATTAATAGCTTCTAAAATATTTATAACACTAAATTTTTCTATTAAACCATAGTATATAAATAAACAATATTTAAAAAGGATATAGTCAACAAGGAAAGGAGGTGGATTCAGAAAATAGGATAAAGGTGAATAAATAAAGCTGAACGGATAAGGTAGATTCAAAAGAATAGTATCGGGCATGAATGATTAATTCAAACCATTAGAATTTCAATTTCAAATATTGATACAAAATTTCTTTGTTGGAAACACTTTTATAATATATTACCTTTATATCGAAAAAATTTCCTTTCGAAAATATTTTTATAACTCAATGTCTCAACAAGTTTATCCTTGTTCCTGTAGACTCTGGTAGTGCGTTGATCAGGCGCAAAACTAGAATTCTCCAGGTACTTAGTAGACTTGTTTCAACACCCGGTGAAAATACTGGAAAACTTTTAAAAACAGATATGGAAAGTACAATCCAATCAAAAACGAATCAAATCATGGATCGTAGATACACAATGGTTACGCCTGGGTCCCCCAGGAAACATCCGTACCTTTTAAGCATTCACTGCCTTGCGAATTTCGCCATGCAACAAAACGGTGGACCGTAGGATACATAAAAATGGTTACGCCTGGATCCCCCAGGAAACATCCATACCCCTTAAGCAATCTCTTCCTTGCGAATTACGCCACTAACACGACCATAGATCGCAGATACACAATGGTTACGCCTGGATCCCCTAGGAAACATCCGTACCTTTTAAGCAATCACTGCCTTACGAATTACGCTATGCAGTCGAGTTCGTAAGACCATGGGTAACGCCATGGAATTCGAAGGACACTCGAGTATCATATCCGGAAAACCAAAAATCAGAGAGAATAATATCGATAGAATGAATCCAAGATGTGGCCACAAATCGGATATCAAGCAGAAGGCACTTTCCATATCTTTACTTCGAAAATATGTATCATATAGTGCCTTTTCAAATCACTTTCAAATATCGTACTTATATAAAATCCATTATATATAAGATTTAATTTTCAAATCAAATACTTTCCAAATCAATAGTATATCAAATCATACTTATATAGACTTCAATTATATAAGATTTCACTTTCAAATTGAGTACCTTTTCAAATCTATAGTTTTCGAATCAATTTCATACTCATACAAATCAATTTTATATAAGTTCGACAACTCCCAAATCAAGTATTTAGTAACACAAGGTTTTCAAATTTCAATTTGTTTCAATATCAGTTCAATTTCAAAATCATATACAATTTCACCAAATTATTTCTTCTCAAATTAATTATGTAACGACCCAGAATTTTGAACAAATTAAATTGAAAATATTTAATTAATTTTAAATATTTGAACGATGATTTAATTTGAATCCCGAATATAACTTTGAATTTGGCGATTAAATTTTATAATTTAATCTATTGAAACTGAATAAAAATTTGAATCTTCAGTTTTAAGCTGATTTAAAATATTTCAAAAGCTTTTAAAAATTTATATTGATGATACTGAAGATAATGGAAGTGGTAAAACTTTAATTTTTAAGTGTTTGTTCAGTTTTGAAATTTTATAGTTTGAATCGATATTTAAAAATAGCCGTCCGAGGCACAGTCTCGGAATTCGACGAAACCAGTTCCATTGGGTCCGTAATATTGAATTATTACCGGATTTCAAATTTTGTATTTATCGGAGTTGTTATGTGAGCACATGGTTGGTAAACGCATTGAAATTTAAATCAAATTCATTTTTAAATTTAAATTTATAATTGGTCAACATCAGCACGTTATCTTCCCTTAAATCACGCCTAAAATCACGACAGTGAATCGTGCAAAGCATGGTCGAGCTCGTCTTTAAAACTTCAAATCGAATACTGTCGTTCCTTTTATCTTCCAGATTCAAAACAAATAATGGTCGAGCTCCTCAATCTCGTTCAAAAAGGCAATCGAACAAAGAAGTTATCTCGTTCAAATTTAAATTTCAATGTCGGTCTCAAATCTCTACCTCCACGTTTATTTCTTCGCTCTTCCTCCTCTTATATTCGTTCGCGTCATCGAACGAACGAAATCAATTTTCCATTCAAACTGTAATTTGGGAAGGGGTTCGTGTTCGATCTAGGCGGCGACAACCTAGGGTTCGAGAGGTCTGTATGTTTGTGGAGGCTCTGGATCTTCTCGAATCATGGCGTAAGGGCATCACGCGAATTAAAATCGCGATCGATTGGGGACGACAACTTCGCGCTTCATCACGATCGAAGGTGAGGGACTCGAGCTGGTTGCTCGCATCGAGTGGCAGTTAGGGCTTCGTTTCCCTGGAAACGCGAGCGCACGAAGGTCACCGACTACAACGATTTGGGGAAGTGGGTCACGTAGGCATGGTTGCGTGCGGCACTTTGAGTCTGGTCGGCGACACTTTGGATCGAAGGACGACGCTGGGATCGATGTGAGGGTGATTTGGTCTCGATCGGTGGATGGGTGTTGATCTGGATCCCTGTCGGTTTCAGGTATGGGTCAGTGTTTTAAAATTTGTCATTAGACTGTTAAGGAAATTTTAACAGTAAATATAAGTTTCATTTTAAAAGAAAATATTTAGAAGCTTATGTAAATTTTGACTTTGAGATCTACATAGATTTTTAAGTATATACATAATAAATATACACATTTTTAATTAACTGCGTATACTAGCAGGAAATTTAGTTTTAAAGTTAATTTTTAGTTAAACAAATTTTATTAAAAGAAACTGGTTTAAGAATATAAAAAAACCATTGAATGATTAAAACTATCAAAACGAAAATTGGTTACTCGATTTAATTCGAATATTAATAGAATTGTATAAATTGTTATACAAGGTTAAACCGTGAAGAAATGATCAAAAATGGAAATGGGATGGCAAATTAAAAGCTAAGGTGAGATCTTCTCACTCAAAAAAATTGAAAAGTGGAATTTTCAGTTATTGATTTGATTGCTATTGGATGTGATATTAGATATAGTAGGATATATATCTATATATAGCAATATATACATATTGGCATATGTATATATTGGATTGATGATTTCCCGCCTCGTATAGCGGATGAGACCCTATTGCGCCGTTAGTAAGCGGATATTTTTATAAAACCCATATACCGCGATATTCCTCCTCGAAGTGGAATGGTATTGTGCTAACGTCTGTGGATGCAGGGAAACAGGTTGGAGGGATCCAACTGGATTCCTCAACTGTATTTATTTATTTACAGATATTGATATATATTCTGTTCTCATATGATGATATATGATGTTTGATGTGTGATGGACTAATTGGTGTTGTTGCATCATCGGATTCAAGTTTTAAAAATAACGACTTTTAATTTAAAAGGATTTTTAAAGTGATCTTTGAAATTATACGTTTTATTAAATTTTTGAAGTGACTTATTTTAAATAAATAAACGTTCAAACTTTAAAGTTATAAAAGTTAAGATTTGTGAATTATAACCAAAAGGTTATTTCTTTTGAAATAAATAGTCAAGAAATTTATAAGATGGTTTTAATTGGAATTTTTGAATTATTAAAAACGATGTATGTAAAAGATGTACAAGATTGATATTTATAACTTTAAAATGTTGGTATTATAAAACGAGTTTTTATAAGCGTAAAAAATGAATTTTTAAGAATTTATAAATAAATGGAATTTATAAATTGTGAACTTATAAATGGAGATGATTTTGTAAAATAAAGGAATTATAAGTATTTAACTTATAATATGGATTGTTGGTATAAGATTTGAGTTATGAATCGAATTGTTAATAAAGGGGATTTATTAAATTGAAGTTGTTACAAAATAGAAATGGAATTTATAAACGTTGTTTTATAAATTCGAAAATCAATCAAATTTGATGAATTTAATATAGAAGGTTATTAAGGGAATTTTTTCCATGATTTTGGACAGTGGATAATTCTTGGAATAAATGTGTAGAAAAGATTGAAATTTGGTTAGTGAAGTATATTCACGATTTTGGACAGTGAATATATTATTGAATAAAATGGATATGGTTTTGGGAAAGCGATATTATAAAATGAAGTTAATTGTTTTAAAAGATGTTTTAAAACGTGTTAAGTATCGAGTACATAGATTTCAACATTCATTGTTGAAATAGACGTTTTCGAGAAATAAGGAAATGATGGACTATAACACTGTTGTTATAGTAAATGATTTTCGAAAAGAAAATGTTTATGTAGTATTGGGATTTTCATATATCTATCTTAAAATTTCGAATCCCTATACTAGTGATTTCGAGTCGTCGTAACGATGTTTTACGTAACATTCGTTTTGACTCAAATAGATGTTAGAATAAATGATTTCCTTAAAGAATGAATATATACTTAATTTGATTTAAGTATATCGAATATTTTCAAATGTTGAAAATAAATAGATTTGTGAATTACTTATTATTAAATAAGTATGGAAATGCTTTTCCAATATGAAATGAAACGTTTTAGAATTTATCTTTGTAAAGATAAATTGAAAGTGAATATTTGAAAACGATTGAAAATCGTATATCAGTAGATATTTTGAAATATAAATTCACTATGGAATTTATAAAAGAAAGGGAAGTTGTTTAAAAATAAATATTGATTTATTTTTGAAGTGTGGAAATTTTATATCTAGTAAAGATATTTTTTGAAGATAAATAATTTGGGAAAATTATTTGGAATCTGATGATGTTGCGCATCTTTATTGATAGTTAAATAACCGACTATCAATAATTACCTTTAGATAGGTATTTGTTGTGAATTGCTTGAATTTGAATGCCACACTTATTTTTGAATAATCGCTCACTATTCGGGTTAACCGGGAAAGGACCATGGGGTCGTATAACCCATTCCGAATATGTGATACGTCGTTATGAATTGCATTCGAAGACCGGTGTTGAAGACCGGATATTTTTGAAAACGGAAGGATTACCGTCGAGTTACTCTACATCGGCTGATCTCCGATTTAGAGGTTTTATCACCCTTAGTGACGGGAAGTCCGGACGTGATTAGAAAATTATCCGGATATGCAAGGGCTTCGTGAGAAGTGCCTTCGGTTCTGTTCGATCCCGGAACAAACTTGTATGGATTGTATGTCTGACGTTACAAATTTGAGATATAAAGCTGATTTCTTTCAAATACATTTCTGTTGGTGGCGGAGAATTTATTCTCTTAGCTTAACACCCTTCTCTGAGACGTACGAGCTCAGAGGTTATGTAGTTGAAATTTATCAGCGATATATCCCAATTTGGTAACGTGGCATACTGAGTGTTGCTGTGAAATGATCAGTGTTTGATCATTTGCGATATGATCATTTGTTTGATCTTATATCTTTGTGATCATAGGTTGATCATTTTGTTTGACCCGAAGCATGGCTTTGTAGAAAGCGTAGCTTTGTGGACGAGACTTCGTCGAGCCTCACACCCCGGAAATGGTCAAAACAAGAAGGATGCGGCAAGGTTCTAGGGAGTAGCGCCCCTTAGTGTATGTCATTCCTTCTGGATAGAGGTGGTATCATGGTATGGAGCCCAGATACTTAACCTATGTGGTTGCTGCATTTTTACTATGTGGTTTGTTGGAAATCGTGGATCCTCGGGAAGATCGGTTACGATCAGGGGATGACATACGCGTGTCAGTAGTTACCTATTTTTGCAGAGGTAACCCGGCCTTGTGTTGGCAGAGATCTAACCGTAATGTTAGGTTATTTCTCGGGTCATCTATTCCAGGGACGTACTCATCGTGGATAGGAAGTTCCTTAGCCTGACCATTTGTTGGAAATTCAAACTCCAATACGCACCTTGTACGGTATTAGTTGTAGAACCTGCCATTTACGTACGGTGGTCACCACTGTTTAGATGGTAGCTATAGTAGGCATACGATACTGGTCGTATGTTGGCTAAGATTAATATTATACTTTCGAAATGTTTCTACACTATGCACTAATAATAATATCAAAAAGAATTTGATTTTTGCGTAGTAAGCATCTTTGACTATCATAAGAAGAAATCTCCTCCAATTCTGCGTTTGCATTGTGTGTGTGGTGGGAGGTCTTATGGTAGTTTCATTTTCCAAAAGCATTGCGAATTTGTTTTATTTTCTTTGTGAAAAATAACTGTTTTACGATCTCACACCAGTCACCATGACTGACTCGGAGTTTATTGTTCCCTTCTAAACTCTGGGTGCCCACCAATTTCCACACGGGCAGTCTAGAGTTATGTTATCAGGATATTCATGAGCTTTGGAAGCAAGCTGGATGGCGTAACGTATCATTCGTATTTATTTATTTATTCCGCTGTGTATTCTGTATGAGGACAAGTTATGTAACTGTCCATTGTTGTATATTGACTCTGATTGATGTATGTATAAACTGATATAGCTCTTTGTTTTAAAAGACTAGTAATTATCTATTGTATATTGTTCCGCTGCGATATGTGAGATTCTGATATTGTTTCTATTCTGATGTTGTTCTGTTGTTGTTCTTCTTTCTTTCTCTTCTTTCTTTTCTTCTTCTTCTGCCTTTTTCTTCTTTCTTAAACCCTCACTATTGTAGTTTCCGGCACTCGATTGCTCGACAGTCGATAAAGGGAGTATCGATGTCGAATTTTCGAAAGTCGAAAATTTCGGTATGTGACAAAGTGGTATGATGGTATCAGAGCATATGGTTAAGCGACAACCCTGCTCTGTTGGGTGTTACTCATTAGAGATAGAGTCAGTAGTACTCTAGAATGAGTTGAGTGTAATAATATATACGAGCGCGTATTTGTTAGTGAATATAAAAATGTTTTATATTGTGTTTGCTTATCCGTTGAGATGTTTATGAGTTTTGGTCGGTATGTGGGACGCCATATTATCGATAGGGATTTCTAAACACTTAAACGAGGCAAGACGACATAGTATTGTTTTAAAATAGGGTGAATGAAATAATTTTGCCCAAAACTATTTTTGTATATAAAAGAAATGATTTTCTATGAATTATCATAGTATATGGATGTTTGGTTGTTATAAAATAATAACATTGGATTATTATCATTGTTATATAAATTGAATAAGAAATAAAGTAATAACCAAAGATTTAAGAAGTAAAATTCATATACAAATGAAATTTAAGAATGTAAATTATAAATGTGAATTGTAATTTAAAACGGAATTCCAGAGAAGTATTTGGAAATGTTTTGAAAAGAATTTGAAAATTTTGGAAATTTTGGAATTAAATTCCTTTTTGATTTGAAAATGAATTTCAAAGGTTTTGAAAAGTATTTTGAAGGAATGAAAAGCTCTAAACTCTTTTCGGTCGCTGGAAAATAACTTCGGTAATGACTGCAGCATCACCGGTGTTCATTTTCGGGTTTCCAGAAGAAGAATTGCTGCCAAATTATTTTAAATGAAAGTTGTTGGAAAATTTGGGTTTATGTTTTGGAAATTCAAGGATGATTTGAATTGTTTTCAAAAATGATTTTTGAAATGTTGAAAAGACTCTGGAATCTTATGAAATAAGAAATAAGTTGATAACTTATACAAATTGAATTTTGATAAAATAAATTTAACTAAAAGGGTGAAGTTAAATTAAATACAAGTGAACCAATTATAAATGAAAGGTGAATTAAAATTCATATGGAATTTGAAATCCAGTTTAAATGTAAGTTGATTTAACCAAAATAGTGAATTGAAAATACATTTTGGGAATGAATAAAAGAATGAAACTGGAATTGAAACTAAATGTTGAAAACAAATTTGAATTCAAATAGAATTGAAACTGTAAACTGAATCCAAATTAGATTGAAATTGTGAATTGAATTCAAATGAAATTTTGAAATGTAGAGTTGAATGAAAGGAATATATAGCTTCAATAGTAAAGTAAAAATGATATAAAAAGTAAGTATTGAAAATTTTGTAATAGAATTTGCAAAATGGTTTGAATATGTAACTAGATATTATGGCTAGTAGATATACAGGTATAAAGGAATTGGAAATTTTTGATTTCAAAGATTATTTGAATTGCTCGACAAAAGGTAAGTATTTGAATTTTAATATGAGATTTGATGATTTCTTGTCTAGCCGCTTGGCTTTTTCTTTTTCTTTTTGAAATCTGAGAGTCCGTAGGGACGTTTTGTAGTCGTGCCGTATTAGCCGCGCAAAGGAGACGCTGGCAAAAAATTTCGGAAATTTAGAGTGTTAGAAAATTTTTGAGAAAATTTTGGAAGTTTAAATTTGAATTTGAATTGAATTTGAATTTTGAAGGAAAACAATATTGTTTGAAAACTATGAAAGGTTTAGAAAGTTAATTGAATTGATAACAAATCTTTAGTAGAGAGATTTGTTTTGATAAATTGATAAAACTATTAGATGTTGAAAGATAGTAGACGAGTTAAGGACCATTTTTTCCTAACTTGTAATTTCGAGGACGAAATTCTTTTAAGGAGGGAAGTTTGCAACGACCCAGAATTTTGAACAAATTAAATTGAAAATATTTAATTAATTTTAAATATTTGAACGATGATTTAATTTGAATCCCGAATATAACTTTGAATTTGGCGATTAAATTTTATAATTTAATCTATTGAAACTGAATAAAAATTTGAATCTTCAGTTTTAAGCTGATTTAAAATATTTCAAAAGCTTTTAAAAATTTATATTGATGATACTGAAGATAATGGAAGTGGTAAAACTTTAATTTTTAAGTGTTTGTTCAGTTTTGAAATTTTATAGTTTGAATCGATATTTAAAAATAGCCGTCCGAGGCACAGTCTCGGAATTCGACGAAACCAATTCCATTGGGTCCGTAATATTGAATTATTACCGGATTTCAAATTTTGTATTTATCGGAGTTGTTATGTGAGCACATGGTTGGTAAACGCATTGAAATTTAAATCAAATTCATTTTTAAATTTAAATTTATAATTGGTCAACATCAGCACGTTATCTTCCCTTAAATCACGCCTAAAATCATGATAGTGAATCGTGCAAAGCATGGTCGAGCTCGTCTTTAAAACTTCAAATCGAATACTGTCGTTCCTTTTATCTTCCAGATTCAAAACAAATAATGGTCGAGCTCCTCAATCTCGTTCAAAAAGGCAATCGAACAAAGAAGTTATCTCGTTCAAATTTAAATTTCAATGTCGGTCTCAAATCTCTACCTCCACGTTTATTTCTTCGCTCTTCCTCCTCTTATATTCGTTCGCGTCATCGAACGAACGAAATCAATTTTCCATTCAAACTGTAATTTGGGAAGGGGTTCGTGTTCGATCTAGGCGGCGACAACCTAGGGTTCGAGAGGTCTGTATGTTTGTGGAGGCTCTGGATCTTCTCGAATCATGGCATAAGGGCATCACGCGAATTAAAATCGCGATCGATTGGGGACGACAACTTCACGCTTTATCACGATCGAAGGTGAGGGACTCGAGCTGGTTGCTCGCATCGAGTGGCAGTTAGGGCTTCGTTTCCCTGGAAACGCGAGCGCACGAAGGTCACCGACTACAACGATTTGGGGAAGTGGGTCGCGTAGGCATGGTTGCGTGCGGCACTTTGAGTCTGGGCGGCGACACTTTGGATCGAAGGACGACGCTGGGATCGATGTGAGGGTGATTTGGTCTCGATCGGTGGATGGGTGTTGATCTGGATCCCTGTCGGTTTCAGGTATGGGTCAGTGTTTTAAAATTTGTCATTAGACTGTTAAGGAAATTTTAACAGTAAATATTAGTTTCATTTTAAAAGAAAATATTTAGAAGCTTATGTAAATTTTGACTTTGAGATCTACATAGATTTTTAAGTATATACATAATAAATATACACATTTTTAATTAACTGCGTATACTAGCAGGAAATTTAGTCTTAAAGTTAATTTTTAGTTAAACAAATTTTATTAAAAGAAACTGGTTTAAGAATATAAAAAAAATCATTGAATGATTAAAACTATCAAAACGAAAATTGGTTACTCGATTTAATTCGAATATTAATAGAATTGTATAAATTGTTATACAAGGTTAAACCGTGAAGAAATGATCAAAAATGGAAATGGGATGGCAAATTAAAAGCTAAGGTGAGATCTTCTCACTCAAAAAAATTGAAAAGTGGAATTTTCAGTTATTGATTTGATTGCTATTGGATGTGATATTAGATATAGTAGGATATATATCTATATATAGCAATATATACATATTGGCATATGTATATATTGGATTGATGATTTCCCGCCTCGTATAGCGGATGAGACCCTATTGCGCCGTTAGTAAGCGGATATTTTTATAAAACCCATATACCGCGATATTCCACCTCGAAGTGGAATGGTATTGTGCTAATGTCTGTGGATGCAGGGAAACAGTTTGGAGGGATCCAACTGGATTCCTCAACTGTATTTATTTATTTACAGATATTGATATATATTCTGTTCTCATATGATGATATATGATGTTTGATGTGTGATGGACTAATTGGTGCTGTTGCATCATCGGATTCAAGTTTTAAAAATAACGACTTTTAATTTAAAAGGATTTTTAAAGTGATCTTTGAAATTATACGTTTTATTAAATTTTTGAAGTGACTTATTTTAAATAAATAAACGTTCAAACTTTAAAGTTATAAAAGTTAAGATTTGTGAATTATAACCAAAAGGTTATTTCTTTTGAAATAAATAGTCAAGAAATTTATAAGATGGTTTTAATTGGAATTTTTGAATTATTAAAAACGATGTATGTAAAAGATGTACAAGATTGATATTTATAACTTTAAAATGTTGGTATTATAAAACGAGTTTTTATAAGCGTAAAAAATGAATTTTTAAGAATTTATAAATAAATGGAATTTATAAATTGTGAACTTATAAATGGAGATGATTTTGTAAAATAAAGGAATTATAAGTATTTAACTTATAATATGGATTATTGGTATAAGATTTGAGTTATGAATCGATTTGTTAATAAAGGGGATTTATTAAATTGAAGTTGTTACAAAATAGAAATGGAATTTATAAACGTTGTTTTATAAATTCGAAAATCAATCAAATTTGATGAATTTAATATAGAAGGTTATTAAGGGAATTTTTTCCATGATTTTGGACAGTGGATAATTCTTGGAATAAATGTGTAGAAAAGATTGAAATTTGGTTAGTGAAGTATATTCACGATTTTGGACAGTGAATATATTATTGAATAAAATGGATATGGTTTTGGGAAAGCGATATTATAAAATGAAGTTAATTGTTTTAAAAGATGTTTTAAAACGTGTTAAGTATCGACTACCTAGATTTCAACATTCATTGTTGAAATAGACATTTTCGAGAAATAAGGAAATGATGGACTATAACACTGTTGTTATAGTAAATGATTTTCGAAAAGAAAATGTTTATGTAGTATTGGGATTTTCATATATCTATCTTAAAATTTCGAATCCCTATACTAGTGATTTCGAGTCGTCGTAACGATGTTTTACGTAACATTCGTTTTGACTCAAATAGATGTTAGAATAAATGATTTCCTTAAAGAATGAATATATACTTAATTTGATTTAAGTATATCGAATATTTTCAAATGTTGAAAATAAATAGATTTGTGAATTACTTATTATTAAATAAGTATGGAAATGCTTTTCCAATATGAAATGAAACGTTTTAGAATTTATCTTTGTAAAGATAAATTGAAAGTGAATATTTGAAAACGATTGAAAATCGTATATCAGTAGATATTTTGAAATATAAATTCACTATGGAATTTATAAAAGAAAGGGAAGTTGTTTAAAAATAAATATTGATTTATTTTTGAAGTGTGGAAATTTTATATCTAGTAAAGATATTTTTTGAAGATAAATAATTTGGGAAAATTATTTGGAATCTGATGATGTTGCACATCTTTATTGATAGTTAAATAACCGACTATCAATAATTACCTTTAGATAGGTATTTGTTGTGAATTGCTTGAATTTGAATGCCACACTTATTTTTGAATAATCGCTCACTATTCGGGTTAACCGGGAAAGGACCATGGGGTTGTATAACCCATTCCGAATATGTGATACGTCGTTATGAATTGCATTCGAAGACCGGTGTTGAAGACCGGATATTTTTGAAAACGGAAGGATTACCGTCGAGTTACTCTACATCGGCTGATCTCCGATTTAGAGGTTTTATCACCCTTAGTGACGGGAAGTCCGGACGTGATTAGAAAAAAATCCGGATATGCAAGGGCTTCGTGAGAAGTGCCTTCGGTTCTGTTCGATCCCGGAACAGACTTGTATGGATTGTATGTCTGACGTTACAAATTTGAGATATAAAGCTGATTTCTTTCAAATACA
This sequence comes from Allium fistulosum, assembly GCA_030737815.1. Taxonomy (NCBI): domain Eukaryota; kingdom Viridiplantae; phylum Streptophyta; class Magnoliopsida; order Asparagales; family Amaryllidaceae; genus Allium; species Allium fistulosum. The sequence goes on from CM060906.1 coordinate 337,256,426, forward strand.
TTTCTGTTGGTGGCGGAGAATTTATTCTCTTAGCTTAACACCCTTCTCTGAGACGTACGAGCTCAGAGGTTATGTAGTTGAAATTTATCAGCGATATATCCCAATTTGGTAACGTGGCATACTGAGTGTTGTTGTGAAATGATCAGTGTTTGATCATTTGCGATATGATCATTTGTTTGATCTTATATCTTTGTGATCATAGGTTGATCATTTTGTTTGACCCGAAGCATGGCTTTGTAGAAAGCGTAGCTTTGTTGGCGAGACTTCGTCGAGCCTCACACCCCGGAAATGGTCAAAACAGGAAGGATGCGGCAAGGTTCTAGGGAGTAGCGCCCCTTAGTGTATGTCATTCCTTCTGGATAGAGGTGGTATCATGGTATGGAGCCCAGATACTTAACCTATGTGGTTGCTGCATTTTTACTATGTGGTTTGTTGGAAATCGGGGATCCTCGGGAAGATCGGTTACGATCGGGGGATGACATACGCGTGTCAGTAGTTATCTATTTTTGCAGAGGTAACCCGGCCTTGTGTTGGCAGAGATCCAACCGTAATGTTAGGTTATTTCTTGGGTCATCTATTCCAGGGACGTACTCATCGTGGATAGGAAGTTCCTTAGCCTGACCATTTGTTGGAAATTCAAACTCCAATACGCACCTTGTACGGTATTAGTTGTAGAACCTGCCATTTACGTACGGTGGTCACCACTGTTTAGATGGTAGCTATAGTAGGCATACGATACTGGTCGTATGTTGGCTAAGATTAATATTATACTTTCGAAATGTTTCTACACTATGCACTAATAATAATATCAAAAAGAATTTGATTTTTGCATAGTAAGCATCTTTGACTATCATAAGAAGAAATCTCCTCCAATTCTGCGTTTGCATTGTGTGTGTGGTGGGAGGTCTTATGGTAGTTTCATTTTCCAAAAGCATTGCGAATTTGTTTTATTTTCTTTGTGAAAAATAACTATTTTACGATCTCACACCAGTCACCATGACTGACTCGGAGTTTATTGTTCCCTTCTAAACTCTGGGTGCCCACCAATTTCCACACGGGCAGTCTAGAGTTATGTTATCAGGATATTCTGGATACTCTGGAGCTTTGGAAGCAAGCTGGATGGCGTAACGTATCATTCGTATTTATTTATTTATTCCGCTGTGTATTCTGTATGAGGACAAGTTATGTAACTGTCCATTGTTGTATATTGACTCTGATTGATGTATGTATAAACTGATATAGCTCTTTGTTTTAAAAGACTAGTAATTATCTATTGTATATTGTTCCGCTGCGATATGTGAGATTCTGATATTGTTTCTGTTCTGATGTTGTTCTGTTGTTGTTCTTCTTTCTTTCTCTTCTTTCTTTTCTTCTTCTTCTGCCTTTTTCTTCTTTCTTAAACCCTCACTATTGTAGTTTCCGGCACTCGATTGCTCGACAGTCGATAAAGGGAGTATCGATGTCGAATTTTCGAAAGTCGAAAATTTCGGTATGTGACAAATTATCTTTAGTTTCAAAGTTTCCAAAATAATAGATTTAGAAAATAAATCCGAATTTCCGAATCAATATATTTAAGTCAACCAATTCATTTCCAAAATCAAATGTTTTCAAAATCATCTTATACTTACGTAAGGTCTATCTTATATAAGGATCAAAATTTCAAAATAAATTTCGCTGTATGAAGAGCCATATGGATTTGAATATCTTTGCTTTTATGGGTTATATATCTTTGTACTTTAAATTGGAGATTTTCTTTTAGTAAGCAAAGATATTCTAACATGACAGCTTTCAATTTCAGCGTCAAAATATATCAATGATATTAGAATATAAGATGTACATACGTCATCATTTCGCAAAATCACATTTGATCGCTCGCTCGATCACACAAGTTCGCTTTCGAACTAGTATTGTCCATTCGACTTCCCTAATGCGGATTTCGATATGGTTTCTCGACTAGAAGCCATCAGTCTCCTTGCATAGTCATATACTATGATAGAGAATTCTAGAATTGAGCCCAAAATCCATATCAAATATTCGCCATCAAGAATCGAATGAAAAATCCTAACACGAAATGGTGAAATTCACCTCGAACTTGTGTACTCAAACTTGGATCAAATTAATTATGCGAATAAAACAGCATACATACAAATTATATATTTATTCCAACTTGTTAAATATATAGTTCCATAAAGATATTAGTAAGTTAACACATTTAACTAAACTTTATTCAGAATATATTGAAGCCCAAATTCTTCAAAACATTTCAAATCTAAATTTCATATTAGAAAATTTTAAAATAGCCTTATTCATTTACTTAACAAAACAGTTTCAACTTATTTAAATCATATTACTTCATACTTAAACATTCGAAACAAATTTATATACTTTATCAAATAATTCATACCTTTCAAAATTTCTTAGCTTTGAAAAGTTAACCTTGATTTGGAAGTGCTCGAACCTTCAAAATAGTTGAAGAAATCATTTTCAAATTCAAGAGTTGGAAATCAGCAACAAATCAGTAAATCAATTTTAATAGATAGGGTTATATCAAATCCAAAACTCGAAGACTGAACACCGGCTTACTTCAAATCATTTCAAATATATATACATATATACTTTGAATATCAAATCTTACTTCGGAATTTGAAATCAAAATTGGTTTCGCAAAATCACTCACATAGCAAAGCTATTGAAGTGGCCTATCCCCCACTCTGAAACTCGAAAATCAATGTCGATGATGCGTGCACTCATCACCGAAATTATTTCCCAGCGACATAAGTGAGTTCTGGACTTCTATTTTTTCAAACTTCTTTTGAAATTTCTTCGAAATCATTCGAAACTCAATAAAATCATTTGAAACATTTCTTATTCGGAAAAATACCTTTAAATCATATTATTATATATTTCAAAATCTTAAAACCAATTTCAAAACACCGGGGTTCAATTCTCGAATTTCAAATTCAAAGTCCTTCAGTTATAAATCATTTTTAGATAAATCAAATCTCTTATATAATTTTTCAAAATTACAAATCCTTTCAAAACCTTAAATTCTCATTTTTTTTAAAAAGGATATATAATCTTTATCGAAAACATTTTCACTTTTATATATAGAATATAATCATACTTATCAAAATAATAATTTTGGTTTAGAAAACAATTTCTAGAATACAAACAAACCCGATTTTCAAAGGATGATTTAAGAATAGATTTCAAACAAAGATAGAGATTCAAATTAGAGGAACTCTTATCAAATAGAATTCTAATTCGAAGATAGGCTCGAACGAAGATGAGATAATTAATTACAACACAGTAGATAGATACAGTTATATAAATCGCGGGCGACCTTAACCGGGTCAACCGTGACTTCAAGAATATAATCGATGCGGAAATCTAAGGCAATCGACATTCGATCGCCAGAGATAGAATTCGACATAACAAGAGATGGCAACATCAAAACCGAGGGATATATAAATCTCCGATGAATCAATGCCAATTGTAAAGGAGTTTCACCCCTTTACAAAACATTCAAAGATCGACGGGCTCGCCTATTCTCATAGAGATCATTCGACGTGGAGTTATGGGATACTCCAGAATCAAAAGAATACCAATAGAGAGGGACAAGAATGAATTTTGAAACCGTAGGGAACGTTCCAAAATTCAAAGGAAATCGAGTCAAAAGAAAGAGATTAAACTCGAACGAAAGCAATTCTGTAATAAATTTACTATATATGCTAAGTTTTGCCTAGAGCCAAAGCTCTGATACCAACTGTAACGACCCGCTATTTTGGACCATTCAAATCGACAATAAATCCACACATGTCTGACTTGAATAATTCAAAATATCAGATTGTTAATTTAAATTTGGCAAAACTCAGCATATGCAGTAAATTAATCAATCACAGAATCACAGACACAGAGTAATACAATAATACGCAGCGGAATAGATAAAATAGTAGTTCATGAAGCTACTATATACACATCAGAGTTAGAAATAAAATACAACAGAATATCTCAAATACAGTGAAGTCTTCAGTACGAAGAGATGACTTCTCTGGACAAATCAACAAGAAGAGCTGAAAGCTGAGACGATAGTTGGATCTCCAAAGGAAGCTCCAAACTCCAAGGGTGAGTCTCAAATGCTGTATCACTCGGTCTGACCCGAGCGTAAAGCAAAACACAAAACACTCGAGTCAGGATTAACATTCTTATATCAATAAATCCAACTCAAGTGAAATATCAACTGAAATACAAGTAACTTAAAGGATGTTGGGATAACCATCCTCTAAGGATCTTCAGAACTATCTACAAGGTGGAAATATACATTATAACACCGTGGTCATTTCAATTTAATTTATACTTCAAAACCCAAATATCATTTCATTTTACATATAACTATTATTCCAAAATAGTGTATGTTCATTAAATAATTTATAAAGTAAAGTACCTATAATTTCCTCAAGTCTCACAAATCGATTCAAATTAACTCAAATTCCAAATTCAAATTTATTCAACATTTTCAAAGTTAAATTTAACAGTTTCATATAGCACTTGATTTAACTTTATTATTATTTAATCAGGGAATATTCACTTAATAAATTCAATATCATTTAACTAGCCTTAAATTTCATTTTACTAAGTATTTCCTTAAATTTATTTAAACAAGAAATATTCATTCAATTATTTAAATCAAACTCAAGTTATAAATCATATCTTAAATCCCAATTTCAATAAGCTTTAAATTGGTTTAATTAAATAAAATTCTTTACTAAATTCAAATTATCTCCCCAACCTTAACTTATTCAAATTTTTACCAAAAATCTATTTCGAAATATAAATTTTATACTTAACATATTATATGTATTAAATCCATCTTAATTAAATTAAATATCATTATTAAATCTATATATATCATTTCAATTTATATATAAAATTTTTAAGAATCAACATTTGCTAAAACCATATATTTCACTACAACAAACAGGACCTTTAACAGCATTTAAAAAACGCTATAAAATATTTTAACAGCGTTTTTACGCATGCTGTATATCGACATGCAGTTATATGTCTGGGATATACAATGACAGGAAATAAACGCTGTTAAAAGTACTTTTTAACAGCGTTTCAGTGGTGCCATGAAATCTTTTAACAGCGTTTGTTCAGATGCAGTTATAGCTCTTTCTTAGCGGTTGTTTAGTGCGAAGATAATATTTTATAGCGTTTTTCCAGTGCTGTGATATTTATTTACAGCGTTTCACTGTTGCCATAAATCATGCTTTATGTTTTTAGATACAATTTAACAGCAGTTTTAAAACGCTGTTAAAACTTTCAATGGCTTTGTAAAAAACGCTGTGGAGTATGTTTATTGCTTTTAAAAGCTGCCGTATGTTTTAACAGCGTTTTAAAAATGCTGTTGAATGTTTTAACGGCGGTTTAAAAACGCTATGGAAAGTTTTAACAGCATTTTAAAAACGCTGTTGAATGTTTAATTCCATTTCAGCAAACATTCACCCCAATGTGCATACATACCACATTTCAAAATTAGCATATTATATCAATATCACATTTCAAAATCAACATATTATATCAATACCACATTTTGGACACATATTTGATAAGCAACGTATGAAATTTCATAATCAAATACACAATATTGTTACACCAAACATAAATAGTTTGTCTCATCAATAATTCAGAAACAAAATATAGAATAAGTAGCAATAGCAAAACAACATCAAGTAGTACATACGTTAAAACCAAAAAGTAGTTCTAGCAGCAAAAATAATTTCGGTCCATAACTCGTTGCAAACTTCTTTTGCATCACAGTCCTCTATCTACCTGCAAAGTAAAAAATTGAAAGAACAAAATTAATTTTGCCGAGAACTGAAAAGCTGAATAAATGAAATTATGAAATGTTAGGACATCCAATTAATTTAAATATATATGCAAATATATGATTACAAAGTTTTTATTGGAACTCTATATTTTTATGTATTTGAGACCCTTCCAATTTTTTTTAGCTCAAAACTACTATAATAATAAAGTAGTGTACATTCCAAAACTGGTATGATCGGATCGAATACAATTAATGCTTTACTCAAATAATCAATCTTTGCCTTTCTCAGATTTTAAATGTTCATTTCCTTAGGGCATGCCACTGGTCCTTTGACATGCACATTCATGAACCAGTATCTGAATAGTAAATGAGCAGCTAGCTAATAGCTCAGCTGAAAAATAGGAATAACTTTTCTCAAATGACTCGGCCTGATATGCAGAATCAATTGTACAATAAAGCAAAAGTTCCTATTCTCGACAAGGTAAAACCCACAACACAAGCATGGAAAAAGAAATTGACAGTGAATATGGATACTTGCTATTTGGTGAAATTTGGTGAAGTAGAATATGCACTGAAGCAGTAATGGTGTGGTTGGCACAGCAGAGCAGAGAGGTATATGGTGGAGATATAGGGGATTGACAGTGCACTGCAGTAAGTATGAAAGTTTGTTTTTTTAATGTTTGGTATGCAAAAATCATGGTGTTAGAACAGAGGTCAGGTGGATAGGTGGTGATGAAGTAATGGCGGTGGATGGTCACTGGTTGTATGGGGGATCAAGGCACTTATGGAATTAATGAGCAGTGAGTTTCTTTTCCTGTTTTTTTTGTGTGGGAAGAGATGGCATTAAAAGAAATTGACATTAAAAGAAATTGAAAATGCGAGAAATTGTTAAAAAACTTTTTTGTTTGCATTGCGGAAAATGCTGAATTAAGCAATTTGCCTCAGCATAGCAACAGACCTGCATTTATAATATGTTTTTAAACAGGCCTAAACTTGCTATAAGTTTTGTGTAACGTTAAGGCATCATGGTTTGTGCTAGGGGCACTGAATTTTACAGTTAATGGTCGAACATTTTTTAACACTGCAACGGACAACCGCTTTAACCGCCGATTGTGGTGCCCCTAGCAACCAGCATGGTGCCCGTAGTATTTCTCTAAGTTTTAACTGTGGGCTAAACTGATATAAAAAATCCTTTTATTATATAATGGCTAATATTAGAAAGTAGATCTGATTCCATAGTATAACGTACATCACTGGGCCAACTCTGGACTATGTGTTTTCTCCTTTCCACACTGAACCAAAAAAGTCAGTACAAAAACTTATTTTAATGAAAAAAATAAAGTCTGCTCGATTCATTTTGCAAGTTCACATTGCATTTGTAAGTTATGACCTCAGTTCTGATTTGTAGAAGGTAAAGAAAAAATGATGGCAATAAGATAATATCTCAGTGTACTAGTGTATGACTAAAACATGAAGATAAATGTGTGATTAAGGGGAATAGGAGAGATTTATTGACATGAATGTGACAGATATGCATAACAAAGGCATGGAAGCTCAAATATCCTAAATAAAGACATGAATGTGACATGAATGTGGAAGATTATGTTCACGTGATATAAAGAGAAATTTGGTGACCGGCAATTAAGAACAAGATCATTAATCTAACTAAGGACAAGATCATGAATCTAATTATGGTTCTTGTATTGCTAAATAACAACATACTTAACACTAAAAGTATAAGAACTAGAACCTGGTGCACAAATCCATGCCAAATGTCACAAATCTTATGTGTATTCACCTTTTCCTTTATCAGTCTAATAAACTGGATATTGCATTCAGAATATGTGACATGTGCCTCACTGACAAATCATGCAGAGCCTGTCAAATAAAGATGATTTGTGAAGTTAAACACCCCACCTACATATGCAGATACATCGAACATAACTAGAATGTAGTGCCGACTTACCGGAACTTGTATCTGTTATAACTTTATCAGCAGGCCAAGCAATTGTAGTGCCGACTACATCTTCAATATTTTGTAAGTCGGATGTTGGTCTCCATAGACGTGCATTTGGAGCATTTGCAACATCAACCCAAACCTTAACTGCATTTATCCCTAGAGGAAAAAAATGAACCAATGCTTTTGGATCAAATGAAGAGACACGTCCTACAGCTACAATTTCTTTCTTTCGATCCAAATCGATCAACTTGCACTTGTTATTTATCATTGAATTCGTACCCTGTCAATTAAGAATATACTATTTTATCATATGATTAAATACTTAGATGAATAAATGAGTTAATTCAATAAATAAGTTAACCTTTCCGACAACTACAGTAGGAACAGTATGAGTAGAAGATGCTACAAAATTAACCTGCTCCACAACCACCCTCGATTCAGGCCAAGCCACTTTCTTACCATTAGCTTCTCCAACTCGTGTCAAACCAACTGTCGGTCTCCATAAATAAGCGTCTCGTTTTTTTGGATTATCTATCCAAACTGCCGTTGCAGATGGTCCAAGAGGAAGATCGTTCACAAGTTCTGTTGGATTAGTCGAATGCAGCCGTCCTTCAGCAACTATTTCTTCGGTCCCAGCCCAATCATACAACTTGCATTTATGATCAGTGCTACTAGTTTTACTCTATTAAAGAAAAATTATTATATTAATGAATTATTATTATTATTTTATGTAATCAGATTAAATGTTAGTTGCGAAATAATTTAAAGTTACCTCATTGTCTTCTTTCTCCAAATGGTCTACGTTGTGCAAAACAACTCTGGTGACTGGCCATGCTACTATCTCGCCTTCAACTTCTCCAATACGTGTCAAACGAAGTGTGGGCCTCCATAAAAAAGCATCTGGTTTTCTCGAAATGTCTATAATAATTTTCATAGCATCTGGCCCTAAAGGACTTAGTTGGACAAGCTCATTTGGATCACTTGATAGAACTCTTCCTTCGGCAACAATTTCATCCGTCCCACACCAATCCAATAATTCACATTTATCATGTTTGTTGTCATGATTGCCCTACAATTGACCGATAGCAAAATATAGTGGTTATAGAATTAATTACCCAAATTTAAATGATATCACAATATTAATGCAATTTATTTTACCTTTTGATGTGTGCTTGCTTCTCCCCAACTTTCTTTACTCTGTCAAAATAGATTAATACAATATTATAATTATATATTCTAAACATGCATATTGCGGTAAACTAAAATATTACCTGATTTTTCATTAGCCCTTGAACCATCGCCTTTAATTCTAAAATTTGGTTTTGCATTTGGATTGTTTGTTTATCCCTAACATGTGACCAAATTGCCTTGGTGGCGGTCATACCCCTTCCCATTCCTCTCAATCTTCCTGGTTTATCATGTCCTAGCACTTGCGACAATGCATCATCTTTGTAACTGTTTATTGAACCCGAATGAGATCCAACGACAACGTTTTTAATTTTTTCCTACAAAGATTAACATTGATATTATACACTAATTTTAAACTATCACGGTATTAAAAAAAACTTACAATAGTATCTGCAACAGCCGCATTCACTGGTTTGCCATCTTTCCTAATATGAGATTTGACCCAAACATCAACTCTAGAAACGGGAGTGTAATCATTACTCTTCTCTTTCTACATTCAAACGATCATTAAAACAACATAGTGTGTCAACTAACTAGTCAATAAATATTATGATATATAAATTAACTTTTTACCATATCTTCAGCCAATCGAGCCATGCCTCTACGGCTGCATGTATGTGGCATCTGATTTTGTCTAATAGCTCTAAATCTATCACTTACCATCTGCAGTATTCAAAAAATATAAAAGGAGAAACTTCTCAATTTTTGTATACATTTTAATTTTCAACATTCGACGATAGAAACCGCACGGTTCTTTATCTGAAGGTACAAAAACAAAGCTTAACTAATTTTCTATACAACTTGGCAGCCAATTGACCCAAAAAAGGGTTTTTTGTACAAGATTCTTCATTTATTTGGATTACAACAGATACATAAAGGACAGTTTAATTTTAATTATCGCCTTGTTCATGAAGCTGCATGCAGTCAGCTTGTTGCCGCTAGCTTTATACGCTTATCACTTCAGTGTGCTGAGTTGTCGGTTTGTCATGTGCATAAGATATTTTTGAAACTGTACTTTTCTTTCAATTGATACGTAAAATGTAGCTGTACCACTGTAATTTTCCAATTTTTGTAATAATTTCTTAATATATATTCTTGAGATTATTTTTAAAAGTGATGTTGCCCAATTACAATCATCTTCCATTTATAAATCAAAATCTAACATTGATTTTGGGGTTAGATATTGAATTTTTACTTAGAAATCAAGCCTGTGACACAACAGAGCATGAACACAGTCAATACACATGCATATCATCCTTATATACATACATGCATTCACTTTCACAAACATAAGCAAACCATACTACTACAAAATCATCACAAGTATCTAGGTAAAATCATAGATTTAATCTGTTTTTAAAAGAAAAGGTTTACTCACAGATTTTAAAAAGCAGAGACTTAAATGCTAGAATTTGAAAACTGGAAGACTTGAAATTGAAGAATTTGATTACTGCTATGATTCAAACTCTGGAAACCACTCTGATAATTTAAGGCTTGATACTCCAGGATTTTGATTCCTTTAAAACTGCATGCAGCTTCCAGGTTTGAAAAGAAAATGCTCAAGCTATTCAAAATCATAGATTTGAATGTAGACTTGATCATCTCAGATTTGCATGCAGTAGCCGATTCTAGATTGCATTTGAAAACTAAAGTTGAATGATGAATGCAGGCTTGCTTTAGTTTTGAAAATAAGTTTGCAGGTTGATGAAAAAACTTTGCAAACTTGATTTGGAAATGAACTACTGGTTTTGAAGATGATTACTGATTTTGTTTAGAAAATGGTTTGCAACTTTTCTCATTTTTCAATTCTAAATAAAGAAAATCTTCAGCTGAAAACTTATTACTTTAAAAACAATCCTCAAATAGAAAAAGAAAATCAAATTCAATTTGAACTAATTCTATTCAAATCTCAACTTAAAACCATCTCGAATTATACGAATTCGAGTTAAATTTTTAAATGTTGATTTAATTCCTTAAATCAAATTAACCCTTATTTTTAAACCAACAATCTAAATTTTTAAACAATTAAATTTTGAGTCCAAATTTCAAAACTTCATTTTAAAGTGTCTTTACATAGCTTATTTCAAAGTTCAAATTAAAAGTTCAAAGAAAATTTATCTTCAAAATTCAATTTATTGCCCAATTTTATCTTCCAACTGTGAAAGTGATTCTTAAACAATTTTAAGTTACAAATTCAATTCTTATCATTCAAATCATTTAAATTGACTCAATACTTCAATTTCCATCGAATTTAATTCAATCCCAATTCAAGTTGAATTAATCTTAATTCCTTTCCAAATTCAAATTAAATTCCATTTGTTTTTTTTTAACTTACATCTTAAATTTTATTTCAAATTATTTCAAATTTAAACTTCCCATTTAAAATCAATGATAAAACCACTAGAAGTTTGCTTGCAGTGATAATTCACTGTATAAATTGATAACATAGAGTTCTTGACTGTAAATTTTTGTGTAAAAAAGGTATGCTAGTGAAAATATCAATTCAATTCATGTAAGAAAGTGTATGGATTCCTTTACTTTGTAAAAACATTGACTGTATAAAAATAATTTGACCGTAACAAAAATGTTAGCTGGTTAGTTGTCTTGATTGTATAAAAATGGCTTGGCTGTGTAAAAACGTTCATGATATTTGCCAATAACGTGAGACAAGAGTAAATACTTCTGCAGGTCAGAGATAGATTTTTCTAGCTTTGTCCAAAACACACCAGTGCCACATTGTACATTCATTACTATTGTCTATTTCTTAGTAGATAACTACTCATTTTAACAGTGAAAATAATACCCAAAATATTACCATTACTTTAAATTACACGCTAAAAATGGAATTATGAACTGCTCATTTTAACAGTGAAGATAACTGCTCATTTTAACAGTGTAGATAACTGCTCATTTTAACAGTGAAAACACACCAGTGCTCATTTTGATTATGAACTGAAGCCTTAGTTTAGATCAATTGTATATCTTTGCACAAAATGGAATAACTTTGCATCTTTTATTGTTGATCCAATCATTGGTTTCCAATATGGAATATGTTACATACTGTCTTCAGTGATCTTTCGCGTATCAGTGTTACAGAAAATAAACATGTTACAGAAAATAAACATGGCACAGAAAATAAACCATTAATGTGTTATAAATGATTTACCTTAAAGTCCGGATTTGTTTTCGACTTAATAAACTTCTTCCACTCCGTCATGGTTTTGATGTTATCTGGTTTTAGTTGAAGTCTCTCTTCTTCGTTCTTTTCATTTACTATTTTGCGAACTAGCATGCTTTTTGAAGATCTAAAAATGCATCCCATTTGCTGAAATATAGGCACTTTTTGCCATTCCTCGTCTAATTTAAATCTAGCCTGCAATATTTTTTTTAAAATCAACTTAATAACACACAGGATACAATTGGGAATATATGATATACATGAATCAACTGTTTCTCAAGGTGTTGTATTATCTAATCCTACTCAATCTAATTAAATTTGTTTGTTTCTTACCTGAATGGATTCCCAAAGAATGACTTTTAATTCGTTGCTGAGATGCTTCCAATTATCCAGTGTAACCGGAACATGCTCGCGTACAAGTGGGCCTAAATAAGAAGACAACTTGACCGATCCATCTCCTACTGGTTCACCTTCCCCATTAAACTCAACTTCAATTCGACTTAAAACATTTGCAGGAAGTCTTTTGGCTTTTGTTCGGCCTCTAGTTCCTTTTTTCACAATTGGATTAACATCGAAATTGTCATTTCTCTCGCTTGCTTCAACAACTTCAACATTTCCTTCTTGTTGCATTGCAATATCGATGACGACTTGTGGAATTTCTTGAATTGGAGCATCATTATTTTCTAAGTTGCATTCATTTTGAGTATTGTTGTTAATCACGGTCCTCTTTCTTTTCGTATTTTTACCCATTATCTGCAATTAAAAGTACATGTAAACACACTTTAGTATTCATGCATAGCTAATAAAAGTACATATAAACAAACACTATGATATACATAGCTAATAAAAGTAAATTTATGACAAGGGAAACACTAAAATATACATAGCCTTATGTTGATGGTGGATGCGTGCAAGTAAATATACTGGATAGCCTACTGGATGTTTTAATTTCAGCATAATTCATATACTGGATATCCTTGAAACTAAGATGGGATCCAATGCCATAAAATAAATATTTTTTTAAGAGGCAAAATTATTGTAAGCATTCCAAGTATCAAATCATTAAATAGTACTCTGCACTTCATAAGGTCTCACAGGCCATGATTGAGACTAATGAGCCTATATTAAATAACTAGTTATATTTTTCCATTTCTCACTGTATATGTATTATTTTACTCTAGTGGATAAAATTCAATGAGCCTGAAAAGAAAACTACAAGTGTATACATCTGAGTAATGATCTAATGTTACTAATGCACGATAATCTAAAAAGGTAATTTTAACACTTGGCTAGTAATTATAGTTGACTAGGAATGAATAAGTGTAGACGTTAAAAAGAAATTATCAAAATATTGTTAACACGTGATGGACGGATACTTATGGTAATTATTCATAACTTCTCATATTTTAACTTCCAATTTATTTGGTCTAGCCTGAGATTTATATCCTATATCAAGGTCGAAATGAAGATATTAAATCATGTATATATGTATGATGCAAGTGGACAAGTTCACACAAAATGCTCAAGGATAAATGAGAATCACGAAATTAATATGTATAAAAGGTTTAAATAACCAGAACATTTACTTTGATAACCTTGCACCAAATGGTAATCAACAAATGTAAAGCTCAATACTAAAGTTTCAATCCTTAAACCAATAAAATCATATCAAATATTTTACATATATCAAAACATAAATAGAAATAATAATTAAAGACTGAAAATTTTAGATGAGCCATTATACAAATGAACAATGTTACAAGGCACTTGAAGAAATAATATCCTATTATATTAATACTTCCATTATGGTTCAGACTACCCAAACAAAAATTACCAAGACCTGGTGAGGATCAGGCCATGTAGCCCTACTAAACTTGCTAAATACCATTCACCTCTAGCAAGCTATCTTCTGGTTAGGTTTCATTAACACACCCATAAATTTCGTAGGCTTCACAGTAGTAAGGATCTGTAAGAACATTTTACACCTAGGCTACCTATTACTAATCAAATTTTAATAACAATGCATATCTCATATTTCAATTTGTAAAAAAACAATAAAACTATGAGAATATGAAAGAACTGCCAATAATAGTAATGATTCAGCTTGTACAAATTTTAGTTTACTAGCTTCATCAAGACCAATCATCAAAAACGTAATTCTTCTAGTCCAGCTACTTAACCCTAATTTTAAATCAAAAACTCAATTAAAAACAAAATAAATTTTCATATCGGGGCAAATGTCAAAACAAGGAATTTGAAATTCCAAAATCAGCAACGAATGGAGGAATTTCGAAATGGAACTTAGATAAAAATGAAGAGTATTATAAAAATGAAGAGTATTACAACTTACTAACCAATCATTTACACATTACTAGTATATAAAAATGACCCCATTACCATGGTTTGGCTAATAAACTTCACAAAAAATAATGACTGTTATAATCTGATTATAGAGGCAATCGGACATCAAAGAATTTAAAGGTGTAATTTGAATTTAGAGTAGCCTTTTGACGAAATATGGAAGGGAATAAAACATAATTGTGAAATTATTTGATGGTAAACTAATAGACAATAATGATAATACTTGAGAGTTTTTAGCATCTGTTTCATACCTTGTTATTTAAGCACACTAGACTGAAAATGACAGAACTCTACAAATATCAATTGTTCAACACCTGCACGCATAAAATAAATTTGTTATTAGCTACTTCATGGCCACATTAGACTGAAAATGACAGAACTCTACAAATTAGTCATTTTGTTATTAGCACCAAACTGTTTTCAAAAAATTTGCCATTACAACGACGCCATTTTGTAGCACCAGATTAATGTCTATGCATTACCCCTCTCCTGATACTTGGCTTGCGCCATTAACAACAATTTTATCCACTTATACAACAATGTCAGAATCATATACAACATTAGCACCAAATTGTTTCCAAAAAATATATGAAGGTAATAGCTGTTAGAAAAATAGAACATATGTAAACTTCATTCCCTTTATTAATAATGATTAACAAATTTGCAATAGACAACCAGTTTCTTATTTATTTTCACAGCTACAGATTTTTATAGAAAGATTCCAGAACACAGAATTGCTCTATCAACCCAAATTATAAGATGTTGTAGGGATCCAATCATCCGAACAACTAGTAGTAGCTTTAATTATGAAACAAGGTTACTTGTCACAATACCGTACACATGCATCGGATTAAATGAGTGTGATGCATTTATGAGTTCAGTGAAATAATCAAAACTTCACATTGTTAATGATGACTTAAAAGAAATATAGTAAATGTAGAAAAGAAATATATATTAAAAAGTCACCGTCCTAGATTTGTAACCCATTTAAGATAATAGTCACCGTCCTTGATCACTAAAAGGGTAGCAAACTTAAGTTATTTTACTATTACGGTTCTTAAGCATTAATAGAACATGCATAGGTAATTTGGTTATCCAAATAAAAAATACGACTGAATGAATATCAAGCAACATGTATAAATATATATATCCCTATAATTTGTGCTTTTTTCCAAAAAAATCTCTTCAATTTTGCATCATTGGATGCATACAAAAGGTTAGATTTAAACTTCCAGGTAGTTTTTTAATTGAATTGAAATGGTTAAAATATACCTTGATTAGAAACTAAAAGGTTAAACTTAAATTACAACTCAATTTTGATAATTGATCAGGTTTAAAAACTGACTGTATCAAGAAGGTAACTGATTACTTTAACCGCTAAAATAACACTGATATGAGAACCAGTTCTATATATTTTTCTCTTTCTTTCCACTGACTTCATCAAGAACTTAATTCAAATGAGAATAAGGATATCTTATCAAAGAAAACCTAGATCCCATTCTCAATGATTGGATTCATGTTTCAATTTCGAACCATCAAAATTAAAATGAAACCTTATCTAGTATTCTAGGTACTAGTAGCAAAAATAAGGTTGAAATGATAAAATTCAGTATTATCCATCATCAACCAAAGGCTAAACATAACTGAACAGAAAACAAGAGTGGAAAATTCATTAAACATCGGCTATTAAAGCCAATAACCCCTTTTACAGTTATGCAATGCAAGCAACAATCGTAGCATAATGCAAGTGATTACAAATAAGAAGGAAAACATATAAAATATGGTTATGATACTTACAATACGAACTTCAGGTGGCTGATTTGGAATGATTTAGCTGAAGAGCCAAAGTGGTATGAAGGCAAATAGGGAAAAGGACTACCAATGGTGGCGGCGAAGAGGGCTAGCAACAGTGGTGAAAAAGATGCAGCAATGGCTAAGATTAAGAGATATATGGCAATGATGAAGACAAATTGAAAAGTGCCAGTGGCAAAGAGACCTAGCGACAGCGGTTAAGGTATCCAACGTCGAGCGATGAATTCTAATTAGGGTTAACAATTTAGGGACAAAATTTTATAACTGGGAATTTATATTTGATGTGGGGATGGAAATTTCACAGAAATTTCTATGGTGAAATTTATTTAGTTTAGGTTTAGTAAAGAGAGGGAAGATGAAATTCTACCGCCTTTGGCTAACAGACGGCGTTTCACGAAATTATGTTCATAATAATTTTATTTTTAATCGCACAGGATATAAAGACGCCGTGCCAATTTGCTGTTATATACATGTTTTCTTGTAGTGATTTTATTGAATGTTAAGGGGAAAAAATAATAGAAACATAGAAAAAAAAAGAGCAGAGATGGTTGCGCGATTTGATGCATCAACAAACAGTACATACATATATTATGATTTATACTTACTACAAATACTATTATGATTTACATACATTAGGTACATACATATACACTCTCTTATATATGAAAACAAATTGTAAAGTATGTTGGGACTAGAACTCAAAGATCAAATTTCGATTGTGAAGTTAAAACATCAATCTGCACATGAATTTAAAATTGAATGCAATATTTTTCTAACCAGTAATCAATTCTAGTTCCAAATATAGCCATGGACATACTATATATTAATCCAATTCCAATTGGAATCCATTTAACACCTACATTGAGTCATCACATATACACCACTTAGTGGACTTACCACATGTCAGCAATTTAATTTTGTTGGACAAAACAACCATGAAAAAAGAAAAAAGGAAAGGATGAATAAGTACAGGCAATACTTTAGATAAGTCAGAAGTTGGGTAATTTCCAAGAAAAATATGGTTTAAATCAGGTGGTAGCATGCTGCCAAACCAAATTACAAAGTTGAACCCATCATCCAATAAATACAAGCCCTTCGCATCCAGACTCAAAGTTGTTAAAGCTAATTGAAAATAAACATATTTGAAGACAAAAACTAAAAAAAAATCAATACAAGGAGTATCACTAAAAAACAAACTATAAACAAGCTTCTGAACTAGTAATGAGATGAGTCGATAAGCACTGTCTTGTAAAATTAACACATCCTAGTAATAAATCAAATAAAAGTGTTTTTTTCATCTACTGAAGAACCAAAAGTTACCTATAGCAATCGAACTTTATTAGCAGCTCAACTTCGCCAAGTTTCTAGAAAGCCGTTCCGGCAATTGATGATCGAACAAAGTTCGACTTAGGGCAACCCACAAATCACGGTATTTGGAATATGTAAATCGAAATTAAAAAAAAATAAACCTAAAAATTGATGAATTGAATAAAGATTAAAAAAAGGTAATTATGCTACCTGAAGTATGAACACATTAGTAGGACGGTGACAATCAAGCCCACTAGAGGAAAATCAAAGGACAAGCGAAATTTGAGGGAAACTGTTGGTTGAGGAGAATAATAGAGGGAGAGATGAGGCGGTAATAGTTTTGATAGAAGAGGGAAACTAAAAATTTTGGTAGAAGTATAACGAGAGAGGCAGAAGATTATAGACACTGGAACATAAAAGTATTCCCAGCGTTTGAACGCAAATTATTCTCGGAATGAAATAGGTTTTACTGCATTTAATGTCCAAACGCTAAGAGTAAATGCCATTAAAGTAAGTTTTTGTTGTAGTGTTTCTTTCCAAAACCATAGAATTCATTTTCAAAATATTTATATATATGGACCAACGGTGTCTGTATATATATATATATCATATGGTTAAGTGATACGGATATTTATCATTTCAATCCGAAATTTAAATATATACGGGTAGATATCATTTCGACTCGTAATCCCAATTTCAATTCAAATGAAAATCGCTTGGGTTTATCATTTCAACCCATAACGAAATTCTCCTATTCTAAAGTCCGTTCGGGTATGTATCATTTCAACCCATAGTGAATTCTATACTAACAGGGAACTTGCAGAGTGATAACAAATACTAAAAATATAACAACAGGCATATATCATCAGTGTAAATAACAGATACGGGTGTCAGATGTCACAGGTGAACAGATACAAATAATAGTAATAACAGGCATATAATACTAGATACTGGTGTCAGATGTCATAGGTGAACAGTTACAAATAATAGTAATAACAGACATATAATACTAGATACTGGTGTCAGATGTCACAGGTGAATAGTTATAGATAATAGCATATATAACAACTTAAATAACTACAGCAGCATATTTCAATTGCTATTTCAATTGAAATCAAATTTAAATAATAAAAGAACGTTAATCGTGAGTGATTGCTCACCTTTCGAGGCTAGAGAGATGAACGGAAATGGAAGTGAATTGTGGATCCAAACACGAATTTCAAAACGGAACCAGATGGGCACGAATTCGACGATTAAAACGGGGCTGAAATCGATGAGAACAATCAATCAGTTTGATAGGAATAGAACATATATATATATACTCTAGTTATTTTATAAAAATCGATATATATATATATTTACCTAAAAAAAATCTATATATAAATATAATTTTTGGGAACCAAACTCCAGTAACTTGTATATATGAGCTAATATATGAACACACATACATATATATACTATAAACTCATATTTTAAAACAAAATATCTATCATATATAACTGATAATAGTTTACAACTCAGAACATATATAAACAAATAAATCAAAAAGTATATATTTACAGTATATGCATGCAGGCTTATTATAATTTACGATAAACGTTTATAACAAAATCGACATAACATATCTTATTATAGTACATCACAACTCAACAACCTATATCTGTTATATCTCAAAAATCAGATTTAAAATAAACAAATTTTAAACTTAACTTGTTAATATGCGTCAGATTCGAAAACAACTCAGGAAATCAAACATACAACTGAGATGAATATATTATATAGTAACCAACTTTATATATTTTAATATATATATATAAACTGTAAAAGCTTACATATGTTACAGTCTTTTACAACATTGTATATCAACGAACATATATATACATACTAATGCAGTGTAAAACTAATGTATAGACTGGAGCCAGTCCATACTTATATGACAAAATATAAACATATATGTGCTTAACATATTATCCAACTTACATGCAAATACTTCTCAATTGAAAGCAGCCTAAATATGTATATGCAGCTATATGTAATATTTTTAACAGTGGATGAAGGTTTAAAAATATACATATAAATATTTAAACATACCATACTAAACTATATAAATATTTAAAAACGTATAAGCTTCATAGGCATGCGTGTATATATCTAACATATAAAATAAACCCATACAATACGTATTCCAGATAGATATAAAGTAACATATGTGTAAACAAGTTATATACAATTCACTAGAAGCTGAGACAAGGAAGAAGGTGGTGGAGCTGATGAGTTCCGGCCTCGGCAAGTTGAAGGTGAAAGGTGGAGGTGCGGCTGTGGAAGGATGGATGCTCTCGGGGTGTTGTCAAGTGGTAGGCCGATGGGGCGAATAGGCTGTGATGCGTCGGCGAGGGAGTGAGAGGATGTAGGCCATGTTGGAGGTGAAGCACAGCGGAGGCCGGAGGAGAGCAGGGTCTCGGCTAATGGTGGAAATGAGTGGATCGGTTGGGTTGTGAAGATGTGGAGGAATTTGGGCGGAGGCGATCTGGGAGGAGGGATGGAAGGCGGAAGTTAGGGACGAGGCTATTGGAGAGAAGCAAAGAAAAAAAACGTGAAGAGCTTGAGAAAAACAAAAGAAAAGGGGAAGGAGAACCTGTTTTAAATATATGTGAAAAGTATACGTTTCTGAAAAAACCCAATGGTGCGAACACAAGGAAGAGAGAGAGGGCAATGAAACGTGCCACAGTAAATAGAAAGAAATTTGAATGATAACGTGAAGCACGAGAATTCAGGGAACAATCAAAGCAATTGATAGATTTGCAACTGATATAAGATTTGAATGGACAGAGAAGAAATAAAATTATTTGTAACAGTTGATTCCCATGATTTTGCACAAATTACTGAAGTAATTAATTATTTATTTGGGTTTGGAAAATGTAAAGTCAAAATGTGGTACCGCTACGGTGAACAGTTTATTGTCTCTGTCGCGTACCGGATCTCAAAAAAAACAGAAATAAATATACCGCAGAGATCAGCACGACGAGACGATCAAAACGGTATATGGATATCTGTGGTACGATCATCCGATCAAAAGTCGATAATCGGTACCAGAAATGCTGCTATTTTGCTAGAATTAAGATAAACGGAGCAATAGAAGTCCAAATTTGGCAAAACGAAAGATGATGATTTACTCAGAAGAGTATTTAGAAATTTTCTATAGAAAAATATTCAGGTTTTGAAATAAATTTATTGTCATCAATTTTAACTGATTTAAATTGAAATGGAATTACATAATAAAATAAACTTCCGTTTTTTCTGATGAAAATTTACCAGTTGCTATGATTAAATAAACGTATTCCAAATAATAAATTTTTAATTTCAAATTTTATTGTTTAAAATTTCACAAATATCCAGTTAAATATACTTTTAAAACCATTAAATTTTGCGGGTCGTTACAGGTTTGGAAGTTATTTAAGAATAATTATTATTTATTAACAGGACTTACAAGTAATAATTATTTATCAATAAGTTTTAAAGATAATTTATAATTGTTTTAAATAATGATTTAAAATTAATTATTTTATTTATTGATTCTTAAAAGTTATTTCTTAGTGTTATTTAAGAATGGTTATTTACTATTTAAAAGTTATTCATTCATGGTCTAAAAATGTTTTAATTATATTTTAATTAATTATTTAAAATGATTATCTATATTTCAATTATTAATTAAATTTAATTAATCATATTGATTTAGGTTATTTAATTGTATTTAAAGGATAATTAATTATTATATTAATATTAGTTTAAGGTTAATTAATTACTGTTTAATTACATTTTAAGGTCAATTAATTATTATCCTGATATTATTTTGAAGTTAACTTATTAATATAATAATAATGTTTCAAAATTAATTTAATATGTTATTTATGAGATTTTAAAAGTTATTATTTTAAATGAGATTTAAAGTGAATAAAATAGAGGGATGTTTAGATAATAACTTATTATTTTAGGTTATTTTAAATAAGGTATGGCTTATCAAGTGGATTTTATGGACTTGTAGAGTCTATCAAATAAGTTCTTTAAAATACGGGAAGAGTTTTATAAAAGTATTTGGATATTTATAAATGGATTTATAAATGAGTTTTTAAAAGATCTGGAAAGAAGGAGTTTTATAAACGAGATTTTGGAATTTATTAAAAATGTTTTATAAAGGGATTGGTGTTTTGGGTTTCTCCATTTGAGTGATATTTGGGTTTGATCAATTAAAATATGATTTCAAAATAGAAAATTCTTCCAAGTGTTGGTGAATACACCTTCCAAGTTTGAAAGTGAGATGGTCAAATGTACTTATAACGGTGAGATAAGTGTTGGGAAATGTAATCTTTGTTTTGAATGGTTGTTTAGTGATAGTTAAATAACCGACTATCAAATCTAGACTAAAACGTAACTCTGGAAATATATAGGAGAAACACGTGAGTCATATGGCACAGTCATCTCCGATGATATTGTACAGTGCGTATAAATCTCGTTTCATTCTTTTAGGGCGATGATAAGGAAATCCGTCCACTAACGGTTAGGAGGTGATCTCCGATTTTATCTTTGTCTATTTATTTCCTTGAGAACGGGGGTTGAGTTTACCATAAATTATCGATCGTTGTTTCGAAGAGACTAGGATCAGATATGTTATCAGAAAACCACCTCGATCCAACGAATACGTTTCGAAGTGAAGACATCACGAAGAGCATGGAATCGAAGATGGAGATGTGAAGTGCAAGGGCTAATCTCTACTAATCCTGAGGGTGATCCCAAAAATGGATGTAGTAGGAATAGTGCTTTCGGTTTCGTTCAGACCCAGAACGGACTTGTATGAATGTATGCTATCAGCACATGGTCATTGGAAAGCAATGAGCATTCTAAGTGTAAATTTCTTAAAAGGTAAACGTAGCCTCAAGCCTCATCAACCGGGAATGACTGAAAATTAGGGGAGATGCAGCAAGGCTAAGTGGGTTGCACCCATTAGGGTTTGTTGTCACTTTTCTAGATACCCTACATCTACATATTTATGGATTGGTTGTGCATAAGCTCTCAAACGGGTTGCAAAGCAATCGAGGTGATGACATATTCGGTACTATCCAGTAAGGGGTAGGCCGGACATGTGTTGGAAAGGATCGATAGGTTCGATCTCGGTACATTTTCTAGACGTGTACTATGATAAGTGGTGCACCAGTGCCTAGTCATTGTATGGAATCCATTCTTCAATAAGCGTCATACGGTTTTGATTGTGCCTAACTATATTGAAATGTGAGATGCAAGCATTTCAGCTATTTTCATATTTTACTTTGACCTCCAGACATTATTATAATATTACTAGATTTTTTGATATAAAGGTTTTGGTTATCGTAAGGTAAAAACTCGTCTGTATTTATGTGCAGCGTGGTCTTATAGAATACTTTTGATTTTAAAGGATTTTAAAAGTTATAATAAATAAGATTCCTTGTGATTTAAGTTCCCACGCTGGTTTTACCTGACTGATCCCGGTGTTGTTTTCCTAACATGCTCGGGTCAGACCTAGCATATTTCTAGGTTACTTGGATATTTGGAGATTTAAGAGAGGAGCTAGAGGTCCAGAGACGTATTCAAGTAGATGATTATATTTTCGTTGCTTACATTGTTGTATATTATATCTGTCTGTGATAAATAGGTTAGTATACTCTGATTGATATCTGCATATATATAAATTACAGTTTTGTTTTTGTGTAAAGATTTGTTATATAATATAGATTATTCATTTCGCTGTGAGATTATGTGTTGTTTTAGTTTCTTCTTATCTTCTTTCTTCTTTCTTTTCCTAACTATTTGCTTTCCCATTCAATTTAGGCTGGACATGAGTGGTATTTTTTCAGCTTAAACTATACGAAAAAGTGGGTCGTTACAAGTGGTATCAGAGCTAAAGGTTAAGCGAGAACCTTGGCTTTGATGGGGTAACTCATTAGAGATGGGGTCAGTAGTACCCTTGAATGAGTTTGAGTATATATAAGAGCGCGTATTTGTTAGTGATATAAAAATGTTTTCTATTATGTTGTTTGTCTTGTTGAGTGGCTTAAGAATTCTAGTCGGTGCATTTGGCCAATGTTGTCGATAGGGATTTCCTAAACATACGAACAAGACCAACTGACACAATATTGATTTTAAAATGGATAATTGGAATAATTTTACCTAAAAATATTTTATATATATAAAAGAATAATTATTTTCATAGAAATTTAATATAGTTATTCTTGGTTGTGCTTGGTTGTTAGGAGTGATAGTATTCCATTGTCATCATCTTGGATTTGATCAGTCGAGCTCGACCATTTCTGAGCATTGACCCATAAATCTATTTGGAATCTTCCTTTTTGAAACCTGGATTGGATAGATAGGAACTTTGGGAACATTGAAACGAATACCTTGTGAATTAAGTTTCATAATTTGAATATAAGGCTTCGTTGACAACATTGGGTTAAAATTTGATTTCTAAGGGCGTTTGTATAAAAAAGAGAATTTAAATATTATGGGATGAATATTTTAGAAATATAAAAATTGATTTGATTAGGTTTAGATAAATATTGTTTTATTAAAAGAAAATTTAAAATATTTCGAAATAATATTTGGGAATGATTGAATATAAAGGTTGGTTGAGATTAATTGGGGTTTTATAAGAGAAGTTTATTAAAAGAATGTTCAAACATTTCCAAAATAATACTTGAAGAATGATTTATATTAAGGAAGCTAGAATATTTTCACAATATAATTATTTAAGAAATAATTTCATGTAAATGGGGATATTTTATAAATGTGATTTATAAAAATGTGTGTATAAAT
The DNA here is from genome assembly GCA_030737815.1 of Allium fistulosum. Taxonomy (NCBI): domain Eukaryota; kingdom Viridiplantae; phylum Streptophyta; class Magnoliopsida; order Asparagales; family Amaryllidaceae; genus Allium; species Allium fistulosum. The sequence goes on from CM060906.1 coordinate 337,280,909, forward strand.
AAAGGAATTTGAGAGTCTAAATCCAGGTGATTTTGGAAAAATGGTTTTCAAGGTTTAAAGGGTTAATAATGGTAGTTGAAAATATTTTCGAGTTTCTTAATAGGGAATTGTTACCATTAGGACCCAGATAAAATAAATTTTAAATTGATTCCAAAGTATGGTTCGATTTACTATAAAGTAAAGTGTATATTGTTATTTCAAATGATTTTGAGAGAAAGGAAATAATAATTTTATTAGAGATAGCTTTGGGTCTTAAAGGGGTTTTAGGTGTACCAATATTTTGGAAAGAGTTGCTTAGGAATATATTTGAGCATAAACATCTCTAAAAAAGGAATTTTGAGGAAAAATGGGTATTTCTTTGGATTAGTTTGGGAAATAAGTCCCGATTCATTTTGCGGTGATCAGAATAATCTTCTAAGTGATGGTTGAATGTTTGCTTAGGCGAACAGTATTGTGCACTTAGTAAATTATTCTCTTTGTCATTGTACGGTCGAAACAAGTTCGGATCCGAGCAAATCCAAAGCAAATTGGAATTGGATATTTCAACCAAGCATTTTGCTGAAAATATATTTATGATATTGTTTCAAAATGGGTTTGAGTTAACTAGTTTTAAGTTAACAAGTTCGAGTGGCTCGAAAATAACTAAAAATGGGTAAGAGACACATTCAGATGGTAAACGTTTCTCTTGAGTATTATTCTTCCTGTAAGGAATTATATGATACTGTTTGGTAGTACCTAGTTTCTTGGCATATTTTTGGGGTTACTAGAGCTATATATATATATATTTGTT